>JASPKZ010007241.1:0-713574 GCA_030220185.1 Diploptera punctata | reverse complement strand
AAATGTCAAAAGGTCTAAATCATGAAAGTACTATGTTGATCATGATGGTGATAATGGTAGGATAATCGTTTTATATATTTTCAGTTTGTTTTTTTTAAAAGAATTTTACGTTTTTTTTTTTGAGAGTAGTTGGGACATCAGAGTCTCTCATTTGCAATGCTAAAACGCATTCCAGAATTGAGCCTATGTTTAATTTCTTTGTTTTTATAATTGTAATATTAATTATAATTTAACAGAAAATTATTTTTTGTATTGAAAGAGTTTTTTCATATCATAATTGCCTGAAATGAAAGTTTTGGACAATTCTACAGTGGACACAACATTCAAAGTTTTCAAAGTACTTAATTCCATTTTAAACAACTCCAGGGTGCGACCAGACTGACGCCCTTGGCCTACAGCCGCCTGAAGGTCTCAAATCCACATACCTTATTCACAGAGTGGACGAATCGTCCAGCCGTACGGGAGTTACATGTGATCCAGCCTATCGGATTGCATTCAGTCTTATAGATTTTTTAACCTAGAGCTGTACTTTACTGTAGCTATCCAAATTCATCATGGTGCTGCTTGGCTCCTCCCCCATACTGGCCGAATCGACGAGAAAATTTATTGCCACATTTCTTCCGACTCCCATTATTTGGATCGAATAGTATGTCCTAACCAAAGCCAGAAACGAAGATAAACTCATAACTTAGGTTCTGAGGGGTTTGTGTGGCTATAAATAGCAGATCTGAAACGAAATAGAACACGAAACAATAAATTATCAACTATTAGTCAGATTTCGTACTACAGAGACGAATGAAGGGACAACATCATTATAATGGATACAACATACTTTTTTTTGTCTAATGTCACAGGTTGTCTTTTTATGAGATTTTGGTTTCCTCCCCGCCATTGGCGGAATACTGTAATCCATTTCTTAGGTTGAGGCACGGAAAGCGGAGTTGGGCTAGGTATTTACCCCGATGACATGGTGGGTTGATAAATGATAATGAAGCGCAGGAGAGTTCTTACCTAACTTACTTCCTTAAATGAGATCCTGGGCAACCACAGGAGAATAATGTCCTATGGTCTGACAGGGAATCAAACCCGGGACTCATGAACAGTCGTCAGTACCGCTGACCACTAGCCCATGACAACACCAGAATATTTAAGTTATTCTTCTTCATTAGAAACACTAGGACCAAAAAAGTAGGAGCCTAGTAAAAATGGACAGACCCATTCTAAATTGGATCTGAACAAGCACCAAGGTCTCATCCTTGAGCTGCTGATGATGGTAATGAATTTCTTTCCTATGGGGACTGAACAAGCCCAGCCAAACTCTGCACCAAGGCATCATGCCTTAATGTTGTTTTGGTTATGTTGGAGAGGAGACATAATTTCATTTAGACCTAAAAATAACTTTAGATACAAACCCAAAGCACATAAAACCGATAGGCCAATAATTGAAATAACCTTTATTTTCGGAAGGAACATACAGCGGAAGGGAGAGAGGGCGGGCGGGCGAGAGAGCGAGAGAGAGACGGGAGGGAGGGAGAGCGCGCGGAAAGAGGCGAGAGAGGGGAGGGGGGCGCGCGCGAGGGCGCGGAGCCAGAGAGCGCGGGCGGGCGTGGCGCGAAGGGGAGGGATGGGGCGGGCGGGCGGGAGCGTCGCGCGCGGGCGGAGGCGCGGGCGGAGGGCGGGCGTGAGAGAGGCAGGGCGGGAGCGGGAGAGACAAGGGCGGGAGCGAGCGAGAGGGCACCGGGCGGCGGGACGCGAGCGAGGGAGGGGCGAGCGGGAGGGCGAGAGAGGGGCGGGAGAGCGGAGGGCGGCGAGGGAGGGAGAGAGAGGGAGAGCGCCCGGGGCGGGGGAGGGCGAGCGAGGGGGGGAGAGAGAGAGAGAGAGGAGGGAGAGAGGGAGGAGGGAGCAGGGAGAGAGAGGAGGGAGGGAGCGAGGGGGGAGAGCGAGGTTATTCTTCTATATCTATTTCTTTACGCTTTCCTCTTGTCTTTCTCTATTCTTTTATGTATTTCTTTCTCTCTCGTTTCTGTCTCTCTTTTTCTTTCTCTTTCTCTCTCCCTCTCTTTCTTTCTCTCATTCTTTATCTTTCTCTCTTTCTTTCTCTTTCTAAGTATTTTTGGACTTCATTTATAAAAATAATTTTATTAGCCTCTTTAATTTCAGATTTCGATATAGTTAGATGACTCAGAAATAAGACAGGCTTATAATAATTCTGTAAGCATGTAGCATGGTTATAATAAAATAAGCTAAATAATTAGTGGCCCACATGTAAAAATGATAAAAAGAGAATGTAATAGTATATGGATGATATCATTTATGTCGTAATTATGGGACTGTGATAGAGCCTAATTGACTACTTGAAAACATACTCATGTGGGCTCAATTGTTTATTTGCTAGTTTATCACCCAATGACGGTTTCCTCCTGCACATTAATAGCACATAAATTTATGTTATCAATTCAATTAGAGAACATAAAGAATAAATGTATGTATTAAAGTCTAGCTAAAAACAACGTAAGTAATGGATACCTTACGTTTTCAGTTTTATTATTTAGTAGTTGGAGACCACGTAATCGAGTAGCTTACACTTGTATTTTGGAGAAAAACTTATACTTAATAGGGGTAATTAATAATAATAATATTTCCTCACTGGCACTATTGAACCCGCAGGTTCATGGCCGCGCGGACATAAGCTCTCCAAACATCCCTATCCTGAACTAATGCTTTCCAATAATTCCCTGTATAATCTACTTCCCTCAAATCATAGTTAATGTTGTTCTCTATGATTTGAGGGAAGTAGATTATACAGGGGATAATTGGAAAACATTGGCTCAGGATAGGGATATATGGAGAGCTTATGTCCTCGGTCCATGAACCTACGGGTTCGCTAGTTTCAGTGAGTTAGTTAAGAGAGATGAACAGACAGGTGAATGGAGAAGACTACATAACAGTGAACAACATGATTTGAGGGAATGATTGGAAAGCATTAGCTCAGGATAGGGATAAGCTCTCCATACATCCCTATCCTGAGCTCTATGATTTGAGGGAAATAGAGTAGCCTATACAGCGGATGATTGGAAAACATTGGCTCAGGATAGGGGTATATGGAGAGCTTATGTCCGTGCGGTCATGAGCCTATGGGTTCCATAGTGCCAGTGAGTTAGTTAAGAGAGATGAACAGACAGGTGAATGGAGAAGACTACATAACAGTGAACTACATGATTTGAGGGAAGTGGATTATAGAGGAAATGATTGGAAAGCATTAGCTCAGGAAAGGGATAAGCTCTCCATACATCCTATCCTGAGCTAATGCTTTCCAATCATTTCTGTATAATCTACTTCCCTCAAATCATAGTTAATGTTGTTCTCCCACCTCATTCTTGGTCTACTAACTGGGCGTTTTCCCTCTGGTTTTTTCTACAAGAAGCTTCCATGCACGTCTTTCATTCCCCATACGTGAAACATATCCTGCCCATCGCAGTCTACAGACTTAACTGTTCTCATTATGTCTGGCTTCCTATAAAGACCATGTAGTTCATTGTTATGTAGTCTTCTCCATTCATCTGTCTGCTCATCTCTCTTTGGTCCAAAAACTTTCCTAAGTACTTTATTCTCAAATACTTGTAATCTTCTTTCCTCCGTTAAAGTAAGAGTCCATGTTTCGCACCCATGTAATATAACAGGTAGAATAATAGTTTTATATATTTTCAGCTTAACGTTGTTTTTAAAGGAGTTGGAACATCAAGAGTCTCTGCAATGCATAATAGCACGCATTTCCAGAATTGAGCCTATGTTTAATTTCTTTGTGCATCTCATTCCTACTTGTGATTATTATTCCTAGATATTTGAATTCAGCCACTTCCTCAAAATTTCCCTCATTTGTCATTAGCTGTCCATTTCCATTAGGCCTATATAATGTATTTCTACGTGTGAGCATACATTTAGTTTTATTGATATTTACTTCCAGTCCTAATTCCTTAGTGTTACTCAACAGTGTGTGCGTGTTGTCCTTTAGTATCTCCTCGCTATCTGCCAATAATAATAATAATAATTAATAATAATAATAATAATAATAATAATAATAATAATAATAATTTTTATTAGGAATATTCCACACTACAATGGGTCTCCTTCAACCCAAAGTGATTTGTCGCCAGAGGTTTCTGTCTAAAACATTATTAAAGATGGAGAGAGACGAGTGGAGAAGAAAAATAAAACTTTAGGCACAGAAAGATGTGTAAACATTAACATTCTGTATATAAATAAACTTATTATTAAAAGGCCTATTAATACTTTCACACTTTTTCTGCCTTAAATAATTGAAATCTAAGTCACTGCTCCCTATAACAGATGCTTGGATATAATTCATGCTGCACAGTGTTCAATGGCAGCCGTTCATCTCATGCGTAACAAAGATGCACGCACATATTAGCATCAAAGGAGCGTCGTGACAGAGGACCTCGTATCTCACCATAAAAAAAGACAACATACTTTTTACCTTCCCCTCCCTTGGAAATTTATGAAATATAAAAATGAAGTAATTGAATTTCTTATGGGTTAAATGACATAAACAGCAGCCATAAATCACATAGATTGAGCAGTTAACTGTCATGGAGGGGCGTTCCAGTCGTTCGACACTTGAATTTGGCAGTGCGAATACTTCTTCTGTCTCTAGAGATCCGTATGGCGGGATAGTATCAAACTCCTGCCTGTTTCACGAAATCCAATCTCTGAAACAATCCCGACTTATCTTTTTTCCTATACTCAAGACAGTAACAAATTCTCAAAACACTTTGAATTTTCTATGCAATCCACAACTGAAATCTTTATATGGAAAACCTTATTGTAACTGAACTCGGTAGACAAGGGGGATTGACAGAAACGAGGGGCGTAAATATAAACTCTGCAATTGTCTCTTGACAATTTCTATACTACAAAGTATTTCTGTTTCTGAACTATAATTGAATTTATATTCATGGAGGGAATTATAGGTGTAGGGCCTACATAAACATGCTGAAGATGTATTAGGGGCCTATTAGACGACACCGAAGAGATATTGTCTACTAAGGGCCAACACGCACACTCTTCTAATTCTAAGGAATTGGGGCTGAAAGTAAACACCAATAACACTATAGTATATTGCGATACAAGGGAGGTATATCATTTGAAATTTCGACAGTTTCATATGTATGTCTCTTTCAGTTTTTATGTTTATAGTAAAATTACAACCCAAATAATTAAAAATTGTTACTTGTTCCAGAGGTTTGTTGTCTATTACGATTTTTGATCTTATATTATCGTTTCCCCAAAATGCCATTATTTTTGTTTTTTCTTTTGATATTTTGAAATTATATTCTTGGCATAACTGATTTAATTGATGTAAAGAATACTGCAAATTCCTTTCACATTCTTGAATAATAACCACATCGTCAGCATACATCATCATCATAGTACATTCACGAATTTAGGCCATTTGTTGACCTGTTTCGGCCTCAAGAGAAACACCATTAAAACGTTTAATATTTTAAAACGGTCAATTCTTATACCTATATTAACAATATTTTTTCAATTTTGGATGATGTCATTAATAAACTAAAATACTTTGGGATGGTACTTATATAGAGGCCGAAACAGATCAACTAATTGGCTGAATTTGTGAATGGACTATGATATTGATGATGTATGGATAACCAATATTGGTGTGGCCATAAACCTTGGAGTTGGATAGTGTCAGTTAGTTAGTTAGTTATGCTCTGTTAACGTCAGCTGTCATAAAAATGTTCTTTTGAAATTTTAAAATGTTATTCCCCTCCCAACCGAAAATTCGCACCTACTGAGTTTTCTTGAACAAATCAACCTGTGCTACAAAGAGCGTGTTATTAAGTGAGAGATAGACTACCTTGCACACATGGCGTGACAAGAGACAACCTGACACGGGAATGTCCTTGAAATTCCCCCACGGCTCTTCCGGTTTGTGCTGCCTCTACAAGGCACTAGCAAACAAACTTCCTGTCGTTTTATGGCACATAAACTCAAAACTGTTTTTATTTCTACCAATTGCAAAGAATTTATGTGACAGAATGAAAACATACACTATCTTTAGTTTATTTTAGACATATGATATGTTAAATACCGGACCGCTTTTTTGTAACTTTTAAAATGTATCTTGTC
Source organism: Diploptera punctata (assembly GCA_030220185.1). Classification (NCBI taxonomy): domain Eukaryota; kingdom Metazoa; phylum Arthropoda; class Insecta; order Blattodea; family Blaberidae; genus Diploptera; species Diploptera punctata. Next base: position 707,406 of record JASPKZ010007241.1, on the reverse strand, counting down.
CATTACTTATCATTATCGTCATCACCAGCATATCACGACACACAAAATTTGATGACAAAAGAAGCGAGGACGTCTTGAAGAAACTCAAGCATAGGCCTACACTACTGTGTTAATAGAATGTCCAAAGGCAATTTAAAAAAATCGTCTGATAACTTTTCGAACATGGGTAGTCTGAAGCACACAACCTATGCGCATGCGCCAACAAATGAAAGTGGATATAATTTTTAATAATAATAATAATAATAATAATAATAATAATAATAATAATAATAATAATAATAATAATAATAATAATAATAATTTTTTTAAGTGATCCCACAACAGGCCCGGAGGCCCTTGGGGTAGTAGGAGGTTAAGGCTCCCACATTTTCTAGACAATCGGCACTTTATGTCAGCCGGGTTGTCAGCCCTGCGTGACGGCCGCCTTTACCCCCAGAACAAGCGTCTGGTACTCATTTCCGTTAGAGGCTGAATCGACCCCAGGGCCTTGGTGCCGCCAGAGGGTTTGGGTCAATTTAAAAATCCTGACCCTAACGGGACTTGAACCCTCGACCCCCCGGCTTGTAGCTCAGTGCCTTAACCACTACGCTACGGCGTGCCCCAATAATAATAATAATAATAATAAGTCCACCGCTGTCGTCTCGGGGTAGCGTGCTGCCTTGTCACGCAGCAGGCCCGGGTGCGATCCCCGGTCGGGACAGTTTTTCTGGGTGAGGTTTTAATCAGGGTTTTTCCTCACTGGTAAGACAAATGTCAGGAAAACTTTAAGACCCAAACGGTCCCCTAAATCATATGGCCATCGCAATTATCATCATTCATATTCATCTTAGGTTAAGCTTAGGATTAGGGACTCTCCTGGCGCACCATTATCATCATCATCACCCATCATATCATCGGGGCAACCGTAACCCCGCCTTCCAGGCGCCCCAACCTCGAAAGTGGGTTACAAGTACGCCATGCCAGGAGAGAAACCAGCAATGTCAAAAGACAAACCTGGGGCATTTGAAAAAAAAAATTAGGCCTATTCTGGCAGAGTTAATGCCATAAGTCCTTCTCTTCCACTCAACAGCTAGTTAGGCCTGGAAATAATGATTGCGAATGTATTTTTAAGTTTATAAATTTGCAGAGGTGGATTTATTTCTTACGTTGTAACTGTCGGATATTTTAAATTTTCATAGGATAATTAGGCCTAGCTGTAGGCCTATTGGAAAAGTAGCAATTAAATTCAAAATGCAACATATGTTTTTAGCATCAGACAACAATGAAACTCCAAAATTTAATATTAGATTTTGCGAGATACGGAATTGTATGATTGTAGTAGGCTATACGCAGAATGCCAGAGACTAGATTGCCCAGAAAAGCTTAGGAATGGATTCCACCTGGAGGAAGAAACAGAGGTCTACATAGATTTAAATGGATGGATGACATAAGAAGAGGGTGATAGGTCTGGAAGAATTGGAATGGAAAGATAGAGAAGAATGGAGAAATGATAATTTTAAACGCTTTGGAAACAGGAAGATGTTTTATTGCATTGTAAACCTGTTTATAAATTAAATAAATGTTTGTAAAATTTAGTGTAAAATATTTTAGACTGAAAATAACTTAAAAGCTAACCAAACACTATTTAAGTATGTACTCTAACCTGTAAAAATAGTCTATAAAACAGAATGCCATGTAATGCAACGTCCAAAAATATGTAGTATAAATAATTGGCCTAAGTTCTGAAATTCTGAAGTAGGCCTATGATCTTAACTGCATTGGAATAAACAAATAAAATGGCTGGAAAAAAAAAAAAACAATATGGCCCCTGAATCAAACCGTTACATAGAGTTCAATATTCTAATAAAATACTAGGTAATACCCGGCGAGCGTTGCTACGCCTAAATAAATGAAATATTAAAGGTTATTAAATTGTGTGGTATTAGTCGTTCAAAATATCTCTGCAGGCGGAAGAATTGCGAAGCTCTCTTTGTTGCTACACGTGACGTCATCTAAGGCAGTGTTCACTGTCAGCGTCCCACGTCCCGTTCCCCTTTGCACTCATGGATAGCAGTGTCACGTGTTCTATTCCTGCATAAACACGACTGCAGTGCCCTCCGTCAACAACTGCGCTTACTCCTTGAACGGGTAATATACGCTGAGACAAACCAAACACAGCGGGTTTTTTTATTTTGGATTTCAGGTAAACCTTCTTCTTCTTCTTCCTTTCCAGGATTAGGTCAATGTGATCTGTTCCGGTCTCAAGTCCATCGTTTCCTTGGCCGTCCCAAAGATCTTTTCCCATGTGGTTTGTAGGTATTGATCCTTTTGGGTAATCTTGTATTGTCCATTCTGTCTAAATGTTATCTCCATTGGTATTTGTGCTCTTCTAGTTTATCAACTATTGAAAATATCTCCAGTTCATTTCTTATTGATTCATTGTGTAATCTATCCATGCGTGTACATCCTTTTACAGATCTTAAACAATTCATTTCAGTGGTTTGAATGTGTGAGATATCTTTTTTTTTATAAGTACCCAAGATTCAGATCCATATAAAAGAACAGGAACAGCCATAATTTTATAAAACCTGAGCTGAGTTTCTCTTCGAGTCTTTCGGAGGGTTCTTCTTATGGTGCCGCACATCATTTGATATCGGTTTAATTTTTTATGTATATCCCAATCATAGCTATATGTTATATAGTTAAAGTGTGCTATTTGTTCTATTATTTTATTACTGATCACTATTTTTGGTCTGACTGGCACTTTGCCCTGAAAAGCCATCATTTTAGTTTTTGAAGTTGAGACTTTGAGATTATAATAGAGTCCTAATTGATTCAAGATGCAAACCTCCGCTTCTAATTGTCGGATTTCACTCATTTTTAGTTAAAACATACCTCGATTTGGTTTAATAGGATACAGGGCCTTCTGAGTTTCGTTGTGAAACATCGAAAATTGTGACCGCTATTTAAATGTTCACATAGGGTGAACTCCTACACCTATTGGTTTTTGGAGAGTCCAATTGTGAATCTAAGCCGTCCAGGGACCCACTCAAATACACACAAAAGAATTAATCAAAATCGGTCCAGTCGTTTAGGAGGAGTTCAGTGACATACAGTACACAAGTAGGCTACATAAGAATTATAAAGTGTAAAGGCTATAAATATAGGCCTAATCGAAAAATAATTAGAAAACGTTTAAAATAAGTTTAAAGTGATAGTTAATGTTAAAAAAATTAATCAGCAAAAGTAAAATAAGATAGAATCTGTGTAACCTGACACAAATATTCTTATTATAGCATCACTGATCTGCGATCATAATGACGGTTGAAATTAAAGAAGTCGCCGCCCGATTGACGGTCAATACACTTCAATTAGCGGTTTCTTTTGAGATGAACTTTTAATACCAACTACATTATTACAGAGAAAAAAGCAAACCGCCCGTCAATACAATCAGCGACACTATGATATAGGATGTTTGCCGGCTTCAAGAAAAACGAACAGAAAATAACGCTGCAAAATTACTCATGGTCAAACAAGTGTTCAGCTTATTATTATTATTATTATTATTATTATTATTATTATTATTATTATTATTATTATTATTATATAGAATTTATTCAAGAAAAGCAACTGAAATAGTACGGACATATTAGGCGAATGGAGGAAGAAAGACTACCGAAGAAAATAATGGAATGGAAATCATCAGGAACGAGAAGCAGAGGACGACCAAATCTCACGTGGATCCAAGGGATTAGAGAAACTTTGAAGGACTGGGAAATAGAGGAAGAAATGTATTATAATAGAGACGAATGGAGGAAAATTATGAAGTGAAATTGAAGAGAAATCATTGGTGCCGGAAAATGTATCAAATTGTTAAAACCGGAAATATATTATTATTGTTATTATTCTCAAGAAGAATAGCGGGATGGTTGCCACATGGTAGAAGAAGAGGATAGCAAAAGTAACTGGCGGAGTTAAGGTCATGAGGCCTTCTCTTCCATTCAACCAGAGAATAATAAAATAATAAAAAATACTTATTAAAATAAAAGAAGATATTTGGTATGTTTATTCTTACCTCTTACGGCTGGTTTTGTTGAACATAGGTTATGTTTCAAGGCTTCAGAGTCTCATCTGTAATCGCTGAAGATGGGGCTCAGAAACCTTGAAACATATATTCAACAAAAACAACCATAAGAGATAAGGATAAACAGACCAAATATCTTAATTATTAAATATAGCCAACCTCCTAATGTTACTTCCTATTCAATACTAGTAAAATTGATATCAAATTCCGTTGAGATGAATAGTCATAAAATAAAAATTAAAACCTACCTGTTGGCAGGTGCCGTCGTCCTCAATTGTGTTAACATATTATATTAAAATGTTAACTGGAGGCCTTTCGGAAGTTAACTTCCATCATCAGCAGGTTGAGTCTGCTACTATCTGTTGTTGTTCACGACGATATGGACTTGAAATATCGTTTAGTAGCAACTGACTTGTTTTTAACGATCTCATAAAGAGGGTTGTACGACTGGGGAAAGCTTCCGAAAGGCATCCAGTTAAGATTTTAATATAGAGCGATTCCATGAAAATGTCATACTGAGGTGAAAATTTTGAAATTGACGCAGGAATAATTTTGTTGACGTAATATATATCTTCGAGGATCAAATTTTCTGATTCTATAAGATAATATTTCAAATGTAGGCTATATTATTTTAATCTAATATCTTCTTCTTCTTCATCCTTCCAAGTATAAGGCCAAAGCCTATAGAAAATTTTCCCTCCAGCGTTTCATAGCACGGCCCAGAGATCTTCGTCCTCTTGGTATAGGCCTATAATTATAAACAGCTTTGGGGATCCGATTTGAACTCATTCTTTCTACATGGTGTTTCCAATTTAGTTAGTCCTGTTTAATATAGGCCTATTCCAAAATTGGCGTGGTGTTCCTTTTCCGATCCCATCTGGCATAACCCGCTGTTTTGCGCATGAATCTCATTTCACAAGCCGTTATTCTGCTTTCATGTTGTCTTTTTAGTGTCCATGCTTCACTACCATAGTCAACACTGGTTTAGCCAAAGTGTTATATAAACGTAACCTGGTGGTTTTTTTTTGTAGAAGGGATGGTTTCATAACTTGATTAATAATTTCCAAACTTTTATTATAACTAGTAATTTTTTCGGGGATATCCTTTTCATCCCAGATAGAGAGATAATATCCAGATATTCAAATTGACTATTTAACTCATGTCGCAAATGGTATTCAATGACCAATCACGTTTCAATGAATTCTGTTTTACACCAATGACAGTCGTGTTTCACCTCGCTCTTTATCGATTTATCTTTATCAGCTCCTGCTTTTGTGATAAAGAAAGCTCCCTTTTAATATTCTGAACAGGTTAGACCATTATTTTTCTCCAACAAATACATTCAATATAGCAAATAATGAATAGATTCAGTGATTTTACTGAGTTGTTTATTCAAAATATAAATGATAACCTATAATGTTGATCATAATAGTTTGATGTGTTTCATTATTTCTCCACTAGAGTGCATTCTTACAATATTTCGATCCTAATTGGCAATAAACAATATGATCGAGTTGCAGTGAATATACATAACCTCACATTTCTAATTTCTTTTTCAAACATCGCCGTTTACATTAACTATATAAATATTTTAAAACACCGGTAACTACATTCAAATAATTATTTTTTAGTAAAGAGCTTAATTTGATTCGTTAAATAGTCCTAACAAATGCCACTCTTGATTTCCAAATTCTGTTTATTGATTAATTGGAAATCACTCGTGGCTTTACTTATGATTAGTTCTCTCTAAAATTTTATTCTGCAGACATAATATTATATAATTAACTTATTAATTATATATTAAATATATTTTAACACGAATGAGGACGGCACTGCCAACAGGTATATTTTAATTTTAATTTTATTACTTCCTACTGCATTTTTAAAATACTTATTAGAAGATTATAATATTATTAACCCTTAAATTGGCAAAACACTAATTCCTCGTGCCAGTTATTCAAATGTTTCGGACCGCAAAGAAAACAAAATCATATAAAACTATAAGTATTATTGTAGGTTATAGTATTATGTAATTTGACACACACTTACGTAATTTATAATGTGTTTTTATGGTTTTATAAACAATAAATAAATAAATAAATGTATCTTAAAAGAAACATTGTGAAGTTAAGGGTTAAAATATAGACTAAACAAAGTACAATGCGGATGTCGTCTAATATTAGCTAACACTAACAAAACATGAAATAGAAATGAAACAGAATAAGAAAAGCTTCCTAGATGATTATTAACGAAATGCTGAATATAGTTGTTATGCAGTTAATATTTTCATTGTTTTGAACTTGAGATATCAGTTAATTTGCGTTTAATAATGATAGTATGATTGTACAAAACAAAACACCAGATTACGTTTATATAACACTTTGGCTAGACCAGTGTTGACCTATGGTAGTGAAGCATGGACACTAAAAAGACAACATGAAAGCAGAATAACGGCTTGTGAAATGAGATTCATGCGCTGACCAGCGAGTTACACCAGATAAATAAGGTGTTTTTTCCAATAATTTTACGTTTTTTCCTTTTTTATAAATAGTTTCACTAATTATTTTATCTTTTAGTTTCTTTAATTAAAATTTCAAATGATATTCGTTTTTAATCTTCTGGACCACGGGATCGGAAAAGGAACACCAATATCTTAAAAGAATTGAAGACTACGCCAATTTTGGAATATATAAACAGTACCAATTAAATTGGAAACACCATCTAGAAAGAATGAGTTCAAATCGGATCCCCAAAGCTGTTTATAATTATATACCAAGAGGACGAAGATCACTGGGCCGTCCTATGAAACACTGGAGGAAAAAAATTCTATAGGATCGTAACAGGCCTTGGCCTAATACTTGGAAGGAAGAAGAAGAAGATAATGATAGTGACTGAGCATGACTGGGAAGTGAGTTCCAGTCGGGACTTGCATAAGTGAAAATAAATGGAAAAGATTTTCAAAACGCTTGGTTATGATGCTTATCACAGCACTTGAACGATCTCGTGGAGAACAGCATTCAAATAGCGAGAAAATGTAATGAAATTTTCTAAAATAAAAGAAAACTGTCCAAACTTCCTTCCATTCTCTTTACTTGAGCATCGTAGAAAAAAATGATGCTCAGTAGACGAATTTACTGAAGATAACGGGGTACAATTTTATGCATGAACGCAAATGTTAGGTTGAAAGTAGTAAGTACTGCAAGGGAAGAATGTGCTGGAAGAAAGTTCATTCCAATCTTCCCATCCTACTTGCTCACAAGGGAAATTGCAAGAGGAAATGAAGCGGAGAGGAAATACAGTTCGACCAAAAAGAGATAGCCACTAGCTACGATACTACGGTCTAATTTCTTCGCGTAGGTTCCAAGTCACTTATGGTCTTATACCAGCCAGATAATTAAAACGAAGTTTTCTTTGTATTCTGAATGCATATGAGATCTTCCAACCGACTCATGTACTCTATGTAAATTCGTCTTCTTATTTCTCTAATACTTAAGGCAGGGATAGCCAAACTATTGACTGAGAGCCGCACGTGACCAAGATATAAAATAAGAAACGGTATAATTACCATAGCATGGACAGCTAATGACAAATGAGGGAAATTTTGAGGAAGTGGCTGAATTCAAATAGGCCTACCTAGGAACAATAATCACAAATAGGAATGAGATGCACAAAGAAATTAAACATAGGCTCAATTCTAGAAATGCATACTATTATGCATTGCAGAAACTCTTGATGTCCCAACTCCTTTCAAAAAACGTTAAACTGAAAATATATAAAACTATTATTCTACCAGTTATATTATATGGGTGCCAAACATGGACTCTTACTTTAAGGGAGGAAAGGAGATTACAAGTATTTGAGAATAAAGCACTTAGGAAAATGTTTGGACCAAAGAGAGCCGAACAGACAGGTGAATGGAGAAGACTACATAACAATTATCTACATGGTCTTTATAGGAAGCCAGATATAATAAGAACAGTTAAGTCTCTTAGACTGCGATGGGCAGGACATGTGGCACGTATGGGGAATGAAAGACGTGCATGGAAACTTCTTGTAGGAAAGCCAGTGGGGAACGACCAGTTGGTAGACCAACAATGAGGTGGAGAATAACATTAATTATGATTTGAGGGAAGTAGATTATACAGGGAATGTTTGGAAAGCATTAGCTAAGGATAGGGATGTTTTGGAGAGCTTATGTCCGCGCGGCCATGAACCTACGGGTTCGGTAGTGGCAGTTAGCAAGTAAGTATAATTACCATAGCGTAATGGTTAAGGCACTTCGCTACAAGTTGGAAGGCCGAGGGTTCGAGTCCCGGTGGGGTCAGGATTATCAAACTGACCCAAATCTTCTGGCGGCACTATGCCCTGGTGTAGACTCGCCTCTAACGGAAATGAGTACTAGACGCTTGTAAGTTATTTTGGGATAAAGGCGGCCGTCACGCAGGGCTGACAACCCAGCTGACATTAAGTGCCGATTGTCTAGAAAAAGTGGGAGCCTTAACCTCCTACTACCCCAAGGGCCTCCTGAGGCCTGTAGTGGGATCACTCTGCCTTTATGACTAGCCTAAACAAAAGACGAATTTTCAAACTTCAATTGGACGATGTTATGCATCAACCGGCTAAACGCCATTAAAAATATATTTTTATGCTATCTGTTTTGTAACAAACGGGTATGAAAACAGATCTTCATAAATTGTAATCTAAATGTTGCATCATGCAGCTAAGCGCCAAATTTTCCCGCTCTTAGATTGTTGATTCATTACTGTCAAATAAGGAAAATAACTTATTATCCAGTAGGCCTGTTGTTTGGTGCTACAATAAATAGTGAAGACTGATTTAAACTTCAAACGTATTTTCTCGAAAATTACATAATGGCGCATAGTCGACTGATGCATAACACCATTCAATTGTGGATTTCTTAGAAAAAAACAATTAGAATGGTATGATCATGTAAAAATAATGACAGAAGACAGATTCCCAAGAAGAATATTGGAATAGGTGTCACTTTGTAGAAGAAGAAAACGGCCAAAAATCATGATCATAGATTGTGTTTTGAGCAGCATCAGGTACAAACGATTAGACGATGGGGATTAGAATGACAGAGAGAAGTGATGGAGAATGACAGATTAATTGGGCGCAAGAAGATGTAAAACGCTGTAAAACCTGCTAATTGAAAAATGTTCATGAAACTGCAAACCAGTTATTTTTAATTGATTGAAATAAATGTATACTTTGTTGCAATTGTAACTTTTAAAAAAAAACTCCTGGCGCGACAGGCCTACAAGGCCCTTAGCCTACCAGCCGGCTGCTGGCCTCACATCCACATGTGTAAATCACAGAGGTAGATGATAATCAGCTAGTGTAGGGGTGACATGTGGTCAGCATGTCGAGTCCCCCATCCGTTATAGCTGGTTTTCTCAACCTGGAGCCGCTACTTATTGTAACTACCCAAATGCATCACGATGCTGGGTGGGCACCGGTCCCATACTGGCCGAAATACCATGAGAAAATTTGTTCCCCCACGGAACTCGAACCAGCGCAAGTCCCGTATCTCTGCGCCAAGGCTTCCTGCCTTAACCGCTCGACTACGGCGCGGGACAATTGTAACTTTTAGCACATAATAATTATAGCAGGATTTTAATATTATAATAAATATGAAAGTTAAAGTTAATAATTTTGTATTTTAAAATTCTTTTAATACTTAAATACAACTTAAATAAATAAAAACATCTAAATAATTCATTGCTGGTTATTCTTGAATAAAAAAATGTCTCAGTAACAATTACATAAATTGCACTACATAACAGTTTTTGTAATGCTATGCTTTTAAAAATTGTTTTAAGTCATTGTTGTCAAAATTATAAAGCCTTCTGTTATAACTTGTAATAAGAACACCTGCCTAACTTCATATTCTTAAATATAGTAAACTAAACTCTGATTGGATGTTACAACAATTAACTTTTTGATTTAACAAATCAAATTAAACCTTATATATACTATTAATAAAGTAAAAAATAAAGATGTGCTAGACAGAGTGGGTGAAAGAAGAACAATGCTGGAACTCATAAAGAAGAGGAAAAGAAATTGGATTGGCCATTGGCTAAGAAGAAACTGCCTGCTGAAGGATGATCTAGAAGGAATGGTCAACGGAAAGAAAGTTAGAGGCAGAAAAAGGCATCAGATGATAGACAATATTAAAATAAATGGTTTGTATGCAGATACAAAAAGGAAAGCTGAGTTAAGGAAAGAGTGGAGAATGCTGAGTTTGCAGTAAAAAACCTGCTCTTGAGAGCAGAGCACTATGAATGAATACTATTAACCAATAGAATTTAAAAATATCATGTGATGTAACAATGGTCTTAAAATTATAAAAGAATTACACTATTCATTCTGCATACAACTTTCAACAGAGATAGTGGCAATAAGAGCTCTAAAGATAAAATGTAATATTTAATACAAGAAGAATAATTGATAGAAGAAAAGAAAATAATTTATTTTAATTGACGGTGAAGAATAATACCACCTATATTTACTTGATCTGCTAGGAAATTAAGAAGTGAATACATTTGCAATTATTTCTACAAAAAAAATTAGTAATTTTGAAGTGTTTTCCTATCCAGTGTACCAACTTCCGACCCTAAGAAGAGAATCCGGCTCTACCGAAAATTAAACTCAACCTGAACCAGTAATTCTTTTTCGGGACACAAATCTTTGTTCAAAATGTCACCACACGTGGGACAAAGCTCGTACTACTTCAGAATCCAGACCCTAGTAATTAAGTATGATATAAATATATACAGTAGAATGGCTTGTAACACAAGGAGATTTATTCCCGTGTTGTATTAAGCACAGACTTCATAATAATAAAATGGTAATATAAACACATGATCATGTCTACATTTACAGCGGGGGAAACTGAAAGCTCAGGAAATTACCCTCAACAAATACCTACACAACATTTCAATTTTATTACCCACATTAAGTATCCCCACCCGATGATTATCGAGGGTCGTAAAACGCTAATGTTCCACGAACAAATAAACATTTTTAACATTGACACAAAATAATGATTTCATTTCAACATGTTATCGAAAATATATCTTTAACACATTTTATATTCAAAATTCCTTTATACTTCATAAAATATTCTCATAAGTAATGCCACGAGTGATTTCCAAATTATCGATAAATTCACGACTCACGAAGTGAGGAGTGAATTTATCTAGAGAATTTGGAAATCAAGAGTGGCATTTGTTAGGACTATTTAACGAATAAAATTAAGCTGTTTACTCACAAATCATTATTTAACTATAGTTATTTTAAAATATTTATATATTTAATGTAAACGGCGATGTTTGAAAACAAATGAGAAACGATAGGTACGCTTCTACTGCTTCTTTTGTTTATCACTGCAACCAGATCATACTATTTATTGCCAAAGGAACGCAATATTCAAAGGAGGAGCTTTCTTTAATATGGTAATTATAACACAGATAAATATTTGGTGAAACACGACTCTGATTGGTTGTAAAACAGAAATCATTGAAACGTGATTGGCCATTGACTCCCATTTGGGGCATGAGTTAAATAGTCGAAAATATATCTTTAACACATTTTATATTCAAAATTCCTTTATACCCTACTTCAAATAACATCTCTCTAAAATACAATTTAAGAATATCTACATCTAAAACTAAAATATTAGTTCTGAAAGGAAAATATGCAATAAGAACAAAAATAATGGTAAACAATGTAATTATAGACCAAGTTCAGAATTTTAATTATTTGGGATGTCATTTAGGCAATGACAGAAATTTAGATAAACACACTAAAATACAACGATTCAATTATCTGAGTGGCACAATTAAACGCACTTTATTGAATAAGACTAGTAAAGAAACTATTTTGAAGTTTTACAAAGTATTGGCAGTTCCATCTCTTATCTATGGATGTGAAACCTGGACATTAACAAAGGCAGATAGTAAACAAATAGAGGCTGCTGAAATGAAGATGTTGAGAGCAATAGGAGAATACCAAAGGACCGATAAAAAGAATAACGAAGATATAAGAACAGAACTTAATGTATTTAATCTCTGTGAAAGAATAGAATATTATCAAAATGCTTATGTTCAGCACGTATTACGAATGAATGAACAGCGCATACCAAGAAGAATGTATAATTATAAACCAAAAGGGAGAAGATTGTTGGGAAGACCATTGAAGAGATGGAAGGACCAATTCGACCTATAATGAGATCGGAACAGGCCATTGGGCTTAATCCTTGTTGTTGATGACGTGAAAGGCCCTCTCTTCCTCTCAACCAGCACAAATACTAATAAATATTTGGCAAATATAGATAGGCCTATAGGCCTACACTATACTAATTATAAACAGTTAAAGATACATTAAATGTAGCAATGTAAATTTCATGTACAAACAACATTTTATACGATAATAAGAATAATAATAATATTTACGATAATAATAATCTATCTATCTTCGGGTTTTTACAGCTGCTGCCGTCTTCCTGTGCCAAACCTCCAAAGCCTACGGTCTTGGGCATCTTCGATGCTTAGCCCTCTAGCTTGCATTACTGTCTTCATGTTTTCCTTCCATGTTAACCTTGGTCTTCCTCTTTTCTTCTTTCTGTTAGGATGCCATTCATATAGTTGCTTCGGCCATCGCTCATCTTCCATTCTTAAAACATGTCCTAACCACTTTAATTCCTTCTCCTCAATTCTTTCAATTATGCTTTCTTCTGCTTCCATTTTGTTTCTAATTTCCTTATTTGTGACACGTTCTAATTTAGACTTTCTGGCACTTCTTCGTAAATAATCCATTTCTAGAGCTATTAGTCTATTCTTGTAGTACTTATTGATTGTCCATACCTCACTTCCGTACATTGCAACAGATTCCACCAATGTTTTACCAATATATTTTTTTGTGTCTTTCAAAATATGCTTATCCCACCATATGGAATTTAATGATGATATTATTTTGCTACTCAATTCCATTCTATGTTTTATGTTCTCTTTGCCTATACCTTCGATGTTATCCATAATCATTCCCAAATATTTAGTTTGTTTCACTTGCTTTATTTGGATTCCATCTTCCAATACTAAGTTTTCTATTTCATTGCTATTTATTGCCAGATATTCTGTTTTTTGTAAATTTACTGTGAGACCCCATGATTCATATGTGCTTTTCAACCTTTTATCATGAATTCCATATCAAAATTGTCTTGCGCTAAAACCAGTTGATCATCGGCAAATTGTAATGTCAGCAAAAATCTATTGCCTATTGGGATCCCCATACCTTTGCAGCTTTGTTTCCATTTCGTTAATATAAATTCTACATAAATATTAAATAAAATTGGTGATAGACTGCACCCTTGTTTCAATCCCTTTGAGGTGTTTATAGGATTAGACATTATATTTCCCATTTTAACATAAGCGGAGTTATCTTTATAGGTTTGTTTAATAATTTCTATTAGGTTTCTGTCAATATTGTATTTCTCCAATACTTCCCATAATTTGTTCCTCGGAATTGAGTCATAAGTTTTCTCTAAATCTATCATTGTCAAATGGGTTTCTTCTCCAACTGCAGTCCGTTTTTCAATTAACTGTTGTATTGCAAATATATTGTCAACACATGACCTTCCTGGTCTGAATCCATTTTGATCTTCTCCTAATTTGTCTTTAACATCTTTTTGTAACTTTGTTTTTAATAACTTCGTAAATATTCTATGAAATGTGTTATTTATACTTAGTCCTCTGTAGTTTTTTGCGTCTCTTCTATCGCCCTTCTTGTATATTGGTACTATGTAGCTTATTTTCCATTCATCAGGAATCTTCTGTATTGCAATGCACTTATTATACAAGTCCCTCAATCTACCTATTAATTTTTTTGGGCCATATTTAATTAACTACATACGATAATAATAATAATAATAATAATAATAATAATAATAATAATAATAAAATGGTATAAATATGATAATTTATACTGAATATTCAAGGATTTGATAAAGTAAGTACAACTAAATAGTACCATCGAACCCATAGGCCACAAGATAACAGCCTGTTGCACTTAGCAGAATAAGACTTTTATTTCTTTCACTGTAGCCTCTGCCCGCACCTGGAATTCCTTCCCCCAAGATAGGAGTTGCCGCACACTTGACACTTTTAAGTCACGCTTATACAATTACTTGTTAACTAAATATTTTTTCTCCAGAAATAAATTAATTCTATGTCATTAATAGTATGTTTTTTTCATTTTTTCATCCTGTATATTTTATTCGTTAAATCTAGAGTAGACTTAAATCAATATACATATAGCCTATTGTAAATCAACGGTTCCCAACCTTTTTGGACTCGCGAACCCCTTCCACAACGATCTGAGTTGGGTGAACCACTGACTTTTAAATAGCCTATAGGCCTACATACAGCAGACGAAGTAGGCCTAGGCCTAGATTATACAGGAGATGATACCAAAACATTTGCTCAGGACAGGGATTTACAGAGAGCTTATGTCTGCGCGGCCATGAACCTACGGGTTCGATAGTGCCAGTGAGTTACTTAGACATGTATAAAATTTAATTCCAAGCAAATGGTTTAATAACCTTAAATTAACTTAACCCTTAACGGTTAAAACCTAAAGTTACTCTAGTTACGGCTTAAAAGTTACACAACGTGTAGACCTAGTTGTAGCGAAATAAAATGCATTCCTAACGTTGTTACATAACTGTAAATCAGGTATTCGCGGTAAATACTAATTTATTGTGGAAATAATGTGATAAATTCCCCATGTCACACATATGCGTCAAGGGACATTATAAGGTTAATTTAATTTTAAAATAATACTAATAATAATAATAATAATAATAATAATAATAATAATAATAATAATAATAATAATAATCATCATCATCATAGTACATTTACGAATTTAGGCCATTTGTTGACCTGTTTCGGCCTCAAGAGAAACACCATCCAGAAGTCTTTTGAGTGGACGTCCTGGTCTTCTTCTTCCTGCAGGTTGATTCATGGAACTGTTTGCCTGCATATTTGTACAATTCAGAATTCAAGCCATCTGTGCCAGTTGCCTTCCCATTTTTTAATTTCTTTAAACTATTGTTCAATTCTTCCAATGATATTATGGAATCTGTCTCATAATAATAATTATTATTAATAATATTATTATTATTATCATCATTATTGTTCTTATTACAATGCTGGAGAACTGATGGCAATAGTAATAGACCTAACCTCGAAATCCGCCAGTACGAAAAAGTTTGGCGAACCCCATAAAATATTTTGCGAACCCCTCGCGAACCACAGGTTGAGAAACGATGGTGAAAATAATAATTATAGGCCTATTGTAGATATACTAGGCCTATATGTTAATTATGTTTATTGTAATTTAGATGTAAAAGTAGGACCATTTTGATTTTTAATTAACCTGGTTAAGTGGTAGACAAAATTTTAACTCTGCCAGGTAAAATAAAATTAGGCTATTATTAGCCCGACTCTAAGTATTCCACAGGTAGGGCTGCTATCTTTCATTATCTGGACATTTACTGTAGGCCTATTCAAAATCCGATGGAACGATTACATACCGCCATGAGTCGGTCCTCACAACCATGTTTGTTAAAAAGTGTTGTACCAGGAAAGTAATATTAATTAATTAATTAATAATAATAATAATAATAATAATAATAATAATAATAATAATAATAATAATAATAATAATATCAAGACTAAAAGTGTATAAAACACTGGCTTTTGCAACTCTTTTGTATGGTAGCGAAGTATGGACATTGAAACAGAAGGATACGCTATACAAAGAGTCAGATCTGCTGAAATGACATACCTTCGGAGGACTGCAAGATACAAAAAAAAAAAAGCATCTTAGAAGAATTACACATGGAACCTTTAGAAAACAAAATTTCTGATTATAAGTCAAGATGGATACAACATGTTCATCGAATGGAAGATCACAGAATACCCAAACACATGTTAAGCCATCGACCTGCAGGAAGAAGAAGAGCAGGACGTCCACTCAAAAGACTTTTGGATGGTGTTTCTCTTGAGGCCGAAACAGATCAATAAATGGCCTAAATTCGTGAATGTACTATGATGATGATGACGACGTTAATAATAATAATAATAATAATAATAATAATAATAATAATAATATCAAGACTAAAAGTGTATAAAACACTGGCTTTTGCAACTCTTTTGTATGGTAGCGAAGTATGGACATTGAAACAGAAGGATACGCTATACAAAGAGTCAGATCTGCTGAAATGACATACCTTCGGAGGACTGCAAGTTACAAAAAAAAAAAAAAATCTTAGAAGAATTACACATGGAACCTTTAGAAAACAAAATTTCTGATAGTAAGTCAAGAATGGATTCAACATATTCATCGAATGGAAGATCACAGAATACCCAAACACATGTTAAGCCATCGACCTGCAGGAAGAAGAAGAGCAGGACGTCCACTCAAAAGACTTTTGGATGGTGTTTCTCTTGAGGCCGAAACAGATCAATAAATGGCCTAAATTCGTGAATGTACTATGATGATGATGATGACGTTAATAATAATAATAATAATAATAATAATAATAATAATAATAATAATAATGTCCCTAATAATAAAAATAGAATGTATAACCTTGATGTCAAAACGACCATAAAAAGATTAAATATAACATTTTAATTGCAGTTTTGTACAAATGTATCAGATACGACCTGGCAGAATATAGCCTACTGTATGTTGAAAATCATCTAAGCGTAACTAGTATTAAAAATAAAAATAACTAATCATTACTTTGAACAAACAGAATATGTTGGAGATATAACCTAATGGAAGTTGACCTGCAAGTCTTCATGAACGATGCATCCCAGAAATTCCACCGTTCCTTTCATCTTGAATAAGAAATTACTTACAGTAAATTCTTTAGACAATAAACCAGATTTATGATAAAATTATCTCCATCAAATTGCATGTTTCCAAGAGAATAAAAATACAATAAATCTGTGACGAACACTCGTCTAACAAAGAATAGAAAAATAAAACCATCAAACGTATCACTAACATCTCTATGTTCTGATAACTGTATTACATAGGGCCTAGTACAAGTCTATTCAATTCTAACTCAAAGTAATTTAGCATCCAGTAAACGTCCATAAAGCTAGCGATGAATTTACAATTAATGTTTTATAGGGGGTATAAATAGAGTTTAAAATGTGAAGACATTGTTTGTTTCCAACATTAGATAAGGCTGATGCTTGATTTTGACAGAAAATGCCGTGCATCAGCAGAACGCTTTTTTTTTGTACTGCAGAACGCCGCACTTTGCATGTGGAAGCCATAACATAAAGCTCCGCATAACTTACCATACAAATATCAGTGCGCCAAGAACTGCACCATTCATTTTTACAATCATGCTATATGACGATGGTTCTAATATTTTTATGTTCATGGCTACTATCAAACTCTATAACTGTCTTGCGCTAAAAAATCAATCTGACGATACGATTAAGCTTGTTGTTCAACCTGTGGAAAGTTAAGTTTTCCCCAATACTAACCACTTACTTACTTACTCACTGGCACTATCGAACCCGCAGGTTTATGGCCGCGCGTACATAAGCTCTCCATACACCCCTATCCTGAGCTAATGTTTTCCAATCATCCCCCGTATAATCTACTTCCCTCAAATCATAGTTAATATTATTCTCCCACCTCATTCTTGGTCTACCAACTGCATGTTTTCCCTCTGGCTTTCCTACAAGAAGCTTCCATGCAAGTCTCCCATTCCCCATACGTGCAACATGTCCTGTCCATCGCAGTCTACGAGACTTAACTGTTATTATATCTGGCTTCCTATAAAGACCATGTAGTTCATTGTTTGTAGTCTTCTCCATTCACCTGTCTGTTCATCTCTCTTTGGTCCAAAAATTTTCCTAAGTAGGCCTACTTTATTTTCAAATACTTGTAATCTTCTTTCCTCTCTTAAAGTAAGAGTCCATGTTTCGCACCCATATAGGCCTATTAGGCGTATAACTGGTAGAATAAAAGTTTTATATATTTTCAGTTTAACGTTTTTTGAAAGGAGTTGGGACATCAAGAGTCTCTGCAATGCATAATCGCACGCATTTCCAGAATTGAGCCTATGTTTAATTTCTTTGTGCATCTCATTCCTACTTGTGATTATTGTTCCTAGGTATTTGAATTCAGCCACCTCCTCAAAATTCCCCTCATTTGTCATTAGCTGTCCATTTCCATTATATAATGTATTTCTACGTGTGACCATATATTTAGTTTTATTGATATTTACTTCCAGTCCTAATTTCTTACAATACTAACTACTACTAATTAAAAACCAAAATTACTACCGAGGCAAATATTCCACAATAATGTTTTTTTTTTAAATGCCCAGGTTGTCTTTCGACATTCCTGGTTTCTCTCCTGGCATGGCGTACTTGTAACCAACTTCTGAGGTTGGGGCCTGGAAGGCGGGGTTAGTTGCCCCGATGATATGATGGGTGATGATTATAATAGTGCGCCAGGAGAGTCCTTAATCCTAAGCTTAACCTAAGATGAATATGAATGATGAAGATTGCGATGGCCATATGATTTCGTAAGCAACCTATTCTAAAGCTATTGCATTATCTAAGTCAATTAGAAAAGTAAAACCGGTGACACATGACACATTTAACAATAGGCGTGGATTTGAGTAGCCCGAGTGAGAATCAAGCTTGAAAATAGACAGTGAACCCACGCTGGGTAACAACGAGAAGGGTTGGGTGTATAAACACGAGAGAGAGTGTGTCTAGAGGAACAAAATGGGCACATTGGTGGGCTTCAAAATGGCTACCGTAAGCAATTGCAAGCAGTTTCCCCCAGCCCCCGATATCTACTCAACAAGCGTCATTGCGCTGATGTAACGCCACGTCACAATCCTCCGCAGCGACCCTAACACAATCTACTACCACACTTGAGATGATCATTATTCCCAGCTAAAAGTCATTCGTTAACTCTATTTTCTTCTCATTACCTATATTGCTCCCGGTCTGGATTATTGCACACCCTGTCTCTAAAGAAAATGATCAAAACACAGATATTGAGTAACAGTAAGAAATAGGGATTGGAAGTAAACATCAATATAACTAAATAGGCTCTATGTTCACAAAATCCACCACTGAGGTCTCGAGGTAGCGTGCTGCCGTGTCACGCAGCGGGCCCAGGTTCGTTTCCCTGTGGAGACAGATTCCTGGATCAGGTTTTTTTCGGGTTTTTTCCTCACATGCAAGAGAAATGCCAGGAAGCTTAGGACCCAACGGTCCCCGAAAATTATCCGGCCATCATCATCATTTCACCGGTGTGGAAAGCAACGGGAAGCTACCACACCTATTAGTAAAGCTGCAAAGCATAGCATGAAAATGCTATGACTGCAGTGAAAGACCTGCTCTCGGGCAGAATTACTGTAGAATAGAATGTTCACACACAGAAATATATTAAGCTATATAGGCCTAATGAAAATTGATAGTTAATGACAAATGAGGCAAATCTTGAAGAAGTGGCTGAATTCAAATAGACCCTATGTGTAAGTTAAATATAGGGTATTATATAGGCCTACTGTATATGCCGCCTATAATTACAAATAGGCAATAGCTGCACAAAGAAATTCAACATAGGCCTATGCTCAATTCTGCAAATGCATAGGCTACTATTATGGATTGCAGACGGACTCGTAGGCCTATAGTCCCAACTTCTCTCAAAAATCGTTAAACAGAAAATATATAAACATGTTATTCTCCCAGTAATATTATGCATATGGATGCGAAACATGGACTCTTACTTTAAGGGAACAAAGCAGATTACGAGTATTTGAAAATAAAGTTCTTTGGAAAATTTTTGGACCAAAGAGAGGTGAACAGAAATGAATGGAGAAGACTTCATAACAGTGAATTACATGTCTTTATAGGAAGACAGATATAATGACAACAGTTAAGTCTCGTAGACTGCGATGGGCAGGGCATGTGGCACGAATGGGGAATGAATGACGTGCAAGCAAGCTTCTTTTAGTAAAACCAGAGGGAAAGCGTCCAGTTGGTAGACCAAGAATAAGGTAGGTGAATAACCTTATCCATGATTTGAGGGACGTAGATTATACAGGGGATGGTTGGAAAGTATTAGCTCAGGATAGGGACGTATAGAGACCTTATGTCCGTGCGGCCATGAACCTACAGGTTCGATGGAGCCAGTGAGTTAGTCATACCTATTATGTACATAGCCTATCATTAATCAACATGTAAATAATTCATAATTATTATTATTTGTATAATTTAACCCTGGTGAAAAGGAAGAGAAAACCTTACGGTCTTAACTCCATCAGGTAAAATAAATAAATACAAACCTGAGCTGCTCAAATGTTTTATGATCATCCTCTGTAGGCCTATGCATAGGCTATATCTTACATCTTTCAAATAATAAATACAAACTCCATAACGTGTCAGGCCAAGAAGGCCCTTGGTCTGCCAACCATCTGCTGTCCTCATATGCACGGTGTTAATACAGAGTTGGGTCGCAGGTGGTCAGCATGTCGGGTCCCCGGCGTTACAGCTGGATTTCTCAACCTGGAGCCGCTAATTTTTGTCTATCTAGCCTAAAGTTTTCTGCCCTAGAGCAGGTCTTTCACTGCAATCATAGCATTTTCATGCTAAGATTTGCCGATTTACAAGGGAATTATAGATGCGGTAGCTTCCCCTTGCTTTCCACACTGGTGAAGGATGATATTAATGATGTTCGAGAACCTTTTGAGTCTTAAAGCTACCTTACTTGTCTTACAGGTAAGGAAAACCCCCGCAAAAGATGCGTCACACAGGAAGCTTATCCCTTCCGGGAATCGAATCCGGTTCCGCTGCGTGACAATGCAGCACGCTACCTCGGGACCACAGCGGATCCCAACCTTCTTCGACCCCTTCCACAACCATCTGAATTGGGTGAACCACTGACTTTAAAATAAAGCCTACATACAGTAGACATACAAAGAATTTAATTCCAAGCAAAAGGTTTAATAACCTTAAATTAACTTGACCCATGACGGTTAAAACGAAGTTACTCTAGTTACGGCTTAAAAGTTACACAACGTGCAGGCCTAGTTGCAGCGAAAACAAATCCATTCCTAACGTTGTTACATAACTGTAAATCAGGCATTCGCGGTAAATATTAAGTTAATTCATTGTAAAAATAATGTGATAAATTCCCGTTGTTACACACATGCAACAAGGGACATTTAGGGTTAATTTAATTTTAAAATAATAATGATAATATTTATTATTATTATTATTATTATTATTATTATTATTATTATTATTATTATTAGGCCTATATTATTACAATGCTGCAGAAATGAAGGAAACAATAGAGCTAACCACGAAAAAGTTTTGGCGAACCACAGGTTGGGAAACTATGGTCTATCTCATTAGTAATACCAACAGATGATGTCCACCTTTCTTTGTGTATGTTTTCCTTGGGAAGAAGATAGGCCTACTCATTATGCTTAATTGTTTTGTGGTTGCAAAATCTTTCTATCTCCATCGGTAGACCTAATCATTATAGAATTTAAAAATAATTAAATTAAAATAAAATAGCTAGAAATTGCTAAAGAAGAGCAATATAGACGAAATTGATAAAAATTCCGTTGAGGTAAATAGCCACAGAGTAAAACATTAAAATAAATGCCTGACAGGTGACGTCATCCTTAACTAGATTAAAAAATATATAAACTTTTCTATCTTCAGCAGAAGTAGGCCTATATGAGCTACTAACTGTTATAGACTGCAATGTGCAGGTCATGTGGCACGACTCGGGAATGAAAGAGGGGTATGAATAATAACATTAACATGATGGCGTAGTCGGTAGAGTCCCTACCTTCCACTCCTGTGACCCGGGTTCGATTCCAGGCGGGGTAGGGGATTTTTAATCTCCACCTTGTGTCTGGGTGTGTGTCTTGTCCATGTGTCTATGTTAGACTAACAGAAAGTTAACAAAAAGGTAAAACAAGAAGGAAAGCAGTGTTTAACAAAAAGAAAGGTAAAAAAAAGGGAAGTAGGTCATGGAGGAGACTGCAAAACATTAGCTAAGGATAGGGATGTTTTGAGAGCTTATCTACGCTCCGCCTTGAACCTACGAGTTAGTGTGTCAGTGTGTGAGATAATTAGAAGTGAGTAAATATCAGGTGTCAAATGGCCTGAAAATATTTTTAAAATACGCTCTAGACTAGAAAAGAAACTATTTAGAAATTTTACAAAGTATTGGCAGTTCCATCTCTTATCTATGGATGTGAAACCTGGACATTAACAAAGGCAGATAGTAAACAAATAGAGGCTGCTGAAATGAAGATGTTGAGAGCAATACCAGGATACCAAAGGACCGATAAAAAGAAAAACGAAGATATAAGAACAGAACTTAATATATTTAATCTCTGTGAAAGAATAAAATATTATCAACATGCTTACCTTCAGCACGTATTACGAATGAATGAACAGCGCATACCAAGAAGAATGTATAATTATAAACCAAAAGGGAGAAGAATGTTGGGAAGACCATTGAAGAGATGGAAGGACCAATTCGAGCTATAATGAGATCTGAACAGGCCATTGGGCTTAATCCTTGTTATTGATGATGATGATGATGAAATACGCCCTACATTACAAAACTCCGTTAAAATTTTCAAGAAATATAAAACAATACCTGATATCTCAGACATCCTCAATAATCACCACTGTAATTTTGTAGGAGGCCTTTCGAAAACTTATGTTTCATCTTCTGCTTTTAGTTTGGTACTGAAAAGCAGTCTTTTTCATAAATTTGTAAGTAGTTGCGTTTTCAAAATGGCCAGATCTAGGCTCAGAGTAGTTGTAGGTCTGATACCGGTGTCTCCCCTGATGGTCTAAACAGTGACGTCACTCCTAGTTAGCTTAAACTTGAGCTGGTAAGTAATTGCGCATCAGGAGTGATTAGTGGGATGGCAATTAATTATGCAGGCCGAGCTGCTGGCACTTGCTACGGAATATATAGCCCTTTGGCGTCGCATAAATTATCTTCGTGGCTTAGCCGGAAAATTGAATTTCTGTGAGCTACTGTAGCAGTGGATGCAACATACCTTCCCATATACTTCTTTGCTGTGGGTCGTCATATTTCAATTCCTTCTGGCTTTTTTCGTGTTGAGACTTGAAAGTAGTTTTGAAGTTCCTTAGGACAGGTTACTGGCCCGACGCTAAGTAGTCCAGTGGTAGGGCTGCTACCTTTTAGTCTCTGGACAGACATTAGGATACCGCATTTACTCAGTACCTGATGGAACGGTTATACCGCCGTGACTCGGTCCTCAGAGCCTCGTTTGTGAAAACAGGTTGTACCACGAGAAGGTGAGGATGAGAATTGGGTAGGAGAGGTTATACACACGTCACTACCCCTTACAACCCTCCCATATACTTACTGTATTTAAACATTGTAAAGTGAAAAACACTTTAACAAGTCTGTTTTTTACAGTAATAATGGATTTTAATCCTTATATAAAATGTGGCGACCATCAGAACTCAGGATGATCGTCATATTACAGCCACGGAGATGAAATTTCTGCGACGAACTGCAGGTTATAGCCTTCTAGACCACCAAAGAAATTCAACAATAGCCAGAGAGTTAAACATCGTACCTATATCTGAATACCTCCAAGAATATAGAAACAATTGGCTAGCCCATATTCAGCGCATGGGTCGTCACAGAATACCAAAACAAATTCTTCACTACATTCCTCGAGGCAGAAGATCTGTGGGTCGACCTTTTCGGAGATGGCGGGAGACCGTAACGGGCCACTGGGCCTAATACTTGAAAGGACGACGATGATGATGATAAAATGTGGCATTTTGGAGAAACGATCATATAAGATCAAAAATCGTAATAGACAACAAACCTCTGGAACAAGTAACAAATTTTAATTATTTGGGTTGTAATTTTACTATAAACACAAAAACTGAAAGAGACATACATATGAAACTGTCAAAATTTCAAATGATATCCGGAACTATACATAAAACATTAAAGAACAAAACAAGAAGAAATAGGCCTACTAGATTGAAGTTTTATAAAACACTGGCAGTTCCTGCATTACTTTATGGGAGCGAAACTTGGGTAATGACCAAAAAATTGCAAACTAGACTACAAAGCGGAGAAATGAACTTCCTTAGAAGAACAAAAGGCTGCACAAGATTGGATTGGGTAAGGAATGAAGATATAAGAACAGAGTTAAATATATATCCAATGGATAAGAAAATCAGAGAATATAGGTTACACATGTGGAAAGAATGAATGTATCAAGATTACCAAGAGCAGCATTAACTACAAGCCAAGAGGTTCAAGGAATGTAGGAAGACCAGTGAAAAGATGGAGAGAACAACTGTGAGGCGGAACAGGCAATTTGCCTAGCCCGTGAAGTGAAGAAGAAGAAGATATAAAATGTGGTAGGTTCTACAGAAAAAACTTATGCATACAGTAGGAGGAACATTGGAAATGCATGTAATCATACCTTATAGGTCTAAAGATTCATATCTCTTTTCTTCTTCTTCCTTCCAAGTATTAGGACAAGGCCTGTTACGATCCTATAACCCAGAGAATTTTCCCTCCAGCGTTTCATAGGACGGCCCAGAGATCTTCGTCCTATTGGTATATAATTATAAACGGCTTTGGGGATCCGATTTGAACTCATTTTTTCAAGATAATGTTTCCAATTTAGTTAGTACTGTTTAATATATTCCAAAATTGGCGTAGTTCAATTCTTTTAAGATATTGGTGTTCCTTTTCCGATCCCATCTGGTGTAACCCGCTGTTCTGCGCATGAATCTCATTTCACAAGCCGTTATTCTGCTTTCATGTTGTCTTTTTAGTGTCGATGCTTCACTACCATAGGTCAACACTGGTCTAGCCAAAGTGTTATATAAACGTAATCTGGTGTTTTTTTTGTACAAGGGATGATTTCATAACTTGATTAATAATTCCTAAACTTTTATTATAACTAGTAATTTTTTCAGGGATATCCTTTTCATCCCAGATAGAGAGATAATATCCAAGATATTTAAATTGATTAGATCTCTCTAAAATTTTATTCTGGAGACAGATTTTACTTTGCCTTATTTCTTCTTCTTCCTTCCAAGTATTAGGCCAAGGCCTGTTACGATCCTATAGAAAATGTGCCCTCCAGCGTTTCATAGGACGGCCCAGAGATTCCAGGAAATTCTCATATAAGACTTGAAAGCATAATAATAGTCCCTTCGATTGGTTGCTGGCCAAAGGAAGTGTCTAATTTCCTCAAAACACGAAACAAAAAAAAAATATATTTTAATGTCGCTCAATGTACCTCTGCGATCAGCCTCATGGCCTAGTGGTCAGCGGTTCTGACTACTATTCATGAGGTCCCGGGTTCGATTCCCGGTCAAATCATAGGAATTGTTCCTTAAAGAAAATTATTCCGGTGGTTGCCCATGGTCTGGAAATTAAGTTAAGTTTAGGTTAAGAACTCTCCTGGCGCTTCATTATCATTTATCACCCATCATATCATCGGGGTAACGTAACTCCGCCTTCCACGTGCCCCAACCTAAGAAATGGATTACAATTCTGCCAATGCCAGGGGAGAGAACCAGAAATGTCATAAAAGACAATCTGGTGGAATTAAAATAAAATAAGGAATGCAATGATGGATCGCAACTGGACCAAAGAGAATCAGGAGCAGACACACACCATTCAAGACTAGCCATTCAAGGCTTCCACCACAAATTATGCAAGAACAAGACATTCCACACCCCGAATGACCAATGTGTAGACATATGTGAATTGTGCGGACAGATATGCAACCAATGGAATTGGCTGAATTCAAGTACCTAGGAACAATAATCACAAATAGGAATGAGATGCACAAAGAAATTAAACATAGGCTCAATTCTGGAAATGCATGCTATTATGCATTACAGACACTTTTGATGTCCCAACTCCTTTCAAAAAACGTTAAACTGAAAATATATAAAACTATTATTCTACCAGTTATATTATATCGGTGCGAAACATGGACTCTTACTTTAAGGGAGGAAAGGAGATTACGAGTATTTGAGAATAAAGTTCTTAGGAAAATTTTTGGACCAAAGAGAGATGAACAGACAGGTGAATGGAGAAGACTACATAACAATGAACTACATGGTCTTTATAGGAAGCCAGATATAATAAGAACAGTTAAGTCCCGTAGACTGCGATGGGCAGGACATGTTGCGCGTATGGGGAATGAAAGACGTGCATGGAAACTTCTTGTAGGAAAGCCAGAAGGAAAACTCCCAGTTGGTAGACCAAGAATGAGGTGGGAGAACAACATTAACTATGATTTGAGGGAAGTAGATTATACAGGGAATGATTGGAAAGCATTAGCTCAGGATAGGGATGTATGGAGAGCTTATGTCCGTGCGGCCATGAACCTACGGGTTCGATAGTGCCAGTGAGTAAGTAAGTAAGATATGCAACCAATATCATATCACTGAGTGCCGTGAAAGAACAAAATCGATCTCCGAATGTAGCAAAAATAATACCCATTCGGGTGAACGTTCCATATTAAAATAAAATAAACAAAAACACTTTCTTGAATTTTGAGAAAACATCCCTAGAGCGTGACCGGTATTCAAACACGTGTCCCTGCCCACTAGCACATGAGGCTGGTCATTACTAAATCACGTAATTTTGCTACCAACTTCATTATAGAAAACAAAGAATGTCTCGGTCTGTCTAACTTAGGCCTATAGATTCAAAGAGGACATTATTTTCATAGGCTATAACTTATAGGTTCAAAGCGTCGCGTCGGCAGGCGATCAAAACCTCGTAACTCCATTTAAGAGTAAAATAGAACTTTTGCATTATTCGATAAGCAAAGACATCGCCTATAAGCTGTTGGAGTCTTCTACGTAACTCCAAGATGGTTTTCCTGCCATCTATTAACGATAACAAAAAACATGCTATTATTAATCTCAGACCCAAAAACTCCCATCTCCGGCGGAATACTTTTCTTAAACTAGCGAATGACGTTCATGGAAGCTTCTTGTAGGAAAACCAAAGGGAAAACACCCAGTTGGTAGACCAATAATGAGGTGGGAGAATAACATTAACTATGATTTGAGGGAAGTAGATTATACAGGGGATGATTGGAAAACATCGGCTCAGGATAGGGATGTATGGAGAGGTTATGTCCGCGCGGCCATGAACCTACGGGTTCGTTAGAGTTAGCCTAATTTAAAAAAATAATGTTTTGAATTATCCTAATAATCTTAAAAATGAACCGGTTATGAGTCTTTCTAGAATAAAGTTTTTAGGAACATTTTTGGGTCAAGGTGAATGGAGAAAACTACAGAATAGTGAGCTACATGGTATGTAGGCCTGTAAGGAGGCCAGATAGGCCTATAATATAAATAGTTCAGTCTAGTAGGCTCTATGGGCAGGACATATGGCACGTATGGGGGATGAAAGTAGTACATGGAATCTTCTGGTAGCAAAACCATAGGGAAAAACGCCCATTTGGTAGACCAAGAATGAGGTGGGAGAATAACATTATCCATGATTTGAGGGAAGTAGATTGTACAAGAGATGATTGAAAACTTTAACTCAGCATAGGGATGTATGGAGAGTTTAGGTCCGCGCGGCCATGAACCTACGGGTTCGTTAGTGCCAGTGAGTTAGTTAATTTTAAAAAATAATGTTTTTACTTAATAATCTTAAAAATGAACCGGTTATGAGTTTTTTTCTAGAATAAAGTTTTTAGGAACATTTTTAGGTCATGGCGAATGGAGAAAACTACAGAAGTGAGCTACATGATATGTAGGCCTAGGCCTATATAAAGCCAGATATGCCTATAATAAGAACAGTTAAGTTAAGTTAGCTGCTATGGGCAGGACATTTGGCACGTATGAGGGATTAAAGAGGTAGGCCTGCATGGAAGCTTCTGGTAGCAAAACCAGAGGGAAAGTGCCCAGTTGGTAGACCAAGAATGAGGTGGGAGAATAACATTATCCATGATGAGGGAAGTAGATTGTACAGGAAATTATAGAAAACTTTAACTCTGGATCGGGATGTATGGAGAGCTTAGGTTCGCGCGGTCATGAATCAGTGAGTTAGTTAGTTAATGCATTTTTTGTTTCTCCCGATTTTCACTTATGGAGTTAAGAGGTTTTGATTGCAGTCCAACGAAAGAGGAAATTAGAACAATGAATATGCGATGTGCATTTACCGATGCGAAACAGTGCACCAGGATATCAAGAAAATGGGAAAATGAGATAAAAATGAGATACAACAAAATCCAAGGATACGGTTATTGAGCGAGTCTCCAGAGCTCGGTTTATATCAGTCTTAAAACTACAAGAAAAGCGCCTCAAGTTTGTTTCCTCTTCCAAATTCCAAGCACAGTAGTAACTGCACTTCCCGTTCCTTGTTATTACAACACAACCTGGCAACATTCTCTAAGAATGAGCAATATTTGAAATAAATGTCCTACAATATTCACGACTCCAAGTTTTTAAATTCAACTCAAATGCATTTTCACGATATCAGAGTTCTTAGTAATAGTTAAGTCGTTACTCTGCTCTATTATAAATACATATTACTAGCTAATAACTGGCCGATAGCGAGGAGATACTAAAGACCAACACGCACACACTATTGAGTAACACTAAGAAATTGGGACTGGAAGAAATATCAATAAAACTAAATATATGGTCACACATAAATAATACATTATATAATGGAAATGGAGAGCTAATGACAAATGAGGGAAATTTTGAGGAAGTGGCTGAATTCAAATACCTAGGAACAATAATCACAAACAGGAATGAGATGCACAAAGAAATTAAACATAGGCTCAATTCTGGAAATGCATGCTATTATGCATTACAGAGACTCTTGACTTCCCAACTCCTTTCAAAAAACGTTAAACTGAAAATATATAAAACTATTATTCTACCAGTTATATTGTATGGGTGCGAAACATGGACTCTTACTTTAAGGGAGGAAAGGAGATTGCAAGTATTTGTGAATAAAGTACTTAGGAAAATTTTTGGATCAAAGAGAGATGAACAGACAGGTGAATGGAGAAGACTACATAACAAAGAACTACATGGTCTTATAGGAAGCCAGATATAATAAGAACAGTTAAGTCTCGTAGACTGCGATGGGCAGGACATGTTGCACGTACGGGGAATGAAAGACGTGCCTGGAAACTTCTTGTAGGAAAGCCAGAAGGAAAACGCCCAGTTGGTAGACCAAGAATGGGGTGGGAGAACAACATTAACTATGATTTGAGGGAAGTAGATTATACAGGGAATGATTGGAAAGCATTAGCTGAGGATAGGGATGTATGGAGAGCTTATGTCCGAGCGGCCATGAACCTACGGGTTCGATAGTGCCAGTGAGTAAGTAAGTAGGCCTAAGTAATACCAGGCATGCGCTCCTACGCCTAAATAAATTGAATATAGGTAGGCCTTATAGAATATCAGTTGTTTAATGTCTTTGACATCATCCTAATAGATAATTTTTTCGGTCCAACCAAACTCTTGGTTGTAGATGTTTCTACTTCATGTATGATATAAGTATATTCCCATATTCGGTTTATCCAGATGCCTATACAGCATGAAATGTTGTATCATCTATTGGATCAATAATCTCGTTTGTCCAAGAAGTTTTACGTCTTCCTCTGCTTCGTCTTCTCTCAGGTTTCCATTCCAAAACACTTTTTATGTAGTCGATCCTCTTCCATTCGCTAGACATGTCCGTACCATATTAACTGCTGAATTTTTTTAGCATTTTCATGCTATGCTTGCAGCTTTACTAGGGAATTGTAGGTGTGGTAGGTTCCCGTTGCTTTCCACACCGGTGAAGGATGATGATAATGGTAAGGATGATGATGGCCATATGATTTCTGGGACCGTTTGGGCCTTAAACTTTACTGACATTTGTCTTACAGGTGAGGAAAAACCCCGATAAAAACCTCGCCCAGAAAAACTGCCCCGACCGGGGATCGAACCCGGGCCCGCGGCGTGACACAGCGGTTTTTTTTTTATTTTAAAGTATAGACCTAATATAAAATAGTGTCAGAGTTTGTCCACCGCTATGGTCTCGAGGTAGTGTGCATTGTCACGCAGTGGGCCCGGGTTCGATCCCCGGTCGGGACAGTTTTCTGGGTGAGGTTTTTATCGGGGTTTTTCCTCACCTGTAAGACAAATGTCAGGAACATTTAAAGGCCCAAACGGTCCCCGAAATCATATGGCCATCACCATAATCTTCATCATCATCAACTTGCAACGTCCAGTATTATTTGGCGCTACAATAAATATTGAAGATTTTGTCGGCCGCGTGGACTAGTAGTTATGCTCTGGTCCCGAGGGGTCTCGGATACAAACCCGGCCGCGGTCAATGGATTTTTTTAGGATGGAAAAATCCCAAGAAGTCCTCCGGGAGGGACTATAAAGCCGTGGGTCCCAAGTCTGAAGATTTTCAGGCTCATAAAAGATCCATAAGTCTGACTAAAAATGCCTCTAAGCAAAATTTACCTTACTCAAATGTCCTATTAATACCTTAGTTGCCTGCTAGATGTGTCATTGAGTCGGTGTGTTGACCGCATGCCATTCGTAACATCTATGGACAAATACGGTCTATTAATTCCTATTAAAGGAGAGTCTTTGCTCAAAATTGGGCTACGCTATTGTAGATAGATAGTTAGGAGTTACATTTTAAACTATTTTTCTCGAAACTTCCATTATGACGCATAGACGGTTGATGCATAACACTGTCCAATTATTACTGGCCTAAACAGGTGTTAGATTGGATGCTACCAGGCAGAAGGAAGAGGGGAGAAGTAGAAGAAAATGGTATGAGGGAATATATGATGCCATGATGAAGAGGAGTATGGAAGAGGGACAATGGGAAGACAGGAAACTCTGGAAAGCAAGAATCAAGGGCGAACTGCTGTAAAGTGGAAAGCCTGTATTAGGTAGGTATTTCTTCCATTACACTAAATCGGAACACGCTGTATAAGGCCTAAAGTAACTAACTTAATGTTTAACACGAATTTCAACAGTTAGGCCTAATTAAATGCAGTTTAGTGCTAGGCGCATATACAATCTATAGGCCTTTATAGGCCTACATATAACTTACATAGTGTTCTGCCCAAGAGCAGAATGGACTGAAAAGGGAGACAAATTTTCTTCAGACTAGAAAACATATTCAGGGACACAATGTTGTAATTCCAAGAGAAAGCCACGTGATTTTTCTCGGAGTTACGTCATGCGGTCACATTCTTCTGCACAAGATAACAACTGTAGGTCATTCCCAAAGTAAACATGGAATAAATATTGTATTTAGAGAAATACCAGACGAGATATGACAGATTAAATTTAAAAGCTGAACTCGTAGTCTTACCTTCATCTCCGCGATTTTTTGGTTTCAGGAATGCAGTAGGAAGGAATCCCATCAGATTCTCGCTCATGCGCACTACACCATTTATTTCTCCATATAACTACGTAATATACGACTCCCAATACTTCCCACATTCCGGCATTATACTTAGAAAAAACTACAACCCCTCTGCCTCCTACCGGCTCTAGATTAAAACACATAACTTAAGGTTTCTTTTCATTTTCTTTTTATATCCTCTTTTACCTTCTTCTTTCTCTTCACCTTCTGTTTCTCTAGTGAAGTTGCAGTATGTGTGGTCCCTCTGGATCCCGGGTTAGTAAAACACACGCAGAATTCATTGCGACAATTTTTTGTTTTTGTAATAATTGTAATAAAGTAGCTTTAATTGAATACAAAGTGCATCATCCACTGGACACAAAAATTCCTCTTTTTTTTTTACCAATGTCACCAGGTTGTGTTTATGACATTTCAGGTACCCTCTCGTAGCAATGAATAATTGTAGGCCTAACCCACTTCTTCTGTTGGAATAGTTATAGGGCCTATTGCCATGCTATAGGCATATAAACCATAAAAATGTACAAAATACTAAATGATATCTACTCTTAAAGTGATCCTTAGGCCTATCATAAGTAACGCCACGAGTGATTTCCAAATTATCGATAAATTCACGACTCACTAAGCGAGGAGTAATTTATCTAGACTATTTAACTCATGCTCCAAATGGGAGTCAATGACCAATCACGTTTCAATGATTTCTGTTTTACAACCAATCAGAGTCGTGTTTCACGAAATATTTTTCAGTGTTATAATTACCACATTAAAGAAAGCTCCTTGTTTTTAATATTCTGAACAGGCCTGACCATTATTTTGCAGTGACTGAGTCTGTGAGAAATACGGCTACCAGATTGTATATATAGTGCATGAATGTCAACACATGCCGCATGCGGGAGTTAATATAAAAACATTTGTAGCAATTGATTATACCACCAAAAACAGAAAACACTGTTTGCACTTTCTTAAATGTATTTTTTCCCAGGTAACAATCCAGAAAAATATAATTGTCATATTTACATCATACGACATCAGAAATGAATTAATATACAGTTTGATGTGTTTCATTTTTTCTCAACTAGAGAGCATTCTTACAATATTGCGTTCCTTTGGCAATAAATAGTATGATCTGATTGCAGTGATAAACAAAAGAGCAGATGAAGCGTACCTATCGCTTCTCATTTATTTTCAAACATCGCCGTTTACATTAAATATATAAATATTTTAAAATAACTATAGTTAAATAATGATTTGTGAGTAAACTGCTTAATTTTATTCGTTAAATAGTCCTAACAAATGCCACTCTTGATTTTCAAATTCTCTAGTTAAATTCACTCCTCACTTCGTGAGTCGTGAATTTATCGATAATTTGGAAATCACTCGTGGCATTACTTATGACAAACACACGTAGCTTAATAGAAGACTTAGTTCTATAGCCTATTTAAAGATAAAAATTATACTGAAATTAATCAGAAGATACATCAGGGAAAGTTTGCAATAGAAATTAAATGGTAGCCTATTTTATTGGAATAGATTGTAAGTTCTAACATAACAAACATTTTTAATACAACAATGAGTATATTGACATAAGTGTGATAGGCAGAACATGTGGGGCGGATGGGGAGTGAAAGAGAGGCATGGCAGGTTAATGTAGGAAATCCAGAGGGAAAATTCCCAATTGGAACACCAAGAATAAGGTGAGAGAATAACATTAACCATGATTTGAGGGATGTAAATTATACAGGGGAAGATTAGAAAACAATAGCTCAGGTTAGGTATGTATGGAGAGCTTATGATCGTGTGGTCATGAACCTATGGGTTCGATAGTGCAAGTGAGTTAGTTATTAATCCCTGCGTAGGCAGGAGGCCATCGTTCTTATGAGATCAAATAGGCTAAATTTAAAATAGGCCTAACTTAATAACAATAATAATAGGCCTAATAATAATATTATTAGGCTATTATTATTATTATTATTATATTATAGAGAGCAGCAAGATGTTCAAAATGGGAAAATATAATTTAAGATATAAACTCGTATGAAAAAAAAAAATTAAAAAATAGATTAGTGCCTATATAAGATAGGCTTATTCTATTCTATAATGCCCTACGGCAGGTCTTTCTCTGCAATCACAGCATTTCCATGCTATGATTTGCAGCTTTACAAGGGAATCATAGGTGTGGTAGCTTCCCGTTGCTTTCCATACGGGCAGATGATGATTATGGTGGCCAGATGATGTTGGACCATTTGGGCATCAAAGCTTCCTGGCATTTGTTATGTAAGATATAATAATTTATTGGTACGGGCACGTACGACGAATTCAAGAAGAAATGTTGCCTAGAAAAACATTGGAATGGTGTCCACAGGAAGAAGAAGGAATGGAAGACCTCGAAACTGATGAATGCATGAGATAAGAACGGGAAAGAGAACAAGAGGACTGGAGATATGGAGTGGATGGATAGAGACGAGTGGAGAAGAAAAATTATACTTCAGGCACAGAAAGATGTCTAAACTTTGAAAATCTACATAAATACATTAGGCTATAGTAAATATAGGGTCTATATATTTTTTTTTGATTGCGGATGAGCCCATGTTGGACTACGCAAAGTACTTAGAGGCGTTTCCTTTGAGCCCAAATTTCTTTCATTCTATTGCTATGAGCTTGTTTTCTATCGTCTGTCCAAGTTGTTCCAGTTTTTTTCTTCGGTTTGTCCTCTTGGTCAACTTGCCACTTATTCACCTTAATTCTAAATATATCTCTGTTTGGGATATCTTCTTTAGTAATTCCTGTCAATTCTAAGTCCTTTTTGACTTCATCAATCCACTTCATAGTATCCACTGGAGCTTTACATCTGTTTTCGTAGAATTCCATTATCTGTTTAGTAAGCCTATTTGAGTTCATTCGTTTAATATGGCCATAAAATTTTAACCTTCGTTTTCTAATATCACTATGAATGTCTGTATATATTTTTATTTCCTTTTTACTTCTGAGTCTAAATGCTTCACCTATGACTTGTGGAACTAAAACTTTTCTGCATTCTTTTTTCACTATATTTTCGATATATTTTTTTTTTGTGTTCAAAATTAATGTTTCTGCTCCATGGAGGCACTCTGGTTTAATTACAGTGTTATAGTGTCGTAATTTTGTATGTAAAGATAGGATAAGTGTTGTGAGTAAGCCGAAATGCTGTTTCCATTTTTTTGGCATGTACTTTTATTAGATAGTATATTAATATTATTATTATTATAATTACTTACTTACTCACTGGCACTATCGAACCCGTAGGTTCATGGCCGCGCGGTCATAAGCTCTCCATACTTCCCTATCCTGAGCTAATGTTTTCCAATCATTCCCTGTATAATCTACTTCCCTCAAATCATAGTTAATGTTATTCTCCACCTCATTCTTGGTCTACCAACTGGGCGTTTTCCCTCTGGCTTTCCTACAAGAAGCTTCCATGCAAGTCTTTCATTCCCCATACGTGCAACATGTCCTGCCCATCGCAGTCTACGAGACTTAACTGTTCTTATTATATCTGGCTTCCTATAAAGACCATGTAGTTCATTGTTATGTAGTCTTCTCCATTCACTTGTCTGTTCATTTCTCTTTGGTCCAAAAATTTTCCTAAGTACTTTATTCTGAAATACTTGTAATCTCCTTTCCTCCCTTAAAGTAAGAGTCCATGTTTCGCACCCATAGGCTATAATATAACTGGTAGAATAATAGTTTTATATATTTTCAGTTTAACGTTTTTTGAAAGGAGTTGGGACATCAAGAGTCTCTGCAATGCATAATAGCACGCATTTCCAGAATTGAGCCTATGTTTAATTTCTTTGTGCATCTCATTCCTATTTGTGATTATTGTTCCTAGGTATTTGAATTCAGCCACTTCCTCAAAATTTCCCTCATTTGTCATTAGCTGTCCATTATTATTAGGTATTATTATTATTATTATTATTATTATTATTATTATTATTATTATAACTTTTAATATAATATTTCTAAAAACATCACATACTCTGGTCTTGAACTATGACTTATGGGCTATGTTCTGGTCTGTACATATGATCCAACTTGCTTAGTAAGCTATGTCATAGCACATAAGTTATAAGTTATTACGCAATGCAATCGTGGCCAAACTTGCACGTAGTCAAAACATTTAGAGTGGGTGAACTGTAGGTGCATGAGAAAATTCCAACACTTGCAAGCATTACGTCATCTGGTTCAGTCAGGAGAGATCATATTTACAAACACCCGACATGAGGATTGGTTTCGTGTTCATTTCCTTTTGTTTACACGTGTTGAAGATCGCATTTCAACAAACCCATTCGTCATCTTCTACGCAATAAACTAGAAGCAGCAATATGACAGTCTGCACAGTGATTTTATGGTGTTGCTCCAACATAGGCCTAACTAACCTAACGGAATCTGCACGTTCCATTCTTTACTTTACATCATGGCCTGGAAGGTCATTGGCCTATCAGCAGGCTACTGGCCTCACATCCACATGTGTTATTAATCACAGAGGTAGACGATCGTCATGGCTATGTAGAGGCTACATGTCAGCATGTTGGACCCCTCAGCCGTTATAGCTGGTTTTATCAACCTGGAGCCGCCACTTATTCTACACTCTAATTCAACCCAGCAAGTTACTATAGACCTTATAGGCTACGCCAGTGTCCCCCTACGTACAGAGGGTAGATGTTGTCAAATTCATAATAATAAATAATATTTGTTTGTTAACAAGGTGCCCAAGCTGAGCAAAACATTTCTTCCACTTACTTGTGTTTTGCACTCTTTTAACTTTACTATTCAACTCCTCTTGGTTAACTCTTGTTTTTTTCGACCCCAACGCTATTAGGGCATCCGAGGGCTAGGGAGTCTTTCCTTTCTTCCATTTCTTCTTTCCTTTATTTTTCTTTTCTTCTCCAGAAAAGCCTGACCAGAGGCTATAAGATGACAGCTGCATCACTGGTCTTGCCCTTCCTTTGGCCAGCAACCAATTGAAGGGACTATTATTATGCTTTCAAGTCTTATACGAAAATTTCCCGGAAGGATCGGAAAATTTTCTATAGGATCGTAACAGGCCTTGGCCTAATACTTGGAAGGAAGAAGAAGAAGAAGGAGGGGCAAGGTTAGCAGTACTTTTCCCAAATCTATGTAGGCCTACTATACATTTAAAAACATAGTTTTTCTTTTACGGCATGCAAACTAGTTTTATAGTAAATATGAGAGTCGACACTTTCATACAGGATCGTACAGATCCGCACGAGCTCAATGACAAGTGGTAACTGTTTTTTTTTCTTTAAGAGGGGATGAGTTGGACGGCTACAACGTACAACTATGTACCTACTGTGTTGCAATCTTCAGTTTTATATAAAGATTTCTCTGAAGAAAATACTGTTAAAATGGCAACCCAGTTCCATATTCTAAACCCACAGTAAATTCGTGGGTTGAATCTGACTGTAGCTACACAAATTCCTATAGATGCTGGGAGAGCAGTGATCCCATACTGAGTAGGGATGCAAACGATATATCGATGTTTTAACATCGACGATACATCGCTCTTTATGAACGATATTTTGTCATTCCTAGTGCCATCTAGTGCATTATTTTCACCGCTCGTTCATTTCCACACGCGTGCATTCTTATATTTAGCACCTCGCTCTCAATCGCTCAACACTCGTCAACGGCCATTTTTTATTGTTTCACAGATGTCTATTAAAATAAGACACCACGAAACGAAGTTTATGAATTTGATTGCGAGTGGATAAAAAAGCTGAGATAAACTCCAATAAAAGCAAATGTTTTAGAAATGTGAGGTTACATGAAATGTTTATTTCGTGGGCTGAATAAACAGGCGATGATATATTTACCTATCGTAGCAACGTCGTGCACAGTGAGCAGCTGTTCTCAGAGGCTGGGGCTACGATTACCCAAGAAACACACAGCTTACTTGGCACAAGATTGTCAAAATTGTTGTTTTTAAATTATATTTTTGCAAAATACTTAATGAACATTTTCAATATTATTTTGTCGTTTTAATTTTTTTCCGAAACATGGAAAAAACATCGATATATCGTTCATAAACATCGATGTTTTCGACGTCGATATTTTACATTTGAAAACATCGATGTTTTTGTTGCATCCCTAATACTGACCGGAATTCCATGAGAAAATGTTTCCCCTAGACCAAGAATGAGGTGGGAGAACAACATTAACTATGATTTGAGGGAAGTAGATTGTACAGGGAATGATTGGAAAGCATTGGCTCAGGATAGGGATGTATGGAGAGCTTATGTCCGCGCGGCCATGAACCTACGGGTTCGATAGTGCCAGTAAGTAAGTAATGCTTCCCTAACGGAGACTCGAACCAGCGCAAGTCCCTTATCTCTGCTCCGAAGCCTTGTCCCTTAACAACTCGGCTACGGCGCGGAACCAATGTTTCATCCATTAAGCCTTAATTTGCCTAGTGTATAGGTCCTATTGACTATCTATAAATATACACATCCGGGTGGGGACAAGGGTACTCCATATCGGAATTCCTTAAGTAAGCTAATTTAGTTACGCTTAGGCTTATTTCGTCCCGCGCCGTAGCCGAGTGGTTAAGGCAATATGCCTTGTTGCAGAGCTATAGGACTTGCGCTGATTCGAGTTTCTATGAGGCCAGTATCCTATGGAACTGGTGTCAAACCAGCATTGTCAGGAATTTGGGTAGCTGTTTTAAGTGAAGATAACCAGCTGTAACGGTTAAGGGACCCGACATGCTAACCACATGTCACCTATAGGCCTACTGGGAGAATGATCGTCTGTCTACCTCTGTGATTAACACATGCAGATGTGAGGCCAGCAGCCGGTTGTTAACTCAAGGACTTCCTAGTCCTGTCGAGCCATTGAAACTGTTATAGGCCTATTTCATTACATATATTAACGAGTGAATTACCTCAAAGATATATCTACAACGTAAATAAGGTAGGCCTATTAGGCTATTTGGTTGGGAAAGGCCAATTATATGTTTCTCAATGGCTACAATTTAGGCTTGAGATTCCTTCACTTGCCCTAAAATCTTCAAACTCGGGACCCACACCTTTGAAGTTACTCCCAAAGCCTTGACCCTTGAATTTTTCCATAAAAAAGTATGTTGACTCCGGCCGGATTTGAAGCCGCGACCCTCGTGATCAGAGGCAAAGAACATAACCACTAATTCACTGAGGCCGACCCTTTTCTTCCTCACTGTCTCTAAAATTCCTTCATCCTTCGCATTACTTCCTCTTTCAAAATTTTTATTTCCTTTTATGTTTCCAAAGAATGCTATTTTCTTAGGTTTTAATGTAAAATTTAAAATCTGATGAACATGTATTAGTGCAAGAGATGTGGACAGGTTGGTTTGGGTGGTAGGTCGGGTCCCCCAATAGACGACACTTCACTCTGAGTTGAAGAGCAGATATAATTGGACGAGGGACTCTGGGCGCTGATTTAAATATGGCACAAGACGCCCGCTGGGTGGACGTTGTTGTAATTAGAAACAGACCTGTCTAACCTTGTTAGTGGCTGACCAATGAGAACCCGGACCTTGTATCTCTACCTGGAGACCTAAACTCATCTCCCAAGTTCTGCTATCAACTATTTATATTGATGTTCTGCAAAAACGAGCCAACACTTCATTTGTTAAACAACTAACTTTTTGTCACACAAATTACTACGTACGTCATTACACAAGCAGATTTATTACTAACTAGCTACTACCCGGCATGCACTGCGACGCCTAGATAAATTAAATATTAAGGTTTAACAAACATTTTTAATAGAATAATGAGTACTGAAAAACGGTGCAGAAACAAGGAATTAAAATCTAGAAATGCAAGCAGGCTAAATGTAATTCTGCAGAAATTGATTTTTGCAGCGGTTCAGCAGACTCTTAGAAGACATAAAAAATAATGTAGACTAATTTCACGCAGCGGGCCCGGGTTCGATCCCCGGTCGGGGCAGTTTTTCTGGGTGAGGTTTTTATCGGGGTTTTTCCTCACCTGTAAGACAAATGTCAGGAAAACTTTAAGGCCCAAACGGTCCCCGAAATCATATAGCCATCATCATCATCCTTATCATTATCATCCTTACCATTAGCATTATCATCATCATCATCCTTCACCGGTGTGGAAAGCAACGGGAAGCTACCACACCTACACAATTCCCTAGTAAAGCTGCAAGCATAGCATGAAAATGCTATGATTGCAGTGAAGGACCTGCCTTCGGGCAGAATTACTATGGAATGGAAATTAAACATCAAATGAATTATTTATTTTTGGAAGTAATATTTTTAGGTTCTTTTTATCAAGTTTTTTTTTTTTGAGTCTAGATAGGCCTATATCTTACCTCAATTTAATGTTGATTTGTTCTCGAACATGTTTAGATAGCCTATATAACTTATATATATATATATATATATATGATATAGCCTAATTAAATGTTTAACATTGAGCAATGCAAGCTTAATATGGTATAAGAAAAATAAATGCCTGGACGGGATTCGAACCCGGATCTCTGAGTCTGTACCTCAGCGTGATATCCATTACACTACCAGGCGAATCCAATTCAAACACTTATTTTTCTTATATAGGCCTATGTATTATATTCTCAATTATTGCTAGATGTCCGAGAACTCGGTCTTCACTGCCACCTAGTAGCTGACTATAACAAGTAAGCAAATTAAAGAGAATATTTATTTTACTTTATAGCAGTGACGCTTTATCGATGTTATAATTAAATGTTTAACATTGAGCAATGCAAGCTTAATATGGTATGATAAGAAAAATAAATGCCTGGACGGGATTCGAACCCGGATCTCTGAGTCTGTACCTCAGCGTGATATCCATTACACTACCAGGCGAATTCAATTCAAACACATTTTTCTTATATAGGCCCTATATATATATTCTTCTATAGGCCTACCGCCGTCAGCTTTGATCTAATGTTGATTTGTTCTCGAACATGTGTTTCGATAGGGGCCTATATTCTTTTATCTCATCGTCAGCTTAGCAAAGCTGACGATGATATAGAAGAAGAATACATCGAAACATGTTCGAGAACATATCAACACAACATTGAGGTAAGTTATCTCTGGACTCAAAAAAAAAAACTTGATGAATTTTCGAACTTCAATTGTGGATTTCATAAAAATAAAAACAATTAGGCTACAACTGGTGTGATCATATATTCCATCGTCAGCTTCCTGGGTGAGGTTTTTCCTCACCTGTAAGACAAATGTCAGGAAGTTGCAAAGCATAACATGAAAATGCTATGATTGCAGTGAAAGACCTGCCCTCGGGCAGAATTACTATGGATGGATATACAAAGTGCTGAATATAGCCTACTGTAGTTGTAATGCAGTTAGTATTTGGAGTCGAATATAATATATCAGTTAATTTGGAATAAAATAATGATAAAGATGGCATGACTGGGAAGTGAGTTCCATGCTCTAGTCATAGATATTGTGTAAAATTCAGAGTATAAACAAAAGCTGCAGAAAAATCAGAAAGCTTATTTGCTTTTCTTTGTGTGTAGAGAAAATAGTATGTCTGGTTGTGAACATGTTTACATATGTATATCGGATATGCTTTGTAAGCTGCAGCGAACAGTAAGAAAGCCCCAGTTACATGCATTATCATTACGCTGCATACAGTGAAGTAAGAGCTTCTTCCTGTTACTCACAGCACAGAATAAAAACCATTCCCATCATATTTATGCATTGTGGCCCAAAACACAGATGATGATGGCGGAGTCGCACTTCTCTTCTGTCAGATATAAATGTATTTATGTACACTCTGATTCAAGATAACATTTTCATTTGTTCATTTTAAGAATATAGGGCCTATAGGTAAAGTAAAGTGATCCCACTACAGGCCATAGATGTCCTTGGGGTAGTAAGAGGCTAAGGTTCTAACTTTTTTCTAGACAATTGGCACTTTATGTTAGCCCTTCGTGACGGCTGTCTTTATCCCCAGATCAAGTCGTCTGATGCTTATTTGAGTTAAGAGGTTGAGTCGATCCCGGGACATAGTGTCGCAAGAAGCTTTTGGTCGTTTCAAATTCCTGACCACACTGGGACGCGAACCCTCGACCTATCGGCTTGTAGCCTTAACCATTACGCTACGGCGTGCCCTAGAATATAAGTTATAGGCTATATATAGGCTAAATAGGGCCTATATAGCATATATGTATATGTATATATATATATATATATATATATATATATATATATATAATATATATATAGAGAGAGAGAGAGAGAGAGAGAGAGAGAGAGAGAGAGAGAGAGAGATCTAGGTATAGAGCCTATAGGCTATATATATATATGCCCATCGCTGTAGTCTCGAGGTAGCGTGCTGCCTTGTCATGTAGCGGGCCCGGGTTCGAATCCCGGTCGGGACAGGCTCATGTGCGAGTTTTTTTCGGGGTTTTTCCTTACCTGTAGGACAAATGACAGGAAGCTTAGGGCCCAATGGTCCCCGAAAATAATCCGATCATCATCCTTCACCGGTGTGAAAAGCAATGGGAAGCTACCACACCTATAATTCCTTAGCAAAGCTGCAAAGGATGGCATGAAAATACTATGATTGCAGTGAAAGACCTGTCCTCGGGCAAAAATGAATGCTTGAGTCGGGATTTGAACCCGAGTCTCTAAACTCTGTATATTTAGAGACTTGGGTTCAAATCCCGACTCATGCATTCATTTTTCTTTTCATATCATATAACTTATAGCCTAGGCTATAGGCTATGGGTGACGGCCGCCTTTACTCCCAGAACATAGTCTACGTCTGATACTCTTTTGCCCTAGAGGCTTAATCGATCATTTTAACACCTGAACTTTTCCCCCCCCCACTACAGGCCTCAGGAGGCCCTTGGGGTAGTGGGAGGTTAAGGCTCCCACTATTTCTAGACAATCGGCACTTGATGTCAGCCGGGTTGTCAGCCCTGCGTGACGGCCGCCTTTACCCCAGAACAAGCGTCTGGTACTCATTTCCGTTAGAGGCTGAGTCGACCCCATGGCCATAGCGCCAGAAGGTTTGGGTCAGTTTAAAAATCCTGACCCCACCGGGACTTGAACCCTCGACCTTCCGGCTTGTAGCGCAGTGCCTTAACCACTACGCTACGGCGTGCCCCCCACCTGAACGTTTAGATCAGTTTAATAACCCTGTCCACATCGGGACTTGGACACGCAGTCTTCCAGTTAAGGTGTAGGCCTAACCAATTACACAACGACGCATAAATGTAAACAGTGCCTATGGGCCCTATATACATATAAGTTATATAGGCCTACTCCTATAACTTGTACATAGGCCTATATACAAACAATAGGTAGGCCTATTAGTTCCAGGTTTAGAAATGAGTTGTAACGGTTTTGGGAACCAACATGCTGACTACATGCCACCCCAATATTGGCAGGATGATCATCTATCTGTCATTATCGTATATGGATGTGAGGCCGAAGGCGGCTGGTAGGCCAAGGTTCTTCTAGGCCTGTCGCGCCATAGAATTTATAGGTCAATACTCTCAAGATCTGTAAAAAATAAATATACGTAAAATAACATGTTTTTATGTGTAACCTATGATCCTAACATATTTAAGTTTGTAATAGGTTATTTTATGTCTCTTCGGTCTTACATTTTGAAATTTTATCAAGGCAGGTAATGATTATAATTTTGACAAATTTCATCAAAACTTTTCGAGATTAATTTATAGGCCTATGTAAATGAGAAGGAATTTATCAACTCAAACAGTTAAGCTATTTTCTAATCTCCAACTATTGTCTTTGAGTAATTAACTAGGTGCAATATCTAGGCCTACGTTGAGGAGAGGGGGTGGCTTTGGGTGGTCGTATTATCATCTGAACAAAAGAAATCCTTGCTTAGAATTGCACATTTTGTTTGATCACCTCTCAGCAGTTGAGCTGATCGTTCAGATGGAGGTCCGGTCGGCTTAAAACCCACCCTTCTGACATCCAAACCGAAACAGGCACTTGCACCAAGTTAAAACTCACAGACTATTTGGGCCTGGTTGTCTAAGATACGGATATTTTATGTGCTAAAAGTTAATACTGCAACATAATACAATAAGAAATAAGACTTCTGTCCCTCTTTTATCTTGTTTACATATGAGCTACTAGCAGTTCATCGATGTAGGCCTATACTGTGTTGCAATCTTAACTTTTAGTAAGCTCAGGGTCTATATAAAGTCCGTCTTGGAGGACCTGCGTAAACTAAGTGAATTACATATTTTGCTGGTTTATGAAATATTCATGGCCTATTTCTTCCGCTAAATGGGGAAAGTCAAATTTCTGATGTCAGCTTATGTTATAGGGTCAGACTGCAGTGAAAACAAATTATAGGCTAGATAACTGTAACTTATTATAGTCAGCTCAATCATTTAGTTTGAAAGCAGCATCAAAGGTAATTGTTTCCCTCTAGTTTAAAATATACATTGTTACAGCCAGGTAGAGCCAGGAAGTTGTGGTTAGGGGCTTCTAAGACGCCGCACCAATCACCAAATACAGAAAACAGTTCTCTGCCAATAATGTCTTCACATTTTAAAATGACGTTTCCATGTCTACTTCACGTGGATATAATTATCTTAACAGCGTTGCAATTTTTGTCTTTTGCAGTATCTTTAGTTGGTAAAAATGTATTCTAGTGAATAAAACACGACAACGTCGCTTGATATGCTAAATAGCCCACTTATGCGTGCAAAATAGACCTACCTAATCACAAAGCAAAGCGCCTGTAAACTAAATGGCTGAACCGATTATACCTATTTGCATACTGGTAAATAATTTGACATAAGATTTTATTAGAATATCTACCAATTCAGTTTTTCATTACTTCGTTAAAAATAAAGTGAAGTAAAGTGATCGCACAACAGGCCTCAGGAGGCCCCTGGGGTTAAGGCTCCCACTTTTTCTGGACAATCGGCACTTTATGTCAGCCGGGTTGTCAGCCCTGCGTGATGGCCGCCTTTACCCCCAGAACAAGCGTCTGGTACTCATTTCCGTTAGAGGCTGAGTCGACCCCAGGGCCATAGTGCCGCCAGAGGGTTTGGGTCAGTTTAAAAATCCTGACCCCAACGGGACTTGAACCCTCGACCCTCCGGCTTGTAGCTCAGTGCCTTAACCACTACGCTACGGCATTAAATACATTTAAACAAATGTATATTAAAGGATACATTGTCAATTTAAGGGATAATTAAGGGTACGATATACA
Source organism: Diploptera punctata (assembly GCA_030220185.1). Lineage (NCBI taxonomy): Eukaryota > Metazoa > Arthropoda > Insecta > Blattodea > Blaberidae > Diploptera > Diploptera punctata. The sequence goes on along the minus strand of JASPKZ010007241.1, from coordinate 662,538 downwards.
TTTGCAGCGAATCAAGGATCGCGGTTGTTAGGCTCGATTTTTAATTTCGAATTTTAGGGAAACCCCCACTTAAAATCATCGGATTTCGCATAGGCCCCTATTTTAAGGAATGCCTTCCTCGGTTTGTTTTAATTGTAGGCTATATCCTAAGCAATTCAGTAATACTCGTAGCTTATATGCTGTCTGTGTTTTCAATCTTAGCTTTTAATGCATAAAAAATGAATGCCTGCTGATGACACTAGCCTAAAGAAAAACCAGTCAAAATTACAATGATCAGTGGCTGCAACATAAGACCTTAAAGACATATACAATCTTAAATTAATATAGTTATTCATTAATTAATCAATTGAGTTGGTGTTTACTTGATGAAAATCCATTACTTATTTAATTACATAAAAATAAAACTAAGTTTTATTTTTATTTAATTAAATTATTATTTTAATATTAAAATAGTTTAAATCTATGAATTACACTATTAAATTGAATCAGAACTTTTTGCTGATGGCTAGAACAATAAGCTTATATTATAATTTCAATATATTCCATATTTTCAGCTAATAAAATGATAACTGAAAATAGTTTAATACCACCAGAATAGTCCATTAAAAGTTCTTGCTGTTATATCCTTAATAAACTAATCGCAAATATGTTTTATAGTTAGTTTAAACTCTGAGATTATTGTGATTAAATCTTCAAGACAAGATGTTTCTGCTGTGTAAAGAAACATAAGTCCAAAATGGCATGTTTGAAAAATAAATATATTTTTCAATTCCCATTGTTCATTAAAGCAAAATTTTCAACATAAGTTTTATGCAAGAAACATAGATTTGTTTTCAGATTTTTCTATTTTGTTATCATTATTAAAATCTTACATTTTAAATTACGAATTAATTTGTGGACAGCAAACTCTCTTGTTTATTTCATTAAACATTTTTTCAGCAACATAGATCGTGCAGAATTATGTTGGCACAGAAAAAATTCTTCAAATTTGTTTGCTTCCCGAAAATTAATCCATAATTAAAAATTAAAGTTTGTTTATAATAATGAAAACATGATATAAATTATAATTCGAGAATAAAAAATCCTATCTTACCGTTTTAATCATACAACTTACTGATATCTCAGAGTCTAAAAAATTATAAATAATCTGTAAAAATATAAAAATTAACTCTATTAAAACAATAGGACTTAAGGAAATACTAATTTTCCTTAACACATACAAATTTATCATGAGTAATTAGGTCTTATAAAGGTACTTTGTAATAGCTAGAAGTCTATTTTGAATTTAGTTTCCATTTTATATTTTACAGAACTTAGATATAACTAACTATAAAGGAATCTACTTGAGGCGTCTAAAAAGACAGGTTTTAGAGCACAAATTTCCGCTGTCTAGTCCCTACTATTAAAATTCGTGTCTAAATTCCGTTGAGATATTAGTCACTACATAAAATCATAAAATTGAGTCCCTGGTAAAGTTAAGTCTCCTCAATGTATGTAACTTTCAAAACAATGTAGGCCTTCAGTAACTGGTTTATATCATCAGCTGAAAGCTGTTTTGCAACAGAATATTCTACTAATGACGAAACCGGTTCCGAAATATATACAGTGTTTTCGTACATGGTCTTTATAGGAAACCAGATAGGCCTATAATAAGAGCAGTAAAGTCTCGTAGACTGCGAGGGGCAGGACATGTTCCGCGTATGGGGAATCAAAGACGTGCATGGAAGCTTCTTGTAGGGAAGCCAGAAGGAAAACGCCCAGTTGATAGACCAAGAATGAGGTGGGAGAACAACATTAACTATGATTTGAGGGAAGTAGATTATACAGGGAATGATTGGAAAGCATTAGCTCAGGATAGGGATGTATGGAGAGCTCATGTCCGCGCGGCCATTAACCTACGAGTTGGATAGTGCCAGTGAGTGAGTAAGTAAGTTTTAAAAGTTTTGCCAGTTTAAAAAAATAAACTTTACCAGATATTCAATTTTATAATTTTTTTTTATATTTGTCATATGGAAGTGAAACTTGGTCTTTGACGGAATTACGAAAGAATAAAATTAGAAAAGTTGAATTTGATTATTTTAGAAGAAGCCTCCAAAAAAAAAAAGACAGGATAAAATAAGAAATGAATTCCTTTGGAGAGAAATGAATGTCACCATGGCCATGTACAAAGAATGGAAAATGAAAGATGGCCAAAAAAAAAATATAGGCCTACCAGTGGTCACCCCCTGGAAGAAATAAACGTGTCAGACCAAGATGGAAATGGAAAACCTACGTCAGAACTATAGTGGATGATAGGAATTTGGAAGAGGGAGATTGGAATGATAGAGATAAATGGAAACTGAAGACGGCAAACCTATAAGTGGGGGAAAGCCGAAGAAGAATAATATTTTATAATGTGAAAAATACAAAAAAAAAACTTTTTAAATGAAATATTCTGGAGGGTTTGTTTGTTTGTAAAAATATTTGCGTACAGTAATATAAGAGGAAATTAAAAGTGCTGGGGGAATTTAATTGTGTTAAAATGCAACTAAAATGAAATCCAAGATACCTGCTGTTGGATCTAGAAGATCTCCTTCTCGCCGTTTGGTAGAGGCGAGTCATTCGCGCGCAGACGCAGAAGGAAGGACCTGTTAGTTAGATGGCATAGTTCCTGCCTAATGAAAGTTCCCAGTTACTGAAGGAGCTCTAGTTCCAACAGTAAGCAAACATAGTTTCTTGCATGTCAGCTTATTGTCATATAAACCATCTTTTATAAAAAACATTTTTGGAATATTTTAAACATATTTTTGCAATATTTGAAACATAGTTTTGAATCTTTTAAACAGAGTTTGGAAGATTTTTTAACATAGTTGGAATATTTTAAACAGAGGTGGAATATGTAAAAAATATTTGGAATATTTTTTAACATATTTGGAATATTTTAAACATATTTGGAATATTTTAAACATATTTAGAATATTAAAAAAATAAAATATTAAGAACAGCACTTAACAATAATTTAAGACCACTAGCATATATTGTTAAAATGTTCTGGTCTTATACAAACAAAAAAGGCGATATCAAACATTCGACGTGTTCGGCATTCGACTGTCACTGTGCAGGGATAGTGTCATAAGATAAAATAAGTTAAAATATACCTTCTTAGGTAAGATCCGTTGTTCTCAACTTATAAAACATCTATTGTTTATTCCTGTAGGCCTTTCAGAACATCCGTTCCATCTTCAGCAGGTTCTTCTTCGCTACAATACCTAGTATGATATTTGATGCTGCTGGTCCTAATGTAGCGTTGTCGTGACTTTAGGACCAGCATCAAATATCATACTATACATTGTAGCGAAGAAAAACCTGCTGAAGATGGAACGGATGTTCTGAAAGACTTACATGCATAAATAATACATATTTTATGAGTTGAGGACGACGGATCTTACCTAAGAAGGTATATTTTAACTTATTTTATCTTATGACGCTCCACCTCAACGGTTTTAACAATGAATTTTATTAGTAGTGATAGTGTGTTCAACATGCAATCTTGAAGGATTATGCGGTCACGCTATCATAGTGATCAATGATTGAATTAGTATTTAACACCTCGCCTCTAAATTGTAGATTTCAAGAAGACATGTTTCGATACCTCTACATATCATCTTCAGCTCCACCTAACCGATGATACGTAGAAGTATCCAAATATGACTTCGAGAATCTATAATTATGAGGTGATAAATTGTAACACAATCATTAATTTAAATAAACATCAAAGTGTCACTCCCTTAGGTATTAATGCTATAGTGAATTCATTTTCGACAGAGGTTTCAAGGTCAGGTCACTGTATCTCCCACTATTCACTCGACTCAGTGAAGCTGCGTGGACATACTGTATATCAAAGCAACTTTGCGAGAGAACCGGCTTATCATGTGACTGTCACATGAGGAGAATATCGGACCATTCATATGTTCTTGAAACCTCTGGAGAAAATGAAATCGGTATAGATTGTTTTGGGGTTTTGTTCCGGCCGCCCTCTCTTCATCTGCACTTATGCAGCCACAGTGAGTGAGACGGTCGCATGCCGAGCGCGGTGAATGTTTGACAGTGCCTTCTTTGCAGCACTTTGTATTTTTGTATGGAAACTTATCACATAGGCTATTTTTAGACTTTGAGACATCCATTCGTGATTAGATCTTTGAGATACGATGTTTTATTCCCATTTTATAATTTTTATAGTTTTCATCATGAAAGAAACTTTCATTTTTAGGTAATTAAGGACTGACATGTAAATAGCAAACAAATTTGAAATTTATGTTTAAATGAACACATTTCTGCACGATTCATACATAATACTGCACAAAGATAACACCAGTATGCAAATGTTAATTTTTCCTAAGGGAAATGTGAGAATAGGGCTAATTCAACTACGCTGCATTTAAATAAGAACTCGGTTTTCCTCTACTACGTAGGCCTACCAACTTTTCACAATATGAGAAATAATATAAAACCTTTTTTACTCCCCGTTCTATCAAATTTATGTTATCATTAACAATAATTTAATGTTATTTAAAACACACATAATCAAAAATTAATAACTAATTGAGCACTGTTCTTATTTATTCACTTACTTATATATATTTGTTCAGTTTTTTTATTACTTGTTGTCTTTAAGTGAACGATTTTTACAGTTCATTTCATGGAAAGACTACTTTAACGATATTTAGGCCTGCAACAAAACTGTAATTGTAAAAAAATTGTAAGATAACATAATAGGAAAAAAAGGGATTGTTCATATCATGGAGAGCTTAAGTAATATCTGTTTACAGTTCATTTCATGGAGAGACTACTTTTACGATATTTAGGCCTAGCTACTACAAAACTGTAATTGTAAAAAAAAATTTAAGTTAACATACTAGGGAAAAGGTGATTATAGTTTTGAAATCAGCATACCAAAACTTGCTGAAGTGGAAGAGAAGAGCTTAGGCCTACGGTCTTAACTCCATCAGGTAAAATAAATAGGTAAATAAAATTTTAAAAAAATAGTAAATGGGGCATGTGTTGCACGAAGTCTCATAATCATTCATAAAAAGTAAAATAGGCCCTAAAGTGAACCCACTACAGTTCATAGAAGGCCCTTGGGGTAGTAGCATGTTAAGGCTCCCACTTTTTCTAGACAATCGGCACTTGATGTCAGCCGGGTTGTCAGCGCTGCGTGACGGCTAATTTTACCCCCAGAACAAGCGTCTGGTACTCATTTCCGTTAGAAGATGAGTCGACCTCAGGGCCATCGTGCCATCAGAAAGTTTGGGTCAGTTTAAAAATCCTGACCCCACCGGGACTTGAACCTTCGACCTTCCGCTTTGTAGCGCACTGCCTTAACCACTACGCTACTGAGTGCCCCCAATTCAATTATAAAATAATGATTTAAACAAGATTTTTAAAAAAATCTTTCCACAAATTAGGCCCTATCATAATTAACAATAGGCCTATAGGTTGACCAGCCTCATGGGCTAGTGGTCAGCGTTCCTGACTACAGTTCATGAGGTCTAGGGTTGGATTCGAGGTCAGAACATAAGAATTTTTCCTTAAAGAGGATTATTCCTGTGGTTGCCCTTGTCTGGAATTGAGGTTAAATGTAGGCCTAGGCTATATTTAAGGACTCTCCCGGGGCTTCATTATCATGTAGGCCTATCACTCATCATATTATCGGGGTATCGTAAAACCACCATCCAGGTGCTCCAACCTAAGAAATGGATTATAGGAGAAAACCAAAAGTGTTATAAAAGACAACCTGGTGGCATTTGACCAAAATAAAAAGTTAATTTTTGGTAACGAATAAATATATTCGGGAAATAAACATCGTATCACAAACATCTGACCACAGATATGTATCTCAGAGTCTAAATTATCAATAAAATGTGATGATAAGTTTAATAACAAAAAAATAAGACCAGAAAGTTTTATTGACAAATTCTGGTGGTCTTCAAACTACTGTTAGCTACTTAATTTTATACTTGCACAGATCAAATTAGACAAAATTTTCAATTTAACAAACATAGTTATGAATAGTGTAGCAAACAACTTTTGTTATTTAAAAAAGTTTCATTTTAATAAAATTACAAATAATAACATATGTTTAATGAGTTATGAAGCTGAACAATTGAATTTGATGAAAATGTGAGTTGATATAATCTTAACAGATTTTCTACATGCAAATATATTCTATGTAAAACAAGCACCGAGATTATTAAAATGTTAAATTAAATTGCAGCAACCTTTGTCACTGATAATAAGGTCGATATCCAAAGTTATAGGCCTATCTAATACATAAAAATTAATGTTTGTTTGTTTGTAGGTTTGTTTGTATTCTATGCGCGGCCATACCGTTGATCCGATTGTGATGGGGCTTTTTGCAAAAAGTTCAAGGAGATTCCCGGGATGAACATAGGCTATAAGAAAGTTGTAATACTCAACCCTTTCACCCCTACAATTCATCCTTCGTAGTGAAAAACGTGAAATAAAGTTCCTATTTTGACGCTTAAAACTGCCTACACCATAACAAATACACCAAATTAATGTACACCGAATTGAGTATCTCAAAAAACTAGAAAGTCCGCGACAGGATATGTTTATCTTTTACGGATAACTCACAATAACCATTTTTGTCTTTCTTTGATTCCAAGAAGATCGGGATAAGTAGATTCTCGGACAAGTGTGTTGTGCCATACCGTTTATCCGATTGTGATGGGGCTTTTTGAAAAATGTTCAGGAGATTCCAAGGATAAACATAGGCTATAAGAGGGCTGTAATACTCAATCCCTCAAATTCACCCTTTGTAGTGAAAAACGTGAAATAAAGTCCGTATTTTAACGCTTAAATGGCTTACGCTGCCTAAACCATAACAAATACACCAAATTAATGTAGGGGAATTGAATATCTCAAAAAACTCTACAAAAAAGTCCGCGACAGTATATTTTTTATCTTTTACGGATAACTCACAATAACCATTTTTTGTCTTTCTTTGATTCCAAGAAGATCGGGATAAGTAGATTCTCGGACAAGCATGCTCTGCCATTATCGTTCATCCGATTGTGATGGGACTTTTTGAAAAATTATCAGCAGATTCCGGGGATGAACATAGGCTAGAAGAGAGTTGTAATACTCAACCCCTTCACCCCTAAAAATCACCCTTTGTAGTGAAAAACGAGAAATAAAGTCCCTATTTTGACGATTAAATGGCTTACACTGCCTAAAGCATAACAAATACACCAAATTAATGTACACAGAATTGAATATCTTAAAAAACTCTACAAACAAGTCCGGGACAGCATATGTTTATCTTTTACGGATAACTCACAATAATCATTTTTGTCTTTCATTAATGCCAAGAAGATCGGGATAAGTAGATTTCCAGACAAGCGTGTTGTGCCCTACCGTTTATCCGATTGTGATGGGGCTTTTTGCAAAAAGTTCAGGAGATTCCGGAGATGAACATAGGCTATAAGAGGGCTGTAATACTCAATCCCTCAAATTCACCCTTTGTAGTGAAAAACGTGAAATAAAGTCCGTATTTTCACGCTTAAATGGCTTACGCTGCCTAAACCATAACAAATACACCAAATTAATGTAGGGGAATTGAATATCTCAAAAAACTCTACAAAAAAGTCCGCGACAGTATATTTTTTATCTTTTACGGATAACTCACAATAACCATTTTTGACTTTCTTTGATTCCAAGAAGATCGGGATAAGTAGATTCTCGGACAAGCATGCTCTGCCATTATCGTTCATCCGATTGTGATGGGACTTTTTGAAAAATTATCAGCAGATTCCGGGGATGAACATAGGCTAGAAGAGAGTTATAATACTCAACCCCTTCACCCCTAAAAATCACCCTTTGTAGTGAAAAACGAGAAATAAAGTCCCTATTTTGACGATTAAATGGCTTACACTGCCTAAAGCATAACAAATACACTAAATTAATGTACACAGAATTGAATATCTTAAAAAACTCTACAAAAAAGTCCGCGACAGCATATGTTTATCTTTTACGGATAACTCACAATAATAATTTTTGTCTTTCATTGATGCCAAGAAGATCGGGATAAGCTGATTCCCGGGCAAGCATAGCAGCTCAAGGCTGTTGGTAGAAACACTATTTATTTAGGAGTAGCAGCGCACGCAGGGTTTTAGCTAGTTTACTATAAAAATATGTAAAAAAATGCGGAAAGTATGATTACGTTTTATTCGATGCAAATATTGATGTCGGCTTTCATACCTACAAGGAAATTGTCAACTACTGAATGCCGAAATATACCTTGAAATTTCTTCAGAAAAAAAGTTTATTTCATCCCCAAAAAATCATCATCATCACTCCAGGGATTAGGCAATTGCCCGTTCCAACTTCATAATGTATCAGCCCAACGTCTTCTAGGTCTTCCAACATCACGTCTTCCTCTTGCTTGATAATTTCTTGCTAACAATGGATATCTCTCCTTACTCATTCCATCCATGTGATCAATCCATTTCTGTCTGTAATTCGTGACTTTATCCAATAAAGGCTGTATTTTCAATTCTTCTCTTATATCCTCATTTCTTATTCTATCAAGTCTTGTACATCCTTTTACTTGTCTTAGGAACCGCATCTCTGCCGTCCCAGGAGCTATCACCTTGACGTGGTGGGGGGCTTAGTACCCGATGAACCAGACGACCCTACTGGGGAAGATTGACTTAGGTTAATCTTGCTGGTGGGTAAGAGGCGAGGGGAACTAAGTATAGCTCACAACGAAGGAATGGCGTCTGTATCCATATTGGGCGGCCACATCTTCGTCAAGTCTTCAACGGTCAACAGGGCGACAAGGAATAGCACAGCTAAACTTGTAGGGCTTGAAGAGCGGAAGAAGCAGCCCTCTCTTGGGGGGTGGATACCCAGAGGAGCATGTTTGGAGGCTCACAGGAAGCAGCCCTTCCACCATCCTTGTCCTGCGAAGCGCTCGTAACGCTTCCAGGAGACATTTATCTTACTGAGAAGCTTCATGGAAATCAGCCGGATTGTCATAAAAGGGACCGACCCAAAAAATCATTAGAAAATTCGACCTTCATATGTTCGGTGACGATCTGTTTGAGTGAAGAGTTCTGGAGCACCCTCTAGCTCTTGATTGTGATCTACTCGCGAAGGATATAAATTTACGACAATAAAAAAAAACTTGGTACTACTACTATGTACGTCAACGTACAGTAAACTTAAATTATTTCTCGCTGTAATGTGTAATATGTTGCAAAAATACGGGAACTCGGTCAAAAAAATCGGTATTTTGAATGTGGAATACATTGTCGCAGCGCGTGTGGTGGCGCGATATATGCGGTTACTGCTTGCCATAGTGTGAAATGGCTAACTTCCCATCAAATATTCATATTCAAGAGATGCTTTGAAAATTTTATATTCACATGCAGCAAGAGAAGAATCTAGCGCACTCCAAACATACACTTTGCCAAGGTTTTATATTTGCCCTTTAAAAATGAATGTGTCTTTTTTGAGGGAGTGGGTATGTACCATCATTGCACGAGTATGGAATAGACAATTTAAATATTCAAATATGAAGCAAGATCATTCCAATAAATCTTTATACTTGGAACGCAAATGAACTCAAATACGGGTACCAGGGTAATATCATTAGTGTATTACTTCTGCTAATATGTAGGGATATATACAGGGTGTTTCAGAATAAGTATAGGGCCTAACAGACTTCTAGGAGGTTGTAGAGTGGACTATTTAACTCATGTCGCAAATGGTAGTCAATGACCAATCACGTTTCAATGAATTCTGTTTTACACCAATGACAGTCGAGTTTCACCTCGCTCTTTATCGATTTCTCTTTATCAGCTCCTGTTTTTTTGTGATAAAGAAAGCTCCTCCTTTTTTAATATTCTGAACAGGTTAGGCCATTATGTTTTTCCAACAAATACATTGAATATGGGGGCACGCCGTAGCGTAGTGGTTAAGGCACTGAGCTACAAGCCGGAGGGTCGAGGGTTCAAGTCCCATTGGGGTCAGGATTTTTAAACTGACCCAAACCCTCTGGCGGCAATATGGCCCTGGGGTCGACTCAGCCTCTAACGGAAATGAGTACCAGACGCTTGTTCTGGGGGTAAAGGCGGCCGTCATGCAGGGCTGACAACCCGGATGACATAAAGTGCCGATTGTCTAGAAAAAGTGGGAGCCTTAACCTCCTACTACCCCAAGGGTCTCCTGACGCCTGTTGTGGGATCACTTTACTTTACTTTTACATTGAATATAGCAAATAATGAATAGATTCAGTGATTTTACTGAGTTGTTTATTCAAAATATAAATGATTAACCTATAACTTAATGTTGATTATAATAGTTTGATGTGTTTCATTATTTCTTCACTAGAGTGATCCTATTTGGCAATAAATAATATGATCGAGTTGCAGTGATTATAACTTACATAACCTCACATTTCTAATTTGTTTTCATACATCGCCGTTTACATTAACTTTATAAATATATTAAAACGCCGGAAACTATATTCAAATAATTATTTTTAGTAAATAGCTTAATTTTATTCGTTAAATAGTCCTAACAAATGCCACTCTTGATTTCCAAATTCTCTAGTTAAATTAACTCCTCACTTCGTGAGTCGTGAATTTATCGATAATTTGGAAATCACTCGTGGCATTACGTATGATAAAGTTTTGATAAGAAACCAAATGTCCGGAAACGTACCATTTTGATGTAAAATATGTTTGAAGATTGAAACACAATGTGCTGATATCCTGTGTCTCGTGTTTCAGAATAAGTATTACAGACTTCTTGGGTTGTACTACAAGTGTGGTTCCACGTGGCGACCCTGTTATTCATACCTGCGACGCATATTTTCACACACACACCCCCACAAGACCGGGTGCGTGCTCACTAATTTCTGCTGCCGCCAGAATTTGTGTAAGATTTTCTTCCGACTCTAAACATGTAGTAGGCTACAACCCTAGAAGTCTATAATAGGCCCTACTTCTTCTAAAACAGAAGTCACACGATAACAACCCATCTTAAAACTTATTTTACATCAAAATAGTACGTTTCCGGACATGGGTTCCTTATCAAAACTTATCTACTAAGTCCCTTCCACAACCCCTAGAAGTCTGTAATACTTATTGTGAATCAGCCTGTAGGCCTATATAGGCTAGACGTGATAGCCTAGACGTTAAGTTCCTCGCCCACAATAGAGAATTAAATTAATAACATAAATTACAAAAAAATTAATATAAAATCAATAACTGTTAATATTAATAACGGTTATTAATTTTATCTTATCTTCTTATTTATCCTTGTAATTGGATTATTCCATGAATTAAGGGTACCGAGAAAGAACGAGGTAAGCTACTTTTGTCGAAATGGAGTATGAGGTGTCATTAGATTTTTTTTTTTTTTAGATTTTTAAGATTTATTTAGCCTGGTGGAGTTAAGGCCATGTGGCCTTCTCTTCCACTCACCAGGACAAACATATATTACATAAGAATATAACAATCTTAATTAACTCTAATATTAAACACTAAGTAAAAATTTGATCAAAAGATAATATCTAATATACATATTACGATCTATAATACAACCAGTTAATATTAGTTAAAATTAAGACTAAAACTAATAATAAAATGTATACAAACAAGACGTATTAAATTGTCCCTGTCTAGTGTATATAAAAAACAGGAAAATAATGAGATATAGAAAACTAATTTTACGATTATACAATATTTAAAACAAAACAAATAAAAATATTTGTTATTCTTAACATTATTTACATAAATAATTAAATATATTAATATTGCTAAAAGAATACTATCAGTGAGGTGTATAAGTTAGTTTGTTATTAAATAATTCTTTAGTTTGTTTTTGAAGGATGTTATAGTTTGACAGTCTCTGACATAGGGTGGAAGGGAATTCCATGTTTTGGTAAGTGACACCGTAAAAGATAATGAATAATATACAGTGTGATGAGGCGGGATATAAAGGACAATGTGCTGATGGGATCGAGTGTCAAGATTATGTGTGTCGGATAGTCTGATGAAGCGGCGTGATAAATAATTAGGCGATGATGTGTGAAGTATTTTATAGAGAAGGGATAGGGAATGGACAGTTCTACGATCTCTTAGACGAAACCACGATAATTGTTCCAGGGACGGTGTAACATGGTCAAATTTGCGAATACCACAAATAAAACGTGCGCAAGAATTATGAACACGTTGAAGTCTTTGAGTGGAAATAATATTTAAGTCTGTAAAAAGAGTGTCACAATAATCAAAATGGGGCATTGCAAGTGTTTCTACTAACATTTTCCTAAGGGCGAATGGCAAACAATTTCGTACACGATTTAATGAATGTATTATTGAGAAGACTGTTTTGCATGTATGGTTTATTTGTGTATTCCAATTTAAGTTTTTGTCAATAAATACTCCTAGAATTTTTACTGTCTCACTATAAGGGATTTGAACTCCATTTAGTGACATATGCGAGTCTCTGTTTAGGTTAATTGTAGATAATAGTGTCTGATGACCCATAATGATTGATTGTGACTTTTTAGGATTTAATTGCAGTCCATATTTAACTGTCCAAGTCATTAGTGAGTCAAGATCCTCGTTAATTTTGGCAACAGCGTCATTTAGTGAATATTTGTCTGTGTGGATGTAGATTTGCATGTCGTCTGCAAATAAATTATGTCATTAGATAATGCGTGGAAAGCACTATCCCTTAGAAGTGTGAAACAGTATCATATAAGGTACAATTTTGTTATGGGTTTATTTATCTTCAAAGTTTCGCTTACAGATAAGGAAGTATGTAGAGCCTATGTTGTACAACTAAAGGTACGTTTTCTAGGTTTAATGGAGAAAGTGACTTATTTGGTTCTTTCCCTGTACCTTTCAAAAGAAAAAATAGGCTCTCTTGAATAAGTTTCTTAAACAAGATGATAGCTTAGTTAAAAAGTATTGGATAGACATAGGCTGTTGAATGAGTTTCTTAAAACAGAATAATAGTTAAAAAAAGTATTGAATAGGCAATCTATATTAGGCCTATGACAACATTAGAAAAAAATATATAATTAGTTTCGACCTTATCCTTTGGTATTGACTTATCCTTTAGTTCCTAGGGACGCGGGTTCAAATCCGCCAGCAGTTCATGGATTTTTAGAAGGAAAAATCCAAGGGACGACTCCTCCGGGAGGGACTTAAAGCCGAGTGTGCTGGAGTCAAGATTTTCGGCTCGTTAAAGAACCGCAAGCTTGAATAAAGAGGCCTTTGTATAAAATTCATCGACCGTTTTACCCATCCAAGTAATCCTACTTACTACTACTAGGAGTCTCCCTGATGCGATATGCCGACCTCTGACCACTTGTTTTCATTTATTTAGCCTAGTGGAGTTAAAGCCACGCGACCTTCTCTTCCACTCACCAGGGCAAACATATATTCCATCAGATCAATCACAATTAACTCTAATGTTAAATACTAAATAATGATTTGATCAATAAGATAATATCTAGTGAGGCCTGGGTCCTGAAGGAAAAAGAAAGAAGTAAAATTCTGGCAGCGGAAATGAGATTTCTACGGGCTGAATTAAAATGGATGTAGATCATGGTATCTTTACCTTGTCGTGGTGGAGTGGCTTGCGTGCTTAAATGATCCTGAGAGCTATGCCGGCGGTAGCATTGCTGCCGATAGGGTTACCCATGCCGGACTGGTCGAAGGTGATAAGCCAGACGAAAAAAGTACCTTGGTCGAAAGAGTGACGATCTTTCACCGTAAAAATAAAACCGTCAAGAAATGCGGACATGGGTTCAACTGGGGTAAAATTTTCCGAAGATTAAAAAGTCCCCTATTCGGTTCTCCGGGCGGGGACTATTTCAGGGAACCCATGCCAAAGGCTCAAAAACAGGGACATGTTATGTTAGGACTTTATACAATAGCGGGGCGCTAGAGATAGTAACGCGGGAATTAGATAAATCGCCCTTGGATATAGTCGCTTTACAGGAAGTTAGGTGGCCATGAGAAGGTAGTCAGGAATCAGGAAGCTTTGCATTCTACGGGGGTGCAGAAAGACCTGCATTTGGAACGGGTTTTTTTAGTCAGAAGGAGGATCCTATCCGCTATCCGAGATATTAAGTTTGTTAGTGATAGGATATCATACATAATTCTAAAGGGCAAACGACATGATTTTATAATCGGAGAAGACTACATAACAATGAACTACATGGTCTTTATAGAAAGCCAGATATAATAAGAACAGTTAAGTCTCGTAGACTGCGATGGGCCGGACATGTTGCACGTATGGGGAATGAAAGACTTGCATGGAAGCTTCTTGTAGGGAAGCCAGAGGGAAAACGCCCAGTTGGTAGACCAAGAATGAGGTGGGAGAATAACATTAACTACGATTTGAGGGAAGCAGATTATACAGGGAATGATTGGAAAGCATTAGCTCAGGATAGGGATGTATGGAGAGCTTATGTCCGAGCGGCCATGAACCTACGGGTACGATAGTGCCAGTGAGTAAGTAAGTAGATCATGTTTATTGGTAAAAAAATAGCCTACTCTTGTAATAAACTTAGAAAAATCAAAGTAAAATAAGAAAGGTGCTTATAAAATTCGTTTATTAGACACAGGCATGGCAGAGATCAACAAAATAAGTTAATAGTTTATAAATAACATTGAATGAAGTGTAAACAAAGAAGGTTGTATTGAAATTTGGATAATGATTTGTAAGAAAGTTGGATGGCTGTTCATGGCCACGAGACTTAGTAAATCCGCATTCAGATCACGTATGCTGTGTTGTACAGTCATTACTGGCAATGAAGTGGAAACACAGTTCCAACAAACCCATTCTTTAACTTCATTACATGTTCCATTTCCATTCTCTCTCCGTCTTAAATTTAAGAGGACCACCATCAAAGAATTTCACAACAAGAAATTGTTAGTTCCACTAACTCAACATTTATTTCATGGCACACCTTACTACAAAGATTCCCGAACTTGGATTCTACATTGTCTAACTCACTGGCAATATCAAACGCGAAGGTGCATTGGCTTTCCATACCTAAACGCGAAGGTGCATTGGCTTTCCATACCTAAACGCGAAGGTGCATTGGCTTTCCATACCTAGACCTACCATTAATAATGTTTAAACATTCCCTGTACAAAATATAGGCATATTAGGAAGTACACATGTTATGAGGTTCTCTTAAATAAGTTAGGACTGTATTCATCTTACCTCATAAATTATTTTTTGTAAGAAGCCTTTCAAAGTCTGTACTGATTGACTACGAAGTACAGGAGAAATCAAACGCGTCTTACAAAAAGCAACAATAATTTATGTGATTAGATGAATAGGCCTATAGTTCAAACTTATTTGTTCTCAGTAGAGTTCCTTTTTTTTTTTCGTTAAACTGAACATAGCCTAATTGAAATATAATTGACATATTTACATCATTGGACATCAGAAATTAATTAATAAACTATAATAATATGTTTAATTTTTTTCTCCACTAGAGTGCATTCGTACAATATTGCGATTCTATTTGGCAATAAATATGGTCTGGTTGCAGTGATGAACAAATGAAACTTATCGTTTCTCATTTGTTTTCAAACATCGTCATTTACGTTAAATATATAAATATTTGTTTTCAAATATCGTCATTTACGTTAAATATATAAATATTTTAAAATAACTATATTTAAATAATGATTTGTGAGCTAAATTTTATTCGTTAAATTGTCCTAACAAATGCCACTCTTGATTTCCAAATTCTCTAGATAAATTGGAAATCACTCGTGTCATTACTTATGAATATTAGAACAATTGATTAAATGGGCTTATTGCATTATTTTTTTTACAATTTTAGATATTTCTTCTTCTTCCTTCCAAGTATTAGGCCAAGCCTGTTACGATCCTATAGGCTAGAAAAATTTCCCTCCAGCGTTTCATAGGACGGCCCAGAGATCTTCGTCCTCTTGGTACATAATTATAAACAGCTTTGGGGATCCTATTTGAACTAATTCTTTCAAGATGGTGTTTCCAATTTAGTTGGTACTAGTGGAATGCAGGCTTTCACGGCCGGTAATCATGGTAGTAAAAGATTCCGGGCTATGTGGCCGTGGTCTATAACTGGCGTTTCTTCCAGACGTTTCTCTCTCAACTGCGGAGGGCATCTTCAGTGGCGAGCGCTAGAAGCTGTTGTTTCCCTGTCGTAGACTCGACTGCGAATGAATTCCAGTCGAGTCTACGACAGGGAAACAACAGCTTCTAGCGCTCGCCACTGAAGATGCCCTCCGCAGTTGAGAGAGAAACGCCTGGAAGAAACGCCAGTTATAGACCACGGCCACATAGCCCGGAATCTTTTACTACCATTAGTTGGTACTGTTTAATATATTTCAAAATTGGCGTAGTCTTCAATTCTTTTAAGATATCGGTGTTCCTTTCCGATCCCATCTGTACATATTTCTATTTTTACTAATTTTATCGTTAAATGAATATATAAAACATAGCATTAAGATACTAAATTTCTTTATAAACCAAGACATATATTTAATGTTATCTAATGAATCTTGAGAAACCATTCTTGTTGTTGACTATGCAACCAATCACAGCTGAGAGATGGAGACGAGGGTTGGAAAAAAAAATTTTCATAGAAAAGAGAAGAGAGGAGGACCTCCTTTATTAAGGTAATTGATGTGTTCTTTGGATTTGTAGAGTTTTTTTTTCTTTTTTTGTGAAATAATGACCCTTACTAGGTCTGAAAAGGCATGCCCCACCCTCAGCTCTATACAAATTCTTACCCTCTTGTTGCACAAGAAAGGATTCTAGGCATCACCGCCCCCAAATAGCTCTAAATCACAATGATGCATTATTGAACAATAGATACTTGGGACATTCTCTCTTTTTTACTTGCCAACCCGAATACCACCCTCGCAACAAAAGCCATTTATTTAAGTCTGCTGGCTTTCACCTCCCTTCTCCATTAAGTAAGGCTTAGGAAGAAAAAAACACCCACACAGACATTAATAATGTTTCTTCTTCACACAAAATAAAACCTAACTTTTATATCCTGATTATTGACTCAGATCCCACAAGAACATCGTTACTAATTTTCACTCACGTCGTTTTTGTCAACTCTTACTTTTTTTCCCCTTTAACAAATCTTAGTCTATATAAAACGTAAATTATAGCCTAGCTAGCCTATATTTCGAATTCTTCACTATTTGTGAACTTTTTTTTTTGTTTCGATACCGTCTCTAATCGTCAATGTCTTCTTTAACAAGACCTGCCCGACAGTTGAAAGTAGCCTAAATTTAAAGAGCACATCTTTAAACAATAGGCCTAGAGTGAAACTAAACTCCAGGCCCTTGGCCTACCAATAGGCTATCTATTGATGACTCAAGGTTTTTAAAATAGCATACATTATTGAGGACAACTGAGATATGAGGTAGGCCTACTGTTTTAGATTTGTTAAAACTTCATACTCACGACATACTAACAAATCAACAATGTGGATTTCTAAAAAAATCATGTCTACAAGATATCAGTTTTTTAATGAGACGGATTTTAGGAAATAAATGAGAATATAATGAAAATGTGCATTAGGTCTAACTATGCAGATTCAATTAAGAAGGAGAAGTTAGCCTATATCGTATTCTGCTGGAGTTAGGTATAACTTACCTAAAAAAGTAAGACTTATTCCAATACGTCTAAATGGCACATAAAGTAGGCCTACGCTACGTATGATGGGTAGGAAAAAATTTTCGGATCATTTTGAAATTCACAATGGATTAAAGCAAGGAGATGCACTATCTCCTCAACTATTCAATTTTGTGCTAAGAGCATGGTATCAAATCTTTAGAGGATGAACAAGGCCTACAATTCAATGTCATTAATAAGCTGTTATTTTATGCTGGTGATGTAGTAGGCCCTATGATTGGGTTATAGCAAGAACATACTAAGGGCCGACACACACTTTATTGAATAATATACTAAGAAATTCAGAAACATAATAAAACTACATAGCTTATATGTTTACACATAGAAATATTTTATATAATAGAAATTGACAGTTAATGACATGAGGGAAAATTTAAAGAAGTATGGGAAACTAGTTATAGGCTATTAAGGGAGGTGATGGGTGAAAAATTGACCATGAGATCAAAATTGGCATTTTTTTTTTGTTTTTTTTTTGTACTAAAAATAGCCTGTACTCTAATGTATATGTTGGAAAAGTTTCAGAGGCCTATGGCGCTTCTAAGTGCCTTAAATCACAATAGAGTTAAAAGGCTGCACCTGTTAATACCACCTGCATGCAAGTCTTTAAACTTAGTTTTTCACACTTTTATCTTCACTGCATTTTTGTAAATTCAAAATTCAATGTAATTCAGAAATTTTGTCCTAGAAGATTCAAATTTTTACTGCATGTCATAAAAAAGTGGAGAACAAAGTAGTGCATGGGTTTCATGATTGAAGTAGTATTTTAAGAAATAAAAAAGATGTATGCAATTAATAATTTTTTTTTCTAATTCCACGCATGAGGAACAACATTTTTTTCTCCCTTTGTATTCACCTAATGAATGATATTTTTTTAAAAATATTTTAGGGGTCTTGTAAAAAAAACAGACATTTTACTAAAAAATTGTGGAACCCATTTAGTTACAATAAGTTATAGGCTATAGGCCTACACATTTTTTAAAATATAATATTTAATAACTCATAAAACAAATGTCTCTTATGAATGAAACTTAAACACATCATTATGTACAATGCAGTGAATGTTTATAAAAGAAAACAAGTCTGTAGCTAAAAAAAAAAGTAGAAAATAGAAATTTCACCCATCATCCCCCTTAACCTGCAATGGCAGGACATTTCGCACGAATCTGGACTGTAAGATGTGAACTGAAACTCCTTGTAGGATACCAGAGGGAAAATATCGATTATTTTGGCCAATAATGAGGTAGGAGAATAAGCTGAGCCATGGATTATTTCATTATACTATAATCGGTACACTCTGTACAATAGAGGCTGTCACTTAAGGACTGTAAAGTAGTGCGTAAAATCAACCTATTTCACAACAGTGCTTACATTTATTTAATTTTGAAAACAGTCGTACGCCAATACTCAGAAACAGCAGTCACTTTGTGTAATGTCCAAAAAATTCCTCAACCACACCCTTGCAACACACACGCTTGCGCATTTAGAGTAGACCTCCCCTCAATGTCGGATGGAAATGACCAGCTCTAATTATACCTAGCAGATATACACACAGTGCTCAGAGCCGTACTAATCCCCCCCCCCGCTGCAATACTGCCATTAAATTATTAGAACCAAATCTGCATATGACATTTATTGTAGGCTACGCAAAGGGGATGTTCACAACCACAGACTCCACCGCATCTGCATTATCCTATTCAAGATGGCGTCAGTAATTAAAAAAAGTATCATTAGGACACTGCTGAAATGAAATTCCTCAGACCAATAGCAGGATACCAAAAAAAAAAACACGGAAATAAGAAAACTAAAAATAGAGGCATTAATAAATTCATAATATTTCAACAATTCCTATTTATAAAATATAAACAAGCTTAGCCCTATCTATTTTAAACTAAAGTAAAAAATTAATTAATAATTAAAAAATTAGATAAAAATATACAATAAGATAAAGTGAAAGTACAATAAATTCCAATCTTAACCCTTAAATTGACAAAACACTGGACTGGACTGGACTGGATAAGGCGAAGTCTAGCTTCACCCAGTGTGCTTCGTACGTTAGAACCCACTAGGGCTCTTTGGCAGCTAAGTTAATAGTGGCTATCATTACGGGGTTGTAGTTCACTTAACCCGAGCCTATTTGGCGACGCTAGCGTTTGTGTGCAAATGGTGATGAAATTTGGACAGAGATAGGGATGTGATGACCTGAAGCAGGACATCAGAAACCACATTGCTTTCAAGCCGAGAGTCGGAAATCCAGCACTGTGGAATGAGCCACGCTACTCCAGGTGAGAGCACATCGCCAAATCTCTGGCTGGATTTAATGAGGAGTAAATCGGATGAATATGTTTCTATGTACAGCACGCCACTGGGGCAAGCGTCCAATACTGCGTACCATAAAATTTGTATGCAAAGATGTAAATTTGTGCATCTTGCTTACATTTTCAGTTATCATGGCATCAATGTGGGGAAGTTGCGCTACGTTGTGTAGGTCTGTCATCCTTGTGAAACGCGGTGCTTGAAAAATTATTTTCAAACACTTATTCTGTATAATTTGTATTCTTCGTTTATGCTGTTTTGCGAGGATGCTCCAGGCCTCACATCCGTTTGACAAAACACAAATTTCTTGTGTCTGTTATTTAAATGTGGCGGACCGCACTGAAAACGGAATCTTATATAACTGTTATTATTAAGTATAGGGCCTATTGTATAATTAGACACACATTTAAGTGGTTTATTTTTGTTCGTTTTCTTCTGATTTATTAAAAATATTAAATTAATTAAACCAACTGATGTATCCAAAAAGATACATTACGAATTTAAGGGTTAATAATGTAGACAATAAATGTTTTCGATTTGAAGAAAAGACCCAAATCCCACAAAAAAAAGTAATACATATATATAAAGGTATTAACATTAATAATAGTTCTAACAATTTAAGTAAAATATTGAAATAAAAATAAATGTTCTTCCTTTATTAAATATTTTTATAGCCGATTAATGTTTTAAATTCTCGTGCATTTTTTTTCGGATTTTCGAGTGCATCAGAATATCCTCCATACTAGACTTAAAACAATCTACTTTATTATACGAGTTCCATAACCTATAAATTCACAACAATAGTGAAATACAGGACAAACTGGAAAGAACACTTAGCAAGGATGACTGAGAATAGAATACCAAAAACAGCATACAGATACTCGAGCATACTTTACATCCGCTACTATAATTTTTGCAGTACCCACTGGAATTAAAATTTTTAGTTGATTATCTACCGTATATGGATCTCAACTAACATATAGTGCTCCCTGTTTATGATCTTTAGGTTTTGTATTCCTTTTTACAGTTGGTGGATTAACAGGAGTTGTTCTTGCCAATTCATCTATTCACCACGAGGAAATTTGGACCCGGAACAGGCTAGTAAGTAAACCTAAACCGTGACGAAAAAGATCTATAGGACATGATATTATGGAAAACGTGGCAAAATAATATCAACTATGATTTGAGAGATAGGCCCTTATACTAAACTACTGATTATAGAGGGAATGATTGGGAAACATCTCAGGATTGGGATGTATGGAGAGCTTATGTCCGCGCGGTCATGAACCTATGGGTTCGATAGTGCCAGTGAGTTAGTTATTATGGAAAATATATTTTATTGTTGGGCGCGGTGGGCTAGTCTGATTAGTACAGTCATACATAGGCCTATTTTTTGTCACAAATAAGAAGTGGATAAAATTCCTAATTATTTGTAGGCCTACTCACATTCAGTTTTATTTAATAATAATAATAATAATAATAATAATATAATAATAATAATAATAATAATAATAATAATAATAATACTTTATTTATTCTGGCAGAGTTAAGGCCATAAGGCCCTCTCTTCCACTCAACCAGTACAAATACAAATAAATATTCGACAAATATAGATATAAGTTACACTATAGCCTACCACAAAAAAAACTGAGTGGATTCCAAATCTGAGGAAAAAAGAAACAGAGGGAGACCTAAGAAGACACGGATAGAGGGAATTATGAATTTGGTGAAAATGATTTGCAGTAGGCATACTCTTTACATCAATTAAATCAGTTAGGGCCTATGCCAAGAATACAATTTTAAAATATCAAAGGAAAAAACGAAAATAATGGCATATTATAATAATAATAATAATACTTTATTTATTCTGGCAGAGTTAAGGCCATAAGGACCTCTCTTCCACTCAACCAGCACAAATACAAATAAATATTCGACAAATATAGATATACACTATACTAATTATAAACAGTTAAAGATACAATAAATGTAGTAATGTAAATGTCATGTACAAACAACATTTTATAGGGTAATAACAATAACTCACTGGCACTATCGAACCCGTAGGTTCATGGCCGCGCAGACATAAGCTCTCCATACATCCCTATCCTGAGCTAATGCTTTCCAATCATTCCCTGTATAATCTACTTCCCTCAAATCATAGTTAATGTTGTTCTCCCACCTCATTCTTGGTCCACCAACTGGGCGCTTTCCCTCTGGCTTTCCTACAAGAAGTTTCCATGCACGTCCTTCACTCCCCATACGTGCAACATGTCCTGCCCATCGCAGTCTACGAGACTTAACTGTTATTATTATATCTGGCTTCCTATAAAGACCATGTAGTTCATTGTTATGTAGTCTTCTCCATTCACCCGTCTGTTCATCTCTCTTTGGTCCAAAAATCCTCCTAAGAACCCCATTGGGCAAGTAAACATATAAGGTCAAAAATCATAATAGACAACAAACCTCTGGAACAAGTAACAAATTTTAATTATTTGGGTTGTAATTTTACTATAGGCCTAAACACAAAAACTGAAAGAGACGTAAATGTGAAACTGTCAAGATTTCAAATGTGGAACTATACATAAAACATTAAAGAACAAAACAAGAAGAGATAGTTCTACTAGACTGAAGTTTTATAAAACATTGACAGTTCCTGCATTACTTTATGGGAGTGAAACTTGGGTAATGACCAGAAAATTACAAAGTAGAATACAAAGTGTGGGAAAACGCCCAGTTGTAGACCAAGAATGAGGTGGGAGAATAACATTAACTATGATTTCAGGAAAGTAGATTATACAGGGGATGATTGGAAAACATTGGCTCAGGATAGGGATATATGGAGAGCGTACGTCCGCGCGGGCATTAACCTACGGCTTTGATAGTGCCAGTAAGTTAGTTAGTTAGAATACAAAGTTTAGAAGTTAACTTTCTTAGAAGACAAAAGGCTGCACAAGAATGGATCGGTTAAAGAATGAAGATATAAGAACAGTGTTAAATAAATATATACATTAAATGATAAAATCAAAGAATATAGAGAAAAATGGTTTAGACATGTAGATAGAATGAACGTAACGAGATTACTAAAAGCAGCATTTAACTACAAACCAAAAGGTTCAAGGAATTGAAGAAGGCCAGTGAAAAGATGGACAGAACAACTGTGAGGCGGAACAGGAATTTTCCCTTGCCCGTGAAGTGAAGAAGGAAGAGAAGAAGAAGATGATGATGAATTTGATGAACAGAGGACTCCAATTATGGTGACTGGAAGGATAGAGATGAATGGAGAAGTGAATCAGAACCCAATAAGGTCTATTGGGAACAAGAAGATGTAGGCATATACAATTAAAACTTGTTTAAACATTCCCTTAAAATAGTATGTCGCCTTACTTACTTACTCACTGGCACTATCGAACCCGTAGGTTCATGGCCGCGCGGACATAAGCTCTCCATACATCCCCATCCTGAGTTAATGCTTTCCAATCATTCCCTGTATAATCTACTTCCCTCAAATCATAGTTAATGTTATTCTCCCACCTCATTCTTGGTCTACCAACTGGGCGTTTTCCCTCTGGCTTTCCTACAAGAAGCTTCCATGCAAGTCTTTCATTCCCCATACGTGCAACATGTCCTGCCCATCGCAGTCTATGAGACTTAACTGTTCTTATTATATCTGGCTTCCTATAAAGACCATGTAGTTCACTGTTATGTAGTCTTCTCTATTCACCTGTCTGATCATGTCTCTTTGATCCGAAAATTGTCCTAAGTACTTTTAATAGGATGTCGCCTAAGAATTATATTTCTATCTATGACAGTTCCTCATGCAATTCAGTCATATGGCGGGAAAAATTAGCGCCACGTTTCCCCCAATAGTTGGTATCGGTGAAGTAATACCGTAGCAAATTTATTTACAGTACAAATGGGAATTGGTAGTGCGTTTATTTTTTGTATGTTTTATTGCAAGAAGTGTCGCAACTAAGCTATGACTCCCCCGCCAGTATATAAGTTATTGCCAAGAACGTGACATTTCGAGAATTCTTTGTGAATGATGGTTTTACAGAAATATTTAATTTGGATTTGTCATGGCCAAATAAATAAAAGTAGAGTAAACTGCCAGAAAACTAAATTTGAGACAGAAAGATTCTTAAAGCTAGTAATAATGCTGTAAGCTGTTTGTGTTCTTATGACTTCGGTAAGCTGTGAGTCAGTCATGTTTTCAAAACGAATTTAAACAACGCAGCGAAATGAGAGTCTGTTAAAACAACAGCTGGACAGTAAGCGTTAAATGGCCTTTTGAACTGAACTTGAAAACAAATTAAAAAAGATACGTATGTCAGGGTCATTAATGGGATCAATAATTTAGCCACCGTGAGAAAATTTATCATAAGTAATGCCACGAGTGATTTCCAATTTATCTAGAGAATTTGGAAATCAAGAGTGGCATTTGTTAGGACTATTTAACGAATAAAATTAAGCTGTTTACTCACAAATCATTATTTAACTATAGTTATTTTAAAATATTTATATATTTAATGTAAACGGCGATGTTTGAAAACAAATGAGAAACGATAGGTACGCTTCATCTGCTTCTTTTGTTTATCACTACAACCAGATCATACTATTTATTGCCAAAGGAACGCAATATTGTAAGAATGCTCTCTAGTGGAGAAAAAATGAAACACATCAAACTGTATATTAATTCATTTCTGATGTCGTATGATGTAAATATGACAATTATATTTTTCTGGATTGTTACCTGGGAAAAAATACATTGACGCCTAAGAAAGTGCAAACAGTGGTTTCTTTTTTTTTTTTTTGGTGGTATAATCAATTGCTACAAATGTTTTTATATTAACTCCCGCATACGGCTTGTGTCGACATTCATGCATTATATAAACAGTCTGGTAGCCGTATTTCTGACAGGCTCAGTCACTGCAAAATAATGGCCAGACCTGTTCAGAATATTAAAAAGGAGGAGCTTTCTTTAATATGGTAATTATAACACTGATAAATATTTCGTGAAACACGACTCTGATTGGTTGTAGAACAGAAATCATTGAAACGTGATTGGCCATTGAGTCCCATTTGGGGCATGAGTTAAATAGTGGCTATTATTCCACATTTAAGTATGTAGGCCTATTTGTCCCATTTCTCTTTTACTTATCCACCATTGTATTTAGTCTTTCGTTTTTTATTAAATGCACACTATTGAGTGAAATTGGTAAAATTTTTTTTTTCCTTTGTCGTTTTCTCTTTCGTTTACACTGTTCTTCCATTTTGTTTTACCTTTGGTAACCTTTTTATCTTATTCACACACACTAACACAAGACAGGACACACCCAGAGCCAAGGTGAAGATTTAAAATCCCCTACCCCGCCGGGAATCGAACCCGGGTCGCCGGAGTGGAAGGTAGGGACTCTACCGACTACGTCACGGCGACGGACAAAAATTGTTTGAACAGGGATTTGAACCCTGGATTCCTACTTTACATACTAGTGTGCTGTCCAATTACCCCATTTTTCCTCTCTTTTTCGTTTACACTGTTATTCCTTTTATTTTTACCTTTGTTAATCTTTTTTATCTTATATACACATACAAACGCAAGACAGGACACATACCCAGACCCAAGGTGGAGATTTAAAATCCCTTACCCCGCCGGGAATCGAACCCGGGTCGCCGGAGTGGAAGGTAGGGTCTCTGCCGACTACGCCACGGTGATGGACATTAGAAAACTAAATACATGTTATAACTAATTTACTGGCTCTATCGAACCCATAGGTTCATGCCTTCCGGACATAAGCTCTCCATACATCTCTATCCTGGGAAAAATGAGTGCTAATCACAGCTATTTTTTTTTAAATACTGGAATCATTAAATATTTCCTTGCACTTACGAAATCGTTAGAACACTTTCGTTGGTCTCGAAATGTTCATTGTAAAACAGCACAGATTTTTAAAATGTTGTAAACATAGCTCAAAAATATGCGTTATCACTAAAGTTTTGTTAGAATATGCAATAACAGGTGAAAAATGTTTAAATATGCAAATTCATATAATCCGGTCTCTAATTACACTGAGCAACAAAACAGGAACTTTTTTTTTGTCTCAGAAAGAAAAATATGTGATTCTGATAGTAATTTTTCTCCTGAATTCAAATATGATGTCGATTTTTCTCCATCACTCAAGGTTTCCGAGAGACAGGAATTTATAATTTCAAAACTCTTTAATATTTTCTACATTCGTAACTATAAGTTACAATATTCGAACTTTCGAACTCACCTAGAAAGTAACAAATGACGATTTTCTGCTATATTTCGCTTGTGGAATATCTCTCTTGATTGTCCAACAATAATCGGTCAGCATATTAGGATTCCATTTGCCTTGATATCTCTTTTCCATAGCTGAAACCATTTGAGTTGGCTCATTTGGTTTTATTTTACAATGGACAAATGGACGAAAAAACGTGTATTAAAAAAATAATTATTTAAATCCATTAATTGAAACTGAAATAAAAAAAAATGTGGGTGATGGAGAAATTCCGAATATATATTTGAAAACACAATAAAACAATGCATTAAGTACAATTATTGGTACTCATGAGACAAAAATCATCTTGACCAGTGTTGTCAGTATGTCGGATGCCTCAGCTGTTATGGCTTTTTTTAACCTAGCTATCGAAATTCCTCACGATAGACCTAGGTGAACACAAGTCCCACTGGCACTATCGAACCCGTAGGTTCATGGCCACGCTGACGTAAGCTCACCACACATCCCTATCCTGAGCTAATGTTTTCCAATCATTCCCTGTATAATCTACTTCCCTGAAATCATGGTGTTATTCTGCCACCTCATTCTTGGTCTACCAAATGCGCGTCTTCCCTCTGGTTTCCCTACAAGAAGCGGACACAGGTCCCGTACTGGCAAAAAAAAAAACCCATCCTAGATGGAGTACATGGGGGACTCCAACATAACTGTGACGTGTATTTGACGTCACATCAAATATTCGACCCAGTGAACCTAAATTCCAAGTTTTAACATATTGACAGCATCCAAAACACCAACAACTGTGCGTGCTATCATACCATAACAACTAGAGACAATTCTCTGTTATTGCAGTTAATCCCTGGAGCGACACCAGCGCTCGCAGTGGGCATCTAGGCAATGCACAGAGAGTAACAACTCAGGTTAAGAACGCATAAACACGCACATAACCTTAAAACAACCATTTTGACGCACTTCCCCGCCATGTCTAACGTGTTGTGTGACAAAGATGGAGAACGAAGACATAAAATGTAGGTAAATGGGATAATAGCGACAAAGATGGAAATATTCTTCATAAAACGAAAGACGAAGAAGGTACATTTTCATTCATGAAGATTGTGGCTCAATTTCTGTACTTGTAAATAACAATAAGAGCAGCTGAAATGAACAGAAAAATCGTGCTGTTATTTCCATCTCTTTCTTGCATAGCCTCGTTTGAAAATCAACACTGGCAATATCATGGCATTCATGATCGTATTTATGCCAGAATAAACTACTTTTTAGGGTAGTCTCATAGGACTAAATGACGTAATAAATTTGTGCTGCTTGGAAGCAAAGTACAACAGACCAATAGAAAGGCGAAATAAGTATCTTGTCTTATCTTTGACCACTAAGGAACGAGACAAAACTAGTTTATTTTTTTATTCTCCTTTTTTTAAGATCGCCCGTAAGCATCTCAATAATGCTGCTATCAACTGCGGCTCTAATGTTGCTGTAAAACATAATGCACATCAATTCTTTGTCATTTATAATAAACAAACACGTAGAGTTGATTCTTTAACAAATTTTAGAATTCTCTTTATTAAAAATGTAAACTTTATTTATATTAACATTGGGGATAGTGTTCAAATAATTTTTGTTCTTTCAGCTGATTAAAAAAGAGAAGGAATTTATGTTTATGGGTACCGCATCGTGAAGGCAATCATGTCTTGGCGCAGAACTACGGTCGTTCCCTGGTTCGAGTCCCATGGGAGAAAACTTTTCCGAAATCTACTACAGTTAATAATCTAGGTCTATTGTAATTTGAACAAAAATGTAAAAAAGCACACATTAAGTTATAATCATCAGGAAATGGAAGGAGAGAATTGCGTCATTGAATTGTAAAGCATATGGAGCACAACTGCATTTTGTTGTTTGCCAAGATATAGGCCCTACATGAAGCTATGTGCTGATCGCATGTCACTCACTGGCATCAGTAGAGAAATTAGCTTTGTCAAGAAACTCCCATTACGGAAGCACCTATGTCTCCACGAAGGTCATATAGTGTGTGTGTATATATATATATATATATAAGTCCATCGCTGTGGTCTCGAGGTAGCGTGATGCCTTGTCACGCAGCGGGTTCGGTCGGGGTAGTTTTTTTGGGTGAGGTTTATCGGGTTTTTCCTCACCTGTAAGACAAATGTCAGGAAATCTTTAAGGCGCAAACGGTACCCGAAATAATATGGTCATCGTCATCATCATCCTTCTCATTATCATCATCATCATCATCATCCTTCACCGGTGTGGAAAGCAACAGGAAGTTACCACACCTACAATTCCCTAGTAAAGCTGCAAGCATAGCATGCAAATGCTATGTTTGCAGTGAAGGACGTGCATTCGGGCAGAATTACTATGGATATATATTTTTTTTGACATTTGGCAATGAAGGCAAATATGATATGAAAAGAAAAATGAATGCTTGATTCGGGATTTGAACCCGAGTCTCTAAACTCTGTACGTTAGCGCTCTAACGACCTGAGCTACCCAAGTATTCCAATTCAAACATACATTTTTGTTATATATGTAGTATTCTCAATTTACACAAGAGGTAGCGTAAATTTGTTCCGACTGACATCTAGTGGCTAACATAACAGTTAAGCAAATTTATCTCTATATTCATTGAATTTCCCAATCAATGGATATAACTCTGTTCTTATATCTCCATTCTTTATCCAATCCAATCTTATGCAGCCTTTTGTTCTTCTAAGGAAGCAGACATAGTTTACGCGATAAATTAAAATTTCAAAATATAGTTGAACAAATTCAGAATTATCAAATTAAATTGTCACAAGATGTCCAAAAAGTGGTCCCATCTCGCTTTCCTAAATTAGCATTACAATATCAACCTATAGGAAGTCGAGATAAAGGAAGACCAACATTAAGGACTCACCTACCACATCTTGAGATCTCATAGGAACAGGTTCAAACGACCTGAACCTAAATAAGTTCACGATGATGGCTATGATTTGTGCCTACTGTACCTACAATTATATTGGGGCTTACTCTTTTTTGTAATTTGGCACTGCAATCCACTGGCACGCCGTAGCGTAGTGGTTAAAGCACTGCGCTACAAGCCGGAAAGTCGAGGGTTCAAGTCTCGGTGGGGTCAGGATTTTTAAACTGACCCAAACCTTCTGGCGGCACTATGGCCCTGGGGTGGACTCAGCCTCTAACGGAAATGAGTACCAGACGCTTGTTCTGGGGGCAAAGGCGGCCGTCACGCAGGGCTGACAACCCGGCTGACATCAAGTGCCGATTGTCTAGAAAAAGTGGGAGCCTTAACCTCCTACTACCCCTAGGGCCTCCTTAGGCCTGTAGTCGGAATACTTTACTTAATCCACTTGTTAAACCAGTAAATGCTATTGCATAAAAATAAAATTTAGACTAGTCGAGAACATTTTTAATTAAAACAATTTTTCACGTTTTGATACACACAGATTAACTGCTACAAAGGGAGCGAATTTCTCATAATTTCATATATTATCATTATCGTTATCATCTGAAATGTACCCTTATAACTTCACAGTATTTGTCATTGAATTTTTTTTTATCTCCTTTTCATTTGGCTATTTTTGCTGGCGTCTAGTTGTTCTTCAGGAAAGGAGGGGACGGCATTCTTTATTAATTACATTGCTTGATTCCGCTGCACCGAAATGAAGGCGCATTCCCAGCATCTTAATGGCCACCACACCACGTTGCCTTAATGACAATAGAGGAGAAGACTCCGCTTGCCTAAGTCTTAATTGCTTTCGACTTCATTACAATAATTTCGACATATTTTCCATTCTCCACCCCCGCAGTTTTCTCTCATTTCTTCTGTAGAAATTCCAGCCCTCTTCGTGCTACAACCCTCTTCTTTGTAGAGAAATTACTGTGTGCTTTCTATTCCTTCATTTGTTTGTGCCACTTGGGTTAAACCTACACAAGTTTGAATTAAAAAGGAAATAGATAAAGAATTATGGTAGAAAAGTTCTCTTCATTATAATGTAGAATTTAGGCTTTCACGGCCGGTAGTTATAGTAATAGAATATTCCGGGCTATAACGCCGTAGTCCATAACTGGTCTACTTTTTCCACAGTAGATTATCCCCCTAACCTTGTCGTGGTGGAGTGGCTTGCGTGCTTAAATGATCTCGAGAGCTATGCCGGCGGTAGCATTGCTGCCGATACGGTTACCCATGCCGGACTGGTCGAAGGTGATAAGATAGACGAAAAAAGTACCTTGGTCGAAAGAGTGACGATCTTTCACCGTAAAAATAAAACCGTCAAGAAATGCGGACATGGGTTCAACTGGGGTAAAATTTTCCGGAGGTCAAATAGTCCCCCATTCGGTTCTCCGGGCGGCGACTACCTCAGGGAACCCATGCCAAAGGCTCAAACATAGGGACATGTTGCTAGGAACATGGAATGTTAGAACTTTATAAGACCTGAATTTGGAACGGGTTTTTCAGTCCGAAGGAGGATCCGCTATCCGATATTAAGTTTGTCAGTGATAGGATATCATACATAATTCTAAAGGGTAAGCGGCATGATTTTGTAGGCCTAATCGGAAATGTAGCCTACATGCTGCCACAGAAGATAAAGATGACAAGATCAAGGATGAGTTCTATGAAGCATTAGAATCCTTATTTGATAGTCTTTCACGGTATCATACGAAAATTATCTTAGGAGATTTTAATGCAAAAGTGGGGCGGGAAGATATATTCAAACCAACAATAGGCAAATTCAGTATTCATGAAGATAGTAACGACAATGGGGTTAGATTAGTCACCTTTGCCGCATCAAAGAATCTCATTGTTAAGAGCACAAGATTTCAGCATAAGCATTAACTATGATTTGAGGGAAGTAGATTACAGGGGATGATTGGAAAACATTGACTCAGGATACGGATAATGGAGAGCTTATGTCCGCGCGGCCATGAACCTACGGGTTCGATAGTGCCAGTTAGTTAGATTACTCCCTATTATCGATATTGAGTCTTAATTACTCGAATTGATCTTCTATTTCCAGAGTCAGCCGTTGCTATTATTCAATCATAGGCCTATGTATTTGCAGTTCTTAGAACCTTGCACCATTTTACATTCTGATAGTAAATTACTAAACAATATAATACCAAACCTAGCCCGTCTCACTCAATTAGAATTTTCTCCCAGATGTTTCTTCCTCGAATACAAAGGCCTTCTTCAGTGGCGAATTCTTCTAGTTCAGGGTGTTCAGCAAATATTATATGAAATTCCCGGCTATTTCCCTGTTTTTTTCATGGCATCAAAGAATGATTCCCGAGTTTTTTTCTTTTTTTAGTTCTATGATTATAACAAATAACTGTTGTTGTTTTCAAATGGCTGGGCCTTGGCAACGAAGAAATTAGCGTTCTTGCTCTCCAATATTTCTCTATGGTGGATCCAACAGGTAATACTTCACAGGTTTGTAGATGTTCTTCGTCTTTGTTGCATAGAGCACAATTTGGATTCGTGTAGATTCCTATTTTATATATTTTTGGACAAATAGTCATGTTCTGTAAGCAGTCTAAATTTTGATACTGTAGTTTTACGTGGAATTTCGGGAATAATATCTGGCTTCTTTACTAAAATATTCCATTTTTTGTCTTTGGCTTTAGTATTACATAGGTCTTGGTTTTGTCTGATTTGATATGTTTTTAATTATTCTTTTTATGAGTGTGAAAGGTAAGCTTTTAGTAATATTCTGAATTAGATTGGAGCCTTTTTTTGGCAAGAAAATCAGCAGTGTCATTTCCAGCAATTACACAATGTGCAGGTTTCCATTGCAATTGAATTCTTTTCTGTAGTTTTTGGAGTTGTTGAATCATTTTGTAGCACTCTTTAATTTGTATTGACTTCCAATAACTTTGGAGAAGCGTATTAAATTACATAGTTGTTCTGTCCTAAGGCAGGTCCTTCACTGCAATCCTAGCATTTTCATGTTATGCTTTGCAGCTTTACTAGGGAATTATCATATAGGCCTAGGTGTGGTAGCTTCCCGTTGCTTTCCACACCAGTGATGATGATGCTGATGTTGGCTAGATTATGTTCAGGGACTGTTCGGGCCTCAAAGCTTCCTGACATTGGTCTTACATGTGAGTAAAAACCCCGAAAGAAAACCTTCTCCCAGGAAGCTTGTTCCGACCGGGAATCGAACCCGGGCCCGCTGCGTAAGAAAGCAGCACGCTACCTCGAGACCACAACGGTGGACCTTTGGAATCAAAATGAAATTAGTAAAAAAATAAAATTTAGAAAATGGAAATGGGTTGGACATGTGATAACGACAGAGAATGATAACATCACAAAAATTACATTTGATTGGAACCCCAAGGATTGAGAAGGCAAAGAGGAAGACCCAGGGCAATATGGAGTAATAGGCCTGCCATCCGGGATGAAGCTGAACAGGCAGGGATCAGTTGGAATGAAATTAAGGCATTGGAAAACAACAAAGTGATTCAATTCATTTCATAGGTCTATTGTACAGGGTGAATCATAAACATGGCTGTACGTTTGATCGCGTTGTGTGATGCAAATATTACCATTACAGGAAATATGAAATTACCGTTGGAAAGGCAATTATTCAAGTTACAAAAATTGAATAAAAGAATACAGTGTAGAACTTACGTCATTAGTCAAAATGGCGTTGAATATGCACCAGCAAATTACAATTGCTGCATGGGCAATAATGTATGCTAATGACCGTGAGGCCGCAAGACGTGAGTTTAACGTAACTGTCAACTGTGGGGAAGTGGAGAAAACGACTGCTGGAAACGGGAAGGATGCAGAAAATCAAACCTTCTGGAAGGCTTCGCATTAGCACGGATGCAAAAACAACGAAGAGAATTGTGGAGGCGTTCGACGCTAGCCCACAAAAATCAACCCGCCAATCTGCACGTGAGCAGTGATTTGTTTTGTTTTGTTCTATTGTTATAACTTGAAGGATTCCCTTTCCAATGATAACATCATAATTCCTTTAATAGTAATATTTTCGTCACAAAATGCGATCAAACGTATAGCCATATTTCTGAATCACTCTAAATAAAAAGCCAAACGAGTACAAATTATTTATTAAAGTTGTATCAAATTATATAATATAATAACTCTATGTTAGTTTCAACTGAATTTTATTTGTGATCCGAAACGTTTAAATAACTGGAAGGAGAAATTATAGTTTTGTCAATTTAAGGATTAAAGAAAAATGTTATAGGTAAAACCTTGTTATAGTTATTGCAATAAATAGTGAAATTGTTCAATTAAAAAAAATGGTTGTAACAGTAAGTGGTAGCTATATTGTTTGTAATCGCAATCATATTTTAACGTTAATTAAATTTACTCTGTACTTAGCAATTAAATAAACTATCATGTTGTCTGTTCTGTAAACTAAATGGTAATTTTATTTCATTATGGTAATGAGATGTGTCCAGTTTTTCAATGACAGCTCCACAGTATTTATGTACCTGTTCTTCTTACAAACATTTTTATTATTCCAATCTTCTTGTCATGCCAGCTGCCCTCCACCCCCATTCCAGGCATTTGACACTTTGTACGTGGTTGGTAGAGTACTTGTCTGCTACTATGGTGAACCGGGCTCGATTTACAGCCAGGAAGGGGATTTTAAATCACCATTTTTGAGTCTGGGCATATGACCTGCACTTCAGTTTGCAGGGCGTCTTGCACAAGCCCTTCAGTTCAGAGGGCCGTCGAGATATATGTGGTTTCGCAGGTGGAAACAGGGGTAGGTAAACTGTTCATGCGAATCCATCCATAGTAATTCTGCCTGAAGGCAGGGCCTTCACTGCAATCATACCATTTTCATGCTATGCTTGCAGCTTTACTAGGGAATTGTAGGTGTCGTAGCTTCCCGTTGCTTTCCACACCGGTGAAGGATGATGATGATAATGGCAAGGATGATGATGATGGCCATATGATTTCGGGGACCGTTTGGGCCTTAAAGTTTTCCTGACATTTGTCTTACAGGTGAGGAAAAACCTCGATAGAAACCTCACCCAGAAAAACTGCCTCCGACCGGGGATCGAACCCGGGCCCGTTGCGTGACAAGGCAGCACGCTACCTCGAGACCAGAGCGGTGGACATAATAGATAATATAGGGATAACCTATAAGTTATACTATATATATATATATATATATATAATTATATATAGGCTATAATTATAAGAAAAATAAATGTTTTTATTAGATTTGCCTGGTGGCGTAATTGGTAGTGCACTGGAATATCAATCCAGATGTCCGGTTCAAATCCCGTATAGGCATTTATTTTTCTTATGTCATATATATATACCACACCCCTGTGGTCTCGAGGTAGCGTGCTGCCTTCTCACGCAGTGGGCCCGGATTCAATTTCCGGTCGGGACAGGTTCCTGGGTGAAGTTTTTTTGAGGTTTTTCCTCAGCTGTAAGAAAAATGTCAGGAAGCTTAGGGTCTAACGGTCCCCGAAAATTATACGGCCACCATCATCATCCTTCACCGGTGTGGAAAGAAACGGGAAGCTACCACACCTATAATAAATACTCTAGTAAAGCTGCAAAGCATAGCATGAAAATGCTATTATTGCTGTGAAAGACCTGCCCTCTAGCAGAATTACTATGGATGGATGGATGGATATATATATATATATATATATATTATATGTTCGTTCTTAAATGAAAATTAATTGAATATATTTTGTGTTATGATATAGGCTATGTAAGCATTTGTGTGTGTGTTTTTTCTAAATAATATTATGCATTATATATATATATTCATTAATTTTTATAAGTAAAAAAAATCTGGAACTTTATCTTTACCTAATGCTGTTAATTTGTAATTCCTATGGTATAACGTAAAATGATGTGCTGTGATGAAAATGGAATGGTAACTCTGTGTTTTAGACACGAAACTCTCGAGTTTATATCAGATTTCATTAGGAAATATTAAATAAACTTCCAGGTAAGATTAAATTCCGTTGTAGGAACAAGAACCTCAGAATTGCCATCTAGATTTAAAGACAAAGCAATTTAAATAAAATTACTTTTGTCTCTGCATAACTGTTTGGTTAAGGAGAATAAATTTGTGAAGGAGAAAATAAACGAAGATCAGATACGTAAGAAAACAAAAGCAAGTGAGTTGTACAAAACGAAGAATGGTTGAGTATAGTTGCAACAGGCGTCGCGTGTTGACAGGAATAATTAGGACTCTGGGAGAGATCTCAATTACTCCTCTAGAAACAATCCCAAGTTCCCGTCGCTAAAGTAAACACTAGTCTGTCTTTGTCACACAATGTTTGAGAAAACAAGTTCCTTCTGTCTTGATGTTATACTAAAATCTGTTCTTTTCTATCGTCAGCCATCAAAGTTACGCCACTATTTTCGTCAACTGCAGAAAATTATTTTAATTTTATGATTCTTGAAACTACATGAGAAATTTTGTAGATATCTTCATATTTTATCTTTATTGCTCTACAATATGATATATTAAAAATGTATTCAATGGATTTATTTAATGCTAGATGCGTTCTGCCAATAGTAAACATTCACACTATTGCAGGATTTATCCTGCTAGCTATCTCTACAGATAACATTTAGAGTTAAAAATAAATAATAGTTTAAAAAACTAAAACACGCTTTATTAGAAAACCGAACTATCATCATCATAGTACATTCACGAATTTAGGCCATTTGTTGACCTGTTTCGGTCTCAAGAGAAACACCATCCAAAAGTGTTTTGTGTGCTGTGGGTCGTCATATTCTGGATTTTTTCATGTTGAGACTTGAAAGTAGTTTTGAAGTTCCTTAGGACAGGTTACTGGCCCGACGCTAAGTAGTCCAGTGGTAGGGCTGCTACCTTTTAGTCTCTGGACAGACATTAGGATACCGCATTTACTCAGTACCTGATGGAACGGTTATACCGCCGTGACTCGGTCCTCAGAGCATGAAAAATAATTTAAATTTCTAATACGCTTAGGATAGAATTAAAGTGGTCAACAAAAGATAATCTCCAACACATCTAGAATAAAACTAGAGTTACCTACAAAAAAATAATTTTACCATCAAAAGCGTCGGGTGCTTTTTATGGTTTTTACGTTTTCTTCTTAGAGACTTTACTTTTACCAATATCTGTTTATTATCAAATATATTAATCGATATAGAGCGCCGCACGCTTTTGATGGTAATAACAGAAGGGTGGAACCAAAATCAACTAAAGAGTATTCTTCTTCTTCTTCCTTTCCAGGATTAGGTAAATGCGACCTGTTCCGGTCACAAGTCCATCGTTTGCTTGGCTGTCCCAAATATCTTTTTCCATGTGGTTTGTAGGTGTTAATCATTTTGGGTAATCTTGTATTGTCCATTCTGTTTAAATGTTCTTTCCATTGGTATTTGTGCTCTTCTAGTTTATCGACTATTGAAAATATCTCCAGTTCGTTTCTTATTGATTCATTGTGTAATCTATCCATGCGTGTAGCCTACATCCTTTTACGTATCTTAAAAAAATGTCTCTTCAGTGGCTTCAATGTGTGAAATACCTTTTTTTTGTAAGTACCCAAGATTCAGATCCATACAAAAGAACAGGAACAGCCATAACTTTATAAAACCTGAGCTGAGTTTCTCTTTGAGTCTTTCGAAAGGTTCTTCTTATGGTGCCACACATAATTTGATATCGGTTTAATTTATTATGGATAGGCCTATCCCAATCATAGCTATAGGCCTATGTTATATCTGAACCAAGATAGTTAAAGTGTGCTATCTGTTCTATTATTTCATTATTGATTACGATTTTTGCTCTGACTGGCACTTTGCCCTGAAAAGCCATAATTTTAGTTTTTGAAGTTGAGACTTTGAGATTATAATAGAGTCCTAATTGATTCAACATGTAAATGGCTCTTTGTAAATCATCCTCTGACTTCTGCATAATTACCAGATCGTCTGCATACATTGAAATATTCATATAGGCCCTACATTTCCTCATTAATTTGTATTCCTATTGCACTTGATTTTATCTATTTTCGTATAACTTCGTCAAAATATAGGGCCTATATTAAACAATGTAGGTGATAATGTACGCCCTTGTCGAACTCCTTGATTTATTAAAATTTCTTCTCTGGATTAATTACTAAATTAAGGATAATCTTGGTGCCATGTAACTATAAGTTATTCTATGAGCATCATAATTCACTTCAAAGATAACAGAACAGGATATTTGTGAAATGAAGGTAGCTCTGCAACACATAGGTGATATGATAAGGTTCCAACCATTCAAAAAATTATACTAACCAATAAGAGTAAAATGCCAATGTAAGACTTTAGAGTTGGCATTCGTTCAATTTTCTTCTCAATTAATGAGAATATGGGATTTTCCAAACACTATGGTCTAATACTCAACTCCTTTCAAAAAACGTTAAGCTGAAAATATATAAAACTATTATTCTACCAGTTATATTATATGGTTGCGAAACATGGACTCTTACTTTAAGGGAGGAAAGGAGATTACGAGTATTTGAGAATAAAGTACTTAGGAAAATTTTTGGACCAAAGAGAGATGAACAGACATGTGAATGGAGAAGACTAAATAACAATGAACTACATGGTCTGTATAGGAAGCCAGATATAATAAGAACAGTTAAGTCTCGTAGACTGCGATGGGCAGGACATGTTGCACGTATGGGGAATGAAAGACGTGCATGGAAGCTTCTTGTAGGAAAGCCAAAGGGAAAACGCCCAGTTGGTAGACTAAGAATGAGGTGGGAGAACAACATTAACTATGATTTGAGGGAAGTAGATTATACAAGGAATGATTGGAAAGCATTAGCTCAGGATAGGGATTTATGGAGAGCTAATGTCCGCGTGGCCATGAACCTACGGGTTCGATAGTGCCAGTGAGTGAGTAAGTAAGTAAGTAAGTAGGCCTACTATGGTCTAATACTTGAATTTTGTTTTTTTTTAGTCTCAGCACAAAGGAATTCCGTATTCCCTGTCTTAGGCCTATATCATGCTTATTTATTGACACTCTTAACATAGGCCTATAAGGTAATATCACAACTACAATCTTTGGTTGTATTCAGTGAGTGGGATGTGCCAGCAGTGGATTCAAGTAAAAGTTAATTAAAAATAACTTTTTTTTTTGCGCGATAGTGCGTTTTGCCGTACTTAGGCCTACAGCATGGCGACTATGATTGAAAGTTCAACTTCCTACATTTCGGGGTTGCCAACCTAAATAACTATAGCGCTACTGTTATAAAACTAACTATAGTGTATTAGTCTACTAGGTATTACAAACACGCGTGTTGGAAGTAAAAACCTCTGCCCTCTAGGCCTATATATAACTTTTGCCTACTACGTAGGCCCTACAATGTATACAGGCCTACAAAAAATATTCAGAAGTTAGTGTTAATAGGATATAGCCAACATTATACGAAAGAAATCACTGCATTTTAAATTAACTCAAATTTATTTGAAACAATATAAGACAATATAGGTATACGTAGACCTACTTGTCGCCATTTTATTACTAAATTAGTCTCGTGGCCTCCTGTTCTTTCAACTAATAAACATTGCCCACGCTGTTGACGTTAGTCAATTGTTTGTAATGAACGTAAATATTTCCAACAAATAGGCTATGTCATTATTTCACTATTATTTATTATTTTGAAAACACCATCGCGCAAAAGTAATGTACAACGCACGTTTGTGAAGTTTTTTACAGAATCTCGGAAATTAAAAACCTAGCTATCCCTTGGTTTTTAAACATTTTTCTCGATTCTGTAAAAACCACTTCCTAACCTCGCATCATAATATACATTAACAGACTATTGTGAAATCCACCGCGGTGTAGCACGGGTGAAGTTGCAGTGAATCTATCTAACTCGCTGGTACTATCGAACCCGTAGGTTCATGGTACACATAAGCTCTCTATGCATCCCCACCCTTATCTAAACGTTTTCGAATCGCCCCCTAATCTACTTCTCCCAAATAATGGTTATTATTCTCCCTACTATCTTATTCTTGGTCTGCCTACAGAGCGCTTTCCTGATCACATGTCACCCCTGACTGCATGATTGTTCACATATGTTATCGACGCATGTGGATGTAAGGTCAGCAGCCCAAGGGCCTTCTACTACTGTCGCGCCATCCAGTTTAGTTTCAATATTATATAGCCTACATGTATGTATGTATATATGTATGTAGGCCCTATGTATGTATGTATGTATGTATGTATGTATGCCTATGTATGTGTGTGTGTAGCTATGTATATATATAGGCCTATATATGACATAAGAAAAAAGCTTAGGCGGGACTTAAGCCCGGACCTCTGAATTTATATCCCAGTGCGCTACCGATTACGCAACCGAGCAAGTCTAATGCAAACATTCATTTTTCTTATAGGGCCTATATAGTCTCATTATTACTAGATGTAGCGGGAACTCGGTCTCCACTGCCACCTGGTAGCTCCTATCACAAGTAAGCAAATTAAAGAGAATATTTTTAGTTTATAGCAGTGACGCTAGGTATATAGCCTATATATAGCCTATATATATAAGTTATATATATATATATATATATATATAGGCCTATATATATAAGAAAAATAAGTGTTTGAATTGGATTCGCCTGGTGGTGTAATGGATAAAACGCTGGGGTACCAACCCAGAGATCCGGGTTCAAATCCCGTTCAGGTATTTATTTTTCTTATCATGTCATACATACATAGGCCTATATATATTCAAACACTTAATATTCTTTATATATATATATAGGGCCTATATATAGCGTCACTGCTATAAGTATAACATGTCTTTTATATATATATATATATATATATATATATATATATATATATATATATATAAAGACATGCTATTTTTGATCCCACTTATCCAACTTGTCTCTCGAAGTTAAAATTGGAATATCTTTAAAGATTGAAATTGGAACAGTCTGGCCAGACTTGAGCAGGACCTTCACATTTGAAAGTGGCGTTTCATCGCTGTTGAGCCTGGTCCCAGAGGCATCCTCGTCTTCACACCCAGTAGAGAGACACAAGTTGTGGGAATGGCCTCCTGGGAGAGCAACATAAGTGAGCAAGACTGTATCTTTTCAGACAGATCCTTCCTCTTGTCCTTATTTTAAAATAATGTTATCTATACAAACATAAAGGCTATCCGTGACGTAACCGAGCGGTTTAAGGCATGATGCCTTAGCGCTGAGCTATGGGACTTGAGCTGGTTCGAATCCCCATGGGAAA
The DNA here is from genome assembly GCA_030220185.1 of Diploptera punctata. Classification (NCBI taxonomy): domain Eukaryota; kingdom Metazoa; phylum Arthropoda; class Insecta; order Blattodea; family Blaberidae; genus Diploptera; species Diploptera punctata. Next base: position 621,959 of record JASPKZ010007241.1, on the reverse strand, counting down.
AATACAACTGTCGTGCAATTTCTGCCAGTATGGGATCGGTCAACACCCAGCACCATGAGAAATTTGGGTAGCTACAATGGGTAAGCACCAGGTTGAGGAAACCAAATATAACGGCTGAGGGACCCGACATGCTGACATGCCATATCAATAGTGGTTGGATGTACGTCTAATTCTGTGATTAATCCGTGTGGGTGAGAGGACGGTATTTGCCTTAAAGGCCAAGCAACGGCCTTTTAATGGGTTTACTTAATTTTTGTTTGATTTTATTATTCACTGGTTGAGTGGAAGGGAAAGCCTTGTGGCCTTAACTCTGTCAGCTTAAATAAAGCATTAGGCCTATTGTTTTTTTATTGCGGATGAGCCCATGTAGGACTACGCAAAGTAGGCGTTTCCTCTGAGCCCAAATTTCTTTCATTCCTTTGCTATGAGCTTGTTTTCTATCATCTGTCCAAGTTGTTCCAGTTTTTTTCTTGGGTTTGTCCTCTTGGTCAACTTGCCAATTATTCACCTTAATTCTAAATATATCTCCGTTTGGGATATCTTCTTTAGTAATTCCTGCCAATTTTAAGTCCTTTTTGACTTCATCAATCCATTTCATAGTAGGCCTATCCACTGGAGCTTTACTTCTGTTTTCGTAGAATTCCATTAGGTCTGTTTTGTAAGCCTATTTGAGTTCATTCGTTTAATATGGCCATAAAATTTTAACCTTTGTTTTCTAATATCACTATGAATGTCTGTATATAATTTTATTTCCTTATTGTTATTGTTATTATTATTATTACATTCCTTAGCTTGTAATTAATTTATTGCTATATATTTTATGCTTTTCTATAAGTTATTAAATATAAAATATAAAATTGGTACCTGGTAAGTCAGTCGTCCTCAACTAAATTATTAAACTTCATCAAGTAGTTCCAATATGGAGGCCTTTCAAAAACAATGTTTCATCTTCTGCATTTTAACTGGTACTGATGTTTAAGTTGTACAACGGGTTTAGGTCTGCGGGTGTGTTCTCATTGAGTAGGTCTGTATATTTTTCTTCTTTTAGAATCTCTATATATTCAAGGATGCTGATACTGTTGTTGTTATACTCTCTGTGTAGTACTGGCATAATATTATCGCTTGTATCGAACCCACGACCCGTTTCTAATATGTGTTTTATTCGATATTAATCAATTTTTTTTTATATTCACACTAGGCCTATCTTGTGTTAAAATTTCTTGTTGTTTTGCCTATGTAGAACTTTCGCAATTATTGCAGTTTAGTTTATAAACGCCTTTATTTTTGTATTTATTTGTTACTTCTACTTTGTTGGATATGATGTATAGCGTCCACCGCTGTGGTCTCGAGGTAGCTTGCTGCCTTGTCACGCAGCGGGCCCGGGTTCGATCCCCGGTCGGGGCAGTTTTTCTGGGTGAGGTTTTTATCGGGGTTTTTCCTCACCTGTAAGACAAATGTCAGGAAAACTTTAAGGCCCAAACGGTCCCCGAAATCATATGGCCATCATCATAATCCTTATCATTATCATCATCATCATCCTTCACCGGTGTGGAAAGCAACGGGAAGCTACCACACCTACACAATTCCCTAGTAAAGCTGCAAGCATAGCATGAAAATGTTATGATTGCAGTGAAGGACCTGACTTCCGGCAGAATTACTATGGATGGATGGATGATGTTTAGTTTGTTATTAGTTTTGAAGGTGATTTTAATGTTTTTACCTTGTTTCCTGATCGAATTAGCTAATTTGGTCGTTTCATTTTATTTATAAGTTAGTGTAATTCTATTGTTTGCATTTATATTATTCTTTTTGTAGTTTTGTTATAGGCTACTTGTTAACCCTTAAATTCGTAATGCATCCTTTTGGATACATCAGTTGGTTCAATTAATTTAATATTATAAATAAATCAGAAGAAAACGAGCAAAAATAAACCATTTAAATATGTCTAATTATACAATATACCTAATAATAACAGTTATAGGCCTACAATAAGTTATTACGTTTTCACTGCGGTCCGCCACATTGAAATATCTAACAGAAGAAATTTGTTTTCTAATGTCCAACCAATGGACTTTTGCTTGTCGGTCTGCTACCGGTTGTTGTAGGCATTGAATAAATCACTCGTTATCAACGAATTTCTATCAAAAGGGCTAAAGAGGGTAAAACAATCCCTAAAATAGCCGGAAGTTGGGCTCATGGACCATTGGTTCCCTTCTCGGCTGTCAGTATTGCATCCAGGAAACTGGATCGAGCTCGGGTGGGGGGGGCGACATATTGGAAAAATGATCCAATTTCCAACACCTAGTGTAGTCTAGTCTAGTTTTGCCAATTTAAGGGTTAAATTGATTCCATAAGTTATTCTTCTTGAAATTGTTAACTTACTAGACTGTTATTTGCGCTAGAATCCCCTAGAATTGTACATTATTTGTTCAATCAATAAAACATTAAATTTACTATTATTCGCCATGAATATAAGCTTGTCACATTTATTAGCGTTATTAAGTTTTGTGTTTAAAATGACTTTAGATTGAAATCAATATAAAATATTGTTTTATCAGATCCCGATATGTGAGGGGGTGGCGGGTGTTTACTGTATCCCTGGAACTGTGAGAGAGGGATGCAAAACTTTTATCACCACATCCCAGGCTTATTTCATTACGTATTCGTATTACATGTCCTCCACCGCAGTGGTCGTCAGAGCCAACTTCACTACAATGCAAAAGTGTCATAACCCCATTCAGTACACTTAACCACACTTGTACTAGGCCCGTTACAAAGAATCGAATGAACTGTTTAATTTTTATATTCTGTAATTATCTAAATAAAAAAGAGAAAATGTGCTGAATTGTACTATAAGCCTAAACTTAGGCGTATTTATGCGAAAAAAACTGAACAAGTTAGCATATTTACGAAATAAACTTTCGTAAAACTTTTAACATTGTCCATTCTTTCAATTATAAATCATTAAAAATCCATCCATCCATAGTAATTCTGCCCGAAGGCAGGTCCTTCACTGCAATCATAGCATTTTCATGCTATGCCTGCAGCTTTACTAGGGAATTGTAGGTGTGGTAGCTTCCCGTTGCTTTCCACACTGGTGAAGGATGATGATGATGATGATGATGATGGACATATGATTTCGGGGACCGTTTGGGCCTTAAAGTTTTCTTGACATTTGTCTTGCAGGTGAGGAAAAACCCCGATAAAAACCTCACCCAGAAAACTGCCCGGACCGGGGATCGAACCCGGGACCGCTGCGTGACAAGGCAGCACACTACCTCGAGACTACAGCGGTGGACTCATTATAAATAATTATAAATAATTTATTAATCAATTGATTTGGTGTTTACTTGATGTAAATCCATATCTATTAATTAGATAAAAATAAAACACTGTTTTATTTGATTTTCATATTTCCTAACATATAATTCAGTTACAACTGTTTCGGTAAACTGTACCTTCTTCAGACATGTTTTACAATAATGAGTGCATTGATATACGGTGCAGAAAATGGGAATTAAAATCTAAAATAATAAGTTTAAGCAAATTAAATTCTTCGGAAATTCATTTTTGGAGATTGAGCTAGAATTTCCAGAAGGGATAGTCTTTAATAAGAAGCAATGTGATTAAACAAAACATGCATCCATAGTAATTCTGCCCGAAGGCAGGTCCTTCACTGCAATCATAGCATTTTCATGCTATGCTTGCAGCTTTACTAGGGAATTGTAGGTGTGGTAGCTTCCCGTTGCTTTCCACACCGGTGAAGGATGATGATGGCCATATGATTTCGGGACAGTTTGTTTCTGACATTTGTCTTACAGGTGAGGAAAAACTCCGATAAAAACCTCACCCAGAAAAACTGCATCGACCAGGGAATGAACCCGGGCCCCCTGCGTGACAAGGCAGCACGCTACCTCGAGACCACAGCGGTGGACAAACAAAACATTAATGTTCAAATTTCAATTGGTGATTTAATAAAAAGCAAAACATTAAAATGGTGTAGTCATGTAAAAAGAATGACAGAAGAAAGATTCCAAGTAGAATACTGAAATGGGCGCCACTTGGTAGAAGAAGAAGGGGTAGGCCAAAAATACGGTGAATTGGTGATATTTTGAGCAGCATGAGAGGAAAATGGATTGGACGATGCAGATTGAAATGACAGAGAAATTTGGAGTAGATTAATTAGACGCAGGAAAATGTTCTGAAACCCTACATAAATAAATAATAATTTAACTAATCAATTGAGTTGGTGTTTACTTGATGAAAATCCATATTCATTAATTAAATAAAATAAAACGTAGTTTTATTTGATTTTCATATTTATTATATAATTCAGTGTATATTCGGTGTATATAAATTGAAGTGTGGCACATGTAACAATGTGGACAAACTGGTAGACCTTTTATCTCTCGGATAAAGGAACAAATGAGAGTATATAACAGAAATTTAGAAAATTCAAAATATGCTAACCACCTATTCCAATTTAATCATTGTTTCGATCCAAATTTTGAAATTTTACATGTTTGTGATAAGGGTAAGAAGTTAGATCTTTTGGAGGCTGTAGAAATTAATAAATTTAAAAGTAGTAAAAAACTGTTAAATTCTCAATTTGATTTGAATGAATCCCCTTTGTTAAATTAAAAAATTTAAATAAATATTGTTGTATTGTTGCTTAGATCAGTTGGGACACAATTCATAATTTGTTAACATGTCTGAAGAAGGTACAGTGTACCGAAACAGCTGTCACTGAATTATAGCCTATAATAAATATGAAAATCAAATAACACTACGTTTTATTTTATTTAATTAATAAATAATTTAACTGTTATTTTTCCGTTAGACATTTTACATGCTTAACTTTGTAACCTAAAAGTAATGAAATTAGAACCAATTAGTGTGACGAGACAATCACTGCTAAACCAGATCCATGTGTCAGTGTTGCAGTGAAGCGGGCACTAGAGAGCCTATATTACTTTACTCGGTTATTTCCCTAAAGGGTTAAAACTGCTTTACACTAGTATCCCCCACATATAAACAACATTCCTACTTGTCATGGTTATCTCTTCCATGTATGGTTTGTGGAATACCCCAAAGGGGCTATACGATATACCATTCTGGGGCAAGTGCAGCTGTATTATACACCAGCAGACGATCATTCCAGTCGCGATATGGCCTGGGCGTATATGGACAATGGCAGAGGGGGCATAAACAACAATAAATGTACCTGTTCATATAACTTAGACTAAAACCATTCTGCAAACATAAAACAAAACACTGCGATATGATGTCTTTCGTAGCTATGCGATTCATTAGATATTATACAGAATTATTAATTAAATAAAAATAAAACGTAGTTTTATTTGATTTTCATATTTATTATATAATTCAGTGACAGCTGTTTCGGTACACTGTACCTTCTTCAGACATGTTAACAAATTATGAATTGTGTTCCAATGTTAACAAATTATGAATTGTGTTCCAACTTGGAACACAATTCATAATTTGTTAACATGTGAAGAAGGTACAGTGTACCGAAACCGCTGTCACTGAATTATATAATAAATATGAAAATCAAATAAAACTAAGTTTTATTTTTATTGAATTAATAAATATGGATTTTCATCAAGTAAACACCAACTCAATTGATTATTTATATAGAATTCTAATTCATCTCCAAGCATTAACTAACTCACTGGCACTATCGGACCCATAGGTTCATGACCGCGGACAAATAAGCTCTCCTTACACCTCTATACTGAGCCAATGTTTTCCAATCATCCCCTGTATAATCTACTTCCCTCAAATCATGGTTTATGTTATTCTCCCACCTCATTCTTGGCCTATCTACTGAGCGTTTTCCTTCTCCTTTGCCTACAAGAGGGGGCACGCCGTAGCGTAGTGGTTAAGGCACTGAGCTACAAGCCGGAGGGTCGAGGGTTCAAGTCCCGTTGGGGTCAGGAATTTTAAACTGACCCAAACCCTCTGGCGGCACTATGGCCCTGGGGTCGACTCAGCCTCTAACGGAAATGAGTACCAGACGCTTGTTCTGGGGGTAAAGGCGGCTGTCACGCAGGGCTGACAACCCGGCTGACATAAAGTGCCGATTGTCTAGAAAAAGTGGGAGCCCTAACCTCCTACTACCCCAAGGGCCTCCGGGTCTGTTGTGGGACCAGTTTACTTTACTTTGCCTACAAGAAGTTTTCATGCGTCTCTTTCATTCCGCATTCGAACCACATGTTTTGTACATCACAGACTAAAAAACTTAACTTTTCTTATTATAGCCTATCTGGTTTGCTATAAATATCACGTAACTCATTGTTAAGTAGTCTTCTCCATTCACCTGTTCGTTCATCTCTCTTTGGTCAAAATGTTTTACTAAGACTTAATTTTCAAATACTCTTAATCGTTTTCTCCTTCCTTAAAGTAACAGTCCATGTTTCGCATCCATATAACTCGAAGAATAACGGTTTTGTAAGCTTATATTTTTATAAGCAATGTCACGAGTGGCAATTGTTTGGGCTATTTAACGAATTAAATTAAGTTGTTTACTAAAAAAATCGTTTATGGAGCAGAAACTAGGACTGATGCAACAAAAACTAAACAAATAATAAGCACATGCGAAATGAAAATCTTAAGAACTATTCAGGGGAAAACATTATTTGATAAAATACACAACACAGAAATTAGGAACAAATGCCATATTCAAGACGTAACCAAATGTATTATAGATAGACGAAAATATTGGAGTTGTCTTATAGAAAGAATGGAAGAAGACCGGCTTGCAAAAAGTGCTAAAGAAGATAGACCAATGGACGGGAGAAGAACAAGAGGAAGGCCAGCCAAGAGATGGATAGACAGTGGATGCACATTCAATAAGTCTTCCTCCGAGGAGTGATTTTGGAAATAAACAGGATGAAAATCCTACAAATTAAGTTAAAAAAAGAAGAAGACTAAAAATCATTATTTAAATATACTTACCGGCATTTTAAAATACTTATATTAGGCCCTAATGCAAACGGCGATATTTGAAAACAAAACAGAATTGTATCGTTATGTTTCATTTGTTCATCCACTGCAATTTGATCATATACTATTATTTATTACCATATGGCGTGGGAAACGTGAAATAGAAGCACAATATTGTAAGAAAGCACCCCAGTGGAGAAAAAATTAAACACATCGAACTGTAGGCCTATATTATAACCAACATTATAGGTTATTAATTTATTTCTGTAAAGCATTATTTAAAACACTTATTGAACACACTGTAATTATCAAGTGTGTACTTCGAAGGAATCTGTTCATTATTTGCTAGATTCAATGTATTTGTTGGAGAGTCAGTCACTGTAAAATAATGCTCTGACCTGTTCAGAATATTAAAAAAGGAGGATCTAACTTTATTATGGCAAAGAAAATTCGATAAAGAGGGAGGTGAAACAAGACTGTTGTAAAACAAAAATCATTGAAACGTGATTGGTCATTGACTCCCATTTGGGGCATGACTTAAATAGTAAATTTAAAAAGTTACTGCCCATAGTTTATATTAATATCCTAAAGTAATTAATTATTTTGTTGTGTGTTGTGGAGCTAGTAGATGGCAGAGGTCGGTGCGATGAGTACGGCCAAATTTATATTTAAGCTTACTGCCAAGGAGTGTTTTAGTAGTGTTTCTATTTGATGTGATCAGCCTGATGATGCCCTGTTCAAGAGCGAAACACATGTCGGGATCAATTTGTGTATGTTTCTTGTCTTGTTTTATCACTTTTACTGGTATTTGTGGTTTTAATTGAACAGATTTGCATACCAGATTTTTTAAGAGGAATTACTATTTAGGTCCATCCATAGTAATCCATAGTAATTCTGCCCGAAGGTAGATCCTTCACTGCAATCATAGCATTTTCATGCTATGCTTGCAGCTTTACTAGGGAATTGTGTAGGTGTGGTAGCTTCCCGTTGCTTTCCACACCGGTGAAGGATGACGATAATGATAAGGATGATGGCCATATGATTTCGGGAACCGTTTGGGCCTTAAAGTTTTCCTGACATTTGTCTTACAGGTGAGCAAAAAATCTGATAAAAACCTCACCCAGAAAAACTGCCCCGACCGGGGATCGAACCCGGGCCCGCTGCGTGACAAGGCAGCACGCTACCTCGAGACCACAGCGGTAGACACTATTTAGGTATTTTTATAAAACATTGGCAGTTCCTGCATTACTTTATGGGAGTGAAACTTGGGTAATGACCAAAAAATTACAAAGTAGAATACAAAGCGTAGAAATGAACTTTCTTAGAACATCAAAAGGCTGCACAAGAATGGATGGGTTAAAGAATGAAGATATAAGAACAGGGTTAAATATATATCCATTAAATGATAAAATCAAAGGATATAGAGGAAAATGGTTTAGACATGTAGAAAGAATGAACGTAACAAGATTACCACAAGCAGCATTTAACTACAAACCAAGAGGTTCAAGGAATGTAGGAAGGCCAGTGAAAAGATGGACAGAACAACTGTGAGGCGGAACAGGCATTTTGCCTAGCCCGTGAAGTGAAGAAGAAGAAGACTAGCTAGGTAAATTGCTTTATTTTTTTTTATGTGATGAATTTCTGCAAAGTTGTCAATACTTATTTTACATTTTATAAAACGTAAATTAATTACTACGAGTAGGCCTATATAAGATACCAGCAATTATAAATTGTATCCTATGAAACAGACGTACAACCAGGAAAAATAAGTTCGAAATATACCTACTGGCAATTCAATAGTGAAAAGTATTGTCACATATGGAGATGAAGTATGGAAATTCAACAAAAACTTAGAACAATAACTTATATAAGTTCGAAGATGATCTTGATATTTTCACCGATGTTTTGGTCTTCCTTGGTATCTATGTCCAGTTGGAGCCTGTACTGGAACGCCATTTTTGGAAGCCTATTTCTTTCTATTTTTCTCAGATTATTTTTCCATTCTTGATGGCTAAATCTTCATTTAAATTTGTTATAAATGCTTACTTTTAAAATAAATAAAGCAAGTGACGACAGGTAATAAAAACAGTAGCCTTTGCAGATGACCAGGTTTTAATAGCAAAAACAGAAGACGAACTACAAAGAATGCTATATAAACTAAATGAAATAGGCTATCAAAAAAATACAACATGGAAATATCATCAGAAAAATAAAAAACAACGGCCTTCAAGCTTGCTCATCCAGTTCGGACAAAGACAATATTAGAAAATAAACCAATAGAACAAGTAGTAAGATATAACTTCCCAGGTTGCGAAATATCATACACAGCAGAAACAGATATAAATAACAAAATAAATAAGTTTAATTATATAACAGGAACACTAAAAAGAACTTTGAAAAATAAAGCCAGGAAAGACTCTATAATGAAATTATACAAGACAATGGCAGTGCCTATTGTTACTTATGGATCCGAAACATGGACAGTGACAACACAACAATTTCCCAGGATACAAGCTGCTGAAATGAGATTCCTCAGACCAATAGCAAGATATCAAAAACAGACAAAAAACATAACACAGAAATAAAACAACTAAAAATAGAGGAATTAAACTCAACAAGAGAGAAATACAGAACACTTGGCAAGAACGACTGAGAATAGAATACCGAAAGCAGCATACAACTATTCACCATGAGGAAGAAGAAGTTTGGGAAGACCAAGGAAAAGATGGAGAGCAATTTGAAGCCGGAACAGGCTAGTAAATAAGCCTAAACCGCGAAGGAAAATAATAAGAAGAAAATACTTAAAATAAGTTGCTTATCACTATTTTGCTCTTAGTTGTTTAAAGTGGTACTATATTTTTATTTCTTAATGCCATGTTATTTTAAGACATTTCCTTTTATGACCAAGAAATATGAAAAAACCGGTTTGTTTAGAAACAAACATATGATACGCATTTGTGAACAAGCGTGACCATTTGCACAAATTGTACGAATAAAGTGATGGGGAGGTGTTTTATTTACTGTAAAGTAGCCAAGTGTGCAATTGGCACCAGCCCGCTACTTGCATAATATCTGATACTTATACAACTATTTCTGCATTCATTGCCTTACTTTGTCCAGACACTGCAACTCTTTAATTCAAAATTTCAAAGATTGTAACCTTCAAACCCGTAACATATCCTATGCTTTTGAAACTTGGGTCCTAAAATAAACAATAAAACAGAAATTATTAATTTTTGAAAGGAAAATTCTAACACGAATATTTGGACCAAAGAGAGAAAATTATAACTGTTGGAGAATCAAAACAAATAACGAATTAAACAAATTAATAAAAAATCAGAATATAGTAAGCCTCCAAAAAACAAGACAGGATAAAATAAGAAATGAATTCCTTTGGAGAGAAACGAAGGTCACCACATCTGTTGTTAAAAGGATTGAAAATCAAACGCTTAAATGGTATGGCCATGTACAAAGAATGAAAAATGAAAGATGGCCAAAAAATATATACCAATGGTCACCCCCTGGAAGAAATAAACGTGGTAGACGAAGATGGAAATGGAAAACCTACGTCAGAACAATAATGGAGGATAGGAATTTGGAAGAGGGAGATTGGAATGATAGAGATGAATGGAAACTGAAGACGGCAAACTTATAAGTGGGGGAAAGCCGAAAAAGAAGAAGAAGAATATAGTAAACCGTATAAGATCTCTAGGAATTAGTTGGTTGGGACATTTAATAAGAATGGATGATCAGAGATTGGTTAAGAAACTCTATAAATGGAAACCTATAGGAGGCAGAGCAGTTGGAAGACCGAAGATCAGATGGGAGCACGACACAATGAACGATCTAAAGAAAATGAACGTGACTAAACTTGAATATGGCAAGAGAGAGCTATAAGTTTATGCCTATAAAATTTTGTATTATTTTATTATCTGCTGGTTGTGTGGAAGAGAAGACCTTATGCACATACTCTGCCAACTTAAATAAAGCATTATTATTATTATTGTTATTAGTCCCGCGCCGTAGCCGAGTGGTTATGGCAAGATGCTTTGGCGCAGAGCTACGGAGCTTGCGTTGGTTCGAGTCTCCGTGAGGGAACATATTTTCTCATAAACTTTCGACCAGTGTGGGGCATAAGGCATTTGGGTAACTACAATTCGTAGCGGCTCCATGTTGAGAAGACCAGCTATAACGGCTGATGACTCGATATGTTCAACAATGTTACCCGTAAACTGACTGTATGATCGTCAACATCTGTGATTAACACATGTGGATGTGATGCCAGCAGCCAGCTGCCAGGCCAAGAGCCTTCTAGGCCTGTAGCGCTTGGAGATACTGACCATGTAAAAAGAGTGGATAATTCAAGAACCCAAAAAATGGTGATGCAATATAAGCCTACAGGATATCGAAGACCAGGAAGACCTCTTAAAAGACTCCTAGATGGGGCCGATACAGGTCTACAGTCATATTCGTGGGATATTTAACAATATTAATAATAACAATAATAATAATAATAATAATAATAATAATAATAATAATAATAATAATGTTTTATTCACTCTGGCAGAGTTAAGGCCATAAGGCCTTCTCTTCCACTCAACCAGCACAAATGCAAATAAATATTTGACAAATGTAGATAGGGCCTATACACTATACTAATTATAAACAGTTAAAGATACATTAAATGTAGCAATGTAGATTTCATGTACAAACAACATTTTATACGATAATAACAATAATAATACTTACGATAATAATAATAATAATAATAATAAAATAATAATGATGATAATAATAAAGATAATATAATAATGATGATGATAATAGTATTAATATGATAAATTATACGAGAAACACCAATTAATATATATACCTTACACTGGGTAATGATGAAGTCGAGGTTAGAGCAAATATAAATTTAGATTTCTTTTAAAAGTTGCCAATGTCCGGCAACCCCTTATTTCTTGTGGTAGGGAATTCCAGTTGCGAGAAGTGGAGATGGTATATGACATGGAGCGATGTGATGTCCTATGTTGCGGTATATTAAGCAAGAGACTATGATGTGATATTTAATTATTGTTGAAAAGAAAAAAAGTAACTAACTGCGGCAGTAATGCAATTTATGAGACATAGGCTACTGCAGGTTACTCAAGAACAGACCATAAAAGGAATTTAGAGATTCTCAAAGAATTACAAACAGAATCAATCATGGAATATCTGCAAAAATATAGAAACAACTGGAAATCACACGTAAGAAGAATGAGCAGAACAAGAATACCAAGTAAAATCTTAAATTACCAGCCACCAGGCAAGAGATCCTTGGGCAGACCCTTCAAACGTTGGGTTCAGTCTTTAACCCTTAAATTCGTAATGTACCTTTTGGATACATCAATTGGTTCAGCGAATTTAAAATTATAAGTAAATCAGAAGAAAACGAACAAAAAATGTGTGTCTAATTAGGCCTATACAATATAATGTCCACCGCTGTGGTCTCGAGGTAGCGTGCTGCCTTGTCACGCAGCGGGCCCGGGTTCGATCCCCGGTCGGGGCAGTTTTTCTGGGTGAGGTTTTTATCGGGGTTTTTCCTACCTGTAAGACAAATGTCAGGAAAACTTTAGGGCCCACACGGTCCCCGAAATCATATGGACATCATCTTCATCTTTATTATTATCATCACCATCATCCTTCACCGGTGTGGAAAGCAACGGGAAGCTACCACACCTACACAATTCCCTAGTAAAGCTGAAAGCGTAGCATGAAAATGCTATGATTGCAGTGAAGGACCTGCCTTCGGGCAGAATTACTATGGATGGACGTACCTAATAATAGCAGTTACACAAGATTCCTTTTTCACTGCGGTCCGCTACATTCAAATAACTATCAGAAGAAATACTTCTAAATCCAACCACTTAAATCTATAAAATCCAAAGCTAGAGAGGGTGCGTCATGCCTTCTCACAAGTCTTCAGATCGCATAAAAATATACGACACAAAAATTCAATCCATCAAGTAAACAAAACTATATTCAACAAGAATATGACTGAAGGCTTTTTAATGTCCAACCACTGGACCTTTGCTTGCTGATCTACGTCTAGCTATTGATGGCAGAGGATAAATCACTATCACAAACGACGAAATATCATATATCAAAAGCGCTAAAGAGGGATAGAAAACCCTAAAATAGCTGGAAGATGGTAGAATAGACAGATTTGATCCCTTCCCAACTGTCGAGGACGCTTCCAGAGAAACTGGAGGTTTCCTTGACGAGATCTGAAGGAGAATCAATATCTGGGAAGTTATACTACTTCCAGAACATAGTCGAGTCGAGAGTTTGGCCAATTTAAGGGTTAACAGATCGCTAGGTCAATCATATGAAAGGAAAAAAAAGGAAAAGAGATAATAAAAATGGCGAACGCGGCACACTGTACGATAATAAATTTAGAATAGATGGGTATTGGGTTTATAAATATTGTATAGGCCTAGCGTTGTTGCAAGCGATGCTAAACGTGTGCGACAGAGAGTATCAGTGTTGACGTACCGGTTATTAACTTTACTATACTCTTTGCAGTTAAGTACAATATAATAAGGGAAGGGGAGAGAGAAGATTGCTTTTACGAGCTTCTTACAGGTGCATTTATACAACTTTACGAGGAGTCATAAAATTTTCACCAAAGCCTTTGCTTGCTGAAGAAGAACGCTTTGCCTCTATATTTTGCATGATTGTATATACGCTTCAATTACACCTACAGCGATACTATCCTCCTTCCTTCTACCCACATCACTGAGATATTTTTCAAACCCGAAATGAAAGTTATGTGTGGAAAGGAGCAATTTTACTCAATAATAAATTCAAACTTGCAATTATCTTGAGTTGAAAAACAATTTACTAATAACAATGGTCAACATGATTTTTGTCTCATGAGTACCCACACCACTGAGCTACTTTTCAAAACCGAAATGAAAGTTATGTGTGGAAAGGAGCAATTTTACTCAATACTTGCAATTATATTGAGTTGAAAAACAATTTACTAATAACAATGGTCAACATGATTTTTGTCTCGTCAGTACCCACACCACTGAGCTACTTTTCAAAACCGAAATGAAAGTTATGTGTGGAAAGGAGCAATTTTACTCAATACTTGCAATTATCTTGAGTTGAAAAACAATTTACTAATAACAATGGTCAACATGATTTTGTCTCGTCAGTACCCACACCACTGAGCTACTTTTCAAAACCGAAATGAAGTTATGTGTGGAAAGGAGCAATTTTACTCAATACTTGCAATTATCTTGAGTTGAAAAACAATTTACTAATAACAATGGTCAACATGATTTTTGTCTCGTCAGTACCCACACCACTGAGCTACTTTTCAAAACCGAAATGAAAGTTATGTGTGGAAAGGAGCAATTTTACTCAATACTTGCAATTATCTTGAGTTGAAAAACAATTTACTAATAACAATGGTCAACATGATTTTTGTCTCATGAGTACCCACACCACTGAGCTACTTTTCAAAACCGAAATGAAAGTTATGTGTGGAAAGGAGCAATTTTACTCAATACTTGCAATTATCTTGAGTTGAAAAACAATTTACTAATAACAATGGTCAACATGATTTTTGTCTCGTCAGTACCCACACCACTGAGCTACTTTTCAAAACCGAAATGAAAGTTATGTGTGGAAAGGAGCAATTTTACTCAATACTTGCAATTATATTGAGTTGAAAAACAATTTACTAATAACAATGGTCAACATGATTTTTGTCTCATGAGTACCCACACCACTGAGCTACTTTTCAAAACCGAAATGAAAGTTATGTGTGGAAAGGAGCAATTTTACTCAATACTTGCAATTATCTTGAGTTGAAAAACAATTTACTAATAACAATGGTCAACATGATTTTTGTCTCGTCAGTACCCACACCACTGAGCTACTTTTCAAAACCGAAATGAAAGTTATGTGTGGAAAGGAGCAATTTTACTCAATACTTGCAATTATCTTGAGTTGAAAAACAATTTACTAATAACAATGGTCAACATGATTTTTGTCTCGTCAGTACCCACACCACTGAGCTACTTTTCAAAACCGAAATGAAAGTTATGTGTGGAAAGGAGCAATTTTACTCAATACTTGCAATTATCTTGAGTTGAAAAACAATTTACTAATAACAATGGTCAACATGATTTTTGTCTCATGAGTACCCACACCACTGAGCTACTTTTCAAAACCGAAATGAAAGTTATGTGTGGAAAGGAGCAATATTACTCAATAATAAATTCAAACTTGCAATTATCTTGAGTTGAAAAACAATTTACTAATAACAATGGTCAACATGATTTTTGTCTCATGAGTACCAATAGTTGTACTTAATGCAGTTTTTTTATCGTGTTTTCAAATATGTATTTGGAATTTATCCATCACACGCAGTCTTTTTTATTTCTATGTCAATTAATGGATTTAAATAATTATTTTTTAATCCTAAACCTAGATTTTTTACCGGAAAATCTTGGCGCAGTGAGCGATGAGCACGGGGAACACTTTCATCAGGAGATTTCAGCTACGGAAAAGAGATATCAAGGCAAATTGAATCCTAATATGTTGGTCGATTATTGTTGGACTTTCAAGAGGGATGCTCCATAGGCAAAATATAGAAGAAAATCGTCATTTCTTACTTTCTAGGTGAGTCCGAATGTTCGAATATTGTGTAGTTACGAATGTAGAAAATATTTAAGTGTTTGAAATTGTAAATGCTTGTCTCTCGGAAACCTTGTGTGATGGAGAAAAACCGATATCATATTTGAATTCAGGAGAACAAATACTATCAGAATCACATATTTTTCTTTTCTGAGACAAAAATAATGTTTATTTTTTGTTGCTCAGTGTAACGTTGGCTAAATACGTTACTAAAAGCGTAAGCTACATTATGTTGCTAATTCCAATAACTTACTAGGAACTGTAATTACAAATAGGAATTGGTTGCAAAAGAAATTAAACATGGCTCAATTCTAGAAATTCAAAATAAATTATAGGGACTCTCGTTTCAACTTCTGCTAAAACATTAAATATATAAATATATTTATTTGTATACAGAATTTTAATGTTTACACATGTTTCTGTGCCTAAAGTTTTATTTTTCTTTTCCACTCCTCTCTCTCTCCATCCAATCCATGTCCTCCAGTCCTCTTGCTCTCATTCCAGTTCTTATTTCCTGCATCCACGAATTTCGAGGTCTTCCTCTCCTCCTTCTTCTAGGTAGACACCAAACCAATGTTTTTCCAGGGTAATCTTTCTTCTTGCATTCGTCGTACGTGCCCATACCAATTTAATTGCTTATACTGTATATAATCTACTATTGAATAACCAATATCCATTTTTTCTCTCTCTTTATCTAATTTTACTCCCAGATACTCAAATTCTTCACATCCTATAATATACCTGTTTTTATCTTCTAATATCAAATCTTCAGTTTCGGCTCCACATCCGATATAAAATGTTTTTTCTAAATTTATTTAGAAACCAGTTATCGTATTCGTCCAATAATTTTCTGAACATAAACTCCATGACTTCATATTATTGAGCAATTATTATCTGGTCATCCGCAAAAAACAGTGTACATATTGTATCTGTTGATCCATCTTCAATTGGTACTCCCATTCCTGAACATTTTTTGCTCCAGTTTGACAGTGCTTTATGTAGGCCTATAAATATCTTAAATAATGTTGGTGATATATAAATATATATAAATGTATATAACTGTTATTCTCCCAGTTACATTATATGGATACGAAACATGGACAATGCTGTAACTCATAAAGAAGATGAAAATAAATTGGATTGGCCACTAACTAAGAAGAAACTGCCTGCTGACGGATGCCCTTGAAGCAATGGTCAAGGGAAGCAAGGTCAGAGGCAGAAAAAGACACGAGACGATAGACAATATTAATATAAATAGTTTGTATGCGGATACAAAAAGGAAAGCCGAGTTACGCTATAGCGTAGTGGTTAAGGCACTGAGCTACAAGCCGGAGGGTCGAGGGTTCAAGTCCCGTTGGGGTCAGGATTTTTAAACTGACCCAAACCCTCTGGCGGCACTATGGCCCTGGGGTCGACTCAGCCTCTAACTGAAATGAGTACCAGACGCTTGTTCTGGGGTAAAGACGGCCGTCACGCAGGGCTGACATAAAAGTGCCGATTGTCTAGAAAAAGTGGGAGCCTTGACCTCCACTACCCCAAGGGCCTCCGGGCCTGTTGTGGGATCACTTTACGAGTTAAGAAAATAATAGAGAATGCTGAGTTCTACACTGAAAGACCTACTGTTGGGCAGAACAGTATGTAGGCCTATGTATGATTAGAGGATAGAACTAAAAGCTGAAAACTACCTGACAGATATCTACGAGAAAATTATGTAGATTAAAAACTAATTAATTATTGTACCTTTATATCAATGACACTGCCATTTACAGTAATTAACCTAGAGGAGAAAAAAGATGAATTAATTACAATGAAAGCTTTCATTTTGTTATTACAGCAATTAAATGTTCAATGCATAATCTTGTAATTGATATGTTATGTCATTAGAAATATTTATGACATTCATTATCGCATTTCCTTGAACTCAAACATATTCTGTACATAAAATTTAATCACATGTTTGACATGTTGCCTCACAACTGAAACTCGCTAAATGTCCTGAGGCCACCGCTATTAATGCGGGTGCTATTCAGCAGATTGATAATGGCTTGTTAGTAATTAAAATAGACTAATACAGTTAGCATATATAAGGTGTTTCAGAATAAACATTAAGACTTCCAGCTGTTATAGAGCGGACTTAGTAGATAAAGTTTTGATAAGGGACTGATCCGGAAACGTACATTTTCGATATAAAATAGGTTTGAAGATCGAAACGCAATGGGTTGATATCGTGCAGTGTTGCCAATTTAGCCACTTTGTTGCTAGATCTGGCCATTTTGAAAACATAACTAGCTAGAAATTTGTGAAAAAGCTACTGGCCTTTTTTTTTTTTAGCTATTTCTAGCCATTTTATTACAATTCGATTATTTTGTATACATTTTGTAATAATAACGGATGAAGATTGATAGATTTTGCTACTACAAAAATAAATTAAGCAAAATGAGTATGTTTTGATGTCCCAACTCCTTTCGAAAAACGTTAAACTGAAAATATATAAAACTATTATTCTACTAGTTATATTATATGGGTGCGAAACATGGACTCTTACTTTAAGGGAGGAAAGAAAATTACGAGTATTTAAGAATAAAGTTCCTAGGGAATTTTTTGGACTAAAGAGAGATGAACAAACAGGTGAATGGAGAAGACTACATAACAATGAATTATATGGTCTTTATAGGAAATCAGATATGAGAACAGTTAAGTCTCGTAGACTGCGATGGACAGGGCATGTGGAACGAATGGGGAATGAAAGACGTGCATGGAAGCTTCTTGTAGGAAAACCAGAGAGAAAACGCCCAGTTGGTAGACCAAGAATGAGATGGGAGAACAACATTAACTATGATTTGAAGGAAGTAAATTATACAGGGAATGATTGGAAAACATTAGCTTGGATAGGGATGTATGGAGAGCTTATGTCCGCGCGACCATGAACCTACGGGTTCGATAGTGCCAGTGAGTTAGTTAATATTTTCATTCCGTGGAACTTAATATATCAGTTAATTTGCATTTAAATAGCCCTAATGATAGTGATTGACAGTCCCTGACGTGACTGGGAAGTGAGTTCCATGCTCTAGTTACATAGGGCCTATAGTGTATTGTCAATAATCCCACCCACTGCTCAGAACGTTTAATACTATAGTATCCGAGCATCGTAGCAAGTAAGGCCTGTAAGTAAAATAGCACACTTGACAACCAATCATCCGTCCCGCACCGTAGCCGAGTGGTTAAGACAGGATGCCTTGGCGCAGAGTTACAGGACTTGCTCTGGCCCGAATCCCCAAAGTTTAAAACATTTTTTTCACGGTACTTCAGCGAAATTGGAGCCAATGCTCACCCAGTAGGCTATTGTGAGGCAGCCTACTTGGATGCCACAATAAGCATCGCCTACTGATTGAGAAAACCAGTTCTACTTTCTGGTGACCCA
Organism: Diploptera punctata; assembly: GCA_030220185.1. Classification (NCBI taxonomy): domain Eukaryota; kingdom Metazoa; phylum Arthropoda; class Insecta; order Blattodea; family Blaberidae; genus Diploptera; species Diploptera punctata. The sequence continues at coordinate 602,878 of JASPKZ010007241.1, read as the reverse complement.
TGGCATGCTGAGCACATGTGGCCCCTACACTGTCTGAATGATCGTACAAACTCCACGGTGCGACAGGCCTAGAACGTCCTTGGCCTAATATACGCTGCTAGCCTCACATCCATGTATTAATCACAAATGTGGACGATCATCCAGCCAGAGCAAGCTTGACATGTGGTCAGCATAACGGACCCCCAAGCCGCTGTTTTCTCTACCTGGAGCCGTTACTTATTGTAGCTACCCAAAATCCTCACGATGCTGGGTACTGGGTGGATATAACATGAGAAAATTTGTTCCTTCATGGAGACTCGAACCAGGGCAAGTCCCGTAGCTCTGCGCCAAGGCATCCTGCCTTAACCACTCGGCTACGATGCGGGACGGATGATCTACAACTCTGTGATTAACACAGGTGGATGTGATGCCAGCAGTTGGTTGGCGAGGCAAGTACCTTCTAGAATGTCGAGACAAGATTATTATTTATGCATTTGTTTGATTGTAGTGGGTCTATAAATCATGTAACAGGTTGCTAGACTTTATGACCAACTTCCTGAAAAAAAAGTAGGTATGGAAATGTGTTAATGTTAGTTTGTTCCTGTTATGAAAACCAGTTCTGGAAATTCTTGTCAGTAGTCTAATACTATTGACTTATTCAAGTTTCATAAAAATGTAAACAACACCGGCAGTTTACACTAGCCTAATAACCCGTAGGCGGACATAAGCTCTCGATGCATTCCAATCCCGAACTAAGTTTATAAACTACGCATAAACATCTTAAGGGGGGTGATGGGTGAAAAATTTACCATTTGAGATCAAAATTGGCATTTTTTGTTTTTTTTTTGTACTAAAAATAGCATGTTCTCTAATGTATATGTTGGCAAAGTTTGAGAGGCCTATGACGCTTCTAAGTGCCCTAAATTACGTCAGAGTTAAAAGGCTGCGCCAGTTAAATACCACCTGCATGCAAATCTTTAAACTTATTTTTCTACACTTTTATTTCCACTACATTTTTGTGCGTTCAAAATTCAATTGAATTAAGAAATTTTGTTCTAGAAGGTTCAAATTTTTACTGCTTGTCCTAAAAACAATGGGTAACAAAGTAGTACATGCGTTTCATGATTGAAGTAGTAATTTAAGTACCAATAGTTGTACTTAATGCAGTTTTTTATCGTGTTTTCAAATAGCCTATGTAGGCCTATTCGGAAATTGTCCATCACCCACAGTTTTTTCATTTCAATTTCAATTAATTGATTTAAATAATATTTTTTTTAATAAACGTTTTTTCGTCCATTTTAAAATAAACTCAAATGAGCTAACTCAATAGATTTCAGCTATGGAAAAGATATATCAAGGCCAATGGAAACCTAATATGCTGGCGGATTATTGTTGGACCATCAAGAGGGATGCTCCACAAGTGAAATGTAGCAGAAAATCGTCATTTGTTACTTTCTAGTGAGTCCGAATGTTCGAATATTCTGTAGTTACGAATGTAGAAAATATTGAAGTATTTGAAATTATAAATGCCTGTCTCTCGGAAACTTTGCGTGATGGAGAAAACCCGATATCATATTTGAATTCAGGAGAAAAAATACTATCAGAATCACATATTTTTCTTTCTGAGACAAAAAAAACTTTTTTTTTGTTGCTCATTGTTATTTCCTTAGACAATAAAGTATAACCATGTTGTAGGCATATTTTTTATCATTTTTTATATTTTCCATTTTCTTTATCAAGCCAATTATTTAGTCAAATTAGCCTATAGATTATTAATATTGTTGTTTTAATATTTTTTCAATTCTTGCCTCTCTATATTTTGTAGCCTATGCGTATTACACATTATAAATCAACTGGTATGGTATTATTGTAACCCACTTCTTAGAAGGCGGATTAACACTGTCCCGATGATATAGGCCCTATGACAGGCGATGATAATGATGCTCCAGGAAAGATCTTAATCCTAAACTTAATGAATAGGCCTATAGCCTGTCAATTATGATAATGATGGCCAGATGATGTTCGGGCATTAAAGTTTCCTGACATTTGTCTTACAGGTGAGGTAAAACCTCCGAAAAAAAAAACATTACCCAGGAAACTTCTCCCGACTGGGCATCGAACACAGGCCCGCTGCGTGACAAGATAGCACGCTATCTCAAGACCAGAGAGGTGGAGTATTCATAATTATTATTATTATTTTTTATTTATTTATTTATTATTCCGGCTTTTACAATGAATAGGCCTATACATTTTTCCGGTACCCATGTTCACAGTTAACTACACATTTGATTCAACACATTTTTCCATTCTTGTCTGTTCATCCATATATCTTCTTCTATTTCCCATTCCCTCTTAGTTTCATTGATTCCCTGAATCCACGTAATATTTGGTCTACCCTTCTTCTTTCTTCCCTGTGGTTCCCAATCCATGATTATCTTAGGTAGTCTTCCTTCTTCCATCCTTCTAATGTGTCCGTACCAATTTAATAGTTTCTTCTTTATAAAATCTAATATTGAATATTGTACTTGCATTTTTTCTTTTATATATGAATTTCGGATTTTATCCTTCCTGGATATTCTTACAGCACGTCTCCAGTAGTCCATTTCAGTGGCGAGCAATTTTTTTTTTTTCATTTGTGAATTTAAAGCCCACACATCAGCTCCATAGGTAATAATGCTTCTGATTATTGTATTAAAATAGCTTTTTTTTGTTTCTTTGAAGATATGTTTGTCCCATACTATTCCATTTAGGGCAGATATAGCATACTTTCCTATATTGATCCTGTTTCTTATCTCTGTTTCTTGTTTTCCATCTTTAGTAATTTTAATTCCCAAATACTTATATTCTTCAGTGTATTTAATTGTCCCTAAATTTTCTTCTAGTATTAAATCTTGAGGAAGATCCCCTATTGTCATATATCTAGATTTATCCATATTGATCTTTAAACCCCATAAACTATATTCTTGTATTAATTTTCTAGTGAGGTATTCTATATCTTAAAATTCTTGAGCCAATATCAATTGGTCATCTGCAAACTGGAGTGTATATATTGTTGAGTTATCATCTAGTGGTATTCCCATCGGTTTACATTTCTTTTTCCATTCTTCAATAGCTTTTTCAGCATAAAAATTATTATCATAATATAATTTAACCCTGGTGTAGAGGAAGATTATACCTTACGGACTTAATACCAACAGATAAAATAAATAAATGAGAGAGGAGTTTGAAAATCTCAGCTCACCGAATTAGACTACTTGAATTTAGTGGTATGTGATATCTTGACACACGTTATCGGGATCTATAAAAAGAGTAACTACAAAAAAAAATAGTAATGGAGTTTGTGAATAAAACAAAAATGTTTTGTCATCCGGTCAGATACAAAAGAGGGCACTTTTGTTAATTTATAGCTCGCTGGCAGATAGTATTGATTGCAGCAAAACACAACAGGACATAAAATGGCAACGAACATAAATTGTGACGAGGGGGATTATAGGCAATGGATTCTTTGTTTGATTTAGGATCTCGGGCCAGCACGACAACACCCATCCTCAATAAAATATGCATGTTTCCAGCTGCAACTTCGCACATATTTTCACGTGATGTGCTTAAAATCCATACTCCATCGCGCGAGAGCTCTAGAAGACCCTTCACTACACGTTGATTCACTGGTACAAATAACCTCCTAAGGGCTTTTCTCTCAAAAACCCTGAGTTGTTCTTCATTACTTTTCAAGAATTTCCAACGTTCACTACCATATGTAAGGACAGACCTTACTGTATAGAAGGTCAATTTATTTTTAATGAAACAAATATAAAGCGCAGAAATGAATTTCCTTAGAAGAACAAAAGGGTGCACAAGATTGGATCGGATAAGGAATGTAGATATAACAACAGAGTCAAATATATATCAATTGGATGAGAAAATCAGAGAATATAGAGAGAAATGGTTTACACATGTGGAAAGAATGGATGTAACAAGATTACCAAGAGCAGCATTCAACTACAAGCCAAGAGGTTCAAGGACTGTAGGAAGGTCAGTGAAAAGATGGACAGAACAACTGTGAGGCGGAACAGGCAATTTGCCTAGCCCGTGAAGTGAAGAAGAAGAAGAAGAAGAAGAAGATCGAAATTAACGTGTTTTGAAAGAGTATAGCAGGATCTGATGAAGCCCGGGTGAAATTAATAGTTTTTAAGGGAATAAAAATTAAGACCAACGGCTGAAGACTATTGGCTGATAGCGAGGAGATACTAAAGGCCAACACGCACACACTACTGAGTAACACTACGAAATTGGGACTGGAAGTAAATATCAATAAAACTAAATATATGGTCACACATAAAAATATAGGTATTATATAATGGAAATGGACAGCTAATGACGAATGAGGGAAATTTTGAGGAAGTGGCTGAATTCAAATACCTAGGAACAATAATCACAAATAGGAATGAGGTGGCCAAAGAAATTAAACATAGGCTCAATTCTGGAAATGCGTGCTATTATGCATTACAAAGACTCTTGACCCCCCCCCCCAACTCTTTTCAAAAAAACGTTAAACTGAAAATACACAAAACTATTATTCTACCAGTTATATTATATGGATGCGAAACATGGACTCTTACTTTAAGGGAGGAAAGGAGATTGCGAGTATTTAAAAATAAAGTTCTTAGGAAAATTTTTGGACGAAAGAGAGATGAACAGACAGGTGAATAGAGAAGGCTGCATAACAGTGAATTGAATGGTCTTTATAAAAAACCAGATATAATGAGAACAGTTAAGTCTCGTAGACTGCGATGGGGCAGGACCTGTGGCACGTATGGGGAATGAAAGACTTGCATGGAAGCTTCTTGTAGGAAAGCCAAAGGGAAAACGCCCAGTTGGTAGACCAAGAATGAGGCGGGAGAATAACATTAACTATGATTTGAGGGAAGTAGATTACACAGGGGATAATTGGAAAACATTGGCTCGGGATAAGGATGTATGCAGATCTTATGGAGCTTATGTCAGCGAGACCATGAACCTACGGGTTCGTAGTGCCAGTGAGTTAGTTAGAGTTGACTGAAGATGTCTTGGTACTGGCATACTGACTGGAGAATTTACCATGTGTATGGTTGGCACAAGTGTGTGTGACGCTAGAATCAAGCTGGAAGACTTTCCAGGCTTTTCGCGCAAGCAGACAGACAGAGATCATAACAAAACATGGATTACATTGAAGTGTGTGATTGACAGAAGTCAAACAAATTGCTATGCAGTTCAAGCACTGGCTTCCTCTCTAGCTGCGGCGCGGCGGAACGCAAGTAGACTGTGCCTGGATTCATACTGTGTGTAACTTGATATTCACCATTCATTCACTTCAAACAATCAGTAAGTAAGTTTATCTAATTAATTCATAACTCTGAGATTCACGGCGCGCATTAAAATGAATTCCATTACTATTGTTCATTATCATTGTCAAATTAGTGTTTCAACCCATTAAGAGCGTCTACTTCTTTAGGCCTAAGGATTTTCCGCAAAATTGTTTAGTCATGTTCCACACACAGTTCTTGATAACAAGTTTCTTTACATCCTTCAATACTCAATCATCTTATATTGGGTCTTACTTTCTTACTCACTGGCACTATCGAACCCGTAGGTTTATGGCCGCGCAGACATAAGCTCTCCATACACCCCTATCCTCAGCTAATGCTTTCCAATCATTCCCTGTATAATCTACTTCCCTCAAATCATAGTTAATGTTATTCTCCCACCTCATTCTTGGTCTATCAACTGGGCGTTTTCTCTCTGGCTTTCTTACAAGAAGCTTCCATGCAAGTCTTTCATTCCCCATACGTGCAACATGTCCTGTCCATCGCATTTTACGAGACTTAATTGTTCTTATTATATCTGGCTTCCTATAAAGACCATGTAGTTCATTGTTATGCAGTCTTCTCCATTCACCTGTCTGTTCATCTCTCTTTGGTCCAAACATTTTCCTAAGAAGCCTACTTTATTCTCAAATACTTGTAATCTCCTTTCCTCCCTTAAAGTAAGAGTCCATGTTTCGCACCCATATAATAGGCTATAACTGGTAGAATAATAGTTTTATATATTTTCAGGACACGATACCTTAAGAGCAAAAATAGTAATTGATAATAAAATTTTAGAGCAGGTGAACAGTTTTAAATATCTAGGTTTCAATTTATCATATGTTAAAATTGAAGATATTAATGACAAAATAAATACACTTAATCTAATGCATATAGGCTACACACTATTAAAAGAACCCTTAAAAACACAAGAAAAGAAACAAAAATTAAATTTTATAAAGTAATGGCTGTTCCTGTATTGATGTATGGATCAGAATGTTGGACGATCACTAAAAGACAAGAACAAAGATTGGAAGCAGCTGAGATGCGATTTCTAAGAAATATAGGCTTAGTAGGATATAGACTACTCTGCTGGATAAGAAAAGAAATGAAGATATAAGAAAGGAACTAAATATTTTCAAACTTACAGACCGAATAATTAAATATAGGAACGACTGGAAAGAACATATTGATAGAATGCCAGAAGGAATATTTCCAAAATTATTGCTAAATTATACACCGCACGGAAGGAGAAATTTTGGTCGCCCACACAGAAGATGGTCTGAACAATTTTAACAATTCCAGCTTTCATGAAACCGGAACTAGCCAACAGGCTTAATCCCTGGATGATGATGATGATGATGATGATAATAGGCCTGAGAGAATACCAGTTTTATAAGAAAGTTTAGTATTTTTTTTAAGAATTTGGGACAAGAGTCCCTGTAATGCATAATGACTGGGAAGAATAAAAATTTTAAATGTTTTTAGTACAACGCAGACTTATAAATAACAAAGATTTAGAAAAAAAAACTGTATATTTTGTATGAGACTTAAAACAATATAAAGAAAGATTAAATGAAGCTAATATGTGAACATCAATAACAATACACGATCTGAGGAAACTAACACACAGGCCTAAAATATTTACGATTTTCACGGTGGCATAATCGTAATCCGACGCAAATAGCACACAACTTGTGACATTAAATGCTATTTAGCATTATAAGCCCAGAGAAGGTTTCCAATCGATTTCATTGGTTCATCGCGCTATCCAATGAGATTGCAGATAGCGAACCCTGTTCCCTGCATCCCATTATAATACATTACACCCCTTCCATTCCTTTGGCTCTCTACCAGCCTCTGAGAATAGCACCCGATAATGTTTATTCCTTTTCTTGTCTTCTTCACAGTCCTGCAACCTCTTCTTTATTTCACTTTTTTTTCTTATAATAGGAAGTTCTGCAGAATAAATGCAAAATTTAAGCACACCGGACTGGACTTCGCTATTTCTCAATTATTAAATATATGACCAATGTTTTATCTATTATTGATTGGATTGGCCACTGGCTAACAAGAAACTGCCTGCAGACGAATGTCCTAGAAGGAATGGTCAGCGGAAAGAAGGTTAAAGGCAAAAAAATACATCAGATGGTAGACAGTATTAAAATAAATGGTTTGTTTGCGGATAAAAAAGGAAGGCTGAGTTAAGAAAATAATGGAGAATGCTGAGTTTGCAGTGAAAGACCAGCTCTTGGACAGAACACTATGTATGTATGTATGTAGAATAAAAGATGGGTGAAGGTAAAACAGTGCTGGAACTCATAAAGAAGAGGAAAATAAATTGGATTGGTCACTGGCTAAGAAGAAACTGCCTGCTGACGGATGCTCTAGAAGGAATGGTCAACGGAAAGAAAGTTAGAGGCAGAAAAAGACATCAGATGATAGACAATATTAAAATAAATGGTTTGTATGCAGATACAAAAAAGTATGGCTGAGCTTAGGATAGAGTGGAGAATGCAGAGTTTGCAGTGAAAGACCTGCTCTTGCGCAGAACACTATGTGTGTAGACCTATATGGTATAGACCTATGCAATTTCGGGCTCGGAGCTCTAGAGGTAAAAAACCTTGTCTCTGGTCCGAGGGTCGCATGTTTAAACCCGGCCAGGTTAGATGGTTGGAAAAAATCCAAGGGATGTCCTCGAAGGTAGAATTTTAAGCCTTGAGACCCGATTCTGAAGATCTGACTCGTAAAAGAAACTGTAATTGGCCGCGTTGGACTAGTGGTAATGTTCCTTGCCTCTGATCCTTAGGGTCGTGGGTTCACACCCGGCAGGGGTCGATGCTATTTTTTTAGGATGGAAATTCCAAGGAGCAAGTCACCCTGGGGCAACTTTAAGCCGTGGGTCCCGAGTCTGAAAATGTTCAAGCTCGTGAAATATCCTTTAAGCATAAATAAAGAGGCCTCTAAGCAAAATTTACCGACATCATCCTAGTAATATCTTAGTAGCCTACTAGATGTCTCGTTGGGTCGATGCGTTGCCCGCATACCATTCTTGATATCTCTAGGCAAATAACAGTAACCAAATTAAGATTATCGACTCGAGGTATCGTGCTGACTTGTCACGCAGCGGGCCCGGGTTCAATTCCCGGCCGGGATCTTTCTAGGTGAAGTTTTTTTTCGGGGTTTTGCTCGGAACATCATCTGGCCATTATCATCATCCCCGGTGTGGAAAGCAACGGAAAGCTACCACACTAGGGTGTACCTAATTGCCTAGTATAGCTGCAAAGCATAGCATGAAAATGCTGTGAATGCAATGAAGGACTTGCCCTTGGGCAGAACAGTATACATAAAACTAATTAATCCTAACAAAAGGAGAGACTAAGGACCAACATTTGGGCCGTTACGCCATTGTAGATAGCCTAATAAAAAAAAAGTAAAGCCAAAATTAGTCTATAGTCCAGTTGTGCAACTGTAGCCATCTTGGCGAATCGTAAGGCGCATAGCAGGACGCAACATTACCGAATGGGGGAGGGAACTAGTAGTCATGCAAAAAACATTTTCTTATTAATGATAATAAAAAAATAAATTCCTATAAAGCAGCAGTAGTCTATAATGAACACTCCAAACTTATGAGAAAGCAAAATTATTCACTAATACAGAACTAGTAGATAAAGCGTGTAATAACTATCATGTTTTCAAAACTGAGAATAGTTACTGGCAGTACCTGCAACTCGTCCTCCCCTCTTACCGCATCATAGGCCTACACCATTCAAATGCGGCTACAGAAGCCAGAACTGCACAGTAGAGAAATCTCAGCAACTATTACCCATCCAAGTGTTTGGTGCAGGCGGAAAATATGTTAACTAACAAACTGTCTTTCTCTTTCTCTTCCTTACTATGTTGCCACTTCTTGTCCTTTGAATTATGTTGTTCGATTGGCAGGTAGAGAGCTGACAAATAACTTACTATGTATTTTAATGATCCGTCGTTCTGCGCGGTCAGTGGCAGAATGACTAACTTGACAACCCTGTTACTTTTGGGGTTACGCCTAGGAATGAGCTGTCCCTTCCTTGCCCTTCTCATTGCATGTTGCCACTTGTGATTTATTGTCAGGCTGGTAATGGAGAGACGACAAATACTGTGATTTCAAATGATCCGACCGCTTGAGCGTTCAGTGCCTAAATGATAATTTGACAACCATGTTAAGATCTTTCACACGTGTTTAGGGATTCTCCCCCACATTTGAAGTTGAACAATTTCAATTCGTGATCGGATGTACAGTTTTCTCCTACATCCCTTCCACAGATTCAGTAGATCAGCGAAACCAGCACTAAAACTCTTCCCCTCCGTCCGTGAACAGTTAACTTGGATGTGTAATACTTGACACTCGCCGACGTCTGTAGGACTTTTAAGGGTAGAAGAATACGGAGGAAAGAGCTGTATTTTGTGCCTTTTATATGGAAAATAGCGCAACTAAATTAATTTGAATAAATAACTCCTGCAAAGGAATACCCTTGTCCCATGTGGGGATATAAGGAAGCAGCCAGGCAGGCCTTTTAGAAAGTCCTGATATACCATATATTTACTTATCTTGGCTATGTGTGTTCCATGTGTTACTGGTCACCTAGCCCGTAACTTATCATTCAGACATTTAACAAACGTAACTGTAAGATATATGGGACTTAACACGTAAGTTCAACGTTTCGCGTGATAACAGTACTTTGCAAAAGTTATAGAGAATCTTTATGCAAATTATTTGCACAATATACCGTAAAACGGGCCTACTTTGACATATTTTTGAAGGTTTTTAAGGTCTAACTCGTATGATTTATGCCGAAAAAAATTGAATATATGATTTATTGTACCAATTGAACCTTAGACTACAAATCCCATTTGGTATTATTCTCCTCAAATAAAAACTTAGTAGGACAACAATGAGTTTTGTTTAGGTCTGTTTTGCCCATGTGCTGGGGCTACTTTGACATCACATTTGTTTTCACTATAATTCAAAGTAGACCCACTGTAGGTACTACTTTGACACCAATTTATCTTTTTATAAATATTTTTTATAGTAGACCTAAACAACCTTTTAGAAATATTTTTATAGCCTAACTGTAATTTGACAAAATAAACTTAAACTTCTTTATCAATCCTGACACGCAACAGAACACGAAAATTATATAATTATTGTAATTAGACAATTAGGAATTAATTAGAAAACATGAATTTTTGAAACAGTATGAAAAAAAAACAGATTTTTACATCTCATCTTCACATAGTTCACATTCATATTGAGAATTGTTCGATCCTCTGTTACACATACCACAGACCCAGAGCTTGCATCTTACACAACAAATCCAGTCCTTACCCCTGTAAAACCGAAAATCACAATTTTATCCTTGCTGGGAATTCATTGTTGTTGAAAGTGACACAGATGTGTCTCCAACAATTAACATCCTCTTTTAAAACAACTTAATTATTCGTGCGCCTTCAAGGAAATGTCTACACCATTGAATTGTTGTCAAAATAGCCCAAAACACGCAAGAAATTTAAAATGTCAAAGAAGCTCCAATTCTGTCAAAGTTACCCCTCAAGTCAAAGTAACACGGTTATGTAGGCCTATATGCGACAAGGACTAACGCTAAATGTTTAAATTATGCTATATCACCTCCATATGTAGGCCTATGCATATAGCTACTGTACTACAAGAGAAAAGAAAGTCCCAAGAAGGAATGCGGCTGAGGCGAACATCACGCGAGTCGAATAGGTTGTATTATACACTTCGAAAACATAGTTTGGCAATCATATTTAAAAACTAATCTACATCTATAATGTCATAAGAGCCAAATATTGGGCTTGTCCCTCTTCTTTATTAGGAGTCACTAGACAAATTTAATTTATTTACAATTAGGCCTACTTACCTACAAATGTCATGTGGTCAATATACCAACCCAATGAGATGTCTAGTAGGCTACTAAGGTATTACTATACCCGAGCCGCTGAACCTCCGGCTCTGAAGTTTAGGTTGTACGAGGGGTAAAGGGAGAACTCCCCCTCTACTGTCAATAAGAAAATGGTTGTGTGGGAGTGAACGTTTGCCACAACCAATCACTGCTCTTGACGCAGCTATAATGCGTTAGTAAGATCTGAAATTGCAGAGATGTTGTCAGCTGTATGTCTGCTAACCGCATACATAAAGCGGCCACTACCCACTGAATATCCATATCGGCAACACTGTCGTGGAAACGTCAAGGCCGGAGAATCAGTGGCTGCAGTGTAAATGAAGAGGGTCGGTCAATTTTGCACAGATGCCTTCTTATTCAGGCTTGCTGTTCTTTTACCAGCCGGGTTTGAATCCGCTACCCTCGGGACCAGAGATAAGGAATGTAACCACTAGTCCACTATATAGGCCCCTACCATTGCGAATTAAATTTATTTTATCTTTATTATGAACTGGGAATGGGAATATATTGAAAATTAACAATAGAATAATAGACCAGCCTCACGGTCAGCATTTGACTACAGTTAATAAGGTCCCGGGTTCGATTCCCGGGTAAACAATAGGAATTTCCTTAAAGGGAATCGTTCCTGTGGTTGCCCATGGTCTGGAATTTAGGTTAAGAACTCTCCTGGCGCTTTAATATCATTTATCACCCATCACATCATTAGGGAAACGTAACTCCGGGCGTAACCCAAGTTCAGAAGTGGGTTACAATTACGCCCATGCCAGGAGAGAATACCAGAAATGTCGAAACGACAACCTGGGGCATTGCATAAAAAATATGGGGGTTGTGCTGATGATTGAGCAAGTACCGAAAGGCCTACAATTGTTTAAGAAGTTAAGGATACGTACCTTAAAGGTATATAATTGTATATTATAAATATATTTTTGACATTTGGCAATGAAGGCAAATATGATATGAAAAGAAAAAAGAATGCTTGAGTCGGGATTTGAACTCGAGTCTCTAAAGTCTGTACCTTTAGCGCTCTAACCAACTGAGCTACCCAAGAATTCCAAGACAAACATACAATTTTCTTATACATGTAGTATTCTCAATTCACACAAGAGGTAGCGGAAAGATCTTCCGACTGCCATCTAGCGGCTAACATAACAGTTACGCAAATTATTAAAGAGAATATTTACTTTATAGCAGTAACAAGCGTAATTTCTACTGATTTTCTTCTGTTTACCTAAAAAAGTTACGTTATTAAACCAATTGATCTAGCTGTGCTATAGGATACATTGCCATTGTTAACTAAATAGATCTAAGCTGCATTAAGCAGGCTGCTTATTGCTGTAAGATTACTAAAATTAAATGGCGACTTCAACCATCATGAGCGTGTCATTGCTTCAAATGCTAAAAGACTTTCAGATTCAGAGAATCTTTTCTACCTTTTCTCTTTGGCAGTTTCAGCAATCTCTAATGCAATCTTACTTTTTTTTTTCCTGAAGCAAAGAAAGTCTTTATTCTAGGAAGGAAAAAAAAATGGTTTGAGTGCGTGGAGGATGACTTTCTCGGAGCTGGTGCGCCTTCTCACTCCCTGGCAAACCCAGAACCCGTTGTAAAGGGGGAGAACACAGCAAGCGGTTTATTGATCCACGCTGCACATCAGCGCCACTGCCAGCAAACCGGGATCTAAAAACTTCACCTCCCCTATCCCCCAACCCCGAAAAAATACTTTCTAACCATCGCCAGCATCCCTAGCTGCTCCCGGGGCTTTCCTTTCAAAGCTTTCATACTTCTTTCTCAACTTTGGATAGTTTTAAAAAAGGATAGTTGTTTTGGACAATTACACATTTCCATTGCCATACACTGTACACATGCATAACTAATTTACTTACTCACTGGCACTATCAAACCCGTAGGTTCATGGTCGCGCGGACATAAGCTCTCCATACATCCCTATCCTGAGCTAATGTTTTCCAATCATTCCCCGTATTATCTACTTCCCTCAAATCATAGTCAATGCTATTCTCCCACCTCATTCTTGGTCTACCAACTGGGCGTTTTCCCTCCGTACACATGCATACTTCACTTTATAATAAGTTACAATATCATTGGCATTATCAAATCGGTAGGTTCATGACAGCGCGGACATAAACTCTTCATACAACCCAATCCTGAGCTAATGTTTACCAATCATACCCTATAGGCCTACCCTATATTCTAAATTTAACTCCACGGCGGGACAGGCCTAGAAGGCCCTTGGCCAATAAGCTGACTGCTGGCCCCACATCCACATGTGTTAGTCAAAGAGGTAGACGATGATCGAAGCCGACGTAGGGGTGACATGGTCAGCACGTCGGGACCCCAGCCGTTATAGGCCTAACTGGTTTTCTCAACCGGGAGCCTCTACTTATAGTAGGTACCCAAATTCCTCACGATGCCGCTTGGGCACCGGTCCCATAGGCCTACTAGCCGAAATTCCATGAGAAATTTTCTTCCTCCATGGGGTATCGAACCAGTGCAAGTCCCACTTCCCACAAATTATGGTTAACGTTATTATCCCATCTCATTCTTGGTCTACCTAGTGGACGCTTTTCCCGCAGGTTTTCCTACTTCGTGCCACATATCCAGCCCATCACAGTCTACGAGACATAAATGTTTTTATCATAGGCCTATCTGGTTTCCCATAAAGATCATGTAGGCCTAACTGACTTCTGTAGTATTTTCCATTCCCCTGCCTGTTCATCTCTGTTTGGTAAAAATTTTGCTAAAACTTTATTCTCAAATACTCGTAATGTTGACTCTTCACTTTAAGTAAAGGACCTTGTTTGAATCCATATAGGCCTAGGCCTAATAGGTTATAACAGAATTTACATTTTTTTAGATCTATCTCTGCCCTATGTCAGATAGCCTATTTATCGATGAGGCCAATTTTTGTAATCTGAAAAAATAAGATAGGCTAATATGCATGCATTTATGACCTAAATCTGTTTAAATATAAACCAAAGAGACAAAAGAAACATAATGGAAGCAGAAGAAAGCATAATTGAAAGAATTGAGGAGAAGGAATTAAAGTGGTTAGGACATGTTTTAAGAATGGAAGATGAGCGATGGCCGAAGCAACTATATCAATGGCACCCGACCAGAAAGAAGAAAAGAGGAAGACCAAGGTTAACATGGAAGGAAAACATGAAGACAGTAATGCAAGCTAGAGGGCTAAGCATCGAAGATGCCCAAGACCGTAGGCTTTGGAGGTTTGGCACGGGAAGACGGCAGCAGCTGTAAAAACCCGAAGATAGATAGATAGATAGATAGAGCGTATAATAAATGCATTTTACAAAAATTAGAGACGCATTGTAAGAGACAGCCTATATATTGAAATGGAGAAAGTAGGAAACGGACAAGATAGTTCATGACAACGTAGATAATAAATTACTTGAAGCAAGAAGTTAATTTACGACATTTTTGTAGAATAGGTGTATTGATTCACTTGGGCAATGAAGTTTTAAAATAAAAACGAACAAGGATATAGTCTGAAGTAGTCTACCAATCATTCCACTGCACGATAGACTGGTGACTGGACATGTCAGACAATATTTATTGAATACTACAATAAAGAGATGTTCTGAAATTAATTTACAAGTCTTCGATGTAGTATTTAGCTTGTAGAAAGTGTAGATTATGATAGTGGACCTACTCACTAAAATGCAATGAAAATAATATCTTAAAGCGGTTTGATACAATGTTTATATGGAGAATTATTTAATATTCAATGTAGGCCCTTACATTCAGTGACACAAAACTTCTTAGAATGTAATCAGAAATAGTAGGCCTATATTACGATGCAAGATTGGGAACTGGTTTTTACAGAATCGAGGAAAGAGATTCTGTAAAACATTTCACAAACGTGTGTTGTGCATTATTATTATAAATAATAAATAATTGTAAAATAATAACATCTTTGTTGGAAACATTTGCGTTCATTATAAACAATTGACTAACGTTAACAGTGTGGGCAATGTTTATTAGTTGAAACAACAGGAGGCCTTGAGAACAATTGAATCAGTCATTTCGAAAAGGGATAATGTACAGCTGATCAAATTTTACAGGGGAGGAGAAAGAACTGTTTCAACTTGTTCAGGACAAAGCATTGAATCCGAAATTGCTACTGAATAAAGTCAGAAAGGGGTAAAAGAACTGTGTAGTTGATCCATTCTCACGCGAAAACAATGGAGGTAGGTATCTAAACATGGAATAATGAAAGAAGTGAATTTTAGAAAAATTGGAGATGATCCCTTTTCGAAATGACTGATTCAATTATTGAGAACATGGCCGCAAGTATGTATTTATTGTTTTATATTGTTTCAAATAAAGTTCAGTTCATTTAAAATGCAGTGATTTGTTTCGTATAATGTATATTAGCAGTACATTTTGGATATTTTCTGTATATACATTTTTCGTAGCATACATAGAGGGCAGTGGTTTTACTTCCCGCACGTGGGTGTAAATGTAATATTACAGAAGGCTTATAGTTATTTAGGTTGGCAACATCAAAATGTAGAAAGTTGTTATAATGGTCGCCTTTGCTGGTAAGTACGACAAATCGCACAAAAATGTAATTTGTACATCGGCAAAATAGCTATTTACATTTTAAGACCACAAGGGAAATACAAAAACAAGCATCGAAAAAAATATATAGGGCCTACCTATATTTAACGTTATTGTTTTGTAACATACTGTAGTTGATAAAGTCCCTACCTTCCACTCCGGCGACCGGATACGATTGCCGACGGGGCAGGAGATTTTTAATCTCTACCTTAATGTGAATAAGGCAAAATATTAAAAAATAGGCCTACACTAAAACAAGGAATACAAAAAAAAGTAAACGAAAAAAGTGTAAAAAAACAAGAAATTCACGAAAATAAAAAAAGTATTTACCTAATTCACTTTCGAGCTAGTATATAATTAATAGTCTAAAGTAGCCTATATAGCATGATTAGGCTAATTGGCAATAGGCCTTATTCGGACTTTTAGCGAAAAAAATATTTGGGATTATAACTTATGCCCTAAATAAATAGAAATAAACAACAGAAAGACACATTTTATTGTTGCAGAAGGTATGTGAATAAGTTAGTTAGGCCTACCTGAGAGAAATAGGCTATAGGCCTATATGTTGATTTTTTCCCAAAAAATATCAGAAATACCTTAAAATGAAGTGAGAAGTTTAGCTCAAAGTAACCAAAAATCACCAAATTTGCAATAAAAAATATGACGCGGTTAGTCATTGCTCAGAGAGTGTAGCCAACTTGTCACAAAAACCAGCTAACAAACAAGTCAACGCTAAATTATTCTGGTGTATATACTCGCCCATTTGTCACTCTAATTAGGCTAAGTTACACTAATTTCCCAACTAACAATATCTTATCCACTAATTTAGACGGAGTCCAGGGATAACATCCCCTTAGGATGAGAGTAAACATGTTGGCAATTGCTTTCGCGGGAACGTGTGTTATCATAAAAGCCAACGTGACACTAGCAGTCAGTAGTTATTCGATCGAACGTTTACAGGTGGCATAGAAAAGCCCTATTTTGGTTATTTTAAGATATTCATAGTTTTTGCTTATGGTTTTCATTAGGCTATGTTTTATTTTAGCACTGTACTAACTACTCTACGGTTTAGCTAAAGTAAAGTTACTAGCCTATATTTACATTGAACTCTTAGTGAAAAAACGGAACAAGTTTTAACCCTGGTAGGCCAAATTACACCAAGTTTCCCACCTAACGCTACATTATCCACTAATTTAGGCGGAGTCCAGGGATAATATCCCCTTATTTGTGAGTAAACATGTTGGCAATTGCCGTTGGCGGGAACGTGTGTTATCACAATGGCCAACATGACGCTAGTAGTCACTTGTTCTTCGATCGAACATTTACAGGTGGCACGGTGGCATACAATATCCCTATTTTGGTTATTTTGTCACATTCATAGTTTTTCCTTATGGTTTTCATTGTTTTCTTTTAGCGCTGAACTAACTACTCTACGGTTTAGTTAGCCTATATTTACATTGAACTCTTAGTGAGAAAAACGGAACAAGTTATAACCCTGGTAGTTTCGTAAGTTAAGAAACTTTCTCCTACCTATGTATTTTGTAGGCTACTTTTTTTTTGTAATTTTCCCGTTGAGAAAATTTAAGGTGGAGTGTTTTATTTTCTCCTTAAATGGTAAAATCGATACATTTTATATCAGCATAATTAAAACAGTTTGAAAAAGAATAAAGTCTCGAACATGCTTCAACTCATGGATTTTCTTTAGTGCAGTAAGAATATCTTGAAATTTAACAAGTTCTGAATGAGACAGAGAGGTGATAATGGAACTGATATTATTCGAATTTAGGTTTGCCGACATAACTTGTAGCATGGAAATTTACTTTAAATATTTCTACACTGCCATTAAAAGCCAGTTTATAAGAAAAATGTTTCATGTAAGACTGGAATTTATGACCGTCATTTATACAAATTTATTTGCATACAGATGTGCTTATAGCACTTACCAGGGTATAAATGGTAGATCAAGTTTCAGGCACAACAAACATTACTGTCTATAGAAATGGTGTAATGCACAAAGTTATTTGTCTCGATAGAAAACATTTCAAGTCAGTGACAAATCAATGCTGCGGAACATGATTTACATTATAAAATAAACTCATTATATTCTACCTAGTCTGGAGTACATCAGAGGTTTTCAAACTGTGGAGCGCAATGCCTCTGAGGACGAATCAAAAACTTTCAGGAACGTGAGAGGATTTTGAAAATTAAAATGAGGTATAAAAATGTGATAATACAGAGATTAGGCCTATAGCCTACCATATGATATTTATTTAGGCTTGTTATCGGTTTCATAGTAGATAGATAGATCATCGGTTGATTAATGTCTCTGACATCGTCCGATTCCTAATAGCCTATTTTGTTGGTGCATCCAATCTCCTGGTTGTAGATGTTTCTCCTTCATGTATAAACATATTCCCTGACTCCAGAGTTTTTACGTCTTCTTCTGCCTCGTCTTCCCTAAGATTTCCATTCCAAAATACATTTTGGTAGCCGATCCTCTTCCATTCGCTGGACATGTCCGTACCATCTTAATTGCTGAGTTTTAATATAATCTAAAATAGTGTCTTCAATCTTCATTTTCTCCCTTATAACTGAGTTCCTAATTTTTTCCCTTCCTGAAATTCTTGCTGCCCTTCGTATAAAATCCATTTCCGTTGCCAAAAGATTCTTATTTGTTTTTGTTGTTAATGGCCAAAGTTCTGTTCCATAAGTAATGATGCTTTTAACAATTGTATGATATATATTCATTTTATTTTCATTTTATTTTTATCATTTTATTTCGTAGTATAGATGTTAAATTTCTTGCCTCTGGTCCTGAGATTCGTGGATTCAAATCCGGCCGGGGTCGATATATATTTATATTTTTAGAATGAAGGTATTCATCCAAAGGACAAGTATTCCGGGATGAAATCTAAGGCGTACGTACAGAGTCTGAATATTTTTGTGATCGTAAGAGTGAACCTCAGTCTTAAATTAGAGTCTATGAGTAAAATTTATTCGGCCTTTCCTATCCAACTAATTTGAAGCAATTTCAATAAAATACGATTAACAACACTGCAATATTATAGGCCTATATGTAGGCTATGTTTGTAATCTTTGTGTGTGTGTTCAAAATTAAAAAAGAATGCCATAGACAGACGAGAAAAAAAAATAGACTATTAAATGTTCAATACCAAATTGTATAAGATAGAAGCTGTTAAATTTGTGTGGGCATGTTCGACGAATGCAAGAAGAAAGGTTACCCAGAAAAAACATTGGCATGGTGTCCACCTGGAAGAAGAAAGGAAGACCTCGAAACTAAGGATGCAAGAAATAAGAACTAGAATGAAAATAAGAGGATGGAGGACTTGAAGTGGATGGATAGAGACTAATAGAGAAGGAAAATAAAAAAATAGGTACAGAAAGATGTGTAAACTTAGAAAATCTGTACATATAGGCTATATAATTTATATATATATATATATATATATATATATATATATATAGGCCTACATAAGAAAAATAAATTCCTGGACGGGATTTGAACCCGGAACTCTGCACTGTTACTCCAGCGTGCTATCAATTGCACGACCTGGCAAATCTAATACAAACATTTATTTTTCTTATAGGCCTATATATATATATATATATATATATATATATATATATATATTATATGAGATGTGTAGCGAGAACTCGGTCTTCACTGCCACCAGGTAGTTACTATAACAAGTAAACAAATCAAGAGAATATTTTTACTTTATAGCAGTGACGCTTTATCGATGTTGTAATTAAATTTTTGACATTGAGCAATGCAAGCTTAATATGACGTGATAGATTTGTCCGGTGGTGTAATGGATAGCACGCTGGAGTACCAATCCAGAGGTCCGGGTTCAAATCCCGTCCAGGCCTAATTAAGGTTGGGCATGATTGCTATTTACATTGCATAAAAACAAACTTGGGTAAATGTACACGTAACAATAACATTGTTTGGAATCAATATATATAAATCGAGGTAGATATTGTTAAAAAATCAGCGAAATTAGGTCATTAGAAGTGGGGGTATAGGCCTACACATGCTGATGTACAGGGAAGACCACCACCCAGCATAATGACTCATTTCAGTAAGAGACTGAGTCTGTCCCAGGACTATAAGGCCACTAAAAGCTTTGGGCCAGTTTAAAAGTCCTGACCCTATAGGGATTGAACCCGCGATCTTCCGGCGTGTAGAGTTTTGCCTTAAACAACTACATAACATAGAAATCAAAAGACCTGAAAATGCAACTCGGTGTCATTGTTATAGATAAGAGAGTATGTTCTGATGATGTTTATGCGCATGTCTTTTACGCATTTTTACTTGATGCGCTCTTTATTCTTTCTCACAATTCTATTAAAATTTGTGAAGACGTCGCAGCAATTTCCCAGCAACCCTCTGCACACTCCATAACAACTTAAAATTGGAAGTGCATTATGCCAGAGTAAGAAGTTTTCTATTTCTCCCCAGGAATACAATAATAAGATTTCAAAAAGTTTCGAACTTAGGATATAAAAAAATATATATAAGTTATATGGGCCTGTCTGAAATAAATACATACCTACACTCCGGTTCCAAAAATCAAAATAGAAAGAACGCAATGAAAAATGACGCTAGAAGTGATCTAAAAAATTGATACCGCTGAAGGGATTATCATCATCATAATCCGGTATCATGGCAGCTGCCGCCGTCTTCCGGAAACCAAACACCATTCCTCTCTGTTCATCCATTGATCTTCCTCCAATCCTCTGATATTCATAGCTGCTTGTACCCCTTCTATCCTAGCTTTCTTCGGTCTTCCTCTCTTCCTTCTTTCTATTGGGATCCATTCCATAACAATTTTAGGCAATCTTTGCTCTGGCTTTCTTTTGACATAGCCATACCACTGTAATCTTTTCTTTTCACGTCTAAAAAATAACTTTCCTCTTATGGAGCAATTCTTTCTAGTAAACGTGTTTTTTATGTGAGATTGATTTATTGGTTAATTCATCTTAAATAGGCCTAAATAACGTAGTTAAGCTTAAATAGTTTCACCTACAACCTTGACCAAAAACATAGATAGATATAGGCCTATATGTCTGAGACTTCTACTTTAACGATCTCTGATGGACATAAAATTGAGAAAATAGAAATGAGATTTCTGAGATCCGTTGCAGGAGGATCTTTAAGACATCAAAAGAGAAGTTAAGATATCAGAGATGAATTACAAATAGGCCTATATAATATAAACGAGAGAATATGCAGAAATGAATTGGCTTCAATATGTACAAAGAATTCCATATATCACTGAGCAACAAAAAATAAACTTTTTTTTTTGTCTCAGAAAGGAAAATAGGCTATGTGATTCTGATAGTATTTTTTCTCCTGAATTCAAATATGTTATCGGTTTTTCTCCATCACGCAAGGTTTCCGAGAGACACGCATTTATAATTTCAAACACTTTAATATTAAAGGCCTATTCGATTATTCGGACTCCCTAGAAAGTAAGAAATGACTATTTTCTGCTATATTTCGCCCGTGGAGCATTCTTCTTGATGGTCCAACAATAATCGGCCAGCATATTAGGATTCCATTTGCCTTGATATGTCTTTTCCATAGCTGAAATCTCCTGAGTTAGCTCATTTTGTTTTATTTTACAATGGACAAATGGACGAAAAAAGTTTATTAAAAATAATTCATTAAATCCATTAATTGAAATTGAAATAAAAGAACTGTGAGTGATGGAGAAATTCCGAATACATATTTGAAAACACGATAAAAAAACTGCATTAAGTAGGGCCTACAACTGTTGGTATTCATGAGACAAAACTCATGTTGACCAGTGTAATCGTTTATCAAAACAGATGCTTCATTATAAACCCCTCAAGGCCGAAGAAATGTAGGAAGACCAAAGCGACGTTACAAGGACGTGCATCTGGGAGCGGAACAGCCCAACAGGTCCATACCTTGAAGAAGAAGAAGAAGAAGAAGAAGAAGACGATGATGATAGAATTATGTTGGTAAGTGATAGGCGTACTTTTGATAGCGATTCGTCCGCCGGATAGGGGGTCTTCTTGGTGCTTTTCGACAGGAGTAAACTATAGCACTTTTCATTTTCTCTTTAACCTTCATCATTATTATCGCTCTCACACTCATCCTACTTTTCTTCATATAGACCTACAACCCCTTATGTAAAGTGGTCTGTCGAAGTGGTGCATAAAATGAAACTGGCCATATTATCGCCTCTATTCGCCTAGAGCGGAATCGGATGCAGAGAAAGTGGCACTGTAACACACACTTGTAACTGGAACAAGCTCTATGTTTGTTTTAAGGAATTAAGAACACAGGTCCCTTCCGATGAACTTCCACAAGTTGTTGGCTGAGTGTTTTCATATAAACAACCCGCAGTGTCTGGTGAGTTATTACAGAATGAAGTGTTGTTGATGTGTTAAGACATGCAGCGTGATCTTTGGACCGTGATAATATTGGTTCTAATAGATTACAGACAAATATTAACATCTGTTTCAACTAAGAAACAGTGCTACAATATTGAAGAGTGCACAGTGCACTTTACAGTGCTTTGACGTATCACTTTGTCCTTGGTTTATCTTCATTCATCATTCAATATACTACGTATTGTTCATATTCCTGTTTTTTGGTGTTTACTGCACCGTTTTCTAATTCAGGTGGTTGTTATTATTTGATTACTTTTAACGAATTACGAAGAAAATGAAGCTATTTAGGTTTCTCCCATGAAAATATTTTTGAAAAATACATAGGCCTATGCCTATCTTAATCGATCCTATCTAGTACACATAGAAAATGACCATGACCAATAATTGTAAACAACTAGCTAATACCCGGCGTCCGTTTCTGCGTTTAAATAAATTAAATCTGTTTTTATGTTTAGTTGAATAAGTAAAAGGAAAAATAATTATAGCTACATTTATATTTGTTATTTTAGAAAATCAGAGTATAGAACAGGTGTCTAGTTTCAAATATTTGGGCTGCGATGTTGGCTACAATGTGGAAAGAGATATTGACTCCAAAATAAATAAATTTCAGACGGTGTGTGGAACAATACAGAGAACATTCAAAAATAAAATTAGAAAAGAAACCAAGATAAAAATGTATAATGTTACGGCGGTTCCCACAATATTGTATGGATGTGAAACTTGGGCTCCAGTGAAAAGACAGAAGGATAGAATACAGACGGCAGAGATGAGGTTCCTAAGACAAGTAAAAGGATGTACAAGACTTGATAGAATAAGAAATGATGATATAAGAGAAGAATTGAAAGTACAGCCTTTATTGGATAAAGTCACGAATTACAGACAGAAATGGATTGATCACATGGATGGAATGAGTAAGGAGAGATATCCATTGTTAGCAAGAAATTATCAAGCAAGAGGAAGACGTGATGTTGGAAGACCTAGAAGACGTTGGGCTGATGCATAATGAAGTCGGAACGGGCAATTGCCTAATCCCTGGAGTGACGATGATGATGATATTCGTTAGATACCCCGTGCTGATTACCCGGCGTTGCCCGGGAATCTACTTATTCCGATCTTTTTGACATAAATAAGCTGAAATGCAAAAATTAATGTGTTTTATATTTAGTAACGCTTAAATAAGTAAGAGGAAAAAATTATATCGTAATTATTTTTAGATGGGTCTACCCCGTGCTGTTTACCCGACTTTGTCCGGGAATCTACTTATCCCGATCTTCTTGGCATAAATGAGATGAAAGAAAAAAATTAGTGTACTTCTTATGATTACTTGGATAAGTAAAATGAAAAATAATTATAAAATATTATCGCAACAGGAATGAGATACACAAATAAATTAAACATAGGCTTAATTCTGGAAATGCGTGCTATTATGCATTGCAGAGACTCTTGATGTCCCAACTCCTTCTAAAAAAATGTTAAACTGAAAATATATAAAACTATTATTCTACCAGTTATACTATATGGTGCGAAACATGGACTCTTACTTTAAGGGAGGAAAGGAGATTACGAGTATTTGAGAATAAAGTTCTGAGGAAAAGTTTTGGACCAAAGAGAGATGAACAGACAGGTGAATGGAGAATACTAACTTACATAACAACGAACTACATGGTCTTTATAGGAAGCCAGATATAATAAAAACAGTCAAATCTGGTAGATTGCGATGGGCAGGACATGTGGCACGTATAGAGAATGAAATACGTACATGGAAGCTTCATGTAAGAAAACCAAAAAGAACACGTCAATTTAGTAGGCCAAGAATGAGGTGGGAGAATATCATATGAGTTTGAGGAGGATTTACAGTAGATAATGCTACTTTAAATCGATTTTTTACTTTTCACTTTCTATTACCATTTATTATCGTAGCAATAGTAATAATTCATTTATTATTCTCCAAAAAGTTAAGTTGTTACTATCATAAAGATATAGCCTATAATTCCTACCAATAATGGTAAAGAGGCTAACAAAGTATAAAATAAGAGATAAATTCCCGCCTGTAGCCGTTCACTATGATTTGAGAGAAGTAGATTAGGCTATACAGGGAATTATTGGAAAGCAGTAGCTCAGGATAGGCATGTATGGAGAGCTTATGTCCGTGCTGCCATTAACTACGGATTCGATAGTGCCAGTGAGTAAGTAATTATTTTTCGATACCCCGTGCTGATTACCCGGCGTTACGCAGGTATAGGCCTATTCACGGCATAAACGAGCTGAAAGACAAACATGGTTATTGAGAGTTAGGCCTATCCGTAAAAGATAGACGTAGGATATGCTGACGCGGACTCTTTTTGAGATATTCAAATCTGTGTAGGCCTACATTAATTTGGTGGATATGTTATGATTTAGGCAGCGTAAGCCATTTAAGCGTCCAAAAAGCTCTGAAATACACGTTTACTCTAGGAAGGGCGATTTTTAAGGGTGAAGGGGTTGAGTATTACAACTCTTTTGTAGCCTAAAATCTTCCCGGGAAACTCCTGAACATTCTTCTTGGTATGCGCTGTTCATTTATTCGTAATACGTGCTGAAGATAAGCATTTTGATAATATTTTATTCTTTCACAAAGATTAAATATATTAAGTTCTGTTCTTATACCTTCGTTTTTCTTTTTGTAAGTTCTTTGGTATCCTGCTATTGCTCTCAACATCTTCATTTCAGCAGCCTCTATTTGTTTACTATCTGCCTTTGTTAATGTCCAGGTTTCACATCCATAGATAAGAGATGGAACTGCCAATACTTTGTAAAACTTCAAAATAGTTTCTTTTATAGTTTTATTCAATAAAGTGCGTTTAATTGTACCACATAGACAATTGAATCGTTGTATTTTAGTGTGTTTATCTAAATTTCTGTCATTACATAATGCCATCTCAAATAATTAAAATTCTAAACTTGGTCTATAGGCCTAATTACATTGTTTATCACTGTTTATGTTTATCTCAAAGCAAAGAAAATAGACCTATTCTAAAAAAAACCTATATCCGACCAAGATAAGTGGGAGTTTACCTAAAACCCGAAAAAAAATCACGAAGAAGAAATATAGGCCTATGATTTTTTCCCCATCCCATATCAGTTAGTTTCGATTATAATTTGTTGAAATTTATATATTCAGACTTGCCATCCGTATACAATAGGCCCAGGTAATTAATATAACTAAAGTAAAAAAAAATGGCCTATGCCTGAATCGGGTTTTCAATCCAGGATCTTCCCCTTACTGTAATGTGAATAATATTCACTATAAAGGGTAGGCTATGTGGGATTTTAAATCGAGAAAAATTAATGTCTATACACGGATGCCTAGGTAGCTCAAAGGTAGAGTCCCAGCACGTATAGCTGGAGATCCTGGGTTCAAATCCCTGTCCAGGAATAAAATTTTCTCTTTAATAGTTTCGATTTAAGAACTTCCTGTACATTTTTCATACTTACTATTTAGTAAAGAGAGAAACAGGTCTATGTTTATTCTATCTAATGTTAATGTGCATGTCATGTTACTTTTATATCTGCTAATAGCATGTTTAATAAGAATTATGGCAGCAGGAGAGATAACAGGTCACATTTAAATAGTTCTCTGCTGTCACAACAAACAGTATAACTGTTATTATTACAGTTTAGGCTTCGCGCTATCGCACTAGCATTTCGCGTACTGAATACATAACAGTTTATCTAAATTAAACACACCACTTGTTCCTCATATTAAACCATAGCCTATATGAGAAATCACTTTTCTAATCGTGTTTTGTCTATTCAATCAAAATTTTCAAAGAGAAGAATACATGTTTATCTCTAATATCTAACTCACTGCCACTATCGAACCCGGAGGTCCATGGTCAAGCGGACACATGTCTTAAATATCCTCATCCTAAGCTAATATTTTCTAATCATCTGCTATAGGTCTATAATCGAAACTAAATTAAAACTAAACTCCATGTAGTGACAGGCCTAGAAGCCTCTTGGCCTACCATTCGGCTACTGGCCTCACATCTACATGTGTTAATCACAGAGGTAGACGATTATTCTGTCAATGTAGGGGTGACAAGTGGTCAGAATAACGGATCCCCCAGTCGTTATAACTGGTTACGGAGACTCGATCCAGCGCAAGTCCCGTAGCTCTGAGCCAAGACATCCTACCTTAACTACTCGGCTATAGCGCGGGACTACAGTAAATCAAGATAGGCCTATATTGTAGATAATAATTGTATTGTAGATATAGGCCTACCAAGTAATCATTTATGCTTATTGTAATTGAGATATAGCCTAAGACTATTTTTGTACTTTTCTTTTACAATCTGGTTGAGTGGTAGATGTGACTTTAAGGCCTCTGCCAGGTAAAATAAGGTTATTATTATTATTTATATAATACAGAACAAAATCTTACGTCTAGGCTATGGAAATGGATTCTAGAGGAGAGCAACAAGATGTTCCAAATTTAAAAAAAAAAAGTGAGAAAAAAGTCATAGGCCTACGTGAAAAAGAATAGGCCCTATTAAATATTTAAAAGTAGATTATATAAGATATAAAGCATGTAATTCGTAGGCCTATAAGTATGTATAACTATAGAAGAAAGGTTAACCAGAAAAACAGTGGAATGGTGTCCACCTGGAAGAAGAAAGAAAGGAAGACATCGAAATTCGTGGATGCATGAAATAATAACTGGAATGAGAACAAAAGAGGACTGGAGTACATGGTGTGGATGGATAGATGTGTAGAAAAAAAGAAAATAAAACTTTAGAACATATTATTATAAACGCTTTTGATTAATTCAGAGCTACGGGACTTGCGCTGGTTCGAGTCTCCATGGGGGAAGACATTTTCTCGTGGTATTTCGGCCAGTATGGGACCGGTGCATCGTGAGGAATTTGGATAGCTACAATAAGTAGCGGTTCAGGTTTAGAAAACTAACTATAACGGCTGGGGGACACGACATGGTGACTACATGTCATCCCTACACTGGCAGGATGAACGTCTACCTATGTGAACAGATGTGGATGTGAGGCCAGCAGCCAACTGGTAGGCCAAGGGCCTTCTAGGCCTGTCCCACTTGGAGTTTATTTATTAATAGACTACAACTCCCTCGGTAATTATAAAAATAGTTTTCGCTTCGAAGTAAATGAAACACGCTAAACGAGTGAAAAGATATCACATCATTTCATATCAAGTTCCAACACAGTCTTTTATATACTATAAACCCAAGTTTAACTCCTATATAACCGCAATTACTGCAATGTAATGGCCATAAAAATGCAGTTTCAATAATCTTTATATGGGCTGTTATTATGTTAACATATATGACACATCATTCCGTCATTATTTAGGGATCTTATATACCTCTCCCCACTATCCAACCTTCTCCATAAAAACGTCCCCTCCTTCTACTGAGCTGGGAACACATCAAGGGGAGACTGCAAGAAAATCACTCATATTCTAAATACAATTTATCATTAGAATAATTGAGGATTCTATGTCACTTTTCCGCCTACAAAAATAAAAATAAAAATAGCATAAAACAAGCAATTTATTATCCCAGTAGGCTATATGAACAATAGCCTAATTAGCCTACCAGAATATATATATATATATATATATATATATATATATATATATATTATAGGTCGTTAGAGCGCTAAACGTACAGAGTTTAGAGACTCGGGTTCAAATCCCGACTCAAGCATTCATTTTTATTTTCATATCATATTTGCCTTCATTGCCAAATGTCAAAAATATAGTTATAACATCTAAATATAGGACAAGCGTTACTGCTATAAAGTAAATATTCTCTTTAAAAATTTGCTTAACTGTTAGGCCTATGTTAGCCACTAGATGTCAGTCGGGACGTATTTCCGCTACCTCTTGTGTGAATTGAGAATAATACATATAACTTATAAGAAAAATGTATGTTTGTGTTGGAATAATTGAGTAGCTCAGTTGGTTAGGGCACTAAACGTACAGAGTTTTGAGACTCGGGTTCAAATCCCGACTCAAGCATTCATTTTTCTTTTCATATCATATTTGCCTTCATTGCCAAATGTCAAAAATATAGTTATAACATCTAAATATAGGACAAGCGTTACTGCTATAAAGTAAATAGGCCTATTCTCTTTAAAAACTTGCTTAACCTTTTCACTGCTGAGATATTTCCAGCCTTTAAAACCCTCCATGCTCAATGCAGGGAAAAATATGGAAAAAGTTTATTTAGGTTCCTAGGAGATGGCAGTAGGCTATATGCCTGCTTAGTTTGAAAGCAATGCAATACATATTATATAACTAGCAGGCGTTTGGAGTTGAGAATGGATATACACACCCATAGCACAGCAAGCATTTTCTTTGCCAACGGATATACCCGTTCGTAGCAGTGTAAAGGTTAACTGTTAGGCCTATGTTAGCCACTAGATGTCAGTCGGAACGAATTTCCGCTACCTCTAGTGTGAATTGAGAATACTACATGGAAAGCAACGGAAGCTATCACACCTAGAATTGCCCGGTAAAGCTGCAAAGCATATTATTAATTATTAATGCTATTACTACAGGGAAAGACCTGCCCTCGAACAGAATTACTATAGAATAGAATATATTATTCCATAGGATAATAGGTTCTTCTTTTCTTCTTAAACTTAATTTGTAGGATTTTCATCCTGTTTATTTCCAAAATCACTCCTCGGAGGAAGACGTATTGGATGTGCATACACTGTCTATCCATCTCTTGACTGGTCTTCCTCTTGTTCTTCTCCCATCCATTGGTTTATCTTCTTTAGCTCTTTTTTGCAAGCTGGTTTTCTTCAATTCTTTCTGTATGACCCTTCCAATATTTTCGTCTATTTATAATAAATTTGGTTATGTCTTGAATATGGCATTTGTCCCTAATTTCTGTGTTGTGTATTTTATCAAATAATGTTCTCCCCTGAATAGTCCTAAGATTTTTATTTCGCATGTGCTTATTATTTGTTTAGTTTTTGTCATCATCATCATCGTCCTTTCAAGTATTAGGCCCAGTGGCCCGTTACGGTCTCCCGCCATCTCCGAAAAGGTCGACCCACAGATCTTCTGCCTCGAGGAATGTAGTGAAGAATTTGTTTTGGTGTTCTGTGACGATCTTTTGTTGTATATTGATAATAGGTTACATCATAAAAATCCGGGTCTCTTACAATTATTAAGTTCAATTTGCAATTAAATTTGAGGGAAAAAATTATAAGTAGGCTACTTTATTGATTTATTTCATGTGAAGACACAAGAGTTTGGGTGGGTGGGAACGGGTGAAACTGGGGGTGGAGCGGGAGTTTTTATGACGGCCATAGTGTAGGCAGTTGTAAGTAGAAGTACTTTACGAAACGACCCCATAAATGACAGTAGTAAACAGCTACTTGAAATGGTAACCATTAGAAAAGATATAACTAAAAAAAATTCTTTTGTTGTGGTTTTGTTCGTGTGGATATCGACTTTTCTGCGCAAAGATAAAACCGTTCAACTAATAATTATTGCAAAAATTGTGGCATTAAAAATAAATACAGCGATAAATAGTGCCATAAATTACAGCCAAGATATATTCGGTATCTAAATTTATCGTCTTCATGACAACTAAATGCTTATTAACATTAGAAATGCCAAAATTTTTACAACTGTACAAATTTCAACGAAGCTGACATACGTTTAAGCTTGGCAACATTATAGCACTTACATTCTAGGATAAAGTAAATAGGCCTATTTGGTACAGTCCGCCTAAATAATTGAAGTAGCCTACATGTTCTTACAAGTATAGAATTGATCATGATATTTTACTGATGATGATTATTTAACTCATGCCCCACATGGGTACTCAATGAACAATCAAGTTTCAATGAATTTTGTTTTACAAGCAACCACAGTCTTGTTTCGTCTCGCTCTTTATCGACATCTCTTTATCAGCTCCTGCTTGTGTAATAAAGCAAGCTCCTTTTAATATTCTTAAAAGGTCAGAGCATTGTTTTCTCCAACAAATAGGCCTACATTGAATAAAGCAAATAATGAACAGGTTACTTGATTTTATTGAATTGTTTACAAAAATAGTAAATTAATAACCTATAATGTTGATTATAATATAGCCTACATTTTGATGTGTTTCATTATTTTTCCACTAGGGTGCATTCTTACAATATTGCGATCCTATTCGGCAATAAATAATAGGATGATCAAGTTGCAGTAAATGAACATAACCTCACATTTCTGATTTCTTTTCAAACATCGCCATTTACATTAAATGTAGGGCCTATAACATTTTAAAATGCCGGTAACTATATTTAAATAATAATTTTTGAGTAAACAGCTTAATTTTATTCGTTAATTAGTCCTAACAAATGCCACTCTTGATTTCCAAATCCTCTAGACAAACTCACTTGTCTCTTCGTGAATTATGGGTGATATGGAAATCACTCGTGACATTACTTACTTACTTACTCACTGGCACTATCGAACCCGAAGGTTCATGCCCGTGCGGACATAAGCTCTCCATGCATCCCTATCCTAAGCTAATGCTTTCCAATCATTCCCTGTATAATCTACTTCCCTTAAATCATAGTTAATGTTGTTCTCCCACCTCATTCTTGGCCTACCAACTGGGCGTTTTCCCTCTGGCTCTCCTACAAGAAGCTTCCATGCACGTCTTTCATTCCCCATACGCGCAACATGTCCTGCCCATCGCAGTCTACGAGACTTAACTGTTCTTATTATATCTGGCTTCCTATAAAGACCATGTAGTTCATTCTTATGTAGTCTTCTCCATTCACCTGTCTGTTCATCTCTCTTTGGTCCAAAAATTTTCCTAAGAACTTTATAGTGACATTACTTATGAAAGCAAAATAATGAATAGGCCCTATACTTTGTTCTGAAGAATTATTGATGGGGATTCTTCATAACATGTGACGCCTCGAGAGCACGGCCTATAGCACAGCCCGAAAATCTTCTTCAAGATCACCATAGCAACTCCGGCCGTGAAAGCCTAATTCAATACATTTTTAACATTGCTTTATTACTATGTTAAAACGTGTAATTTTGAATTTAAACACTTTTTTATGTTCTCTTAAAAATGTATTAAATAATACTTATGCTGTTTTAGAATTGAGGTGACTATAAGCTGGCATCAGGAATTGAATTTCCTTAATTTAACAAAATAAACAAATATTCCGCAAACAAGCAAAAAGAGACCATAAATTCGACACGCTGAGGAATACCTTTAATTTGTCTGCGTGACGGACTTTCTAATCTATTAAACATTAGCTTTGAATAATTTGCAATAACATAAACGCTCCTATAAATCCGTTACATAAACACCGTAACAAAATGAATGCTCTCTTGAAATCGTTACGATTTGAATTTCTTTCATATATATAGGCCCTACTATATTCATGACGAATTGTAAGGGATGTTTGTACACTACCTCCATATAATGACCATAATTAAATCACTTTTCATCTACATTTCTTACGCTCAGAAAAATATATTTATAAAGGAGTCACATAAGCTATTCACTTTGTCCAAATTACTATAAGATGAATAGATATAAATAACTCATATGACCCTTTCCAAACTTCCCAAGATGCTTTACTTAAAATGGCGTCTTCTTTTGCAGGCCGACATGTTTTCAAAACCGAACAATAAGTTAATAAATATGTCCTACCCTCACCTTTTGATATGCAACTAGCCTCATTGGTCAGATTCCTACCTATTCATTCCCATCCTTCATAATACATAATCCAAAGCCCTCTAATGGTCGGCAATGATCTGTAAGCATATTTTTATGAAGGCCATGTCCCTAGAAGAATGGACGCTATGGCTATATCGCTCATAATAATCTCGCCGTAAATTGTGTTCACAAACCAGTTGTTCTCCTTGCCATTGAACAGAGATTATATTTGAGGGTTAAGATGTAGCCTATGTAATATGAAAACAGTGCAAGATGGCCTGTTTGCTGGGAAAATAACCTGATGCATTGTAATGCAATCCAGCTCTCTGCTTACATTGACTGACGCGAATGCCAGATGAAAAGATTTTAGAAGTCAGAACTTGTCTGTTCCCCGCACAAATTCGCTGTTCTTTAAAAAATAATTCACTGGCAGTATCGAACCCACAGGTTCATGGCAGCGTGAATATAAGTTCTCCACACATCCCTATCGCTACAACCTTAGCATGCCTTTGTGGCGAAGTAGGGTTTCAAAATATTTGGAGATTCAATAATAATAATAATAATAATAATAATAATAATAATAAAAATAATAATAATAATAATAATAATAATAATAGGCCTATCATGAGCTAATGTTTTACAATCATCTTCTGTTATTTAACATTTTCCAATAGTGCTAGTTTAACACAGTTCCAATCCATCCATAGTAATTCTGCCC
Organism: Diploptera punctata; assembly: GCA_030220185.1. NCBI lineage: Eukaryota > Metazoa > Arthropoda > Insecta > Blattodea > Blaberidae > Diploptera > Diploptera punctata. Next base: position 570,139 of record JASPKZ010007241.1, on the reverse strand, counting down.
GAAGGCAGGTCCTTCACTGCAATCATAGCATTTTCATGCTATGCTTGCAGCTTAACTAGGGAATCGTAGGTGTGGTAGCTTCCTGTTGCTTTCTACACTGTGAGGATGGTGATGAGAATGATAAGGATGATGATGATGGCCTAATGATTTCGGGAACCGTTTGGGCCTTAAAGTGTTCCTGCAATTTGTCTTACAGGTGAGGAAAAACCCCGATAAAAACCTCACCCAGAAAAACTGCCGCGACCGGGGATCGACAAGGCAGTACGCTACCTCGAGACCACAGCGGTGGACACAGTTCCAATAATGGATCATATTATAATGATATTGTGAAAAGAAAAATTAATGTCTTAACAAGGAATCGAACCGTGGACCTCTCCTCCGTAGGAGTGTGCAGCCCACTACACTATTCTAGACTTTGTACAGATTTGTATATGTGGAAAGAATTGTGTTTTTACCAAGTCTAGAATGGTGTAGTGAGCTGCACACTCCTTAGAAGAAGGAGAGGTACACGGTTCGATTCCTGGCTCAGACATTAATTTTCATTTTCACAATACCGTTGTAATATTAATCATCTCCTGCACAATCTATTTCACTAAAATCATGGTTAATGTTATTCTTCCACCTCATTTATGGTCAAACAACTGGGCGATTTCCCTCTGGTTTTCTAACAATAAGCTTATATGCAGCTCTTTCATTACAATTAGTGCCACATGTCCTGTCCATCACAGTCTACGAGATTAATTGTTATTATTAGGTTAGGCCTATAACCTAAGTTATCTGGTTTTCCATGAAGATTATGTAACTTACTGTTATACAGGGCTAGTTTTCTCCATTCGCCTGTCTGTTCATATCTCTTTGGTCTAAAAATGTTCCTAAGAAGTTTATTCTCATATAAGGCCTACTCGAAATCTTTTCTCCTCTCTTAAAACAAGACTTCATGTTTCGCATCTATATAGGGCATAGGCCTAATATAACAGGGGAGAATAAGACTTTTAGGCTATATATTTTCAGTTTAATATATTTTTAGAGAAAATAGGACGAGAGTCCTTACAAGATAATAGCATACATGTCCAGTTATAAGCTTTTTCGAGTCCGTACTTCGCATTCATATAGGCCTAACTGAAAGAATAACTGTTAAAAAACTTATTTTAACGCTTTTTGAGAGAAGTTAGGACGAAGATGATAAGAGTCTCTGAAATGCGTTCCTAGAATTTCGCCTATGTTCAATTTCTTCCTACACCTCATTCCTGTTTGGTATTTGAATTCACCCACTTCTCCAAAATATTCTTTTTTTGTCATTAACTCTCCATTTCCATTATATAATTTACTTCTACGATTTTTTTAACAGGATGTTATTAGCAATAATCTCTTGACTATGCTTGTAAATGGAAGTTGGTTTCCGTCCCTGTCTTTAAACAACAACAAATTTCCTCTAAAGTTAAATTATTGCTCTTCCATAAAAGTTTTACTCCTTGAGAGCACCCTATTAATTATCTGAATAACTTTATAACTGATGCTAATGGGGCGATAAAATTCAACAACAGAGTATATATTTTACAATAGTCTCACACCTATAAAACTGCCTTGCCTTCCTAACATATTATTGTAAGTTATCTTTACGACAAATGTTTTTTATTCAGGCTGTACTTGTGATATGGTAATTAAAGAGTCCACACCTTGGACACTTAGTAGTTGAAATTAACGATGTTTAGATATAAGCTTAATTGAAAACAATTGCGATGCCAATCATTAGTGTATTTAAAATAATTAGGCTGAAAATTAAATCGTATTGTTTGTTTCTAATTGTTTGCAAATTTATGCAAATTGAAAAGATTGTGATATGTAAAAATGCATTGGAACATTGAATAGCAGGAAATTTCAGTGAGACCTGCTTAATACAATTACAACACAGTATAGTATTAGGTATGTTATAGTCAATTTTTTGTAAGAGCCTATTTTGATTTTTAGTGCCTATATTAATGATTTTAGTATCTTTTTCCTGCCTATTTTGAACTTTTTAAGTGCCTAACATCCGGATTCTACTTACCACTCATAAATTTCTGACTTCATATTCGTCATCCATCCATCCATCCATCCATCTTAATCTGGGCCTTCCTCTTTGTCACCTTACTTCTGGCTGTGTTTTTTTTATAATTACATATAGGAATCAGATGCATAAAGAAATTAAACAAAGACTCAATTCTGGGAATGCGTGCTATTATATAGCCTATTACAGGGACACTCCTTTCAAAAAACGTTAAACTGAAAATATAGGCCTATAGGGCTAAAACTATTATTCTACCAGTTATATTATATGGGTGCGAAACATGGACTCTTACTTTAAGGGAGGAAAGGAGATTACAAGTATTTGAGAATAAAGTACTTAGGAAAATTTTTGGACCAAAGAGAGATGAACAGACAGGTGAATGGAGAAGACTACTTAACAATGAACTACATGGTCTTTATAGGAAGCCAGATACAATAAGAACAGTTAAGTCTCGTAGACTGCTATGGGCAGGACATGTGGCACGTATGGGGAATGAAAGACTTGCATGGAAGCTTCTTGTAGGAAAGCCAGAAGGAAAACGCCCAGTTGGTAGACCAAGAATGAGGTAGGAGAATAACATTATGATTTGAGAGAAGTAGATTATACAGGAATGATTGGAAAGCATTAGCTCAGGATAGGGATGTATGGGGAACTTATGTCCGCGCGACCATGAACCTACGGGTTCGATAGTGCGAGTGAGGAAGATAAAGTAAGTATTACAGGGACACTTGTCCCTTCTTCTCTCAAAACACGTTGAACTGAAAATATACAAGTCTGTTATTCTTCCAGTTGTATTATATGGATGGGAAACATGGACTTTTACTTTAAGGGACGAAAGGAGATTTGGATTATTTGAGAATAAAATTCTTAGGGGAATTTTTGGGCTAAAGTCACACATAGCTCGCACCGTCTTTTATTTTGACTGAGCCCAAGGCCTCGAGGGGGGGCTCACAACCTCTCCTCTGACCCTATTCAGTCCTAAGGTGACACAAGCTCATGTAATGATGAGGAAGTAGCCTATATGAGTTTCCCCATTAGATCACACCAATTATATATTTTAAACACCTGTGATTTGCTAAACAAGAATATTCTTTACGTAACAGACCCATGATAGGCCTATGAATGGAGATGAAATGGAATGATGGGGGAGAAAAGAGGAGTAGAGAGTGTAGGTGGGATGAAATTCGTGAAACGGGAGAATCCCGAGGAAAAAAAAAATCACGGTGTGACCAACGGTCAATAACTTACCCCACCTTATCCGCCAGGTTTCGAACCTGAGATCCCAGTCGGGATAACCACGTGCGCTAGCCACATGTTCACCGACAAGACAAGCGTCTGGTTAGCGCACCAGCCCGAAAAGGTGGAGATCTCGGGTTAAAATCTCGGTTCAGGCAGAACTTTTGGGGATTCTATGTCACTATGCCACCAACGTAAATTCAAGTAAAAATACGGAAAACACACAATTTATGTTTTAAGAAAAATTAATGCTTGAACCTGGAATCAAATCTTAGACCTCTGGCTTTGTATGTCAGCTTTAAATCCAGAGTCAGAGGTCCAGGTTTCGATTCCAGGTTCAAGCGTTAAATTAAGTTATATTTTCAAAAAAATAGTCTATCCAGGACTCAAAAATGTTAAACTAAATATAACATCAAACCCTAATTCATTGTTGCAGTAGCCTATGTGAATAGGGTAATTACACTGGTCAACATGATTTTTGTCTCATGAGAACCAACAGTTGTACTTAATGCAGTTTTTTATCTTGTTTTCAAATATGTAGGGTCTATTCGGAATTTCGCCATCATCCATAGTTTTTTTATTTCAATTTCAATTAATGGATTTAAATAATTATTTTTTAATAAACGTTTTATCATCCAATTTGTCCATTGTAAAATAAAACCAAATGAGCTCAGATGGTTTCAGCTATGGAAAAGAGATATCAAGGCAAATGGAATCCTAATGTGCTGGCCGATTATTGTTGGACCATCAAGAGGGATGCTCCACAGGCGAAATACAGCAGAAACTCCTCATGTCTTACTTTCTAGGAGACCCGGATGTTCGGATATTATGTAGTTACGAATGTAGAAAATATTGAAGTGTTTGAAATTATAAATTTCTGTCTCTCAGAAACCTTGCGTGATGGAGAAAAACCGATATCATATTTGAATTCAGGAGAAAAAATACTACCAGATTCACATTTTCTTTTTCTGAGACAAAAAAAAAGTTTCTTTTGTTGCTCAGTGTTACCTGACAGGAATTTGTAACTTGATTTTTTCACGAATCAAATATAAAAAAAGTTAAAATGCTTTAAAATAAAGAGAGAAGTTCAGTTCAAACTAACCTAAAACCAGCATACTGTATTTATAATGTAAAATGTAGTTATATCATATTAGTCACTGCTCAGACAATGTAGCCAACTTATTACAAAAACCCCTTATAACAAACAAGTGAACGCTAAACTAATCTGGTGTAGCTACTAAGTCTCCCATTTTTTATTCTAACTTGCCCAACTAACATGAACTTGTCAATTTTCTCACATTGGCTTGTCCAATTACATAGATGGACTCTTAGGATAGAATTACCTTATATGCGAACAAACATGAAATTGGCTCTAGCGGGAACATTGTCATCACATTGGCCAATACGATAATAAGGGTGGATTTCTCAACCGAAATCTAAACCACGACCCCAGTTTTCAAATGTTTTATTGTTTCCATAACACCTATAAAATTGCTGAAAATTGACAGAAATTGTTATGTAATCATAGACATGGTTCAGGCATTTGTTTTTGTATTCAACAGCCGTAGATTTCAGTTTTTATACTTGTTATGGAAACAATAAAAAATCGAAAACCGCGGTCATAATTTATACTTTGGTTGAGAAATCCACCCTAAAAGTCACTTGTTTTCCGATCGAATATTCACTGGTATGATGGTGGCAAAGAACAGCCTAATTATTTTTTCCTCTCTATTTTTATTACTTTAAAATCTGTCTGTAAAGTTCAGTTCAATTCAGTAAATATGATAGAGTATAGATTATATAGAGAGAGAGGTCTATCGCTGTTGGGAAGTGAGTATACAGCTTTCAAGTCGTCTTCAAGCTATTTTATCGTGGCGGGCTTTCTGCTGCTACATCACGGTGTGCGAGAATAAATTATCCAACAGAGCTCGGCTTCCCGCGGCCATGCTATTTGTTGTCTTCCCCATAGAATGGGGCTACACAAGAATGGCTCTATACTGCTTGCTTATATGCAACAGCACCTACTTCATTACTCATCATTAGATCTCGGGACTTTAGGTTTTTATGTCTATTTCTTCATGCAGGAATAAATAAAAAACCAATGATGCTGGTACAAATATCATAAAATGTTATAGCACTTGCTTTATGTTGAACTGTGTCACAAATGGCTATTAACACAAATATATTGTATAATGGAATTGGACAGTTAATGCCAAATGAGAGAAATTTGAAGTGGTTAATTCAAACACCTTGGAACACTAACGCTGGTCGACAAGGATTTCTTCACAATAAATATGATTAGTGAATTTAGTGCATTTTTTGATACTGAATTCAGATATTTAGCCAGAATTTTTTCATCAGGCACAGTTTTTATGTGACAGCTACTTTTTTAAAATTGATTTTAGCTTTTCTTTGACCTGTCATAGGAACCTGGTTGCAGTGATGAACAAAAGAAGCAAATGAAGCGTACCAATCCTTTCTCATTTGTTTTCAAACCTCGCAGTTTAAATTAAATATATAAATATTTTAAAATAACTATAGTTAAATAATGATTTGTGAGTAAACAGCTTAATTTTATTCGTTAAATAGTCCTAACAAATGCCACTCTTGATTTCCAAATTCTCTAGATAAATTGGAAATCACTCGTGGCATTACTTATGATAACTTATATTTATTATTTTACAACTATGTACTAAGGTAATGGCATTCCAAGGGAAAAATCAAATCAGATCGAAAATAGTAAAAGGAAACAAAATCATAGAACAGGTGAACCATCTCAATTATCTAGGATGTGACATTTCATTTAATTATGATAATGATAATAAAATAGCAAAATTCCAGGGAATATGTGGTTCGATAAAACGATCACTAAATAACAAAACAACAAGAGAAACCCAATTGAAATTTTATAAAATGTTGGCAGTACCGGTACTGCTCTATGGTTCAGAAGCCTGGATACATAAAACACAAGATCTAAGTAGGATAACGGCGGCAGAAATGAAATTTTTGAGATCTGTTAAAGGGTGCACTAAGGAAGACAGAATCAAGAACATAGAAATAAGACAGGAACTTGAAATATTAGCAATAACTCATAAAATAGATACATATAGACAAAAATGGAAGCAACACATAGACAGAATGAATGAAGATAGATATCCAAAACAAATAACAAAATACAAACCTAAAGGCACCCGAGATGTGGGCAGACCTAGAAAGAGATGGGCTGAAGTCGGAACGGGTCAACAGACCTAATCCTTGAATGCAGATGATGATGATGACAACTATGTCTACAGGTTGTGTAACTTTTAAGCCGTAACTAGAGTAACTTTAGGTTTTAACCGTTAAGGGTTAAGTTAATTTAAGGTTATTAAACCTTTTGCTTTGAATTAGCCTAAATTTTATGCATGTCTACTGTATGTATTTTTAAAGGTCAGTGGTTCACCAAACTCAGATCGTTGTGGAATGGATTCACGAGTCGAAAAAAAGATTGGGAACCGCTGCTCTAGACCATCGCGGCAGACAAAGTAGATTCATAAATGAACAAAACTGCTTCACCTTATTGCAACTGCCCAGAAAAATCACTGCAGACGGCCCACCATCTGATGACTGAATGCAACATGTTCTCCAGAGATCGACCAGCTATACTACAAATTGCTACTCCGCCAAATATTCTGAAGTTCCACTTTAACACAGTCAACGTTGCAGAATTTCTTACGAGGATCTTCCGTCAACTACAAGAACAACTAGAACAATAGTAGTAAAAGATTCCGGGCTATGTGGCCGTGGTCTATAACTGGCGTTTCTTCCAGACGTTTCTCCCTCAACTGCGGAGGGCATCTTCAGTGGCGAGCGCTAGAAGCTGTTGTTTCCCTGTCGTAGACTCGACTGCGTCATTCGCTCGCCACTGAAGATGCCCTCCGCAGTTGAGGGAGAAACGTCTGGAAGAAACGCCAGTTATAGACCACGGCCACATAGCCCGGAATCTTTTACTACCATGATTACCGGCCGTGAAAGCCTGCATTCCACAACTAGAACAATAATTGAACAATTGTAAAACTGTAAATATCCCGTGATATACCATTGGTGAAACACGGGTTGTAACATATATGTAGGCTAAATAAAAAAAATAAAAAAAAGTAGATTCATCGTTCTTTGATTCGTTAATTTAATGAGAAAAAGTGCAGAAAATTCTTTGCAGTCCTTATACAGACCTAGGTATGCACAACAATGGCCACTATACATGTCTCCATGCACCACTTGATATAAATATCAGCTATTTGTATATTTTTTTAATAAAAAAACAAGTAGGCTTCTTGACGTTAAAACTACAATTAAAAGTTGTTTGTAAGTTGGGAATGCAGGTTACAGTCTGCTAATTACGTGGAATTTTATCTTAATGTAGATAATAAAGGATATTTGAAGACCTCTTTCATAAACACAGGGTCTCTTAATTACTGGCATTTAAATTTATAATTAAATGAATATTGACTTAAATAATTGTCAACAGAAACATAACTATTAAATCAGTATTAAGTAACATAACTTGGATTTAACAAGCAAGCTTAGAAAATAAGCGACGTATTAATTATCAGAATATAACTTCAAAAACAAGGCATTTTTAACAGGCCTACAGTAATAAGGAGTGCAGTGACATACAGTACAGAAACATGTGAATTAAAATCTAGGACAATATGTAAATTAAATTCTGCAGAAATGGATTTTTAGACGCGTTTAGCTGGAATTTCTTGAAGAGATAAAATAAGAAAGAGTGTATTCAAATAAAAAGATGAATGTTCAAACTTCAATTGTGAATTTTATAAAAAAAAACAAACGATTAAAATGGTATGATCATGTAAAAACAATGAGAGAATATAAATTCCCAAATAAAATACTAGAATAGGTGCCACTTGATACAACAAGAAATGGACGGCCAAAAATAACGAGGATGATGGTGTTTTGAGCAGCATGAGGAAAAGGAATGGACGATGACGATTGGAATGAGATATATATATATATATATATATATATATATGTGTGTGTGTGTGTGTGTGTGGAGGAGAATGACAGTAAATGAATTGCGTGCAGGAAGATGTGAAACCTGCTAAATATATAAACATAGCCCTATAATTTATTCTCTTAAAATGCTAATTAGATAATTTAAGGAAGAATAGGGAACAGGGTTGCCATTATAACAGTATTTTCTTGAGAGAAATCTTTATATAAAACTGAAGATTGCAACACAGCAAGTAGGCTACAGAGTTGTAAGTTGTAGCCGTCCAAGCCACCCCCGCTTAAAGAAAAAAAAAGTTACCACTTGTCACTGAGATCGTGCAGATCCGTACTATCCTGTGTGTAAGTGTCGACTCTTATATTTACTATAAAACTAGTTTGCATGCCGTAAAAAACTATGTTTTTTAAATGTATAGTATAGTTTATTACTTTCTTTGTATTTTTTTCTTTTCTTTTTATGTATAGTAGATTCGAGTTGTTATTCCTTTTTTTATTCATTGTATCATTAATTTAATTTTAATTGTATTTAGTTTCATTGTATTATTAGACATTATTTTCATTATTATTCAATATGACCGTTAATTAATTGTTCAATATGACTATTATTGTAATTCTTTTTTTTGTATTCATATGTAACATATGTTTGTCCTTTTTAATATGACTATTATTATAATTTTTTTGTATTAATATGTAACATATGTTTGTCCTGTTTAGTATGAATATTATTGTAATTTTTTTTTGTATTTATATGTAACATATGTTTGTTCTGGTGAGTGGAAGAGAAGGCCACATGGCCTTAACTCCACCAGGCTAAATAAATATATTCTACATAGATTTGGAGAAAGTACTGCTAGCCTTGCTCCTCCGCCCCTCCCTAAACAAACAAATACCGTTATTATGAGTTTGGCAACATCTACCCTCTGTAGTAACTTCCTGGGTTGAATTAGAATGTACTACGTAGTTTGTCTTCCGAATATCCTACAAGGAATTTTCATTCTCCGTTCGTGTCTCATGTCCTGCCCATCGCAGTTCACGAGACTTAACTCTTCCTTTTACATATTGTTCCCATAAAGATCATAGGTCTATAGCTCACAGTTATGTAGTCTTCTCCAGTGACCTGTCTATTCATTTCTTTGGTCTAAAAAAATCGTAAGAACTTTATTCTCAAATAGGCCCCCTACTCGTAATATTAGCTTCTTCTTCTTCACTTCACGGGCTAGGCAAAATGTCTGTTCCTCCTCACAGTTGTTCTGTCCATCTTTTCAATGGGCTTCTTACATTCCTTGAACCTCTTGGCTTTTAGTTAAATGCTGCTTTTGGTAGCCTTGTTACGTTCATTCTTTCTACATACCTAAACCATTTTCCTCTACATCCTTTGATTTTATCATTTAATGGATATCTATATTTAACTCTGTTCTTATATCTTCATTCTTTAACCGATCCATTCTTGTGCAGCCTTTTGTTCTTCTAACGAAGTTCATTTCTACACTTTGTATTCTACTTTGTAATTTTTTTGGTCATTACCCAAGTTTCACTCCCATAAAGTAATGCAGGAACTGCAAATATTTTATAAAACTTTAATCTAGTAGGCCTATCTCTTCTTGTTTTGTTCCGTAATATTATCTTTCTCCTTAAATTAGGAGTCCATGTTCCACATTCATTGAATATACTTACTTATTTACTCACTGGCACTATCGAACCCGTAGGTTCATGGCCGCGCGGACATAAGCTCTCCCTACATCCCTATCCTGAGCTAACGCTTTCCAATCATTCCCTGTATCATCTACTTCCCTCAAATCATAGTTAATGTTATTCTCCCATCTCATTCTTGGTCTACCAACTGGGCGTTTTCCTTCTGGCTTTCCTACAAGAAGCCTCCATGCACGTCTTTCATTCCCCATACGCGCAACATGTCCTGCCCATACCAGTCTACGAGACTTAACTGTTCTTATTAGATCTGGCTTCCTATAAAGACCATGTAGTTCACTGTTAAGTAGTCTTCTCCATTCACCTGTCTGTCCAATTTTTTTTCTGAGAAATTTAATCTCAAAAAACTCGTAGGCCTAATCTCATTTCCTCCCTTAAAGTATGAAGGAGAAAAATACTTTTTTTTACGGGCCCGTAAAGTTCAGTCTTCGTACTTTTCCCTTGGATTTCCTTTTCATTAAAAAAAACCGACCCAGGCCAAATTTGTGTTCGCGGCGGTCGGAACCAGAGGCAAGAAAGAAACCCTAGACCACCAAGATCGAGAGGATTTAATATCCAGAAAGGTAATAAAATTCTAAATTGATTAATACCTAGAGTTGATTACGCTTGAGTTTACATTGGATAAAATTTGTTGCACCTTGTAGTTCTTTTCCATTGTCCAAGAGCAATTTATGCGCAAAGAATCCAAGTATTTTAATACGTTACACATTTCAGCATTATAAAAAAAAGGGGAAAGGGAATAAAGAAGAATAAAAAAGGGAGACAAGAAAAATCCAGCAATGGAGGGAACATTAATCTTAGAATAAAAAAAAAGAAGACATGGCCGCTTGGCCACCCTGCCTATCTGCGTGACCCTTGCTGATATATATGACCCTAAACACACGTGAATGTCTTCACCCCTGCACGGGCATTCTCAGATGTAGAACCATCTAAGTGCTGAATACCAAATGGTCTATTAAAAAAATAAGTTCATACTGTCCATTTTTTATAACTACGTTATGTAGCTTATCGATTTTTTTTACAATATAGGACCCTGTGTATATATATATAGTATATAGTGTATATATATATATATATATATATATATATATATATAAAATCACCATCATGGTAGGCCGTTGGCCTGTTCCGCTCTCAGAATTCATCTTCAGATTGTATATAGGCCTACGATATATAGGCATATATACATATATATATAGGCCTATTATAATTAAATTTTTATATTGAGCAATGCAAGCTATAATCCATCCATAGTAATTCTGCCTGAAGGCAGGTCCTTCACTGCAATCAATCATTTGCATGCTATGCGTACAGCTTTACTAGGGAATTGTAGGTGTGGTAGCTTCCCGTTGCTTTCCACACTATAATAATAACTTATAGGCTAATAGGTATAAATTATATAGAAAAATAGGTGTTTGAATTGAATTCGCCTGGTGGTGTAATGGATAACACGCTGGGGTACAGATCCAGAGTTCCGGGTTCGAATCCCGTCCAGACATTTATTTTTCTTATCATGTCATATATACAGGCCTATATATAAAAAATAAGTTAGGCTATAGGCCTATATAATATTTAAAAATGAATGTTTTTTTGTTCGTACTTTATGCGCGGCAATGCCGTTGATCCGATTGTGATGCGACTTTTTGCAAAATGTTCAGGAGATTCCCGAGATGAACATAGGCTTTAGGAGAATTGTGATACTCAACTCCTACACCCTTAAAAATCGCCGTTTGTAATGGAAAACGTGAGAAAGTAGCTCTTTGGACGCTTAAATGGCTTACGCTGCCTAAATCATTTAAGCGTCCAAAGAGCTACTTTTTTTCACGTTTTCCACTACAAAGGGCAATTTTTAAGGATGTAGGAGTTGAGAATCACAACTATCTTATAGCATATGTTTATCCCTGGAATCTCCTGAACATTTTGCAAAAAGTCCCATCACAATCGGATCAATGGTATGGTCCCGCATAAAGTACGAACAAACAAACAAACATTAATTTTTATATATTAGAAAGGCCTCAGCAATTAAACTCGTATTGGCATTTAGGACAAAATATTGTAATGGCGTCCACCTGGAAGAAGAAAGAAAGAAGACCTCGAAACTAATGGATACATGAACTGGAATGAGAGAAATAGGACTGTAGAACATGGAGTGGATGGATAAGGACGAGTGGAGAGGTAATGTGTAAACATTGAAAATCTGTATGTCCCATATAAATAAATTAAATTATAAACCACGGAAAAACAATGAAGAGTCCCCTCGACACTTGAATTGAGAACGAATAGGTTAACAATTGTCTACCTCTTTGAAAGCTCACGGATATAACAGTAGCCTAATAATTAGGCTATTAATGTTTCATCGCCAAAATATTAATAGGGCCTAGAAGCTATAAAACATTATACAAAGGATCTACTTCGAAAATAAAAATTGTAAATCATATAACAGAGGGATTTACTAAATAGTAAAACTTTTTTCGTCCATTTGCCCACTGTAAAATATAACGGGGAACACTTTCATCGGGAGATTTCAGCTATGGAAAAGATATATCAAGGCAAATGGAATCCTAATATGCTGGCCGATTATTGTTGGACTATCAAGAGGGATGCTGCACAGGCGAAATAAGCCTATAGCAGAAAATCGTAATTTCTTACTTTCTAGGTGAGTCCGAATGTTCGAATATTGTGTAGTTACGAATGTAGAAAATATTAGTGTTTGAAATTATTATAAAAGTCCCGCGCCGTAGCCGAGCGGTTAAGGTAGGAAGCCTTCGCGCAGAGCTACGGAACTTGCGCTGGTTCGAGTCTCCAAGGGGGAAGAAATTTTCTCATGGTATTTCGGCCAGTATGGGACCGGTGCCCATCCAGCATCGTGAGGCAATTGGGTAGCTACAATAAGTAGCGGCTCCAGGTTGAGGAACCAGCTATAACGGCTGGGGGACTCGACATGCTAACCACGTCACCCCTACACTGGCTGTTGATCATCTACCTCTGTGATTGACACATGTGGATGTGAAGGGCCAGCAGCCGGCTGGTAAAAGGGCAACCGCTGAAAAGTGGAATGACCCTCAATCGGAATCGGAAATTATTATAAATGCCTGTCTCTCGGAAACCTTGCGTGATGGAGAAAAACCGACATCATATTTGAATTCAGGAGAAAAAAATACTATCAGAATCACATATTTTTCTTTCTGAGACAAAAAAAATGTTTCTGTTTTTTTTTTTGTTGCTCAATGTTATTGTTATTATTCGTATTAAAAGCGTTATGCTGAAACACAGCACTCAGAGAGTTGTGCAGACCTGATCTAAAGAACAGTCGCACTCGCTATATGCATTTGAAAATAGATGTATTTTAAATAACAAATGAAAATCTACTTATGATAATGATCTGAACGAGTTCGTTATAAGAACGTGTGGTCCGTACGTCGCAAGTGTTACGTGCAATTAAGCATTTCAGACGTGTTGTCGCAACGTGAGAAGAATACCGAAGACATCGGTAGCCTTGGTGTAGTGGACTCTACTGATTTATAGTGTTGCAGCACAAAACACTCTAGGGTGGGGTCTATAATTATTTCTTTCGAAATAGTCATAAATGTCTTTCCACGTAAATACAATCAACAAAAATAAATTAACCCGAAAGTAAAACAAAACTGTAAGGGCAACAGATGTAGAAGGCCTTTGTTCGGCTGCTGGCCTCACACCCACACATTAATCACAGAGGTAGACGATCGTAAGCCAGTGTATGGGGTGACATGCGGTTAGTAGGTATGTCGGGTCCCCAGCATTTATGGCTGATTTTCTCAACCTGGAGTCGCTACTTAGGCCTATTGTATCTACCCAAATACCTCACGATGTTGAGTGAGCACTGGTCCTATACTGACCGAAATTCCATGAGAAAATTTTCACCCCATGGGGACTCGAACTAGCGCTAGTCCCGTAGCTCTGTGCCAAGGCTTGTTGCCTTTACCACTCGGCTACGGGAAGTAAAACAGAACACTGAGTAACAAAAAAGAAACTTTGTCTTTTGTCTTAGAAATAAAAATAGGTGATTCTGATAGTATTTTTTGCCTGAATTCAAATATGATAGGCCTATAGGTTTTTCTGCATCACGCAAGGTTTCCGAGAGACGGAAAACAGATATAAATAACAAACTAAATGAGTTTAATTATATAACACTAATAAGAACATTGAAAAATAAAGCCAGGAAAGACTCTATAATGAAATTATACAAGACATAGGGGCTATTTTTACTTATGGATCCAAAACATGGACAGTGACAACACAACAATCTGCCAGAATACAAGCTGCTGAAATGAAATTCCTCAGATCAATAGCAGGATATCAAAGAACAGACAAAAACATAGGCCTAACACAGAAATAAGACAACAACTAACAGTAGAGGAATTAAACACAACAATAGTGAAATACAGAACAAACTGAAAAGAACACTTGACTGAGAATAGAATACCAAAATCAGCATACAGCTATTCACCACGAGGAAGAAGAAGTTTGGGAAGACTAAAGAAAAGATGGAAAGAGCAGCAATTTGGAACCGGAACAGGCTAGTACATAAGCCTAAACCGTGAAGAAGAAGAAGGATATATATATTTTCAGTTAAACGTTTTTTGATTAACTATGATTTGAGGGAAGTAGAATATACAGGGAATGATTGGAAAGCATTAGCTCAGGATAGGAATGTATGAAGAGCTTATGTCCGCATGGCCATGAACCTACGGGTTCGATAGTGCCAGTGAGTAAGTAAGTAAACGTTTTTTGAGACGAGTTTGGAATGACAAGAATCCACGTGAATCATTATACTGTATACATTTTGTTCAATGTCACTTTTGCTATTTACTATTTAGGACCGATTAAGATCGGTAAAAATTAAAAAGAATCTTCATGAAAAGAACATCCACAGCTTTATTCCTTTGTAATTTGCTAAAATAAATAAATAAAGAATCCACTTTTTCGCTTATAATCAAATCTGGGAAAATATTTCCATCCAGTAATTCAGCTTCACACAATGAATTCTCAGATAACACTAAATTACATCGCGTCCTTGAAAACAAGTAGCCTAATACCTGCTAATTTGCCTTAAGTAAGTTATTTCATTATAGTACATAGAGAAACCCTATAGCGTACAAAATAATTTATATTAATGATTACAACCATTAAGTAAGCTCATATTTCATAGCTAATAATTAAATGCGGTTTAAATATGCTACAAGGGGGGGGGCATAATAAGCTACTATCACCTCCGTTACTATAAATCACCATAAAAGGTTTTAAGCACCGTTTTATAGCTGCGAGGCGAGATATGAATGTGCTAACATGCATTGTGGTTCTCTAGCCTCGTGCCTTGTGCATAATTATTCAAACACACCTATTATTCAATTTAAGGTTAGAATTTTCGATTACTTAATTATACAGTTTTTAAAATGCCTGTAAAATTAGTTTTAAGTGCGCTATAACATTTCCCTTCTTTCTGGTAGCCTATTCCTTATCTAATTTCACATGGACCTTTTTTTTTTTTGAGCAAGCTAAAAACAGTTCTTCTTTCAATACACTGTGCAACAAAATTTTTTTTTTGTCTCAGAAAGAAAAATATGTGATTCTGATAGTACTTTTTTCTCCTGAATTCAAATATGATATGGTTTTTCTTCATCACGCAAGGTTTCCGAGAGACAGGAATTTATAATTTCAAACACTTTAATATTTTCTACATTCGTAACTACACAATGTTCGAACATTCGGACTCACATAGAAAGTAAGAAATGACGATTTTCTGCTATATTTCGCCTGTGGAGCATCCCTCTTGATGGTCCAACAATAATCGGCCAGCATATTAGGATTCCACTTGCCTTGATATCTCTTTTCCATAGCTGAAATCTCCTGAGTTAGCTCATTCGGTTTTATTTTACAATGGACAAATGGACGAAAAAAGTTTATTAAAAAGATAGTTATTAAAATCCATTAATTGAAATTCAAATAAAAAACTGTGGGCGACGGAAAAATTCCGAATACATTTTTGAAAACACGATAAAAAAACTGCATTAAGTACAACTATTGGTACTCATGAGACAAAAATCATTTTGACCAGTGTATTTAGTATGGCTTTACTTGTGCTATAACGCTAATCCAAGAGTGTGTAGGGTATAGGCTACTCTACAAGGTACTGATTCGTGGCATTATGAGCCATTGAATATTAAAATGGGCTATGTCTACTTTTGGTTCATTTACAAGTGAGCAGGTCTACTGATAGCTCAAGTGTATACTGGTCAACATGTTTTTCGTCTCATGAGTACCAATACTTGTACTTAATGCAGTTTTTTTATCGTGTTTTCAAATATGTATTCGGAATTTCTCTATCATCCACAGTTTTTTTTATTTAAATTTCAATTAATGAATTTAAATAATTATTTTTTTAATAAAGGGTTTTTCGTCCATTTGTCCATTGTAAAATAAAACCAAATGAGCTACCTCAGGAGATTTCAGGTATGGAAAAGAGATATCAAGGCAAATGGAATCCTAATATGCTGGCAGATTGTTATTGGACCATCAAGAGGGATGCTCCACAGGCGAAATATAGCAGAAAATCCTCATGTCTTACTTTCTAGGAGACCCGAATGTTCGGATATTGTGTAGTTACGAATGTAGAAAATATTAAACTGTTTGAAATTATAATATCCTGTCTCTCGGAAACCTTGCGTGATGGAGAAAACCCGATATCATATATTTGAATTCAGGAGAAAAAATACTATCAGAATCACATATTTTTTCTTTCTGAGACTATTTTTTTATTGCTCAGTGTAATCAATGTAAAGGAATCTGTCCTCCCGAAATGGATGCATTTATTCATTGCATAAAAAACTAAAAATATATAAAACTGTTAGTCTATCAGTTATATTACATGAATGCGAAACATGGACCTTTACTTTAAGGAGGAGAAAATATTACGAGCATTTGAGAATAAAGCTCTTAGGAATATTTTTGGACGAAAGAGAGGCGAATAGACAAACGAATGGAGAAGTCTACTTGACACAGTTTCCTTTATGGGAAACCAGATAGGCCTATAATAAGAAGAGTTAAAATCTCGTAAGGCCGCGATTGACAGGACATGTGGCATGAATGTGGACTGGAAGAGGAGCAAGGGAGCTCCTTATAGGAAAATCATTGGGTAAAACCCCCAGCGTTTATACAGGGGATGATTGGAAGACATTTGCTCAGGATTGGGATATATGGAGAGTTTGTCCTCGCAGTCACGAGCCTTCAGGTTAGTGCCAGTAAGTTACTTATGGCTTTTCGGAGTGGCCAGATTTTCGTAGAATATAGTATCGTTAAAGGTATAGATGCCATTATTTGGCTCAAGAACCTTATGGATTTGTTTTTTCTTTTACTTTGATATATCGAGGAATTTTGTTCACACAAGTCTCTATATTCATGGAATGTCACACACATTCCATTCATGGAATACAAATAGCTTTAACATTTTTCAAAATAGTTACACGTGTAATATTTATAGTAAGAAAACATCTAAAATTGCCAGATATTCCACATACGATACTGCACAATGAGACATTAATTTAGACAGAAGCCAAGTAGAGATGGTAATTTAATATCTCGCTATGATATTGCTAGGTTTATACTTACGAGAAAGTAGTGAAAAGCACTTGTTACTGCCAACTCTATAGCATTACAGGAATTTTATATTGTCAATTAACAAAGAATTTCTGATTCTATTGCCAATTATGGAATCACATTGACTTTCAATTGGCCATTGAAGTTCAACGTTCCACGTTATTTCTGAATATCAGTGATAATAAGAAACCGCTACCGAATCATTTAGTTTAGCTGAAAGCGTTTGAGTATATAATAATAGGAACGAGGTATACAAAGAAATTAAACATACGATTCCGATTGAGGGTCTTTCCACTTTTCAGCGGTTGCCCTTTTACCAGCCGGCTGCTGGCCCTTCACATCCACATGTGTCAAACACAGAGGTAGATGATCAACAGCCAGTGTAGGGGTGACATGTGGTTAGCATGTCGAGTCCCCCAGCCGTTATAGCTGGTTCCTAAACCTGGAGCCGCTACTTATTGTAGCTACCCAATTGCCTCACGATGCTGGGTGGGCACCGGTCCCATAACTTACTGGCCGAAATACCAAGAGAAAATTTCTTTCCCCATGGAGACTCGAACCAGCGCAAGTCCCGTAGCTCTGCGCCAAGGCTTCCTACCTTAACCGCTCGGCTACGGCGCGGGACTAAACATACGATTCAATCCTGGAAATGCATGCTAGTATGTATTAGGCCTACATGGATTCTTTTCGTCCCAACTTCTTTCAAAAAATTCAATCTGAAAATATAGCCTATAAAACTGTCTCTCTTCCAGCTATGTTATATGGATGCGAAATATAACTAACTAACTCACTGGCACTATCGAACCCGTAGCTTCATGGCCGCGCGGACATAAGCTCTCTATATATCCCTATCCCGAGCCAATATTTTCCAATCATCCCCTGTATAATCTACTTCCCTCAAATCATAGTTAATGTTATTCTCCGACCTCATTATTTTTCTACCAACTGGGCGTTTTCCCTCTGGCTTTCCTACAAGAAGCTTCCAAGCACGTCTTTCATTTCCCATTCGTGCCACATGTCCTGCCCATCGCAGTCTACGAGACTTAACTGTTCTCATTATATCTGGCTTTCTACAAAGACCATGTAATTCAGTGTTATGCAGTCTTCTCCATTCACCTGTCTGTTCATCTCTCTTTGGTCCAAAAATTTTCCTAAGAAATTTATTCTCAAATACTCGTAATCTCCTTTCCTGCCTTAAAGTAAGAGTCCATGTTTCGCATCCATATAATATAACTGGTAGAATAATAGTTTTATATATTTTCAGTTTAACGTTTTTTGAAAGGAGTTGGGAAGTCAAGAGTCTCTGTAATACATAATAACATACATTTCCAGAATTGAGCCTATGCTTAATTTCCTTGTGCATCTCATTCCTGTTTGTGATTATTGTTCCTAGGTATTTGAATTCAGCCACTTCCTCAAAATTTCCCTCATTTGTCATTAGCTCTCCATTTGCATTATATAATGTATTATTTATGTGTGACCATATATTTAGTATTATTGATATTTAATTCCAGTCCCAATTTCTTAGTGTTACTCAATAGTGTGTGCGTGTTGTCCTTTAGTATCTCCTCGCTATCGGCCAATAGTACTACATCATCAGCATAAGCTAACAGCTTATTAATATAATTGAGTTGTAAGCCTTCTTCATCCTCTTAAAGATTTGATGGCATTCTCTAGTACAAAATTAAATAGTGGGCCCTTAAATTAAGGAAGGAGAAAATAGCCTATAACGAGTATTTGAGAATAAAGTTTTTAGGAAATTATTCGGACCATAAGAAAGATGAACAGACAGACGAATGGAGAAGACTTTATAACAGTGAGCTACGTGGTCTTTATAGGAAACCAGATGTAATATCAAGAGTGCGATAGACAGGACGTGTGGCACGAATTGGGAATGAAAGAGGGTAATGGAAGCTTCTTGTATGGAAACCAGAGGGGAAAACGCTCAGTTGGTAGACCAAGAGTGAGGTGGCAGAATAACATTAACCTTGATTTGAAGTAAGTAGATTATACAGGGGATGATTGGAAAACAGCTTAGGATAGGGATGTATGGAGAACTTATGTCCGCGCGGGGATGAACCTACGGGTTCAATAGTGCCAGTTTATTAGTTAGATAACGTTTGAATCTCGCATTATGGAGGACCCGAGTTAAAACCCCTGCATCTGTCAAGCTGACAGTTTTAAAGATAAATCATGGACAAGAATTTTATTACCAGAATTTTCACTATTTTTTTCCCGCGTCAGAGTAGAGCAGTTTAAGACACAATGCCTTGCTACAGAGTTACGAGTCTTACGCTATTAAGGTGGGGCACAATTTTTCTCAAGGGATTTTGGACAATATGGGACAGGTACCCACCCAGCACCGTGAGAAATTTGGGCAGCTACAATAAGAAACAACCTGGACATTAACAAATGCAGATAGTAAACAAATAGAAGCTGCTGAAATGAAGATGTTGAGAGCAATAGCAGGATACCAAAGGACCGATAAAAAGAAAAACGAAGATATAAGAACAGAACTTAACATATTTAATCTCTGTGAAAGAATAAAATATTATCAACATGCTTATCTTCAGCACGTATTACGAATGAATGAACAGCGCATACCAAGAAGAATGTATAATTATAAACCAAAAGGGAGAAGAATGTTGGGAAGACCTTTGAAGAGATGGAAGGACCAATTCGACCTATAATGAGATCGGAACAGGCCATTGGGCTTAATCCTTCTTGTTGTTGATGATAATAAAAAACGGCCGTAAAGTAAAAAAGCAACTATAACGGCTAGGGACCTGACACCGTTAACATATGTCAGCTCATACTGGCTTAACGATCGTTCATCTCGCTTATTTAACGCGTATGGATGTGAGACCAGCAACCGAAGGAAGGGCAAGGGGCGACAATGACTTTAGTATATTTTTTTTATTTACCCTACTCCATTGGAACTTTACAATGAGATTTTCAAGAAGTGGCTGATTCAAATACTTGGGAGGTGTTTCAACATAGGCAGAACCCTGGAAATACATGTTAATATGATTACAGGGACTCTTTAACTGTTAGTTTATGCTGATGATATAGTGTTATTAGGCGATAGCGAGGGGACACTAAGAACTAACACGCACGCACACCCTATTGAGTAACAATAAGAAATTACTATTTGAAGCAACATCAATAAATCTGAATATATGGTCACATACACAAATAGGCCTACATTATATAATGGAAATGCACAGTTAATGAAAAATGAGGGACGTTTTGAGGAAGTGACAATTCAAATATCTATAAATATATAAATGTAAATCTATAAATATAAAATAATAATTAGTATGGTGTATATAAATATCTATTTATAATTATTATAAACAGTTAAAAATACATTAAATGCAGCAATGTAAATTTCATGTACAAACAACATTTTATACGATAATAACAATAATAATAATAACGATAATAATAATAATAATAATAATAATAATAATAATAATATAGGCTAAATATGATAAATTATACCAGAAACACCAATTAATATATATACCTTACAATGGGTAATGATGAAGTCGAGGTTAGAGCAAATATAAACTTAGATTTCTTTTAAAAGATGCCAATGTCCGGCAGCCCCTTATTTCTTGTGGTAGGGAATTCCAGTTGCGAGAAGTGAAGATGGTATATGACATGGAGTGATGTGATGTCCTATGTTGCGGTATATTAAGCAAGAGACTATGTTGTGATGTATAACTTACAGATATAATAGAAAAAACATTCGTAGCAATTGATTATACCACACAAAGAGAAACCACTGTTTGCACTTTCTTAAACGTATTATTTCCCGGAAATTAACGTTGCAGAAAAATTTAATTGACATATTTACATCATAGGACATCAGAAATTAATTATTAGCCTGTAATGTTGTGTTTCTCCACTAGTGTACATTCTTACAATATTGCGATACTGTTTGGCATTAAATATGATCTGGTTGCAGTGATAATCAAACGAAACATAACGTTTCTCATTTGTTTTCAAACATCGCCGTTTACATTAAATATATAAATATTTTAAAATAACTATATATAAATATTTTAAAATAACTATATATAAATATTGATTTGTGGTAAACAGCTTAATTGTATTCGTTAAATAGTCCTAACAAATGCCACTCTTGATTTCCAAATTCTCTAGATAAACTCACTCCTCACTTCGTGAGTCGTGAATTTATCGATAATCTGGAAATCATTCGTGGCATTATTTACGATAATCCATCCATAGTAATTCTGCCCGAAGGCAGGTCCTTCACTGCAATCATAGCATTTTCATGCTATGCTTGCAGCTTTACTAGAGAATTGTAGGTGTGGTAGCTTCCCGTTGCTTTCCACACCGGTGAAGGATGATGATGATAATGATAAGGATGATGATGATGGATCTATGACAAAAGATCGGGAAAATTTGAAGAATGCCGGAAAGTAATTTACCTTATTAAGTCACAATATTGGTAATCCTGGTCGATTTGATAGACTTACAGTCTTAAGTCGAATACTGAAGAGAGAATTTCAATGAAAAGAAAATCAACAAAACAACGTTACGTATAGAGGCACTCGTAACTCAATGTCCACTTTCTAATTGTACGATTTAAGCCAATAAATATTTGCATGTGTTGCGTATCTGAATGTGGTTTAGAGTGGAAGAAAGTGGCGGCAAGTAAAACAGAGCTGTTATGAAAACATTACAAAGGTCAGTCCACTAACCAAGTCACAATAAGGTAAAACAAAACCTGTTCTATTTGTGAGCATGTAGTTGCATTTATTATTTCCTAATTGGGCAAGTCTTTATTACATTAAACAATATTCCATGTTGTCTTTTTTACTGTTATTATTTTTATCTATATAGGCCTAGTCTAGAAAATGCATTTCCCCCTCATCCAAAGCAAAGTTGTCTTATTAGGAAACGTAACTACAGTGTGTTTAAAAGTTATGTTATAAATATAGGATACCCATGAAATCCCTATGGATTTCACAGAAAATGTACACTTCTCCTTTCGGAAGTTCGATTCCAAATATGACTTCTACCATCTCTATCTTCCCATGCCTTCCTTCTTTCTTGTTCTTTTCAGTCGTATCCTCTTTCTTGTAGACTTTCACTTGGTTAATCCATCTTTCTCGTGGTCGTTTTCCATTTATCTTAAGATTTAACATTCTTTATGGTAGTCTTTCCTTTTCCATTCTTTTTAAATGACCAAACCATTTTATTCAATTTTTTTCTCTATTTCTGTTGTTAATTTTCCTACATTTAATATCTCCTGATATTGTAGTTTCTTATTCTGTCTCTCCTCGTTTTGTATACCATTCACGCTTGAATTTAATTTCTGTAGCTTTGATTCTGCTCAATTCCTTCTTTGTAGACCTGTACCGGAAAACGGGGCTACTTTGACATATTTTCGAAGGTTTTTAAGGTCTAACTCGTATGATTTATACCGAAAAAAATGAATAATTATATGATTTATTGTACCGATTGAACCTTAGACTACAAATCCCATCTCGAGACCATAGCCGTGGTCATGATATATATATAGCCTATATGTCTATAGACCTATTATATTCCTGTGATTACATAGGCTCACAAGTTCATCTAGAAATGAAAATGTTAGGCATAGCCCTATAGCCTATCTAAAATGTAACAAGCCTCAAGCAGATCTGTCCTTACAACTTCTGACTACAGTTCATTAGGTTTCAGGTTTGCATTCCCAGAGAGACAACAATATTTCTCACAACCCCCCTTAAAAGCGGTCGATTCTCATGGTCAGTAACTTAGGCTAAGTTTAGGTTTATGGAGTCTGATGCTTCATTATCATTGATCCCCCGTCATTATCGGGGCTACTCCGCCTTTCATGACCACAACCTCCTCCAATACCAGGAAAGATACCTTAAAATCATCTCAAAGACATCATCATCATCATCATCATCATCATCCGGTATCATGGCAGCTGCCGCCGTCTTCCGAAAACGAAATGCCATTCCTCTCTGTCCATCCATTGATCTTCCTCCATTCCTCTGATATTCATAGCTGCTTGTGCCCCTTCTATCCGAGTTTTCTTCGGTCTTCCTCTCTTCTTCCTTTCCATTGGGATCCATTCCATAACATTTTTTGGCAATCTTTGCTCTGGCATTCTTTTGACATGTCCATACGACTGCAATCTTTTCTTTTCTATAATGTCTATGATGTCACAAAGACAATCTAGTGATATTGGACACAATAACTTCTAACCCTGCCAGGTATCGAACATTTCTCTAATAAGGAGATAAGTCATGCTATCACCTGAGCTAGCGCGTCTTTCATTGAAATTACTAGTGAAAAAATCTTCAAGTGAATTTCAATAAAATGTAGGTCTAATTATTTTTACTTTATCTACTACTGACAATTTTATAGCTGTCATAACAGCATCCATTTCAATGTTAAACGAGGAATGGTATCTGGTCGGATATTGAACCCACAGCATTTAGATAAGAAAGTGGTTTTTGTAGTTCTATGCAACATTCAGTTTTAAATATGTTACATTTTATTTAAAATGTGTCATTATATCCAATTACCATTTAGATTTCTTTCAATACTGTAAGCTATCTTTCTCTTACATGGTTTGAAATTGTGATTTTCATGGTTATAGGCACTTAGTTTAGATGTTTATAGCTGGTGATCAAATTGTGTTAATGCAATAGACAAATTATGCAGAGCGTGTAATCTTGATGGTTAAAAAGTGTATTATTCTTGTTTTTCTTCTTTCTCCTAGCGTTAAAACCATTGAAACTGTTTCCATGGTAACAGATTGAGTCCATCCATCTCGTTAAAGGACGATTACACATCTCTTCCCTTTGAATGTAGCCTATAGTTGAAATGTGTGGATTATTTTATCATCATCATCATCATCATCATCTGCATTCATGGATTAGGTCTGTTGACCCGTTCCGACTTCAGCCCATCTCTTTCTAGGTCTGCCCACATCTCGGGTGCCTTTAGGTTTGTATTTTGTTATTTGTTTTGGATTTTTATTTGAAAATAAATAAATAAATAAACTGTCACGAAATTAGTGAATGATGTTGGGTTTGTAAATATAATTTAATCATATAAGTTATCATTAAATTAATATAAATGTAACCCTTGCCACGGCATATTTAAAACTTAATGCAAATTTGTACCTGCAGCACGAAAACGGTACGTTTTCGGACAAAGGTTCCTATTCTAAATTTCATATAGGACTTCTCAGTCCACTTTACAACCCCTAAAAGTTTGTAAAAGGAACTTTTATAAGATTCATGATGTGTTCCGTTGAGGTATTATTGAAAATTAAAATATAAAATTATGGAATGGTGTTTTGAATCCTGCCGATGATGGGACAAGTCCCGAAAGCGCTACAGTTAAATGATTAATTAAGTTGAGGAGACGGATCTTTCAGGTGAATATTCCATAATTTTATATTTTAATTTTGTAATAAGAATTTCGAACATTCTGTATTCCATTCCATCCCATCCCATCCCATAGTAATTCTGCCCGAGGGCAGGTCTTCCTCTGCAATCATAGCATTTTTATTCTGTATAGCCTACATTATTGATGTATTATCGCCTCACTATGATGGTTGTCAGTTTATATAAAAGCGGGTGCCGCGCGACAATGCTTGACAATGATTAACATGTGGAATTATTATAGTGGCGATAGCCGGCATCTTTGTATTTAATTATATATAACAATTGCGGGGAAACAAAGCGAGCCGTTGGACAACCATCATAGTGAGGCTATTATCGCCTCACTCTGATGATTAACAGTTTATATAAAAGCGGGTGCCGCGCGGCAATGCTTGACATGCGGTGTTGTCACGTTTCTCATAGCGCTATGGGCGTTGATTATACAATGACAGAAGACATTGATTATTATTTAATTTGTATGTTATTGTTTGGTATTGTTTAACTTTTACAATTAAAATTATATATGTAGCCTACTTATTTATTAAATAATATAATTCCAACATTATAGGGCCTATAGCTTGTAGGTCAACATACATTTAATATTCATACATCATGCTTAAATTTACATATTATCATCATCATCATGAACAAATTCGTTTTAGGACATATGGCCTGTACAGTAAACCTAGCGAAGATGGTCTTGATCTTTCCGCCGATGTTTTGGTCTTCCTTGGTCCCTATGTCCAGTTGGGGTAGGCCTATATTGGAATGCCAATTTTGGAAGTCTATTTCTTGTCATTCTCCTCAGATGATTTTTTCCATTCTTGTTGGAATCTTTGTATATCTTCATTTAAACTTGTTACTCCAAGTTTTCCTCTGATAATAGTGTTCCTTTGGTGATCCAGTCTATTAACTCCTAACAATGATCGTAAGAAGCGCATTTGGCTTACTTGAAGTTTATGAGAGTTTCTTTTATTTAAAATCCAAATTTCACTTCCGTATTTTAGAGCAGCTTTTGATGTGATGTTATGTATTATTATTATTATTATTATTATTATTATTATTATTATTATTATTATTATTATTATTAATCGTTCGGGTCTGAAACATTTTCCCATGACCGCCACATGTTGAAATCACTTATATATTAAACAAATATAACATGTAGATACTGTATTATTATTCGAGCTACATATCACAATAAATCACTGATAATTTTAACAATTAATTACGGTATACAATTTTATAACTGGATCGACTGTTCCACGTCCGGAGTTTTAATTGAAACTGAGGGAAGTATAGCAATGTGGCAACAACGTGGTAGTCGCGGTACTCGGGATCTTTGTATTCTAATAACACAAAACAGCTGCGGGGAAATAAAGCGAGCCGCTTGTTAAGCATCATAGTGAGGCGATAATATAATAATTGTTCACATATTGTTCAATTTTTTTTCTTTGATTTCTTATTTCTTTTTATTTAATTTTTAAGCGTGGTATGGACATACTAAGAGGTTGACATCTGATAGAATCCGTAAGAAGATCTCGGAGTGCAAAACATCTAGGAAAATAAGAAAGGGAAGACCTAATGAAGGCTACATGGATGGTGTGAGGATCAGGGACTTACAGATGAAAATGTTCAGGACCGCTACAACTGGAAAAGTAGAATTTCTCGAGGGCGAGGAAAAATAACAGTTTTGTTTATAAATTGCGAAAAAAAAGTAGAATGAAGCGTAAAATCCATACACACTTTATGCCATTATGTGTGTGTGTGTGTATATATCGTGTAAATTGAGAATAATAGCCTAGCCTTGCAGGATGGGAATTGGTTTTCTAAAGGTTATGGGAAGAAACCCCAGAAAAAAATAACCTGGTCTTCCAGGTTAGGGGTTGAGACACGGGGCTGACAACCCCATTCTTGTAAAAAAATGTATTGTTGAGAAACTGTTTGGAACATTAGCCGCCTGTCTTTCTCTAAAAGACCTTTGGCGAGGAGGGCGTTGGACAGGGATGCGTTGAGGAGCGTCAAACAGCAGCCAGGGCTCATAAAGGGCTGTCGAGCTAGAAGAAGGTAGGTTAAATTTTCCACATATCCCTCTTCTTCAGGCTTGCGGTTCTTTTACGAGCCTCAAAATCTTCAAACTCGGGACTCCCGGCTTAAAATCCCTCCTGGAGGATCTGTTCCTTGGATTTTTCCATCCTAAAAATCCATCGGCCCCGGGGCGGGTACGACACCGCGACCCATGGGTCTAGAGGCAAAGAACATAACCACTAGGGGTCGAATGTTTGAACGCATTAGACAGTAAAAGGCGTTCTCTGCTGATAAAGTTTTATTCAAACACATTTTTCTTACTCAGAAATCTATTCACGCGGTAATAATTGTAAAAGCTAACCTGACAAGGTACCTTAAGATCGTAGCTCAAGATATAAACTTATGTGAAAATCCCGAAGGGAACCGATGGTAACCGATGTAGTTTGAAACTTATCCAAGATGTCGGACCTTGAAGACTTTGATCATGTTTTCGGTATACGCGGAGAAAAGGAATTTGATAGAGTCTACCAAAGAATTCAACTGGAAGAACAGGAGAATCGGCGTAATATTGCGCGTCGCAGACGTGTTTGTATACGGTATTATTTGCTGGATGCAAGCATAAATGCATTCCTCTATAGCAGACGAAAATAACGGAAGTGGTTTTATCGCTGAGAATTCTGGGTAATTCGTTGCCAATATTACGAAAACGTCAATATTCATGCATGACCGGTTAAGGCGGCCGTTAATTCGATCTCAGCTCACCAGTGATTGGAAGTAATTTGAGTAGAGAGTAATGTATTTGCATACGATCCTCGGTGGCCATGGCAGATCTATACACTGCATACAGTGAATAAATTGTCAATACATTGTATGCATACCTCTTTTTTTACTGTGGAAACGAGAGGAAAGATAACGATCACGATATGGTAATGTGTGTGACAAATTTTAAAGTGCGAAACAAAATTATGAAGTTGGTATATAATGTTTTGGTTATCATGTGGCACATAGAAATGCTAAAGAACATGAAATTCCCATTTCGGTATCCCTAATGATATCAAACAATGACATTACATTAAAAACAGCCGATTTAAAAAAAGTGTGGTAAATCTCATAAAGACTGAATTTTATTGTAAATTAAAACAAATTGACTGAAACTAAGTGGGTACAGAAAATTACACCATAATCACTTTACGAGAGCAAAAGTGACGTAGATGCAATAATCACTATTGAACATTCAAGAATTTCATAATAGGCGGCTATCAAAGATGAATAAAAATATGATAAAATACAGTACACGGTCTATTGAATGCACAAGTACATTTCGTAGAGGTGATGACCTTGAATGCTATGACATACCGACCGGTTTCATTACTCAAGACGAAAAAGTCCGGCTTAACAAAAGTTAAATATAATTTCGAAAAAAAAAAACGCGAACAAAACACAAAATTATGTTAAAAAATTCGGGGCTATGTGGCCGTGGTCTATAGGTGGTATTTTTTCCAGACGTTTCTCCCTCAACTGCGGAGATCATCTTCAGTGGCGAGTGCTTCTAGAAAGGGAAAACGTCTGGAAGAAACACCAGTTACAGACCACGGCCAGATAGTCCGGAATATTTTAATATTACGATTACCGGCCGCGAAAGCCTGCATTCCACAAAAAATGTACGTTGGGCGTTCAGTAAGTTAAGTAATGCACATAATTTTACTTCTCTTTTATCTTTCATTAGGAATGAACGAAACTTTACAGAATGTACATTCGACCCTTTCCCTATTATGTCACGAAGTTTCATTGTCAGATGGCTGCGATGTACTTTAGTTTTAAAATGGCGGCTGCTCGTGAAACACAGCACCAAAATTGTACAAATTGCAAAATGGTCAGAAATATATCTTAACTTTTAACAATTTAAAACTTTTCTTTAATTTTTTAATTATTAATTAATTTTTTAGTTTAGTTTAAAATAGATAGGGTTAATTCTGGACAATAAGAAAACATTTATTCAATGAAAAATAAAAAGGTACTATAATTAGGGCTATTATGTTCACGCTCTGGCTGTTAATAAAAGGATTATAGAGTTCATTGATGGGTAAGTTGGCGAATTAGTATTTCCTTAATAGGCCTATAGTATTTCAATATGCGTATATATCCTACATCGCTCATGGGCTTAAATAGTGGCACAACTCAGAAAAGCAAATTTTGAGATAATGAAGGCCTAGGCCTATATCATACGACTAATATGCCTGCCATAGGTGCTATAGGCCTATGGCGGTGAAATATTGAACTAATCGATGAACCACTGTTGGTGATGGGAACAATATTATTTTAAGATTAGTGTACTAATTCAAAAATAGCAATTTTTTTAATTGTGCCACTTTTGCAGCCCATAAGCGACATATGTACGACTGTATATAGGCCTATAGCCTAATTTGATTCGACAATTGAAATATTCTGACGATTTTAAAACAAAAAAAAATTGTCACGATATAAAAGAACCTATATCCCTTTTAATTGCCTAAAATAAATTTAGCCTAAATAGGCATAATAAAGTTATGCCTGAATGGGGAAAATAAAATTATTCCTAAATAGGCATATATATAAGTTATATATATATATCTATATATATAGGCCTATATATATATAGGGTGATATGCTACACTTAATAAAATTTAATAAAATAGGATAGGCTACATATTTTGATTATTTTAAAACAGAAGAAAATTGTAACGGAATGAAAGAACCCACATGCCATTTTAAATGCCTAAAATTAATTAATTCCACATTACAGAAAAATTTAAATTTGAGATATCTTAATTTGTGTTAAATGCCTATTGGTTCATTAAAAATCTATAGAAGTCTATATGGTCCGTAAGGTAATCTGTAGGATGATTTAAAAATAGTAGATCTATGTTTTGAAATTAACTTGCAGCCTACAATTATAGATATGATTAAGTGTACATTGTAATCGATTACGAAACATTGTGTATGTTATAAATTTAATAATGTAATGTGTTAATACAAAGGTACTTTGAACTATGTTTACAAATTTACATGGATATTTCTTGAGATTATCATATAAAAGTTGTTATGAAAAAGTAAATAGAAAGTCGCTTTCAAAATGATAAAGATATGTTTGTTACAAACGTACAAAAAAATAGAGTAAATATTGGGTATGAACGTCATCCCTTATTAAAAATATTAAAATATATGTTTCTATATCAGCGATAAATAAATTAATATGCAAATAACGCTTTTTAATTACAAAATTATTCATATAACTTACAAGTATGAAATTTAACTTACCACAAACAACTCTGTCGAAAGGGCTCATCCAGTCTGAAATCAAAACAATGAGAAGAATTAGTAAAATAATGTCATAACTAAGAGGCGGGAAGGTTACAAAGGTAAAAAGTTACTCTTATAAAAATATGCCCTGTATATATATATATATATATGTTCTCTTTAATTTGCTTACTTGTTATAGTCAGCTACTAGATGGCAGTAAAGACCGAGTTCTCGCGACATCTAGTAATAATGGAGAATATAATACATATAGGGCCTATAAGAAAAATAAATGTTTGAATTGGATTCGCCTGGTGGTGTAATGGATATCACACTGAGGTAGAGACTCAGAGATCCGGGTTCGAATCCCGTCCAGGCATTTATTTTTCTTATCATACCATATATATATATGTTCTCTTTAATTTGCTTACTTGTTACAGTCAGCTACTAGATGGCAGTGAAGACCGAGTTCTCGCGACATCTAGTAATAATGGAGAATATAACACATAGGCCTATAGGGCCTATAAGAAAATTAATGTTTGAATTGAATTCGCCTGGTGGTGTAATGTATATCACACTGAGGTAAGACTCAGAAATCCGGGTTCGAATCCCGTCCAGGCATTTATTTTTCTTATCATACCATATATATATGTTATATTGCAGATTTTCGCGGATATAAGTATGAATATGAAGGTTTTCTTGGGTTTTCCGCGTCTTGGATTCAAGTTCGGCCTATGACCAGTGATTTCACGTTTCGGCATGATTCCACATGCCATTATCAAGGAATGATAAGTTCGAGTCACAGGTTTAGGTCTTATGTATATAATAAAATGCATAGAGTTTTCGCTGTGGTCCGTTTCCGAAGATGTACACCCATCCAAGCGAAAACTCTATGCATTTTATTATATAAGACCTAAACCTGTGACTCGAACTTATCATTCCTTGATAATGGCGTGTGGGATCATGCCGAAACGTCGTGATCAGTGGCCAGAGACCGAACTTGAATCCAAGATGCAGAAAACCCAAGAAAACTGTCATATTCACACTCACTCACTCACTCAACACACACACACACCACACACACACACACACACACACACACACACACACACACATAGGCCTATATATATATATATATATATATATGAATTTCTATAAAAGTTTTATTCTTGCTTATCTATTTACTTTAAGAAATTTTTATATGCTAGATTTTTCTTTAATTAATATGGTCTAGGCCTATGTGATATGGAAAAAAAAATGACATGCCCGCGAGAAGGATTAGAAACCGGAGTTCCTCCGAAACTCTGTACGTCTTTAGCGCTCTAAACGACCCCCTGAGCTACAACAAGCCTATTCTAACACAAAAACATACATTATTTTTCTTACAGGCCATACATGTAGTATTCTCAATTCACACAAGAGGTAGCGGAAATTCGTTCCGACTGACATCTAGTGGCTAACATAACAGTTAAGCAAATATATATATATAATATATATCTTAATTATCTCACTTTATTACATTTTTGAAATATTAAAGTCATTAAGTGCAAATTTTACATGTATATAATAAAGTAGTGGTTGCTTGGAGTGCTTATTCTCTGCAGTGAATTGTGTCCATCAGATCAACGTAATTAACTCCTTAGGATTAAAAAGGGCATGGACCCTTAATTGAAAGACTCAAAGTTACATATTATTTTCTTCGCGTATATGCTTGATTCCGCGGCGTGTGGTAAAGTCCAATTGTTTATACTCGAAATAAATTGATACGGAACTTAAAAATGTTAATTTTTTTTTTCAGTTGCATTTAATTTGAAATAAATTGCCTTAACAGTGCAGCTGTTTTAACAATTTAAAGGTCATGCTTGTAGAATAAAAAAATAAGAAACAAATATAATTTTTCTGACGCCTCGATAATGCAAAACTAGTTCACAATAAAACCCAGAAATTAAACTAAGCAAAGCAACCAAACGAAACACGCTACACCACACCCCCAATCACTACCTCCTCCTTGCATCCTAGCAACCATAACAAAACATGCCAAAGTGTGGAAAATGAAAGCTTGGAATGTTAGAAAGATTAAACTACACACAAGTACATAATAGTGTAATCAACTATTACCATACTATAGTTACCACATTTCTCACATGCCACAAGAATACACTTTGTGTTTTGTTTCACAACTTCGAACTTAATTGTGTGAAGCCTTTTTCTCTCCTAAACGAGTAATAGGACAAGCTTTTATCATATATAACCTATATACAAATACCAGGGTCACAATCTTAAATTATCAGTCACCAGGCTACCGAGATCAGTGGACAACCCGTTTGGCTTGAGACAATAACAGACCGGTAGATCTATCACATTAAAGGAAGAAGAAGAAGTTATATATAAAACTTTCGAGCTGGCTGATTGTATTTCCATCAGCCCGTCTCTCCCTGTTTATCTTAGTTTAAACACTCTTGACCACTTCGACGCATAGTTGATTGAGGCAATACGCTTAAGATCAGGGTTCGAGCCCCGATCAGGTCATAGGCCTACTTAAGGATTTATAGATAATATTAAAAATAAACTATCTAAAATTTTGGTAGTTATTATTAATAATTTTTATTCGCCAGAAAAAAATAGTGAGTTTAATCTAAAGAATTTTTAATTATCTTTTACTTTCTCTTTAGAATTCAAATTTTTTTGTTTTGATTTTTTGAATGTAAAATTAATTTACGATTTCAGTAAGATTATTATTATTAATAATAATACTAATAATAATAATAATAATATATTTGAACTGGCAGAGTTAAGACTTTGTTCTAATCAATTAGTAAAAATTGTATAACTTATATAGTGCGATCATTATGGCATTGGACAGCAGACGCCGGGATTTCACTGGCACTGTAGGCGCATTCGCGGCGGGGAACGGACAGCGTAGGCTCGCGGTGTCCAATGCTATAGCCTACTGATCGGACTGTATATAGCCTATAGGCCTAAGTTATATAATTTACAGAAACAAACAGCGTAAGATCATGAGTCCCTGGATGGTTCAGATTCACAATTGGACCCTCTAAAACCATTAGGTGTAGGAGTTCACCTGAAGTGAAAATTTAGACATTGATCTAGCGGCCGCAATTTCCAATGTTTCTCAACGAAACTCAGAATATCCTATTAAAATAAACCGAGGTAGATATTATCTAAAAATGAGCTAGGTTCGACAATTAGAAGTGGATGTTTACCTGAAATCCGAAAATAAAAACTGACTAGCCACCGCCATGCTTGGTTCGTCTCAGCGTAGGCCCTATACCATACAATTTTATTAAACTTTAATTTATTAGGCGTAGCAACGCACGCCGGGTATTAGCTAGTTAAGCATGTTAATAGGCTT
The DNA here is from genome assembly GCA_030220185.1 of Diploptera punctata. NCBI lineage: Eukaryota > Metazoa > Arthropoda > Insecta > Blattodea > Blaberidae > Diploptera > Diploptera punctata. Next base: position 536,391 of record JASPKZ010007241.1, on the reverse strand, counting down.
ATATAGATCATCGGTTGATTAATGTCTTCGACATCGTCCGATCCCTAATAGTCAATTTTGTCGGTCCATCCAATCTCTTGATTGTAGATGTTTCTCCTTCATGTAGGCCTATAAATATATTCCCTGACTCCAAGAGGTTCGATCTTCCTCTGCCTCATCTTCCCTCATTCCAAAAACACATTTTGGTACACGGTCCTTTTTCATTCGCTGGAATGTCCGTACCATCTTAATTACAGAGTTTTAATGTAGGCCTCATCTAAATAGTGTCTTCAATTTTCATTTTCTCCCTGGGTAGTTCCGGGTGAGATGGCCATACGGGTGTGATGGCCATAGCTTCTATTTTATGTTGGAATGACCGGATGTGAAAGCAACTCGGTAGGCGGTATGCTTTTGACTCTAGTAACCGATTGTTGAACACGTGTGGCAGTTTCATGTTAAAAGTCGGCGACTTTTTCCTAATTATTGTTTTGTAACTGCTAGATATTTTGTGACCGTCAAGAGAAGTGAACATAAGTGCGACGTTCCTGCAAAATAATTCTCAGCAACTTATTGTACGAGTTAAGTGGATCTTCTGTGATTAATATAAAGTTAATATTTCTTATTTAATCATCTCCTGGTTTTTTTCCGCACTATGGCCATCTAACCCTTAAACATGGGGGAGATGGCCACATACTTTTAGGGAGAGTTGGCCAACTGTTTAAGATGCATTTTCGTTGATTTTTTTAAAATTTTTGTTTACTGCCTCAGCGGTATAGTGTTATAGTATTTATTGTTAGTTTAATTGTATTAATTTGTATATTAGTGGGAGTTGGCCTTCTGTTTAGCATATCTACCATCCCAAAGATCCTGGTTTTGATTCCCGGCTTTTCCTTAGAATTATTTCACGTAGTTGCTAGATATATACTGGCATATAGTCCCTTACAATCCCGATGCCATTCCTGACTATGCATTCCTCAATTTAACTGTAAGTGAATCTACAAATGCAGAGAGAAAACAGGATGATCAATGTCAGGACACGAACGGAAATAACGCTGAGGATTCTAATTCTGCTACTCCTGGAAATCTTGAGCCACAACCGAGCACTTCTAACATGGAATACACTCCTACGAAAATTCTGGAGACGATGTCAGCAGCACCATCCTTAAGCAAATTGCCAGCAAGCAAAAGGCCAAAGCTTCACGCTACTCTCTTAACTTCCCCCGAGAACATAGAAAAAGTGAGGTTTAAATCTTCAAAATTGGCAATGGGCGTAAATCCTTCAGTAAGCAAGTTTCGAAGCTAACATTTCTTAGAAAACGATCAATTTCTAGGAGCAGCTGAAGAAAGAATCGTAATTAACGAGTCCAGCAATGATGAATTTGTTGATCTCACCAACGAATGTGTTGGTTGTGGCGAAGACTACGACAATACAAAGAAGGCAGTTGACTGGATTCAGTGTATCCGTTGTCAAAGGTGGCTCCATGAAACGTGCACTACTTTTATTGGTGTTTGTTTGCCTTGGGGAAAAGTGATAACTAGGAAAAACTTAAATAATTCACTTGTTTATGGAAACATTTTCTCCGAAAATAATTGAAGATATTTTATTTGTATTTTAATGCAAGAAAAGCTTTAAAATTTATGAAACAATTGTTTTTTTTTTAATTTTATATGCAATAAACAAATATATATATATATTAATAACTTTTGAGTGTATTTAATGACTTCAAAACTGAGTAATCAACACTCTCTACCCTATGGCCATCTCCCCCTGGCAACTAGGGAGAGATGGCCAGTGTATTGTTTTTCAAAAAGTTGCTTTAACCCTTAAATTCATAATGTATCCTTTTGGATACATCAGTAGGTTTAATTAATTTAATATTTTAAATAAATCAGAAGAAAACGAACAAAAAGAAGCCACTTTAATGTGTGTCTAAGTATACAATATTCCTAATAATAGAGTTGCACAAGATTGCGTTTCACTGCGGTCCGCCACATTCAAATAACTAACAGAATAAATTTGTGTTTTGCCAATTTAAGGGTTAATTACTCTGAATGGCAATATGTTCATCATAAACACAAGGAATTATGTAGATTTACCTTCAGTAACCCCATTAAACTTTTGTTCACGTAATTATCCTGCAAATCTTCGATATTCGGAAACATTAAAAAAAGTATGGCCATCTATCCCGGACTTACCCTATATTATTGAGTAATAGGCCAAATGCTTTTTAAGTGTTTAAGAGTTCCTTTGTATCTAAACGACCAGACACGATAAAGACTATCTTTTGTTGATCCTAAATCATATGCTACATTGAAAAAAAAGGGGGGGCAACAATAATAGCCATTTACCTTACTTGAAAAATTTGTCAAACATTTGGAAAATTAAGTAATAAATGGTAATGGAGATGGTGTGCCTGAATTTTAATAACATAAAAGAGGAAGTAAATGGGTGGTTATGCAAACTGCGATGGGTATCAAATGGATTTAAGGTAATTTATCCCAAAATTAAGAAAATTATGTGACACTTCTCTCAATCAGATACCTGTGGAGAAGTAAAGTAAAGTATAAAAAAATCTTTATAAACATGTTTGCTATAGAGAACCGGTTCTTGATGCCAGTACAGATAATAACTATAAAAAATATGTAAATTTATCAGACATGCTTGTAGTTTTTGCGAATATTATTGTGTGCGGAATTCAACTTTGCACTTAGTAGAATTTATGTGGATCTGGTGAACTGCTGTCAGCAGGAAGTTCATTATTTTACAGACCTATAAATTATATATAGGCTTAGATCTACTTTTTCCAAATGGCGCGACAGGCCTAAAGCCCCTTGCCCTACCAGCCGGTTGCTGACCTCACATCCACATGTGTTAATCCAGCCAGTCTAAAGGTGACATGTGGTCAGCATGTCGGGTCCCCAGTCGTTACAGCTGGTTTTCTTAAATTGCAGCCACTACTTATTGCAGCTATCCAAATTCTTCAAGATGTTGGGTGGGCACCGGTCCCATACTGACCGATATTCAATGAGAAAATTTCTTCCGCATGAAGAGCGTAGCTCTGTGCCAAAGCATCTTGCTTTTAACTACTCGGCTACAGCGTGGGACATATAGGAGATAGGCGCTATGTATAGCCTATATAGCCTACAGGCCTTAGCCTAGCCTATATATGTCCAGAGTAGAGTGCGTGTACGAAAATAGTTTTTGGATACATTTGAAACTCACAATGGGTTAAAGCATGAAGATGCACTATCTCCTCTACTATTCAATTTTGTAATAATTTTTAGCATGCCATCGAATCTTAAGAGGATGAAGAAGGCCTGCAAATCAATGATATTAATAAGCTGTTAGTTTATGCTGATGGTGCAGTATTATATGGCCATATAGGCCTACATTCATCCATAGTAATTCTGCCCGAAGGAAGGTCCTTCACTGCAATCATAGCATGAAAATGCTATGCTTGCAGCTTTACTAGGGAATTGTAGGTGTGGTAGCTTCCCGTTGCTTTCCACACCGGTGAAGGATGATGATGATAATGCTCATATTATTTCGGGGACCGTTTTCCTGACATTTGTGTTACAGGCGAGGAAAAACCCCGATAAAAACCTCACCCAGAAAAACTGCCTCGACCAGGGATCGAACCCGGGCCCGTTGCGTGACAAGGCAGCACGCTACTTCGAGAACTCCATATGGCCATATGGAGGAAAAATTAAGGGCCAACAAGCACACTCTCTTAACACTAAGAAATTGGGACTGGAAATAATCATCAATAAAACTAAATATGTTCACACATAGAAATAGGCCTATATTATATAATGAAAATTGACAGTTAATGACAAATAAGGAAAATTTTGAAGAAATCACTGAATTCAAATCCTATGAACAATAATTAGAAATAGGAATGAGATGCACAAGGATATTAAACATAGGCCTAGGCTAAATCTAGAAATGCGTGCTATTAGGTAGGCCTATGCATTTACAGGGATTCTTATCGTTCCATTCCTCTTAAAAAAGTTGAATTGAAAGTATTTAAGTAAAACTGTTAGTCTACCAGTGGGTAACACGGATTCCTACTTTAAGGAGGAGATAAAAAATTAGCCTACGGGTGTTTGAGAATAAAGTTCTTTGGAAAATTTTTGGACCAAAGAGAGATAAACAGGCCTGCAAATGGAGAAGACTTACTTAACAGTGAACTACGTGATCTTTATAAAAAACCAGATATAGGCCTAATATGAACAGTTAAGTCTTATAGACTGCGAAGGCACGAATGGTGAATGAAAGAGTAGTCCAGCTGGTAGACCAAGAATGATGTGGGAGAATAACATTAACCATGATCTGAGAGAAGTAGATTGTACAGGGAATGATTCGAAAACAGCTCAGGATAGGGATATGTGGAGAGCTTATGTCCACGCAGCCATGAATCTACGGTTCGATTCGATAGCGCTTGTGAGTTATAGTCCAGCCACTAATTGAAAATTTTGGACCAAAGAGAGATAAACAGGCCTGCAAATGGAGAAGACTTACTTAACAGTGAACTACGTGATCTTTATAAAAAACCCAGATATAGGCCTAATATGAACAGTTAAGTCTCACAGACTGCGAAGGCACGAATGGTGAATGAAAGAGTAGTCCAGCTGGTAGACCAAGAATGATGTGGGAGAATAACATTAACCATGATCTGAGAGAAGTAGATTGTACAGGGAATGATTGGAAAACAGCTCAGGATAGGGATATGTGGAGAGCTTATGTCCACCGCAGCCATGAATCTATACGGTTCGATAGCGCTAGTGAGTTATAGTCCAGCCACTAATTGAAAATTTTTGGACCAAAGAGAGATAAACAGGCCTGCAAATGGAGAAGACTTACTTAACAGTGAACTACGTGATCTTTATAAAAAACCCAGATATAGGCCTAATATGAACAGTTAAGTCTCACAGACTGCGAAGGCACGAATGGTGAATGAAAGAGGGGTCCAGCTGGTAGACCAAGAATGATATGGGAGAATAACATTAACCATGATCTGAGAGAAGTAGATTGTACAGGGAATGATTCGAAAACAGCTCAGGATAGGGATATGTGGAGAGCTTATGTCCACGCAGCCATGAATCTACGGTTCGATAGCGCTAGTGAGTTATAGTCCAGCCACTAATTGAAAATTTTTGGACCAAAGAGAGATAAACAGGCCTGCAAAAGGAGAAGACTTAGGCCTACTTAACAGTGAACTACGTGATCTTTATAAAAAACCCAGATATAGGCCTAATATGAACAGTTAAGTCTCATAGACTGCGAAGGCACGAATGGAGAATGAAAGAGGGGTCCAGCTGGTAGACCAAGAATGATGTGGGAGAATAACATTAACCATGATCTGAGAGAAGTAGATTGTACAGGGAATGATTCGAAAACAGCTCAGGATAGGGATATGTGGAGAGCTTATGTCCGCGCAGCCATAAATCTACAGTTCGATAGGGCTAGTGAGTTATAGTCCAGCCACTAATTCTCCGGCCCTGACGTTTTCACGACAGTGTTGCCAATATCGATAGGCCTATTCAGTGGGAGAGACCGCTTTACGTATGCGGTTAGCAGACATACAGCTGACAAACAACCCATCAACTTGAAACCTTACTAGCGCGCTATAGCTGCGTCAAGAACAGTGATTGGTTGTGGGGGAAGTTCACTCGCAATTCAACCATTTCCTTATTGGCAGTAGGAGAGCTAGTTATTTCTTTACCCCTCCAATATAACCTAAACTTCAGAGCCGGATATCCAGCGGCTGGCGTTATGGTTAGATTAATTTGGTTCTATAGGCCTATATAAATATTTTCTAATAACTTATAGGCCCAGTCTGCTAACAATTCCTCTTCATAGCACTCCTCCTATTCTACTTCCTTCACAGTAGCCTCTGCCCGCTCCTGGAATCCCCTTCCTCAAGATATCAGGGGTTGCCGCACACTTGGTACCTTTAAGTCACGCTTATACAGTTACCTGTTGTCTAATAATTAATTTTTCTCTATTTATTTAATTTTATACTATGTCATTAATCTTTTCCTGTTTTTTTATATATATTGTACATATTATATATTTAATTCGTTAAATTTAGAGTAAATCAAAATACATTATAAATATTAATTGTATTGTATTCATAACTTGTAATCGTTTATATATATATATATATATATATATTGTAATTTAGATTTAAGACTATTTTTTTGTTTGTATTTTTTTTAAACCTGGTTGAGTGGTAGACAAGGCCTTAAGGCCTTAACTCTGCCAGGTAAAATAAAGCTATTATTATTATTATTATTAATTAAATATAATATAATCTAAAAAATAATAATATTAAGAGTTAATTGAGATTGTTATATTCTGATGTAATATACGTTTGTCCTGGTGAGTGGAAGAGACGGCCACATGGCCTTAACTCCACCAGGCTAAATAAATATAATCTATATAGACCTATGTATATTTTTATAAGTGATCGGTCATTCAGGGAGGACGTCCAGGTCCTTGTGTGGTCAAAATGTAAGTGTGAGATTCAAAAGTTTAAAATCCCGACATTTCGTGACACTGTAATGCCCGAGTGGCGTGTTGTATGTTGAAGGTGAGAGGTTGAACTTCATTAATTGAAACTTCATTTCTTGATCTACTAATTTATAACACGATACAAATGGGCCTAATTATAATAAATTTAACTTGTTTGAGTGCACTTGATAATGAAGTCATTAAAACGTATAATTCAGTAACAAAGTTGCAAGGCCTACTTGGTATAATGCTGTATAGACAAGTGTTTTTTTTTTCTGAGGGAAGTTTAATGAGTGGGGTAATATCTCACACTCGGGGGGATGATAAGGATGATTAAGTGACGCGAGGGGGGCGATTATGGTGATGAACAAGCCGCACCACTAACAGACACGTCTTCAGCTGCTTCCTTACTTTCGGGGTTAAACAACAGGTCTAAGTTAGTGTTCATCAGGTTCGCCCTGCAACTTACAGTAATTATTTTTATCGCAATCTAATTAATCATTTTTACTTAAATTCGAAAATAATTAACTGAAGACAGTTAGTATTTTCATATATGAGGCTATTAGAAGCAAATGGGTAAACTTCTAACGATATTTTTTTACCATTTTCTCCTGTATTTACTTCATTCTTATCTTTGTTGTTGTAAGCCCATGTTTCCCTTAACAGAGATTTAGGCGCTCTCCCCCTACAGGTAAGAATATGAACCATACTAATTTCGTTACGGGGCACGCCGTAGCATAGTGGTTAAGGCACTGTGCTACAAGCCGGAGGGTCGAGGGTTCAAGTCCCGTTGGGGTCAGGATTTTTGACCCAAACTCTCTGGCGGCACTATGGTCCTGGGGTCGACTCAGCCTCTAACTGAAATGAGTACCAGACGCTTGTTCTGGGGTAAAGGCGGCCGTCACGCAGGGCTGAAAACCCGGCTGACATCAAGTGCCGATTGTCAAGAAAAAGTGGGAGCCTTAACCTCCTACTACCCCAAGGGCCTCCTTAGGCCTGTAGTGGGATTACTTTACTTTTACTATTTTCGTTACACTTGTTTTTGTATAGATGTCATTTGAGTGGTCCGTGGTCAGCGTTGCGCATCATCCTGACGTCTAGGAAACTAAGGTAGCACTAGGACGAGAAAATTCGGTAAATTTTTCTGAGAGGCCTTTTCTTCAGGGCTTAAGGATCTTTTACGAGCCTGAAAATTTTCAGACTCGGGACCCACGGCTTAAAGTTTCTCCCGGAGGACTTGCTCCTTGGATTTTTGCATCCTAAAAAATCCATCGACCCCGGCCGGGTTTGAACCCGCGACTCTCGATACCAGAGGCAAGTATTTCGTATGAATTATTTTGGTAATCTTTTTACATCTATAATTATTATTTTATTATTATTATTGGTTTGTACTTTCAGAAGAATAAGATTTTTTACTTTTTATTTATTTTTTGGCAAGGAGCATAACCACCAGTCCACCGCGGCCGATTTGTTTTTTACTTTTTTTTACCTTTGCTGCTATAGGCCTATAACTTATAACACTGCTCAACATGATTTTTGTCTCATGAGTACCAATAGTTGTACTTAATGCAGTTTTTTTATCGTGTTTTCAAACATGCATTCGGAATTTCTCCATCACCCACAGTTTTTTTATTTCAATTTAAATTAATGGATTTAAATAATTATTTTTTAATAAACCTTTTTTTCGTCCATTTGTCCATTGTAAAATAAAACCAAATGAGCTAACTCAGGAGATTTCAGCTATGGAAAAGAGATATCAAGGGAAATGAAATCCTAATATGCTGGCCGATTATTGTTGGGCCATCAAGAGGGATGCTCCACAGGCGAAATAAAGCAGAAAATCGTCATTTCTTACTTTCTAGGTGAGTCCGAATGTTCGAATATTGTGAGTTACGAATGTAGAAAATATGAAAGTGTTTGAAATTATAAATGCCTGTCTCTTGGAAACTTTGCGTGATGGAGAAAAACCGATATCATATTTGAATTCAGGAGAAAAAATTCTATCAGTCACATTTTTTCTTTCTGAGACAAAAAAAGTTTCTTTTTTGTTGCTCAGGGTAATCTTCCCTTATTTAAGAGGCCTCCATTCATTTGCATTGGGATATTTTTTTTTTAGTTCAACTTAGTTTGTAATTCTCCCCAATATCAAAACAGTTTTGTCTATTATAGACCTATACTCAAATCTCTCATTATCTATTGGCATAGCCCGTTGTTGAACAATAGCCTCTCCTTGTAAGGAATTACTAGGCCAAATTAATTTTTAGTTAACTTACTTGCTCAGAGATGTCATGGATGGTATGCAGTCAACATACCGACCCAATGAGACATCTATCAGGCAACTAAGGTATTATAGTGGACTCAGTATTTTAGTTTCCATGCGGCATCAAATTCAACTGTTTCCCTCTGCTTTGAAAAAAATACATTGTTACTGCCAGGTGGTTGTTGCTTAGAGACTTCTAAGACGCCGCTCCAATCACCATAAACTGATATCAGTTCTCTGCCAATAATGTCTTCGCATTTTTAAACTATGTTTCCATGTCAACTCCGCGTGGATATAATTATCTTAACAGCGTTGCAACTTTTGCCTTTTGCAGTATTATTATTATTATTATTATTATTATTATTATTATTAGCCTATATTAATTTTGAGAACAAAAATATCACAAAGAAAACTAAAATGAAAATTTATGAGAGCATAATATAGAATAGTCCACCGCTGTGGTCTCGAGGTAGCGTGCTGCCTTGTCACGCAGCGGGCCCGGGTTCGATCCCCGGTCGGGACAGTTTTTCTGGGTGAGGCTTTTATCGGGGTTTTTCCTCACCTGTAAGACAAATGTCAGGAAAACTTTAAGGCCCAAACTGTCCCCGAAATCATATGATCATCATTATCATTATCCAATTATCATCATCATTATCATTACCATCATCTTCCTTCACAGGTGTGGAAAGCAACTAGAAGCTACCACACCTACACACACAATTCCCTAGTAAAGCTTCAAGCATAGCATGAAAATGCTATGATTGCAGTGAAGGACCTGCCTTCGGGCAGAACTACTATGGATGGAATACAGAATATTTTGTCATATGGAAGTGAAACTTGGTCTTTGACGGAAGTACAAAAAAATAAAATTAGATCAGTTGAATTTGATTATTTTAGAAGAAGTCTCCAAAAAACAAGACAGGATAAAATAAGAAATGATTTCCTTTGGAGAGAAATGAATGTCACCTCATCGGTTGTTAAGAGGATTGAAAATCAAACGCTTAAATGGTATGGTCATGTACAAAAAATGGAAAATGAAAGATGGCGAAAAAATATATAGGCCTACCAATGGTCACCCCCTGGAAGAAATAAACGTGGCAGACCAAGATGAAAATGGAAAATCTACGTCAGAACTATAATGGATGATAGGAATTTGGAAGAGGGAGATTGGGATGATAGAGATAAATGGAAACTGAAGACGGAAAACCTATAAATGGGAGAATGCCGAAGAACAAGAATTTTGAGAATTTTCCTCATCATTGAGGGTTATCTCTAACCAATCTTAGTAATTAACATGAATTAAATAATAAATATAAATGACTACGGACTTACAGACTATCAGTTTGCAACAAACATTCACAAATTTCCCTTAATTAAAGTTCTCCATCGTTCTCTGTTTTCATTTGTTACACCAATTTTCCTCATTGAATTTTGAATGTTGTTCTTCCAGGTTGTTCTTGGTCTTCCTTTTCTGTCCCTTCTTTCAATTTTCCATGCATAGACGGCCTTTGATAGTCTTCCATCCTGCATTCTTCTTACGTGCCCATACCATTTTAGCCTTCTGTGCTCAATCTCATCCATTATATTTCTTTCTGCATTCATCAATTTTCTAATTTCTGTATTTCTAATTTTTTCCAATCGAGATTTTTCTGGCAGCTCTTCTCTAAAAATCCATCTCAACTTAAATTATTCTGCTGACATGTTGCAGTATTATTACAATATTGCACGTTAGTGCCAGTGAATAAAACGTGACAGCGCACCTTGATGTGCTGAATATTTTATCCATGCAAAATAGACCTGCCTAACCACAAAGAACAGCGCCTGTAAACTAAAATACTCATTTTTACTCTACTAGGACGTTGCTGTCGGTAAAGTTTACTTAGAGGCCTCTTTATTCAGGCTTAAGTATCTTTTATGAGCCTGAAAATCTTCAGACTCGTGACCCACGGCTTAAAGTCCCTTCCGGAGGACTTTTGTTACTTGGATTTTTCCGTCCTAAAAAATGCATCATCCCGGCCGGGTTTGAGCCCGCGACCCTCGGAACCAGAGGCAAGGAGCATAACCACTAGTCCACCGCGGTCGATTAGGCCCTACACTAAGCAACAAAAAATAAACTTTTTTTTTTGTCTCAGAAAGAAAAAATACGATTCTGATAGTAACTTATTTTTTTCCTGAATTCAAATATGATATTGGTTTTTCTCCATCACGCAAGGTTTCCGAGATACAGGAATTTATAATTTCAAACACTTCCATATTTTCTACATTCGTAACTACACAATATTCGAACATTCGGACTCACCTAAAAGTAAGATATGACGATTTTCTGCTATATTTCGCCTGTGGAGCATCCCTCTTGATGGTCCAACAATAATCGGCCAGCATATTAGGATTTCATTTGCCTTGATATCTCTTTTCCATAGCTGAAATCTCCTGAGTTAGATCATTTGGGTTTATTTTACAATGGACAAATGGACGAAAAAAGTTTATTAAAAAAATAATTATTTAAATCCATTAATTGAAATTGATATAAAAAAAACTGTGGGTGATGGAGAAATTCCGAATACATATTTGAAAACACGATAAAAAACTGCATTAAGCACAACTATTGGCACTCATGAGACAAAAATAATGTTGACCAGTGTTATAGGCTATATAAATACTAAATACACATTGATTATTTGTAACATTAAAAATGAACTGCGTGAATAAAATATAACAAGATATAATAAGAACAGTTAAGTCTCGTAGACTGCGATGGGCAGGACATGTTGCACGTATGGGGAATGAAAGACGTGCATGGAAGCTTCTTATAGGAAAGCCAGAGGGAAAACGCCCAGTTGGTAGACCAAGAATGAGGTGGGAGAACAACATCAACTATAATTTGAGCGAAGTAGATTATACAGGGAATGAGTGGAAATCATTAGCTCAGGATAGGGCCATGAACCTACGGGTTCGATAGTGCCAGTGAGTAAGTAAGTAAGTGAATAAAAAGGGCTCTTGTGAGTAGGAGCAGCTATAGCCACTTGCAATCAAGAAGAAACAGGAATTAGAGCTTTCTTTGTCATTGCTGCTAAAATAACCAGTTTTATAGTAGGCCTATTGAGAAAAACAGGTTAGTTGTATATATAAGAAAATCTTAGTAATTGAAAATGATAAAAATATTTTTTTTCTTCTAATAACTTGTAGAGCTCTTTCACGCTCGTACGGATTACCGAGAGGTCCACCGTTCGATCCTGGTTCAGACATTACATTTTCTTTTCACAATATCATTTTAATATTATAATATGATCCATTATTGGAACTGTGTTAAAATAACTTCTTCTTCTTCTTCCTTCCAAGTATTAGGCCTAGGCCTGTTACGATCCTATAGAAAATTTTCCCTCCAGCGTTTCATAGGACGGCCCAGTGATCTTCGTCCTCTTGGTATATAATTATAAACAGCTTTGGGGATCCGATTTAAACTCATTCTTTCAAGATGGTGTTTCCAATTTAGTTGGTACTGTTTAATATATTCCAAATTGGCGTAGTCTTCAATTCTTTTAAGATAGGATCGGTGTTCCTTTTCCGATCCCATCTGGTGTAACCCGCTGTTCTGTGCATGAATCTCATTTCACAAGCCGTTATTCTGCTTTCATGTTGTTTTCTTAGTGTCCATGCTTCACTACCATAGGTCAACACTGGACTAGCCAAAGTGTTATATAAACGTAATCTGGTGTTTTTTTGTACAAGGGATGGTTTCATAACTTGATTAATAATTCCTAAACTTTTATTATAACTAGTAACTTTTTCAGGGATATCCTTTTCATCCCAGATAGAGAGATAATATCCAAGATATTTAAATTGATTAGATCTCTCTAAAATTTTATTCTGGAGACAGATTTTACTTTGTATGGGGTCCTTCCCATGAAATGCCATAATTTTAGTTTTGTTAATTGATATTTCCATATTAAAATAACAGTATTGGAAAATGTTAAATAACCTGGATTACTGCTTATAAAAAACATAGATAGGCCTACTTCTAAATGAAGCCGGCCATTGATGGTGACATCTACCTAGCAGCGGACGAAACGAGAATTAGGCCTATAGATTTGCATATGTGGAAAGAATTGTATGTCTCGAATAGTGTAATGGACTTGCATGCTCGTACAGAATATCATTACCTTCCATTGAGTGAGGCCACTTGTTGGCCTGTTTCGGTCCCACTTTAGGCTTAGTCCAGAAGTCTCTTCATTTGACGTCATCGACGTCTTTTCCCAACTGGTGGAAGATTTCAGGATTTTTATAAATCTGTCGTTTGTCATTCTATCCACTTGTCCTAAAAACTCAGTTTTGTAATTTTCAATTTTTTCCCTAACAGTCCTACCAGAGTAATTTTTAGTTACTTCTGTTATTTCCGTAGCCTATTAGTTTTATAGTCCGACCAATTGTATTCAGCTGTTTTCGCATATAAAGGTAGCCTATAAAAATATCAACTCCTGTCCAACTCAGAGTCGGGGCGAAGGATTAGATGGGCCACTTTATAGAGGTCTGTGAATGACAAGCGTGCCGGCCGACCACGTCTGACGCATCATCACGTAGGCATATGAACGAAATGAAATGGAGGACATGGTTATGGAGAAATGGTGGAATAAAATTGGGGCAGGGAAAACGGGAGAAAACCCCGAGAAAAATCTGTCCAATCTCCGTTTCGTCCATTACGAAACCCACATGGAGTGACCGAGACTATTTTTCGGGACCCCAGCGGTGAGAGACGAGCGTCTAACCGCGGTAGGCCTATATCGAATAAAAAATTGAGCGCCCGAGGAAGAGATGGCCACGTGTCATGTGATTACAAACAAGATTGCCCGGTTGTTGCAAAGGTCATAACAATGTAGATGATGATGATAATAACAATAATGATAATAATAACAATAATGATAATAATAACAATAATAATAATAATAATAATAATAATATATGGTTGTTATGAAGGATATATGTGATGTGAAAAATATAACAGCGTTGTTCGGAGTAGCCAACACCTGAAGAGGAAAACTGGCTAAAACTGATTCCTAAATTGACTACAAATGACTAAAATGTAAAAGATATCAGTGGAGGAAACTGTATTTTGAAAAATTGGAAATTGACTTAACAATCTTTACCCCGTAAGTAGGCCCATAACTTATTAACAACTTTTCAATACTTTTTTTTTTAATCTATTGCAATTTTTGAAATTATAATGTAGGCCTAATGGCTAAATTATCAATATAGTGCCCTAATGTCTATTTTAAGAAATAAATCATTCTTAAACTAGAGATTCTTGTGAAATGAGATATCGCGCAGAACAGTGGGTTACACCAGATGGGATTGGAAAAGGAACACCGATATCTTAAAAGAATTGAAGACTACGCCTATTTTGGAATATATTAAACAGTACCAACTAAATTGGAAACACTATCTTGAAGAATGAGTTCAAATCGGATTCCCAAAGCTGTTTATAATTATATCCAAGAGGACGAACATCTCTGGGCCGTCCTGTGAAGCGCTGCGCTGGAGGGAAAATTTTCTATAGGATCGTAACAGGCCTTGGCCTAATACTTGGAAGAAGAAGAAGACTAGAGATTCTGTAATTCTGAATTTAAAAGAAAAAGTCTTTAATATAGGCCTATTTATCTTTTTAATTTTTTCTAAGTTCTATTATTTTCTTCTCAGAAATTATATTCTGTGGAATTTCAAAAAAGCATATGATTCAATTAAGAGGGAGAAGTTATATAGTATCCTGCTGGAGTTCGAATTCCTAAAAAGTTAGTTAGACTTATACGAATGTGTCTAAATGGCTCAACGAGTAGAGTGCGTGTAGGCAAACAGTTTTCAGACACTTTTGAAATCCAGAATGGGTTGAAGCAAGGAGATGCACTATCTCCTCTACTACTTAATTTTGTACTAGAGCATGCCATTAAATCTTTAGAGAATGAGGAAGGCTTACAACTGAATGGTATTAATAAGCTGTTAGTTTATGCTGATGATGTAGTACTACTGGCCGATAGCGAGGAGATACAACACGCACACACTATTGAGTAACACTAAGAAATTAGGACTGGAAGTAAATATCAGTAAAACTAAATATATGGTCACACGTAGAAATACATTATATAATGGAAATGGACAGCTAATAACAAATGAGGGAAATTTTGAGGAATTGGCTGAATTCAAATACCTAGGAACAACAATCACAAATAGGAATGAGATGCACAAAGAAATTAAACATAGGCTCAATTCTGGAAATGCATGCTATTATGCATTGCAGAGACTTTTGATGTCCCAACTCCTTTCAAAAAACGTTAAGCTGAAAATATATAAAACTATTATTCTACCAGTTATATTATATGGGTGCGAAACATGGACTCTTACTTTAAGGAGGAAAGGAGATTACGAGTATTTGAGAATAAAGTTCTTAGGAAGATTTTTGGACCAAGAGAGATGAACAGACAGGTGAATGGAGAAGTCTACATAACAATGACTACATGGTCTTTATAGGAAGCCAGATATAATAAGAACAGTTAAGTCCCGTAGACTGCGATGGGCAGGACATGTTGCGCGTATGGGGAATGAAAGACGTGCATGGAAACTTCTTGTAGGAAAGCCAGAAGGAAAACGCCCAGTTGGTAGACCAAGAATGAGGTGGGAGAACAACATTAACTATGATTTGAGGGAAGTAGATTATACAGGGAATGATTGGAAAGTGCGGCCATGAACCTACGGGTTCGATAGTGCCAGTGAGTAAGTAAGTAAGGAATAATCTTTGTTTATAACTCTATCTATTCCCCTCGTATGTATAGGTATTTAAAATTGTACACTTGAGCGTATTCTATATTAATATAAAGTCTATTTGATTAGTTATAGTCCCTACCATCGGGAGATGTCCACGTTTCTTTGCGTTTGTTCTTTCTTGGAAAGAAGGTAGGCGCCCATACCCATTATGTTCAATTTTTTATGGTAGCAAAATGTATCAAAATCGATCCATTATCATTACACAATTTATATAAAATAATTAAATTATAATAACATACATAGGCCTATACATAATGTTGTACCCAAGAGCAGGTTTTCACTGCAAACTCAGCATTCTTTATTCTTTCCTTAACCCTTCAATTGGCAAAACAGTTATTTGAATGTGGCGGACTGCACTGAAAACTATATTATACATAAGTAGCCTATTATTACTGGTTAGTCCTATATTGTGTAATTCGACGCACATTTAAGTAATTTCTACTCGCTCATTTTTTCTGTTCTATTAAATATATTAAATTAAATAAAACGATGAATGTAAAACTGTTATTCTACCAGTTATATTATATGGGTGCGAAACATGGACTCTTACTTTAAGGGAGGAAAGGAGATTACGAGTATTCGAGAATAAGGTAGGGCCTACTTAGAAAAATGTTTGGACCAAAGAGAGATGAACAGACAGGTGAATGGAGAAGACTAAGTAACAATGAACTACATGGTCTTTATAGAAAGCCAGATATAATAAGAACAGTTAAGTCTCGTAGACTGCGATGGGCAGGACATGTTGCACGTATGGGGAATGAAAGACTTGCGTGGAAGCTTCTTGTAGGAAAGCCAGAGGGAAAACGCCTAGTTGGTAGACCAAGAATGAGGTGGGAGAATAACATTAACTATGATTTGAGGGAAGTAGATTATACGGAGAATGATTGGAAAGCATTAGCTCAGGATATGGATGTATGGAGAGCTTATGTCCGCGCGGCCATGAACCTATGGGTTCGATAGTGTCAGTAGGCCTAAGTAAGTAAGTAATGTATCCTATAGGACACATTTTCAATTTATGGGTTAAAAAAAGACACATCATGCCATGTTTGCAGCTTTACTAGGGATATAGAGGTGTAGTAGCTTCCCGTTCCTTTCCACACCCCACTCTCTCTTTTGAATCTTAAAATCTTAGAAGTCTTAAGAAGTTCCCGGAGGGGCCGGACTTGGAGGTGAGGAGAGTGGATTTGGCTGTTAGACCCTCCGAACTTCACCGAAATTCGCCCCACATGTTAAATATCAGTAAATTCGAACAAAAATGGCTAAAAAAACTAAAGAAAATGTGATAAATGCTACAAAAGCCATTATTTTTTTCCCACAAAAATCTGTATAGGCTAGGCCTATTCTGATACAGATTTTTTCCGTTTAGGATTTGTAAAATATCACTACATATCAGCTATAGATGGAAGTGGAACTGGAGAATTACTGGATAAATTAATAGAAATATTACAACATAAATTCAAATTATTTAAAGAGATTAAATAAAAATAAAACGTAGTTTTATTTGATTTTCATATTTATTATATAATTCAGTGACAGCTGTTTCAGTACACTGTACCTTCTTCAGACATGTTAACAAATTATGAATTGTGTTCCAACTGATCTAAGCACAATACAACAATATTTATTTAATTTTTAAATTTAACAAAGGGGATTCATTCAAATCAAGTTGAGAATATAACAGTTTGTTACTACTTTTCAATTTATTTATTTCTACAGCCTCCAAAATATATAACTTCTTACCCTTATCACAAGCATGTAAAATTTCAAAATTTTATGAGGTTATTGCTTCGATCCAAATTTTGAAATGTTACATATTTGTGATAAGGGTAAGAAGTTAGATCTTTTGGAGGCTGTAGAAATTAATACATTGAAAAGTAGTAACAAACTGTTAAATTCTCACTTGATTTGAATGAATCCCCGTTGTTAAATAAAAAAATTTAAATAAATATTGTTGTATTGTTGCTTAGATCAGTTGGAACACAATTCATAATTTGTTAACATGTCTGAAGAAGGTACAGTGTACCGAAACAGCTGTCACTGAATTATAAAATAAATATGAAAATCAAATAAAGTACGTTTTATTTTTATTTAATTAATAAATATGGATTTGCATCAAGTAAACACCAACTCAATTGATTATTTAAAGAGAAAGAAAAAATATTGGAAAATGAATTTATTCCTCTTTTTCAATACCAGTATGTAGCTAGATTTTTAAAGGACAGATCTAGCCACAAAGCGGTTAAATTGGCAACCCTGGGCAGGATTGTCTAATCCCTGCAAATGATGATGATAATAGTGGATATAATGAAGGATAAAATGTGTCGTGAATAAAAATTGCAGCTTAGTTCATTACACAGCACACACACAGGTATGATTCATCAAGCAATTAAAATGCTGACTAAATACTGTTTGGTTGCGAATGCTGTAATCTGTGTACGTTAACTACTTCCTTTGTGGCTTACAATTAACAACCACTTTACTTGAGTTTAATGTTTTTTATTATGCTGACACTGGTGCCATTTATCACACTAATGGTAATAGTCATGAAGATAATATTATTTGTAATAAAACATTTCAGCTAATTTTTTATTACAAATATTCTTCGCTTCAAATGTCTACAGTAAACTGTAGTTAAGCGATTTGACTTTTCACTTTTAGCGAATTACGAAGGATTCAAGCTATTGCGGTTGTTCTCATAAAACTATTTTTAAATTTTTTATAGATTTTCACAGATACTATCAAATAGACACTTTCTGGGTAAGGTTTTTCCTCACCTGTAAGACAAATGTCAGGAAAACTTTAAGGCCCAAACGGTCCCCGAAATCATATGGCCATCGCAATCATCATCATCCATATTCATCTTAGGTTAAGCTTAGGTTTAGGGACTCTCCTGGCGCACCATTATCATCATCACCCATCATATTATCGGGGCAACATAACCACGCCTTCCAGGCGCCACAACCTCAGAAGTGGGTTACAAGTACGCCATGCCAGGAGAGAAACCAGAAATGTCGAAAGACAAACCTGGGGCATTTGGGGGGAAAAAAAATCAAATAGACACAAAAAAATAAAATGACCAAATCTTATATAGGTTAGTAGCAAATGCCCGGCGTGCGCTGCTGCGCCCAAATAAATTAAAATTAATGTGCTTTTATGTTTAGTTACGCCTAAAAGGAAAATTAACTATAAATTTATATTTTTAGATACCCCATACTTATTACCCTGCACTGCCCGGGAATCTACTTATCCCGATCTTCTTGACATAATGAGCTGAAATACGAAAATTAATGTGTTTTATGTTTAGTTAAATAAGTGAGAAGAAAAATTTATATCGTAATTATTTTTAGATACCCCGTGCTGTTTACCCGGCGTTGTCCGGGAATCTACTCATCCCTATCTTATTGGCATAAATGAGCTGAAAGACAAAAATGAATGTACTTCTTATGATTTGTTGAACAGGCCTAAGTAAAATGAGAAATAATTATAAATGTAAGCCTATATCGTAATTAATTTAAGATTCCCCGTGCTGATACCCGGTGTTGCCTGGGAATCTAGGCTTACGTATCTCGATCTTCTTGGCATAAATGAGCTAAAAGACAAAATTCGTTATTGTGAGTTATCCGTAAATGAATACCCGCCCATGTGCTGCTATGCTTGCACAGGAATCTACGTACTTGTCTCAATCTTCTCATACTTATTGTGAGTTGACCGTAAGAGATAAAACATGTCGGACTTTTTTTTTTGTAGAGCTTTTTGAGATATTCAATTCTGTGTACATTAATTTTGTGTAGCCTATTTGTTATGGCAGCGTAAGCCATTTAAGCATCCAAAGAGCTACTTTTTCACGTTTTCCACTACAAAAGGCGATTTTTAAGAGTGTAGGAGTTGAGTATCACAACTCTCTTATAGCATATGTTAATCCCGGGAATCTCCTGAACATTTTGCAAAAAGTCCCACCACAATCGGTTCAACGGTGTGGCCGCACATAAAGTACGAACAAACAAACATTAATTTTTATAGGTTTATTAGAAGATATAGAATTAGACATCGTCCTGCCACTACTGGGCTGACATGGTCAGCATGTCGGGTCCCGCAAGCGTACTAGCTGCTTTTCTTAACTTTGATAGCTACTTACTGCAGCTAGCAAAGTCCTTTATGATGTACGATGGTCGCAACTCCATGAGAAAATGTCTCACCCTATGAAGTCTCGACATGTCCGTATACTTTTTTCAAGGTACAATGCCTTAAAACACTCGAGTACGGCGCGGGAATTTAAAATTACGCCTAATAATAAAAAAGAACCATGGTGTGACAGGCCTGAGAGGCCCATAAGTTCTTCTTCTTTTTCACATCATGGGCTAGGCAAATTGAGTGTTCCGCCTCGCAGTGTTCTATTCATCTTTCGCTATTAATAACATCTATTTTTGCAGTAGGCCTATCCTTTTCTGATTTATTTAAAAAAATTATAACTTTGTATGCCAAATTTTGTCTGCCATGAATATCGTTTTCTATTTCATTTATAAAATTATTCAAAGAATGTTGACGAGCTGTCCTAATAATTTGTTTTGCTATATTCCTTTTTTTTCCCTACATATTGTTGTCTAGATTCTTCTGTTTTTTGTTGAAGCCACTGTTTATATTTTCTTTTTATTTGATTGCTAATTTTATTTCTTCATTCCAAATTCTTACTCCTTTTCTGCTTCTATTTTTTCCCTCCTATTGCTCCCAGGGCTGCCTTTTCAATACAACTTCTAATATTATTCCATTCTTCATCTAATATAGGCCTATCTCTAGTTGGTGTGTGTATGAGGTATTGTTGTAGTCTTTGTTGATATAATTTTCTTATAGGCCTAGTTTCCTCCTGCAGAAGGAATACTTTGTATAGGGCCTACTTCTCCATTTGTTGGTTTATTCCTGATTTTAATTTTCTCTCCATCTTGACCACAATTTAAATTTACCCATTACCAAAAAATGGTCGGAATCAATAGGCCTACCTGTACATCTTGGAGTTATCTTAGTTTATCATTAATTAGAATATAGTCTATTTTTGTTCTGAGTCCTCTTGCGCTCCTTGTGTATTTATTGATATCTCGTTCTTTGAAAAATGTTGTGTTAAATCTCAAAGATGTAGGGGTGACATGTGGTCAGCATATCGAGTCCCCCAGCCGTTATAGCAGGTTTATTCAACCTGGATCCGTTACTCATTGTAATTATCAGAATTGCTCACTAATGCTGGATGGGCACCAGTTCCGTATTGGCCAAAATTCCACGAAAGAAAAAAAGAGGGAAACGATCCGGCTCATGTCCCGTAGTTTTGCGCCAAAGTACGATACCTTAGAACACTAGACTAGGGTACAGGACTTCAAAAATTAACAATTTCTTCATTTATTTACAGGTTGGAGATCTGCAGAAGAAAACTGCAAGGATAGAGGTAGACAATTCTTCAGAAGATAGGGGTTTATCGAGGAAGACTTGAAAGAAGCAGGAGCAAGGAAATAGAGGAAAATAATGAAGAAATAGCGTAATGTGCCAATATTCTGAAGAAAGAAGAAACTAGTAAGCCAACTAGTCGATTATTTGTTTTATGGATAGTTTTAGTTTTAAAATAGGCTGTAGCTTACAAGATTAGGCGGACTTGTGGCTATTGCGGGCATCTGCCTGACTGCGATCTCAAGTTCGAATCCTGATGGTTTCAGAGGAGCATTCATGGTGGCACACCGATATTTTTTGCCTTTTTTCTCGGGGGTTTCGCATTTCCGGATTTTCATACCACCACTCCTATTGTCATTTCATCTCCATTCATTCATTTCATATCATAACTTATTTCATGTTAGTTAAAAATAGTCTGGTTTAGAAAACTAACCCCATGGAGCGACAGGGCTAGAAGGACCTTGGCCTATCAGCCGGCTGCTGGCCTCACATCCACATGTGTTAATCAGGGATGTAAACATCATCCAGCCAGTGTAGGGGTGACGTGGTCAGCAATTTGGATCCCCTCAGCCGCTAGAGCCGGTTTCTCTACCTAGGGCTGCTACTTATCGTAGCTACCCTAATTCCTCAAGACGTTATATACTGGCCGAAATTCCACGAGAAAATTTCATCCCCCATGCAGACCCGAACCAGGTCAAGTCTCGTAGCTCTGCGCCAAGGTATCTTGGCTTAAGTACTCAGCTATGGGGCGGGACCGGTGACTTTTACAAGAGGGACAAATTATAGCAGAATTCCTAAACAATAAATTATATTAAATCTCTAGTTCTAATTATCAGACCTAGGCCTACTTTATATCAGGGCTACAGTTCGCTTTTAAAATATAGGACCTGTGGGTCTATTGTGAAGGGTTACATTTGTAGATATCTTAATTCATTTAGTCTGAGTCAATACTAATAGACTATAGATCATCGGTAAATTCCATTAATGTGTTGGTTACAATATTAAAATTACAATTCATTCATAGTGTTCTGTCCAAGAGCAGTCTTTCACTGCGAACTCAGCATTCTCACTCTTTCCTTAACTCAGCCTTCCTTTTTTTGTACCTGCATACAAACCATTTATATTTTAATATTGCCTATCATCTGATATCTTTTTCTGCCTCTAACTTTCTTTCCATCGATCATTCCTTCTAGGACATCCGTCAGCAGGCAGTTTCTCTAGCCAGTGGCCAATCCAATTTATTTTCCTCTGTTTTTATGAGTTCCAGCATTGTTCTTCCTTCACCCACTCTGTTTAGCACGTCTTTATTTTTAATGTTGTCTGTCCATTTTATACATTCCATCCTTCTCCATATCCACATTTCAAAAATTCCATTCGCTTTTTCCTCATTCCGTATTGAGTTCCTCCAATTTAGCAAAAGAAAGAACCCTAGCCTATAAGAATATATATCCCGTAACTAGTAAAAGAGAATAGAAAATATTCGTGCATACAGCAATAATTTGATTATGACCTTTCCCAATCATGAGAATTTCCGTAAGCAAAGTAGGGCCTGTAAATAAAATAGCACACTTGACAACCAATAAGAATTCCCATAAATAAAATAGCACTATATTATTAAGTATTGCGATTTGTAATATTTAGCAGCGAGATGCTCAAGGGAGTGTTCAAAAAGCTGGGAGTTACTAAACCTGATTTTGTAATATTTTGTATTCAATATTTTATCTATGTTCGGAGTATTTTACTATATGTTGTATAGCTAGTAATCTTATATTGAATGCAAATTATTTATTGCGGAAACGATATATTTAGGGAAACAGTAGGCCCTAATGTGGGCTTTGGAAATATAGAGATAAATCAACAAACATTATTGTAATGTGGGCTTTGGAGAAAAAAAAATCAACAAACATTGTTGTAATGTGGGCTTTGGAGAAAAAAAAATCAACAAACCTTGTTGTTAGGCCTATATTATACCAATCATCATTTAAGTTTATTTTTCGTTTTTCTGAACTTGTATTTTATGTTTTGACAGCGTGTTTTCGCTTTGTTGAAATATAAAGTATAGGTTCGTTGCCTAGTTACTACACACTAAAGAGTTATTGATTGTTATAATTAACACATAATTTATGAAAATGAAATAAATAAAAAATATCTGTGATAAACAGGGTCTAATGATATAAGCCTTCATACAATTTTAAATAAATTATGATCTTAGACCAAAGTCAACGTGGATAAAGGGAATTCAAGACAACATGAAGAGAAATATGACAGACAAGATCGGGAAGTGTGGTGGTAAAAATTGTATAGGCCTATTTTGGTTGAGGATACCTGTGTAAATAACAGAAACAATCCTGAATAAAAAAAAGATCTTATAGATAAGTTATAGACAAGGATATGTTGGGAAAGAAAAAAAACTATAAGTAGGTACATTTGTCAAATATTTTTACTGTTGGTATCGTTTATGTAAAGGAGGTTAAAAAAAAAGTTCTAAAATTAATTTTGTTTATTAGTTGTTGTTCCCGCAAAATCGGCTTGCATGCTCTGCGCTACGTGGGCGTGGCCAACCGGTGTTGTGTCCGGCGCATTTCCCTTAGTCGGGCGCTTATTATGCGTAGACCTTCGATTTTTTAGGCTCTTAAAGATATACATAAAGTTATTTAAAATATGCTTTATAGACTAATCTAACAACAATACTTTAGGCTTGAAAAATGTGCAGTACCACATAGGCCTACTCCCCTATTAGTAACATTAACAAAAATGGATGAATGATTGTGAAAACAAAATAAAAGGAAGTTAATTAAGGACAGTGCATCCATTTATTACTACAAAGGAAAATTATTGTTATCGGCCTATGTTCATATTATTTTGAGGCCCTGATAAAACTACCAGATATTCAGAAATCTCTTAAACTTAGGATTTTATTTTATTTATTTTTCTGAATGAATTAATAACTACTATTTAGCTAAGTATAGGCCTACATTTATTAATGTTATATCACATGGAAATGTTTAGGCCTAACTATCCCAAAAAAAACTATTTTTATTTTAAACATTGGTTTCTATTTTGTGTAAAATTAGCTCTTAAAAATTAAAAAAATAAATAAATATACCGCCATGTTCAGCATTACCAAGTCTAGTGACATTTCTAACTATCTGCGTAATACACTGGTCAACATGATTTTTGTCTCAGTGCCAATAGTTGTACTTAATGCAGTTTTTTATCGTGTTTTCAAATATGTATTCGGAATTTCTCCATCACCCACAGTTTTTTTTATTTCAATTTCGATTAGGCCTAATGGATTTAAATGATTATTTTTAATAAACTTTTTTTGTCCATTGTAAAATAAAACCAAATGAGTTAACTCAAATGATTTCAGCATTGTAAAACAGATATCAAGGCAAATGGAATCCTAAATATGCTGGCAGATTATTGTTGGACCATCAAGAGGGATGCTCCACAGGCAAAATATAGCAGAAAATCGTCATTTCTTACTTTCTAGGTGAGTCCGAATGTTCTACTATTGTGTAGTTACGAATGAAGAAAATATATTAGCGTTTGAAAATATAAATTCCTGTCTCTCGGAAACCTTGCGTGATGGAGAAAAATCGATATCATATTCGAATTCAGGAGAAAAAAATACGAGTACTATCAGAATCACATATTTTTCTTTCTGAGGCAAAAAAAAAAAAAGTTTATTTTTTATTGCTCAGTGTTATTGTTGTATGATTATATTATTTAGATTTGTAGTAATAAATAGATGCGTTGTCCTTCCGTCCATCCATCCACAGTAATTCTGCCCGAGGACAGGTCTTTCACTGCAATCATAGCATTTTCATGCTATGCTTTGCAGCTTTAGTAAGGAATTAGCTATAGGCCTAGGTCTGGTAGCTTCCCGTTGCTTTCCACACCGGTGATGATGATGGCCGGATGATTTTCGGGGACCGTTGGGCCCTAAGCTTCCTGAAATTTGTCTTCCAGGTGAGGAAAACCCCCGATAAAACCTCACCCAGGAGCCTGTCCCGATCGGGAATCGAACCTGGGCCCGCTGCGTGACAAGGCAGCACGCTACTTCGAGACCACAACGGTGGGTCAAAGTTGTAATATTTTGATGCCCTGACAAAACTACTGCACTTTTAGGCCTATATAAAAATTGTGTATAGGCCCTACTTTTTTCAATTAGGCCTATGTATGATATAAGCCTACAGTTATTAGGGGCCTATGAAATTTAAATTATTTAGTTAATCTTACTTCTATAAAGATGTCTTGAATGGTATGCGGTGAACTTACCGACCCAACGAGACATCTAGTAAACAACTATGATATTACTAGGATGAAATTGGTCGGTAAATTTTTCTGAGAGGAAACTTTATTCGGCGCTAGGTTCTTTTACGAGCCTGAAAATCTTCAGACACGGGATTCACGGCTTAAAATCCCTCCCTATGACTTGCTCCTTGGATTCTTCCATCCTAAAAATTATCCATCGACCCCGGCCGGGTTTGAACTACCGAACCTCGGAACCAAAGGCAAGGATTGTAGGCCTACTATAAATACCCTACACCGCGGCCGACTAAACCAGTGAAATTGGACACACAAATTCCTGTGGAAATCGCTTAGATTATGCAATCTTGCGTGACGGACTATTATGCATAAGTTACTATATATGTATTACAATAGGACTAAACTTTTAATATCATAGCCTATATAGGCTATAGACTATTTCGCAAATTGCTGTGAAGTTAGTTCACTTAGAAAATATAAATAGACTCCATTAGATTTTATTGACTTATTTAACTTAGGCCTATATTAAATAGTTTGTTATAGGCCTATCTGATGGAGATAAGACCAAAAGGTCTTCTTTTCCACTTCATCAAGGTTAAATTTTACATGTAGGCCTAAAAACAATTATGAATTAGGCCTATCTACAACTTGATTAATATCTACAAGAAATGAACATAGGCCTTAATATATTAAAATAATAATAATAATGATAATAATAATAACCTGTACTTTTATTAAATAATTGTCTTGATAAAGAAGTGTATAATCTTATATAATATAAAAATGAGCGTCAGTGTGTCAGTCTGTCATCTATGAACTCAAGAACTACTTGACAGATTTCAATCGGGTTTTCATCATCATTTAGATAATTTTTCTGGGACAATATTAACGTATAGGCCCTACATAACATCGTATGTAGGATACTATAAGACTATGATAAGGCTAACTTTAGCTACAAAAAAGTGTAGCCTATCGGTGCACTAAAAATAATGACTTTTTGGGCACTTAAATGTCCTATGCTGTCTAAGCAAAACAAATAGGCCCCTACACCAGAATTGAATACCTAAAAAATTCTAGAAAAAATGTCCAGGACAACATATGGCTATGTCTGTATTTTACGGATAACTCATAATAACCATTTTTGTCTTTCAACTCATTTATGTCAAGAAGAACGGGAAAGTAGATTCCCGGGCAAGCGTAGTAAAGTACACCGGGTATTCGCTAGTATAAAATAATAATACAAATATACCTAGAACATGGGTTATACATTATATTGTCTAAGGTAATATTTAGTTGAGTATTTTAACGTTTTTTTGAGTAAGGCAGTTCTTGATATAAGAGGGGAATTCCAGAGTCGGATAGCTGAAACAAGGAAGGATGAGGCTTAGTGATATGTTCCATGTAGAGGAACAACTTATTGAAAATATGGAGAGAAAGTACGGTTAATTACTTTATTATATTTAGGGGATAAATAATGTAACTAATGGATGTACTGATTTATCAAAGACTTGAAATTTCAGCGCAGGAAGGAGCTTTGGATGCCGGCATACGGACAGCTACGTCACCGAGAACAAATAACGCGGAAACATGCCAACATTCACGGCCGGAAGATTCAACGCCTAACAAAACTGATGCTAATCCTAAAATTCGTAATGTATCCTTTTGGATACATCAGTTGGTTCAATTAATTTAATATTTTACATAAATCAGAAGAAAACGAACAAAAATAAACCACTTAAATTTGTCTAATTACACAATATACTTAATAATAACAGCCTATACAAGATTCTGTTTTCACTGCGGTCCGCACATTCAAATAACTAACAGAAGTAATTTGTGTTTTGCCAATTTAAGGGTTAAAAACTTTTTAATTAGTTTCCAAGAGAAAATATTATTAGAAAAATACAGGCCTATAGCCTACTTAAAAATATGCAAATGCTGTATAATTTGTCACAAGACATATTTTACGAGAAAGGGTCTAAAATATTCATATAACACTTTTTGTTAATCTATACACTAGGCCCTACTGTTTTTTAATTATTTTATTGTTCTATTAATTACACCGATCGACAAAAATGAACTTTTTTTTCTTTTCACAAGAATAAATATACGAGATTTTAGAAGTATTTTTCATCCTAAATTTAAATATGATTTCAGTTTTTTCCTATCAGGCAAGAGTTTTCAATGATATTCATTTACATTTTTTATAATTTTTAATAAAATCCATTTAACTCTAATATACAATATTTTAACAAAGTTGAGGACGACGGCATCTACCAACAGGTACAATTTAATTTTCAACTTTCATCAAATGAAATATGTAAATTATATGATCTAAAGATTTCTGTAAGGAAAACGAAGACCATGGCTTTTAGAGGAAGAGATCCAGTGAGATCCAAAATTATTTTAGAAAATCAAAGTATAGAGCAGGTGTCTAGTTTCAAATATTTGGGCTGTGATGTTGGCTACAATGTGGAAAGAGATATTGACTCCAAAATAAATAAATTTCAGACGTTGTGTGTGGAACAATACAGAGAACATTAAAAAATAAAATTAGAAAAGAAACCAAGATATAAAAATGCATAAGTTATGGCGGTTCCCACAATATTGTATGGATGTGAAACTTCGGCTCCAGTGAAAAAACAGAAGGATAGAATACAGACGGCGGAGATGAGGTTCCTAAGACAAGTAAAAGGATGTACAAGACTTGATAGAATAAGAAATGAGGATATAAGAGGAAAGTACAGCCTTTATTGGATAAAGTCACGAATTACAGACAGAAATGGATTGATCACATGGATGGAATGAGTAAGGAGAGATATCCATTGTTAGCAAGAAATTATCAAGCAAGAGGAAGATGTGATGTTGGAAGACCTAGAAGACGTTGGGCTGATGCATTATGAAGTCGGAACGGGCAATTGCCTAATCCCTGGAGTGATGATGATGACTTTCATCAAACGATGTTCGTGCTAACAAGCTCACAGACAGTTCAATACTGACACAGTGCAATGCAGACTAACAGGTCTGAGCATGTTAAAACACGGATGAACCTACACGGTCTTGTCTTTTGGTAGTTCAGCATGAAATTACAAACAATTTCCTTAATTACAGCTTGAATAAAATCGCTACATATAAGGTGAAGGTTCCTATGACAGATCAAAGAAAATGCTGAAATCTATTTTAAAAAAGTAGCTGTCAGAAAAAAGCTGTGCCTGGTGGAAAAATTCTGACTTACTTACTCACTGGCACTATCGAACTTGAAGGTTCATGGCCGCGCGCACATAAGCTCTCCATACATCCCTATCCTGAGCTAATGCTTTCCAATCATTCCCTGCATAATATACTTTTCTCAAATCATAGGCTAGTTAATGTTGTTCTCCCACCTCGTTCTTGGTCTACCAACTGGGCGTTTTCCCTCTGGCTTTTCTACAAGAAGCTTCCATGCACGTCTTTCATTCCCCATACGCGCAACATGTCCTGCACATCGCAGTCTACGAGACTTACCTGTTCTACCTTCTTCTGGCCACCTAACTTCCTGTAAAGCGACTATATCCAAGGGCGATTTATCTAATTCCCGCGTTAATATCTCTAGTGCCCCGCTATTGTATAAAAGTCCTAACATTCCATGTTCCTAGGAACATGTCCCTGTGTTTGAGCATGTCCTGCCCATCGCAGTCTAAGAGACTTAACTGTTCTACCTTCTCCTGGCCACCTAACTTCCTGTAAAGCGACTATTCCAAGGGCGATTTATCTAATTCCCGCGTTAATATATCCAGTGCCCCGCTATTGTATAAAGTCCTAACATTCCATGTTGAGCCTTTGGCATGGGTTCCCTGAAATAGTCCCCGCCCGGAGAACCGAATGGTGGACTATTTGACCTCCAGAAAATGTTACCCCAGTTGAACCCATGTCCGCATTTCTTGACGGTTGTATTTTTACGGTGAAAGATCGTCACTCCTTCGACCAGGGTATTTTTTTCGTCTGGCTTATCACCTTCGACCAGTCCGGCATGGGTAACCCTATCGGCAGCAATGCTACCCCACGCATATCTGAATTCAGTATGAAAAAATGCACTAGATTAACTACTCAGATTTCTTGTGAAGAAAACCTTGTCGACCAGTATTATTTTTAATTTCCTTCTCCACGGGTTGAACTACAAAAGGTTCGTTCTGGTCTCATGGAGGAAATATTAATTATGTTTATGACATACTAGGCGCTGCTACTCCTAAATAAATTAAATATTAAAGATTAATTAAATGATAGGCTATGGTGCACTCTGCGTCGAGCTAAACATGACGGACGTTAAAGTCAATGTTTAAGTTATAATTACATATAACCCCCCCCCCACTTCTGTTGGATATCGCTAATTTTTGGGCAAAATCTACCTCGGCTTATTTTAATAGGATATGGGCGTAAAATATCAAAAATTGAACCGCTAGTTGGAATTTAAAATTTTCGTTTCAGGTGAACTCCTACACATAATGGTTTTACTTAATACGAAATTGTTTTGTATGATGAAATTTTAGAACGAGTAAACGAATTTATTTATTTGGGTTATAATTTAACATCCATGGTGTCTTTACCTTGTCGTGGTGGAGTGGCTTGCGTGCTTAAATGATCCTGAGAGCTATGCCGGCGATAGCATTGGCTGCCGATAGGGTTACCCATGCCGGACTGGTCGAAGGTGATAAGCCTGACGAAAAAAGTACCTTGGGCGAAAGAGCTTTCACCGTAAAAATACAACCTTCAAGAAATGCGGACATAGGTTCATCTGGGGTAAAATTTTCCGGAGGTCAAATAGTCCCCCATTCGGTTCTCCGGGCGGGGACTACTTCAGGGAACCCATGCCAAAGGCTCAAACACAGGGACGTGTTCCTAGGAACATGGAATGTTAGGACTTTATACAATAGCGGGGCACTAGATATATTAACGCGGGAACTAGATAAATCGCCCTTAGATATAGTCGCTTTACTGGAAGTTAGATGGCCAGGAGAAGGTAGTCAGGAATCAGGAAGCTTTGCATTATACTATGGGGGTGCAGAAAGACCTGCATTTCGAACGGGTTTTTTATACGTGCATGGAAGCTTCTTGTAGGAAAGCCAGAGGGAAAACGCCCAGTTGGTAGACCAAGAATGAGGTGGGAAAACAACATTAACTATTATTTGAGGGAAGTAGATTATACAGGGAATGATTGGAAAGCATTAGCTCAGGATAGGGATGTATGGAGAGCTTGTCCGCGCGGCCATGAACCTACGGGTTCGATAGTGCCAGTGAGTGAGTATTAAACATTTCAAGATGAAGCTGATATCAGCTTATCAAAGAAATCACAAATTTTACAAAAACAACGGGGATAATTAACAGTATAATGTAACCATCTTTAGTACAGAAGAACACAAGATTACGGCTTTATAAGGTTCTCGCAAGTCCAGTATTAAGATATGGTAGTGAAGCATGGACAATACGAAGAGAGATAAAAGCAGAATAACAGCAAATGAGATGCGATTTATGCGCCGTACAGAAGGCTAAATAAAGTGGGACCATAAAAGAAATGAGGAAATTATGGAAGAGTTGGATATAGAACCCATTCTTCACCATATACAAAACTACCAGAACAACTGGAAAGCCCATTTTCAACGAATGCCGTCTCATAAAATTCCAAAAGCCATACTTCGCTACTGCCCCCAAGGCAAAAGATCGCTGGGACGTCCAAAAAAGCGCTGGATGGAAAATTCCTCTTTCAGACCGTAACAGGCCACACGGCCAATACTTGCATGGATGATGATGATGATGATTTAATATAATTATCCCACATAATGAAGTTTACATCTTCCCTCAGGTTTCCATTCCAAAATACATTTTGGTAGCCGATCCATTTTCATTCGCTGGACATGTTCGTACTATCTTAATTCCTATATAATCTAAAATAGTGCCTTCAATCTTTATTTCTGCCCTTCCTATATGACTGCGTTTCTATTTTCTTCTCTTCTTGAAATTCTTGCTGCTATTCATATAAAATCCATTTCAGTTGCCGAAAGAACTTATTTGAATGATACATATTAATTTTATTTTTATTATTTATATTTTAACCTATAACATTCAATTGAACAAGCAATTGCAAAATTTTCTTTATTATTTCTACTTCTTATTTCGTCTTCATAACTTTCATTTTTATTTATTTTAATACCTAAATACGTGACCTCAATACAATTTTCATTTTTTCTCCAGCCTCCAATTTTTTTTATAAAGTTATAGAATAGCCCTAGGCCTATATTATAAAACTGAATAAAATTATTTTCAGATAGGCCTATTATAAATAAAAGAGGATAAGTTTGCAGGAAGAGGTGAAACCAATAATACACATTTAGAATACCATTTTCAAATGGTAAGTTGTGAGTCTACCAAACCTTTTTTTTTTTTCTTGTGCCTCCTGGAATTAGGTCATTGACCTGTTTCCACATCAAGATGTTGAATCCTTCATTCTCGTTTTGAGACGACCAAGATTTCTTTTACAAATCTTTTGGGTTTATTGTATTGTATTGTAAGCCTATGTTTTCCCTTTACAGAGATTTAGGCGCTCTCCCCCTACAAGGAAGAATTTGAACCATACTAATTTAGTTACACTTGTTTTCGTATAGATGTCATTTTTTAGTGGTACGTGGTCAGCGTTCCGCCTCATACTGACATCTAGGAAAGCAAGGTAATACTAGGACGGGAAAATTCGGTAAATTTTGCTTAGAGGCCTTTTCATTCTGGCTTAAGGATTTTTTTACGAGCCTGAAAATCTTCAGACTCGGGACCCACGGTTTTAAGTCACTCCCGGAGGACTTGCTCCTTGGATTTTTCTGTCCTAAAAAATCCATTGACCCCGGCCGGGTTTGAACCCGCGAACCTTGGGACCAGAGGCAAGGAGCATAACCACTAGTCCACCTCGGCCGATATTGGGTTTATAGTTGAATAAAAAGAAAGCTGGAATTTTATTTCGCGACATATTGTAACAAAATACTTTTTTATCTATTACGCCTTTTATTTAAATATTGTATGAATTTTTATACAAACTTATAGGCCTATAAACTTTGTTTATTTTTCTGTTTGCATCATTTTAAACTTCCTTGATAGATAAGCTGTAAAGAAGTTAGCCCTGATGTATCAATGATTAACATGCTTGCCTCTTCTACTGAAGGTCATTGCCAGTGGTCAATGAATGTTTAAGGGAGTTAAAATCCTGGGCATGGTTTCTTTCCAACTCAATTAGATTATTTGGTCCCCTGTCCTAGTCTAACGGCACGAAAAGAACCTCAAGTCTGTGATATGAGACCTCAGAAAAATAATATGACGGTCCTTAGACTACACACCCAGATTTGAAATGCGACGCTAATTGCCAGATTGTTAAAGAGCATGGTTAAATAAAATACAGCCATATTGAAATGATGGAAACCGGTTTCTCAGAGGCCTACAGTTCTTTTTTATTAATTAGCATAGTAGAGGGCGACGGCACTGCCAGGTATTAGGCCTAATTTTAATAGCTCTATATGGGGAAAGCAACGGGAAGCTACCACACCTACAATTCCATAGTAAAGCTGCAAGCATAGTATGAAAATGCTATGATTGCAGTGAAGAACCTGCCTTCGGGCAGAATTACTATGGATGGATGGATATTTACTTTATATTTATAATTATATTACATAGCCTACAAAAAAATTAAGGGACGTTGGGTGTTTCCTTATGGGAATATGAAATGTTAACTATTTGTAGGACCAAGACCAGCTATAAACATTATTAATCTAGATATAGGGCAATTAAAAGGAAAATATTCAATCAATCCCCAAAAGAAGAGTTAAATCGGATTAATAAATATACCCCAGCTGTAACAAGAGGGATATTTTCTACTGTTCTTCCGGTCGGGCCACGCATTTTTTTTTTCCGCTCCCGTTTCTTGCAAGTTATTTATATTCGAAGCTATGGAAATGATTTTTTTAATTCTTATAGAATACTACAATGTTAATAGTAATTTTCCCTTTAATTTTTTTAATCCCCCTATGTTTTATAGTGAATTATTGATTTATTCAGTCTATAATTTTTATTACTATTTTTATATTAATATTTTTATATCCTTATTATTACACAACTTGCATTCGCGAATTTCGTTACAAGAGGTAGAAAAATAATTTATAACGTAATGTCGTTATTTTACATATTTATCACATCATTCCTTGCAAACAAAAAAGCTTATAAGCGCAGTAAATCAAAATCAGAAGTAGTTTGAAATGTTATTTTTGTAGAATATCCCCTCCAATCTCTGGACATTATTTTAATAATAGGCCTAACTAAAAATACTTATCATATCAGATATTTGCTGCTTGACAACACAAAATTTCTCTATTCGAATTCCTGAAGGCCCATCATATCCACTGTTGGACTCAGGAATTTTCTCAGCAGGATAATTTGTAGGTACTGTCTGAAGTTTCTTTCCTCTAAAAAGTAGTAACATTAATTTGATTGTTTTAAATTTAAGTTCAATTGGTGTAAATATTTATTTTTATCTATTTTGTATATATTTATGAAAATCAATAATTTTTTTATAGATTTATTTAATGAATAAGCTGGAAAATCTAGAATGGATAGAATATGAAATAAAGAAAGAGTGTAGAAGAGGAGCCAGACATCATAGACATTATAGAAAAGAAAAGATTAAAGTGGTATTACCATGTCAAAAGAATGCCAGAGCAAAGATTGCCTAAAATAGTTATGGAATGGATCCCAATGGAAAGGAGGAAGGGAGGAAGACCAAGAAAACTTTGATAGGAGCGGTACAAGCAACTATGAATATCAGAGGATTGGAGGAAGGTCAATGGATGGACAGAGTGGAATGGCGTTTGGTTTCCGGAAGACGGCGGCAGCTGCCATGATAACGGATGATGATGATTTAATAAATAAAGAATATGGATTCTCAACAAGTAAACGCCAGATCAAATGCTTTCTTTTTTTCTATGTTAATGATCTTATAGGCTATATTTTTTTATCTCTTAATGTTTTCTCACTAGTGAATGGAAAGGAAGGATTTATGGCCTTAACTCAAGTAGTTTTAATAAATTATGTATGTGTGTGTGTGTGTATATATATATATATATATATATATATATTAGGCCCTATATAGGCCTATATATATTTAGGCCTATTTATTTATTGGTAAATGTAGGACTGTAATTATAAATGAGTCGCAAATGTCGGGAATAGGCTATCTAACAAAAAAAACCCTAAATAAATAATTTGAAATTACAACATGTGTTCTAGAAATGATGCAGAAATAATTTTTATTTTGTTAAATAGTCTTACAAATGCAATTATTTAACTTGTTCATCATCATTATCATCATCACTCCAGGGATTAGGCAATTGCTTGTTCCGACTTCATAATGCATCAGCCCAACGTCTTCTAGGTCTTCCAACATCACGCCTTCCTCTTGCTTGATAATTTCTTGCTAACAATGGATATCTCTCCTTACTCATTCCATCCATGTGATCAATCCATTTCTGTCTGTAATTCGTGACTTTATCCAATTATTTTAGAAAATCAAAGTATAGAACAGGTGTCTAGTTTCAAATATTTGGGCTGTGATGTTGGCTACAATGTGGAAAGAGATATTGACTCCAAAATAAATAACTTGTTCATATAGGCCTATTGGAAAGCATTAGCTCAGGATAGGGATGTATGGAGAGCTTATGTCCGCGCGGCCATG
This sequence comes from Diploptera punctata, assembly GCA_030220185.1. Classification (NCBI taxonomy): domain Eukaryota; kingdom Metazoa; phylum Arthropoda; class Insecta; order Blattodea; family Blaberidae; genus Diploptera; species Diploptera punctata. The sequence continues at coordinate 501,384 of JASPKZ010007241.1, read as the reverse complement.
AACCTTCGGGTTCATATAGGCCTAAATATACAATGTTAGTAGGAATTTAAATTTCCAATTAATGAAGGATGTACAAATTTAAATAAAAAACAACATTATGTACGTTTAGGTAATATCATAGAATCGAACATAAAATTAAAAATTAGCTATAATTTCCGTGTAGGATTATAATCTACATAATTATTATGTACGAGGAAGACGTGATGTTGGAAGACCTAGAAGACGTTGGGCTGATGCATTATGAAGTCGGAACGGGCAATTGCCTAATCCCTGGAGTGATGATGATGATGATGATAATTATTATATATGAGGATTGTCTTTATATCTAATAATAAAAATTAATGTTTGTTTGTTCGTACTTTATGGGCGGCCATACAGTTGACTCGATTGTGATGGGGCTTTTTTCGAAATGTTCAGGAGATTCCCGGGATGAAAATAGGCTATAAAAGAGTTGTGATACTCAACTCCTACACCCTTAAAAATCGCCCTTTGTAGTGGAAAACGTGGAAAAAGTAGCTCTTTGGAAGCTAAACCATAACAAATGCACCAAATTAATGTAGGCCTACACAGAATAGAATATCCCAATAAAATTTCTACAAAAAAAAGTCCTCCACAAAATAGTCTATATTTTACGGATAACTCAGAATAACCATTTTTGGTTTTCAACTCTCTGATGCCAAGAAGATCGGGATAAGTAGATTCCCAGGGAACGCCGGTTAATCAGCTAGCTCACAATAAATGTGTCCTTTCTGATCACTGTAAGGCCCAGATAGCATGGGGCTAATACAACTATTGTAGGGCTAATAAAACCATTGTAGGGCTATCTATAAAGTTTGGAGTTAAATAATTGAAAAAGAGAGATAGAGAGAGAAATTAGTCCTTATATCAAGTAGGGCCTACTCACACCTCCAACCATAGGCTTTCAAACAAATTAAAGAAGAAATATTGATTTATACTGTATAGGCCTAATGCCTAGCCTGCCAACTCGAGAATTACAAACTTTTTTCAGTGATCTTCCAATTCAGTGTTCAAATGTCTTTTAATGTCGATAACAACATATTACAGTATAAGTAATAATATCCTCAACTCGCTCCAACTCGGGTCGAGGGATGAGATGTGATGAAATAAAGCCCCTTATATAGAGGTCTGTGAATGACAAGGGTGCCGGCCGACCACATCTGACGCTCACCATCACAGGAACAGATGAAACCAAATGGGGTGAGATAACGATGAAGAAATGTTGGAATGTAATTGTGGGGGAGAAAACCCTACCCAAGCTCCGTTTCGCCCACCACAAAACCCACATGGAGTAACCGAGACTCGATCTCGGGAACCCAGCGGTGACAGGCGAGGGTCTAACCGCTTGCGCCACGGAGCCGCCAAAATATCATAGTTAATAGATTATTATTTAATAACAGACCGCGGTGGACTAGTGGTTATGCTCCTTGCCTCTGGTCCCGAGTGTCGCGGGTTCAAACCCGACCGGAGTCGATGGATTTTTTAGGACGGAAAAATCCAAGGAGCAAGTCCTCCGGGAGGGACTTTAAGCCGTGGGTCCCGAGTCTGAAGATTTTCAGGCTCGTAAAAAATCCTTAAGCCTGAATGAAAAGGCCTCTAAGCAAAATTTACCGAATTTCCCCGTCCTAGTACCTTGGTTTCCTAGATGTCCGTATGAGGCGGAACGCTGACCACGGACCACTCAAAATGATATCTATACGAAAACAAGTGTAACTAAATTAGTATGGTTCAAATGCTTCCCTGTAGGGGGAGAGCGCCTAAATCTCTGTAAAGGGAAAACATAGGCTTACAATACAATACAAAATACCATTCATGAGAAGGGTAACGGAGAGACAGCTGGAGAGCCTGGAAAATCTGAAAGCCAGATACCTAAAGAGAGCGATGGGGTTATCAAAATATACCCCATCCAGGCTGTCATATGTGATGGCTAGAGAAACATTCCTGCTTCAAGACCTGATGCTGAAATTCTTGTTACCCACAACAGAGGCAGCAGCAAAGGTACTACACAACAGAAGGAGAAAACAAGACGAGATCTGGGACGAATTCTACTCCACAGAGGCGATGGCAAACAACAACTGGATGTCGGCGAACTACGAGCTGCAACACCTGGTGACCAGGATGGCGGTACGCGGTTTCCACCAGAGAATATGCACCAAGAAGACATATCACGTACCAGAAGACACATGCGTATGCAAGATGTGCAAGGAAAGATGTGACCGATACCACATCACAGTGTGTAAAAACAGAAAGAAATCCATAAGTGAATATGCACGGGACAAATAAAACAAAACAATACACAATGTGTGAACATTCTCATTATTATTATTATTATTAAAATACCATTCACTGTCAATCGCAAACGTTCTTATTATTGCCAAACTTATCGTTTTGTCTAGGCTATAGTTTAAGATTGAAACAACTTTACTATGCAGAATTATGACATAGGTTACTTATTATGAAATAAATTTTAATTTTATAGCCAATTTGCATAACTCTCCCAGTCTAAACACTCATTACTTGTGTAGGCTCTAATATGCAATAGGTAAATTGTAATAACCACTTATTAGTCAACAGGAATTTTAAATTTATCATAAATTATATCACCTAAAATATCATACCTTCATGACCTGTTTTTCTAGAACTTATCGACAATTAGTATTGGATAGTTTTCTGAGTGGAATGAAATAAATGCACAGTGGCTTTTTGCAAGATTTTAACTAGGCCGTGGGTGACGAAGACAAGTTATTTTTTTTTTTTTAATATGAATGCATTTTATTCACAAATGAAAGTTGCACGACACCCAAATGAGCAAGTGTTCGTGCTCGGGTACAGTTCAGTTACAAAAATAATAGGCCTACATATAGAATAGCCTATGTAGATTATAAAGTTTTAGTTAAAGGGAGAGTGAACAGAAAATAAATTAAATTTAGAAGCCAGTTTCAAGACATAATAAATTTTGGCACACAAGAAAGTAAAAAATAAGCCTAAAAGGGGAAGCAAAATAAAAGAATACAGAATAGATTAATACCGGACTGAAGAGGTAATTAGGCCTAACGAGATTAAGAAATAATATAGCATAAAACAAAACAAATTTAGGAAAAAGTTTCAAAATATAAGGCGCACTATGAAATAGAAATAATGCAAAGGAGATTTATGTAAATAAAACATTATATAGGCCTAATAGATTAACATCAAACTGAAGAAAGTAATAAAATACATTAGGTAATAATAGGCCTATAAAGAAAAACATAGGAGAAAAGTTCAAAATACAAAATCTAACATGCTTAAAAAAATCAAGCGAGACAGGCCTAGAAGGCCCTTGGCCCACCATTCTGCTGCTGGCCTTACGTCCACATGTGTTAATCACAGAGGTAGACGATGATAAGTCAGTGTAGGAGTGACATGCGGTCAGCATGTCGGGTCCCCCAGCCGTTATAGTATTCTCAACCTGGTATTGATACTCATTGTAGCTACCCAAATGCCTCATGATGCTGGGTGGGCACCGGTCCCATACTGGCCGAAATTCCATAAGAAAATATCTTCCCCATAGGGACTGGAAGCAGCGCAAGTCCCGTAGCTCTGCGCCAAGTAATTTGCCATAACCACTTGGCAAAGGCGCGGGACTACTCTAACATATACTATGCATTAATTCTATGGAGAATGATAATGGCTTTTTACAGTCTCGTCTTATCTGCCATGAAATAATCCTAACAATTTATATGATTACAGATTTCAGAAATGGGGAATTTGTACTCATTTCTTTGACTATTTAACTCATGCCCCAATTGGTAGTCAATGACCAATCATATTTCAGTTAATTTTTACAACCAATGACAGTCGTGTTTCACCAAGCTTCTTTATCGATTTATCTTTATCAGCTACTGCTTCTGTGATAAAGAAAGCTCCTCCTTTTTAATATTCTGAACAACTCAGAGCATTATTTTTCAGTGGTTGCTTCTCCAACAAATAGGCCTACATTGAATAGGCTATAGCGAATAACGAACAGATTTCTTGATTTTACAGAGTTGTTTACTAAAAAATTAATGAAAAACCTGTAATGTTGATTATAATATACAGTTTGATGTGTTTCATTATTTATCCACTAGGGTGCATACATACAATATTGCGATCCTATTTGCAATAAATAATATGATCAAGTTGGGCAGTGAACAAACATAACCTCACATTTCTGATTTGTTTTCAAACATCGCCGTTTACATTAAGTATATATAGGGCTATATATATTTTATTAAATAACTTAGGCCCTATATAAATATTTTAAAATACAGGTAACTATATTTAAATAATGATTTGTGATTAAACAGCTTAATTTTATTCGTTAAATAGTCCTAACAAAAGCCAATCTTGACATCCAAATCCTCGTGATATTACTTATGATAATTTATGTCGCTCCATGTTTTAAATGTATTTGAATTAACATATTAAGTTATTTCTGCTGTAGGGCCTATCTAATTACCCAATTTATAATTAGATGGGAGTTTAATGAACGTGTAAATTTCCCTCGTAAATGTAAGTAGGCCTACTCGTAAATCATGAATAGGCCTAAGATTTTGGTAGGACTAGTGCCAATGTGGTTCTTACAGAACAATAATCCATCTTCAATAATATGTTTTAATTGTTGTAATTGTGGACTAGTGGTTATGCTCCTTGCCTCTGGTCCCGAGGGTCGTGGGTTGGAACCCGGCCGGGATCGATGGATTTTTTAGGACGGAAAAATCCAAGGAGCAAGTCCTCCGGGAGGGACTTTAAGCCGTGGGTCCCGAATCTGAAGATTTTCAGGCTCGTAAAAGATCCTTAAGCCTGAATGAAAAGGCCTCTAAGCAAAATTTACCGAATTTTCCCGTCCTAGTAGGCCTACTACCTTGGTTTCCTAGATGTCAGTATGAGCCGGATCTCTGACCACCGACCACTCAGAAATGATATCTATACGAAAACAAGTGTAACTAAATTAGTATGGTTCAAATTCTTCCTTGTAGGGGGAGAGCGCCTAAACCTCTGTTAAGGGAAACATGGGCTTACAAGATACAAGACAAGAATTGTACAGTACAATTAGATATATTTGTCTAGCTATTTAAAAACATGATGTTAGTAATAATAATTAATTATGTAGGCCTAATCAAAATTCATACATAGCTTTAATAAGTGAGTTCCTTATAATTATAGGCCTATTATTTTTTTAGATCATTCTCCACTGCATGAGTTTTATACTTTGAATTTTTTTTCCTAAATTTATTTTGCTTTAGGCCTATATTAGGCTATTACATAAAAAGAAAAAAAAAAGTTAAAGTGATCCCACAACAGGCCTCAGGAGGCCTTTGGGGTAGTAGGAGGTTAAGGCTCCCACTTTTTCTAGACAATCGGCACTTGATGTCAGCCGGGTTGTCAGCCCTGCGTGACGGCCGCCTTTACCCCAGAACTAGCGTCTGGTAGGCTACTCATTTCCGTTAGAGGCTGAGTCGACCCCAGGGCCATAGTGCCGCTAGAGGGTTTGGGTCAGTTTAAAAATCCTGACCCCAACGGGACTTGAACCCTCGACCCTCCGGCTTGTAGCCCAGTGCCTTAACCACTACGCTACGGCGTGCCCCAGGCTATTACATAATGTATTTAATTATTTCCTTCAGTTTGGTATTAATCTGTTATATAGGCCTAGGGGATATTTTGTTTATATTATTCTCTTTTGCATTGATTCTTTGTCTGTCTGAGTGGGTTTTTTATGTTGAAATTTTCTCTTGAATTTGTTCGTTTTTAATATTATTTCTTAATTCTTTAATTAGTAACATAGGCCTATTGTTTATTTAATTAATATATTGTTTGATTTTATTTTCCCTTGCATTATTTTTTTATTTTTTTTGTGTCCAAGAATTTATTTTATGTCTTGAAACTGTTTCTTAAATTTAGCATACTTTTTCCACTATCTTTTAACTAAAAATTGTAATGTATGCTATATAGCCTGTTCTAGAAGTAGGCCTAAGTTATATTATTTCTGTAACTCAACTGCACCAGAACACGTGCACTTGCTCATTCGGGTGTCAGTAACCCTATTGTGTAGGCCTAGAACATTTTTAATAACATTTATTCTTATTAGAAACATCTAGGCCATCAATTGGCCTACCATTTAAATTAAAATTCATTTAGGCCTCTTATATTCCAAAGGCCATTACTGACTGAAATTTAGTTATTTTATAACTCCTCTTCTTTTAACTAGGCTCATGGCCTGTTTATCATCATGCAGGAGATGATTCATTGGAAGATGACGTCAATGCTGCTTTTCTTGTTTTTTTTCTCAGTCTGCCGATATCTCTCTTGTTTCTTTGATATAAATCTTGAACTGACCTAATTAGGCTTTATTATTGGCTCTGTCTATATGAGCTTTCCATACTTTTTCTAGTTTAACAATTTTTGACGTTTGGATTACAATTCCGCCAATGCCAGGGGAGAAAACAAGAAATGCCAAAAAAGATAACCTGATGGCATTGAACAAAAACAAATTGACGTCGATTATATTGTATTGTTTTCTGACCCATGGTCATAAAATATTCATTAGGTACATAGACATTAATTTACATTATAAGTTAGGGATAGTTTTAAAGTAGCTTTTTTCCCTTTCTTTATCTCAATTCAACCTCTCAGTATGCTAATTTCACATGCCACACGCCTCCCGGGCCTTAGAGTGGCACAAAATTTGACAGTAGTTCAACTACTCCAGAAGTATTAGACTACTATTATTTTATTTCAATCTTACTCGTGCATTCTTTAACATCTAAGGTCAATTTGTGCAGACATTTTAGATGTAACCAATTATTTCCGTTTCTTGCTCTTCTTGTAATGTGGGCCTATTTTGTAAAGATGTTCTCTGCTTTTAATTTCTAAATTGTACGCCTATTGTGAAATGAAGATTAGGTCATGAATCCTCAAAATCATTGATATAAAATTTTTTTTGGCCACATACCCCGTCACAATTTTTTAAAGAAAAAAAACATATGGGCAAGACTGTTTTGGTAGATATAACATAAATTATAGAATGCCAGGTCTATCAAGCAGGCTGAATGGAAACAATAGCTCATAAAAGAAAGGAATGGTTTCATGACAAGACATTGCCTTTAGATGATGATTATTAGGGCCTATTATTATTATTAGGAGCCTATTGTGAAATTGGTCCATTTGCCTCAATTATTAAGAAGGGACACTACGAAAAAAACAGCCGAGATTAGAACTTGGGACCTCGGAATACGAGTCTCAAATACTACGTCCTAAGTGCTGGGTTATATAATGATTAATAATAATAATATTCTTTTTCAAATGCCCCAGGTAGGCCAATAATAATAATAAAAATAATAATATTTTTTTTCAAATGCCCCAGGTATAATAATAATATTATTATTATTATACTTACTTACTCCCTGGCACTATCGAACCCGTAGGTTCATGGCCGCGCGGACATAAGCTCTCCATACATCCCTATCCAGAGCGAATTCTTTCCAATCATTCCCTGTATAATCTACTTCCCTCAAATCATAGTTAATGTTATTCTCCCACCTCATTCTTGGTCTACCAACTGGGCGTTTTCATTCTGGCTTTCCTACAAGAAGCTTCCATGAAAGTATTTCATTCCCCATTCGTGCCACATGTCCTGCCCATCGCAGTCTACGAGATTTAACTGTTCTTATTATATCTGGCTTCCTATAAAGACCATGTAGTTCATTGTTATTATTATTATTATTATATTTATTATATGGATGCAAAACAGAGACTCTTACTTTAAGGGAGGAGAAATCATAAACGAATATTTGAGAATAAAGTTCTTAGAATCTTTTTTTGGACCAAAGAGAGATAAACAGACAGGCTAATGGAGGAGACTAAATAACAGTGAGCTATAGGAATGAAACAGGGACATGTAGGCTAAATTCCTTGTAGGAAAATTTGAGAGAAAGTATAGTAATAGGTAGGCCTATAGGCCTACCAACAATTAGGTGGGGGAATATTATTAATGATTTGAGGGAAATAGGCTAGATTATACAGAAAAACAGCTCAGGATAGGGATGTATAGAGAGCATATGTCCGTGCGGCCATGAATCTATGGGTTCTATAGGCCTAATGCTAATGTGTTAATTTTTTTAGTTTATTATAATTAACTGCCAATATCATTAGGACATTTATCGTAATGTATTGTGCTGAATCCAACAGAGAGGCCATTATCAGTTATTGCGGCAAAAATGCTAATGATAGAGGTGGCATGGGTATTTTTAGAGATACCAGAGGGAAACCGCGTAGTTGGTAGATAATAATGAAGTGGGAGAATAACATTTATCATGTTTGAGGAAGATGAATTTTGCAGGGAATTAGAAAATATTACCTCAGGATAAGGATATATGGAAAGATATGTAGGCAATATCCGGCTAACTTCAATAAAACCCACCCAAAATTAACTACATAGGCCTAAGCCTATCACTAGGATGAAGAAATGTAGGAAGATCCCGTTAACCCTTAAATTCGTAATGTATCCTTTTGGAGACATCAGTTGGTTCAATTAATTTGATATTTTAAATAAATCAGAAGAAAACAAACAAAAATAAATCACTTAAATATGTGTCTAATTATACAATATACTTAGGCTAATAATAACAGGCAAGATTCCGTTTTCACTTCGGTCCGCCACATTCAAATAACTAAAAGAAGAAATTTGTGTTTTGCCAATTTAAGGATTAAAGGATTGACAGACCAATTCTAACACGGGATCGGAACAGACCTTAAGGTCTAAGGTCTGATGCTGATGATGATAATAAATTAGGAAAGATATTGGAACTCAAAAGTCCTTTATGTAATATGACCTCTACTCCTGGCGCGACAGGCCTACAAGGCCCTTAGCCTACCAGCCGGCTGCTTGCCTCACATCCACATGTGTGAATCACAGAGGTAGATGATCAACAGCCAGTGTAGGGGTGGCATGTGGTTAGCATGTCGAGTCCCCTAGCCGTTATAGCTGGTTTCCTCAACCTGGAGCTGCTACTTATTGTAGCTACCCAATTGCCTCACGATGCTGGGTGGGCACCGGTCCCATACTGGCCGAAATACCATGAGAAAATTTCTTCCCCCATGGAGACTCGAACCAGCGCAAGTCCCGTAGCTCTGCGCCAAGGCTTCCTACCTTAACCGCTCGGCTACGGCTAATTTGACCTCTAATATTCTAGTATTAAAAAAGAGGGGGAAAAAATGACAATAAACTTACGAAGGAATGAATGGAGATTTAATGAAATCTCAATACAGAATAGAGAGACTGAAATGAGCAGGTCTATATATTATTAATAAAACATTAATTAATTTTATGGTTAGAATCAGGAAAGATATTGTCCAGGACTGCAATGTGCACAAATTTTAATGGCGCAATTAACACTTCCATCACATGAGGTTTTAAATAAATATCAGAACATAAGTCTAGTTGTATTGCAACTCCCATTCCAGGGTTTTATGCTCTACTTTACGGCCCATTTAACGACCTAAACAGTAGTACCGAGTTCCAAATATGTGTTGCTGTTCTGTCATTCTAAATTGATCATTATTCCCTTTGTTGTGGTTTCTTAAACAACTTGGGCATTTCGTTTATTTAAAATTTACTTATACAAATTGTAAACAGAATTTAGTCAAATGAATGCCTGTAACTACAATTACAAGAACAATATTTAAGCTACTGGTTTATTGTATATGGTTTTCAATGTTAACTATCTTTATAACCTCTTTGAAGTCTGAGCACTGTATTGGGCCTCTGTAAAACTCTGGACCGACATACAGTAGGCCTACAAATTCAATAAGCATATGCTCATATTAATTTAAATTGATAATTATTTATTATTTATTCTCATATTGTATATGTTATATTTATTTTATTTATTTATCTTTAATTTATTATGACTATATAAGGTCTCCTGTTTCACTCAACCCATATACTTGTTTTTATTATAGGCTATACAACTTTCCTCATTAGAGGATTGCCTCAAGGACAAAGTGATACAGACAATTAATTTTTGAAATTGATAAAATACATTTTTAAAAATTCAAATTGTAGGTCTAATTGTAGTATACATACTACAAAGTAGACATTTTGTAAATATGGATTCTTAAAATTGAAATTGATCCTCTAATGGAAGCGATGGCAATTTTAGAAAGATACACCCTGTCCAAATATAAGGAATTCCAAAATTTGGCTAAGAATCCTGGTATAGTAGCCTACCTCTTGCCTCGATCTTCCATCCTGACAGTTAGGGCCTATACTATCTAATTGGTATTTATCTTTGTAATAGTTGGCTCATATATGACTTTCTTTTCACAGTCAATTTCCTCAGGTTGGCCATTCTGAGTCTCAAAACGGATTGCGGGATCTAATAGCCTATCTTAGCAATTTTAGAATTATGTTTGATTTATTAAGACTACATAAGGTCTCCTGTTTCACTGAACCAGTATAAATATAATAGCTTATAGAAGACAATATAATATATAACCGTGTTCTATGTAGCCTATTAGGCCTACTTTCATTATTCCTCTGGCCAATATTTTAAACTTTCTTTACCAAGCCATTTACTTAATCTAATTATAGCTTATTATTTTTGTTATTATTATTATTATTATTATTATTATTATTATTATTATAAAAATGAAGACATCTTAGAAGAATTACACATGGAATCTTTAGAAAACAAAATTTCTGATAAGTCAATATGGGTACAACATGTTCATCGAATGGAAGATCACAGAATACCCAAACTAATGTTAAGATATCAACCTGCAGGAAGAAGAAGAAGACCAGGACGTCCACTCAAAAGACTTCTGGATGGTGTTTCTCTTGAGGCCGAAACAGGTCAACAAATGGCCTAAATTCGTGAATGTACTATGATGATGATGATGATTATTATTATAACAGAGTAACAGGAATTATAAATAATATTTTCAAGCCAAACACAGTACAGCAACACACACGAACTAGAATTTATAAAACACTGACCAGACCCATATTATGTTACGGCAGTGAGGCCTGGACAAATCGCAGTGTAGATGAACAAAGACTAACTGCGGCAGAAATGAAATTTATGAGACGTACTGCGGGCTATTCAAGGACAGACCATAAAAGGAATTATGAGATTATCACGCACGAAGAATCAGCAGAACAAGAATACCACGTCAGATCTTGAATTACCAGCCACCAGGCAAGAGATCTTTGGGCAGACCCTTCAAACGCTGGATTGAGACCGTAACAGACCACTAGATCTATCACATGAAAGGAAGAAGAATAAGAAGAATATTATCATTTTTCTTTCTTTTCCATGCCAATTTTACATTGTGCAGCCTATACATATAGGCCTATTAGATATAATTAATAAAAAATGTAGATAATTCATAATTCTTATTGTATGTATAATTTAACCCTGGTGAAGTGGAAGAGAAAATCTTACGGTCCGGTAAAATAATAAAATAAATAAATAAAATACATCTATATAAAATACAAATTAGCTACTATAATATTGAATCTATAGGCCTATAGATTAATCAGTGTTATTAGGCTATGTTTAATTTATTAAAACCATAAGGGCTTCTGTTTCCGGCATTCAATCTGTACAAATAGGGTACATAAAATAGGGCTACAGATTATTGATATAGGCCTGTGTGTGTGTAGACACATCACTCCATGTCATATAACTATCTTCACTTCTCGCAACTGGAATTCCCTACCACAAGAAATAAGGGGCTGCCAGACATTGGCATCTTTTAAAAGAAATCTAAATTTATATTTTCTCTAACCTCGACTTCATCATTACCCAGTGTAAGGTACATAGGCCTATCAATTGCTGTTTCTCGTATAATTTATCATATTTATACTATTATTATTATTATTATTATCATTAATATCGTAAGTAGACCTATTATTATTGTTATTATCGTATAAAATGTTGTTTGTACATGGAATTCACATTGCTACATTTAATATATAGCCTATGTCCATCGCTGTGGTCTCGGGGTAGCGTGCTGCCTTGTCACGCAGCGGGACCGGGTTCGATCCCCGGTCGGGACAATTTTTCTGGGTGAGGTTTTTATAGGGATTTTTCCTCACCTGTAAGACAAATGTCAGGAAAACTTTAAGGCCCAAACGGTCCCCGAAATCATACGGCCATTGCAATCATCATCATTCATATTCATCTTAGGTTAAGCTTAGGATTAGGGACTCTCCTGGCGCATCATTATCATCATCACCCATCGTATCATAGGGGTAACGTAACTCCGCCTTCCAGGCGCCCCAACCTAAGAGGTGGGTTACAAGTACGCCATGCCCGGAGAGAAACCAGGAATGTCGAAAGACAAACCTCGGGCATTTGGGGAAAAAAAAAATAATAGGGCCTATATATTTAACTGTTTATAATTAGTATAGTGCATATCTATATTTCTCAAATATTTATTTATATTTGTGCTGGTTGAGTGGAAGAGGAACCCTTATGGCCTTAACTCTGCCAGAATAAATAAAACATTATTATAATTATTTAAAATATATAGGCTATATAGTTAATATGCCCAATTCACCAATTAATGTTTTAAAATGGTCAACACATTTCCACAGCCAAGCTGTCATTCTCAAGACCAGATATTGACTCAACGTGTTGACCATTTTAAAACATTAATTGGTGAATTAGGCATATTGACTGTATATATATTTTAATGTTTTATCACCAAGAAAATCACTTGTGTATTAAATTATTATTATTATTATTAGGCTATACGTTATGTGCGAGTGTGGAAGTAGCCTATATGAAATTGGGGCTCACTACAGGTCAGTATGTGAAAAATTTTAAATTTGGATTGTAATAAATTGACAACCATACAGCTATGGCTGTAAGTCTCCATTCAAACTGTCATAATGGGCCTATATAATTTCATTTCCAAATTTAAAATTCATATAGGCCTACATTGATTTTATTTATTTAATACTGTTTGTAAGATAATACAAGAACAAATGAGTAATTATCTAAGTGTGTGTCAAATTATGCAGTAATGTACAATAATAACTTAGACTAAGAGTTTTACGTAATTTTGTTTTAGTTGCGGTCCGGAACATTTATAGGCCTACTAAATAACTGGCACGAGAAATTATTTCGCCAGTAGGTAGGAATTATTCCTGTTGTGCCCACTTTTCACAACCTATCAACCTAAAACAAATCTAATTTGTAATAAGCCTAATAATCATCCACCCATAGTAATTCTGCCCGAATGCAGGTCTTTCACTGCAATCATAGAATTTTCATGCCATGTTTTGTAGCTTTACTAGGGAATTGTAGGTGTGGTAGCTTCCCATTGCTTTCCACACCGGTGAAGCATGATGATGGCGGATGATTGTCGGGGACCGTTGGGTCCTAAGCTTCCTGACACTTGTCTTACAGGTGAGGATAAAACCTCACCCAGGAGCCTGTCCCGACCGGGAATCGAACCCGGGCCCGTTGCGTGAAAAGGCAGCACGCTACCTCGAGACCACAGCGGTGGACCTAATAATCATTGTATTGTATTGTAAGCCCATGTTTTTCCCTTTACAGAGATTTAGGCGCACTCCCCCTACAGGGAAGCATTTGAACCATACTAATTTAGTTACACTTGTTTTCGTATAGATGTCATTTTGAGTGGTCCGTGGTCAACGCACCGCCTCATACTGACATCTAGGAAACCAAGGTAGTACTAGGACAGGAAAATTCGGTAAATTTTGCTTAGAGGCCTTTTCATTCAGCCTTAAGGATTTTTTACGAGCCTGAAAATCTTCAGACTCGGGGCCGACGGCTTAAAGTCCCTCCCGTAGGACTTGCTCCTTGGATTTTTCCGTCCTAAAAAATCCATCGACCCCGGCCGGGTTTGAACCCGCGATCCTCGGGACCAGAGGCAAGGAGCATAACCACTAGTCCACCGCGGCCGACCCTAATAATCATAAGGAAATAAAATATTTGGAAAGAATCCTAACTTAAAAATAATAGGCTATTAATTATGGGAGCACTTGAAATGGGCTTAATGTATTCAATTTTTCTATGAGGCATGATATAATTAGGTTGTAAGTAGTGATAATAGATCTAAGCTGAAAGAATAAACAATATTATATAGGCCCTAGTCTCCTTTATTTACATTTATGGAATGGATTAATTCTACAATTAGGCCTACTATTAATGGTGTATCAATAATTATTTATAACACCATATAGTGCAATGAACCAAGCCATAAAATATAATTTAATAATAAACTGTATTCACAGTTACACGAAAAAAAAAATAGATTATGACAGGATACAAAATTGGTCAAATCATTTTCCTAGATAAATAGTTTATAGTCGGGGATTGAAAAATTTTGTTTGATAGGCCTACTTTTGATTTATTTTTAAGAGTAGGCCTAATAATAAATTACGCCTATAATTAGGGTCTACATCCAAGTTGCGTCCACCGCTGTGGTCTCGAGGTAGCGTGCTGCCTTGTCACGCAGCGGGCCCGGGTTCGATCCCCGGTCGGGGCAGTTTTTCTGGGTGAGGTTTTTATCGGGGCTTTTCCTCACGTGTAAGACAAATGTCAGGAAACCTTTAAGGCCCAAACGGTCCCCGAAATCATGTGGCCATCGCAATCATCATCCTTATCATTATCACCATCATTATCCTTCACCGGTGTGGAAAGCAACGGGAAGCTACCACACCCACAATACCCTAGTAAAGCTGCAAGCATAGCATGAAAATGCTATTATTGCAGTGAAGGACCTGCCTTCGGGCAGGATCCAAGTTGTAAACCAGAGAGAAATTAGCCCTATCTTATAGGATAGGCTACATTGCCAATTTAAGGCTTAAGAAGCAGGCTTATATTCTTTTTTTCAAGAGAGTAATGAAACAAATTAAATTATGTAGCCTAATTGTATGTGGGTATAATGGATACACATTTACGAAATTAATACGCTTATTAGACCTAATAAAATTTAGATCTTACATATTTCTTTAACCCATACTTGATTTAATGTTTAGGAAAGTCTATTAGGAATGCTATTGATGGCCTATTGATAGTGAAATCTAGTTCTTTGTAATAAATTATGATACAGGAATGTATTCCTTTAAAAAATAGCCTATTAATTAAACATAAATTATTGGATTAATTATACTCTTGTATGCTAGTTACATAATTAAGCAAAGGCCTATTAATATTAAAAGATATTTATTATTATTATTATTATTATTATTACAGATTATTAATATTGTATAGGCCTACTCTTTTGTCTAAAGATATTTAGTTGATTAGGTATTAGACCTATTAGGTTTCTAATTAAATCAGAATAAGAACTAAAGTAAGCATCTAGGCTAGAGAATTGTTAAGATAAAACCATGTGTTGTTCAGATATTTACTCAAATTTATATTTTGATTGATTAGGCTATATTCTTGTGTCCTTTACATACTTATCAATGTAGATAAGCATGTATTCATAAAATTTCTAATTTGTATATTCATTTTTCATAGACAATTTAGCTTACACTATTATTAAATTATATACAACCAAAAATACAACAATAATCAATAATCATAAAAAAATATAGCCTACATATATGTGATATTAGGATATATGCTTTTACTTTCAATGCATTAAGCAAATCATTATAGGTCATGTTGTATATGCATATAGGCCTAATTGTTAATAGTTGTGCTGGTTGAATGGAAGAGTCATTAATGTTTTAGTTTATGATAGAATAAATTAAACTACTTTGTTATTATTATTAATATTATTATTATGGGAAATGAAAGCTTGTTGTTGGAAAACGCCCAGTAGTTAGAGCAGTCATGAGGTGAGAGAATAACATTAACTGTGGTATGAGGCAAATGGATTATACAAGAGAAAATTGGAAAATATTAGCTCAGGATAGTGTTGTGTTGAGAGCTTATGTCCGTGCGACTATGAACCTACGGTTTTGATAGTGGCAGTGAGTTATTATTATTATTAGAACTGAAATGAGAACAAGAGGATTGGAGGGCATGGAATGGATGGATAGAGACAAGTGGAGAAGGAAAATAAAACTTTAGGGGCATAGAGAGATGTGTAAACATTAAAAATCTGTATAGGCTATAAATAAAAATTTATTAGGCTATTATTATATTATTATTATTTTTATTATTATTAGAACTGGAATGAGAACAAGAGGACTGGAGGGCATGGAATTAATGGATAGAGATGAATGGAGAAGGAAAATAAAACTTAGGGGCATAGAGACATGTGTAAACATTAAAAAATCTGTATATAAATAAAAATTATTATTATTATTATCTTTAGAACTGGAGGGAATAGAATGGATGGATAGAAATGAGTAGAGAAGAAAAATAAAACTTTAGGCATAGAGGTATGTATAAACATTAAACAGTCTGTAATTATATAGGCTAAACAAAAATTATTTTTGAACTGACCCAAACCCTCTAGCGGCACTATGGTCCTGGGGTCGATTCAGCCTCTAACTGAAATGCGTACCAGATGCTTGTTCTGGGGGTAAAGGCGGCCGTCACGCAGGGCTGACAACCCGGCTTACATGAAGTGCCGATTGTCTAGAAAAAGTGGGAGCCTTAACCTCCTACTACCCCAAGGGCCTCCGGGCCTGTTGTGGGATCACTTTACTTAACTTTAAACAAAAATTATTATTATTATTATTATTATTATTATTAGATTACTGAATTTAAATAGACTAACGATCTCTATTACAATCAGTATGATTGCATTACTTGTAATTATTATTAATTTAATTTTTAGGGTTTTATCTTTAGAGGATATTTACTGGAGTTTAATGATAAACGCCTTAACCCTTAAATTGTTGTGTCCCTGATTTCTGGCCCTTAATATGGCAATGTATCCTGTAGGAGCATCTATTGGTTTAATTTATTTAATATTCTTAATAGGCCTAAAACTGAAGAAATTGAACGAGTATAAATTACTTAAATGGTGTGCCGAATTACCCAATAACACGCACGATTTCGTTTTCACTGCGGTCCGCTAGATTTAAATAATTGACACGACACAATAAATTAATGTTTTGGCAATTTAATGGTTAATGATAATTAATTATAGGCCTAGCGGTTGAATACTAAGAAGAAAAAATTCGTGTGAGATTAAATTAGCCCCTATTATTATGCATTGCATAATTCGACACGAAAGTAAAGCAATTTATAGTCGTTCGTATTTCTATCGTTTTATTAAAAAAATATGAATTAAATTAGAACAATGTATTTATTTGATAAATTCTCAATTTAAGTGTTAAAATCTACTAAGTTGGTTTTGTTTTCTACCAACGCAACATTTCAAGTTGTCATGAAAGTATTTTTTATTAAATTATATTTTACACGCATCATTCATTGCAATATATGATATAATACATTTTTATTCATATAGGCCTACCATTATTAGCAATTGTAGAATCCAATTAAGGCAATACAATAGCCTAAAGCATTAGTAAGATATTAGAATTAAGAAGGCCTAATCATGTTATCTCTAATTTCGCGGAATTTATTAATATTTTCGGTAGACCAATTAATGAAAGCAAATTCTTAATTTAATTTCCTTTTCTTATATTTTAGAAATTTAGATGTTGTAATAGCCCTCTACGAATTAGATGTTAGCTCACATAATTTATTAACCTAATCCCAAAACAATACAATTTTAGAGGTTATAAAAGGGCTACAGAAA
Organism: Diploptera punctata; assembly: GCA_030220185.1. Lineage (NCBI taxonomy): Eukaryota > Metazoa > Arthropoda > Insecta > Blattodea > Blaberidae > Diploptera > Diploptera punctata. The sequence goes on along the minus strand of JASPKZ010007241.1, from coordinate 483,642 downwards.
TCAATTTTCGTTTCAAATAATTAACAAACTCATACAATAGACTTTTAGAGGTACTAATCGGTCCAGGCCATACAAAATGTAATTTCATATTCATTTAATTTATGAAACACGTGATAATAATAATTGTAATAGGTTTGATAATTAACAACATGTATTACGGCCTGTTTTAGAGCTTCCATGTGGAGTATATAATATAATGTTAATTTTAACGCTTTCCAACTCAACACAGCTAATACGCAATTGAAATAAATAAACATTGCCTCCCATCTGGTTCCCGACCTACCAACATCAAGTAGTGTGTAAAATGGACATTTGAGAGCTCTTAAAGCTATTTTATAGCGGTTTTTAATGGTTTACAGAAGCGGCAGTGTTTCTCATAGCGGAACGCGCACAATCCTGCCCCGTCATTCAATCCTTTGAAATGTTAATAACCAAATTCTAACGAAACTTTCAAGTTTCGTGTTTTTGGCAATTGTTGCTGTGAAAAAATATTATTAAAAAATGTTAGATCATAAAATTTGCAAAACTAGATTCTATACTTTGCATAAGCAAAATAAATAAGGGCTTCTGATGCCAATTATTTTTATGGGCTACCTATAATGTGTCATTAATTAAATTCTCAATAAGAACATACGCATTTTAATTCTGTATGCCTGTATTTCAGTATTTGCAGGACTAGGTCTGATCGAATTAATAATAGCTAAGCCTAGAAATTACACTCGTAAATCATTTCTGAAAACAAAGGAATATAAAATAGGCCTACCTGAATTTTTATAAATAAAACCTATGCCCAATTACTTTAGCGAACATGCAATAGATAAAATCAGCGCTGTATAATTCATTATTTATTAATAACATCAAACTGAACACGTGCCTACATCTTAGCAATTAGAAAGGTTACGTAAGAGGCAATTAAAAAAAAACACGATTCAAAATATAACAAGCAAAAGACATTTTAAAAATTATCTTGGGTAAGTGGAAAATTTATGGGTTAACCTTACAGAGATATAAGTAATATTTTCTTCGTTTTCCAAAAATTAACATAGGCCTATCGCAAAAAGTTCTAATTAATTAGGGGAGAAAAATAGTTATTTTAGGGACGTAACCAGGGTCAAAATTAAATTTCACATAGATGCTTATCTTTAACAATAAATTGTATTGGCTATAATTTACACTGATGAAAATGGCATACCACTAATTTTAATCCAGTTGTACAGCAAGCTATAAAACGCTTTCTAACTACTTTGAGAGTGTAAAATGTATAGATTACACAAGACAAATAGCTGTGGCGTTGTGGCATGCTTATAAAGATTAATAACATGTAAGCTAAATAATTAAAACTATATCTTTTACATATAATTAGAGTCTACGCCATGCTTACAGATAAAAACCGTGCTTGTTACAGATTTGGCGTGCTCTTACCTGTGATTGACATCCAAGGGTAACGTGGTATATCGGGGATGGGCTGCCCAGCAGTGGCCGCTCCAGGCTGCGAACACGAGGTCAGAGGATCAGCAGCGGCAGAGGCGGCAGCTGCCTGATGGTAGAACTGCGCTGCAGCGGCCATGGAAGCCGATGCCGCCGACACACTGCTGGCGGCCGAGACGGCAGAGGCTGCGGCACCGTTCTGATGATGGTGCCCCAATGTATAGTTGACCATGGAGTCTGGCGTGGGGACGTTACCAGTGAGCCCTGCAGCATATCTACAGGGTTTGTCTGTCACAGCATCCACGGCAGCTGCAGCAGCTAATGCCGCGGAACTGGCGGCAGAAGAGGAAAAAGCTCCCGGTACCATGGACCCGGAAGCAGCAGCAGCTCCGGCAAATGCAGCGGCCGCTACGGCTTGCTGTTGTTGATGGTGGTGATGGGCAGCAGCTGCCGAGACGTAGGGATACATTCTGCTACTGACTGAAGATGCTACTCCAGGGGACGTCGAGGACGAGGTGTGCTGAGGAGACGAAGACGCCGAAGATGGAGAGTGTTGGGTGCTAATAGAACTACTGTAGTTAACAGCTGAACTACCGTTGTTTAAATTGTTGCTGGAGGTATTATTATTAATGCTATCACTACTTATCGGAGTCGACGAAGACGAAGATGGAGACGCTGAAAACAATGAAGAAGCGGTGGGATTGCTACTTGCCAATAATTGTTGCTGATGATGTTGATAAAGTTGATGGTGATATTTGGGGAGCATACTATCTAACAAGAATTTTGAACTCATTGCTCTTTGTCCTGGTTGTCTAGGGCGATCAGCTGGCTCTGTCCACTCGTCACGCTTCTGACACTATTTGCATTCCTAGGGATTAACCCTTTTTCAATGAAAACTTGGTTCACCATCATAATATTATTATTTTACACATCTAAGTTACACCTGGTTCACAAAATATAGGTCAGGAGACACAATCGAAAAGCAAAACAATTTAAAGATAATAATGCAAACCTCTTCGTGTCTAAAGGTTTATATTTTTTATGATGCTGTACACACCCAGCAAAAAACGGGTGCCCGTGCCGCGTGCCGTTAAAAACCTACTATCGCATCAAAAAAAAAAGCCTATTCACCCTCAAAATTTCTTACGCGTTCTTCTCTTTACTTCTTCGAATCCTTTATGGCCCTGTATGTAGAGGCTATAGCCCTCTATACCAAGCTACTATACCTCCACCAACTAAATGTAACCCCTTACAATAATGGCGCTAGCTGTTTTTACCCCCCTCCTTACTGAAAAGTCCGCCTCTCTCACTCCATACCCCCACTCTCGTGTCTGTCTCTTTCAGTCTCTCACTCGCTCTCACTTATAAATAACACGAGCCAATCAGAGTACAGTGTTGTTGGAGGCAACCAATGAGAAGCGCTTCTGCCGACGGGCCTCACACAAGATGAATGAGGACCATGGCTACAGCCACGTCCTCAGGAACTGGAGAACTCGGACTGACTGTGGAGGAGCGCCTTGCCATGTCCGAATTACCCGGCACTTTTTTAATTTCCTCTCTAACTTCATCTTCTTTTCTTTTTCACGTTCAATACTTGGGGGTTGGAGGGGCACCCCCTCGGTCCACTTGGTGGGAGTTGACATGCTGTGTGATGATGACACTGCCATCTATCGAGACCTCTTATCAACTACTAGCAAGGTACCTCGAGCTTATTATTGTTCCACACTTCTGATGATATTTTATCGTTTATTGGTTGTTTTCAATGAAGGGTAAAAATGAACCACCAGTATGACGAGACAGAGATGGAAGTGAATGCATCGTAAAAATGCATATAAACTTCACTGCACACGAACACAATATTACACTGTTTACGACAAAGAATTAACAAATAATTTTTATACCTACAAATTGAACATCAATCTTGGAATAGATTTCAGGTGTCGGTGATAGAGCACGGCCTCCGCTATCTTTTCTAAACAGTTATTTATTGTCAACACACTCTCGCATTGTACACTCAGATTCCATAAAATGTGATCACACACAAACAGAAAAAAATATGCAATCCTAACAGATTGTTATACACAGTAGGCTCCCATAACTGTTAAATAATTCAAAATTGGACGAAAAGAAAATAGCTGTGATTCATGTGTAATAAAAATTGACTTTATGAAAAAATAATTACTCAGTATTGATGTAACTTAATTCTATGAAGGGCGATAATGGCAGTATAAGCCGAAAAATAATTTTTAGTAGACTAAAATAAATAAAAGCAAAAATATGAAAATCAAATAAAACTACAAGTTTTATTTTTATTTAGGCCCTAATTAAAAAAAAATAAAACCAGTTCTCCCTTTAAATATTTCACCTTAAAACTCCAATAACCTTAATTTTGCTAAATTTATACATATCTGCACCTGATCCTTTTTTTAATAAATCATATAGGCCTAAGTAACTAAATTAAGATTTTATCAGATTTATGGGGCCTACTAGTGGAAAGTTCTTTTTATTCCGAAACTTTGGCCTACACTTCACTTATACTAAACAATATAGGCCTATTTGTAATATTAATGGATACTAAGCCTATACTTGGGACAACAAGTTCAAGACATTACTTTTTCACGAACTTGAACTTTTCAGGCCTAGTTTTTTTCTTGTTTTCTCTCTTTCACACTGTTTTTTATTCTTGCTTTTCTTTCTACCCTTTTTGTTTTATTATTCACACATGTAAACTTAAGGACAGAACATACACCCAGTCCCAAGGTGGAGATTTAAAATACCTTACCCCGCCGGGAATCGAACCCGGGTCCCCGGAGTGGAAGGTAGGGACTCTACCGACTACTCTAAAAGACGGACAAACTGAATTCATAAAACCTAAAACAGTGTCAAGACATTAAGCTATTTTTTGTAGAATTCTAAGAAATGGTCCTACTTGAAACAATTAACAGAAGCTATAGGCCTATGGGAATTTTATGAACTTCGCTAAGAATCATTCTCTTTGTAATTTTCATTCTATAATTACAATCAAAGGATTTTTAGAACTAATACTACAATTTCCATTCTGTTTTCAAACTAATTTCTTACATCTGGGATAATAACACTCCTTTATAGAACAGACAATTCTCTTGTCATATATGTCCCAAATATGCCTGCTTAGAAACAGGTTGTGAACTGCACTTAAAAAAATACTGTTGTATCCATCCTAGTATTCTAACATATCGCTAATCCATTTCAATACCAAGTTGTTTTCAAAACGCTATTTTGAGAAAATATAGGCCTATAAGTTAATTCTATTTAGTTTTCATGGAGCAATAGGGCCTAGAGAAAACTGATTATCTAAAATTAATTTTTGACAAAATACGGCCTATGTGACTCATGCTAATATTTAAGCTTCTTCTTTTCTTCTTAAACATAATTTTTAGGATTTTCATCCTGTTTATTTCCAAAATCACTCCTCGGAGGAAGACGTATTGGATGTGCATGCACCGTCTATCTATCTCTTGGCTGGTCTTCCTAGTTCTTTTTGCAAGTCGGTTTTCTTCCATTCATTCTAAATGACCCTTCCAATATTTTCGCCTATCTAATGTTTAAGCTAATTATTATTATTAGTTAATTAAATAAAAATAAAACGTAGTTTTATTTGATTTTCATATTTATTATATAATTCAGTGACAGCTGTTTCGGTACACTGTACCTTCTTCAGACATGTTAACAAATTATGAATTGTGTTCCAACTGATCTAAGCAACAATACAACAATATTTATTTAAATTTTTAAATTTAACAAAGGGGATTCATTCAAATCAAGTTGAGAATTTAACAGTTATTTACTACTTTTAAATTTATTAATTTCTACAGCCTCCAAAAGATCTAACTTCTTACCATTGTCACAAATATGTAAAATTTGAAAATTTGAATCGAAACAATGATTAAATTGGAATAGGTGGTTAGCATATTTTGAATTTTCTAAATTTCTGTTATATGCTCTCATGTGTTCCTTTATCCGAGAGACAAAAGGTCTACCAGTTTGTCCTATATAGACATTGTCACATGTGCCACACTTCAATTTATATACACCTCATAATTTTTCTTTTCTTTGTTTTGAATTTATTGTTTTTTACCAATTTCATTTCCATTAAATCTTTCGGTAATTTTATTATCTAATATGAAGGTATATATTTTTATTAAGGAATTTCTCTACATTACAATAGTTATCCTTCAGCAAAAATGTATTTTGCTCCGCCACAAATTTCTATCCTCAGCATCTTCTTCTTTGAGGTCTCTGCTAATCATGTATCTTCTCACTTCATCCATCCGCTGTTCTCTAGGTTTCCCCCTCCTCCTCCTGCCTTCAGCATTCCAATCAATCATCATTCTTGGAATTGTATTATTCTCCATTCTCTTCAGATGTCCATACCATTGTTAATATCTACTGGGTAAATCAATGAATGATGACAATACAACAATATAAAGATTTTTTTGTATAACTTTTTTTTTAAGACGTCTTAGTACTGAAATAGAGCAGCGACATCTTCTGCACAGGTTTCACATACAAAATTCCACTTTTTGTGAGTGGAAACTGTTAAGATTATTTTCTAAAAACAGTGATGTTATTTTGAATAGTCAAAACCTAACTGAATTCCCCTGAAAAAATAGAGACAGAATTACCTATGGTGAAAGTTAAATATTAAATTGTACCTGTTGGTAGGTGCCGTCGTCCTCAACTTTGTTAAAATATTGTATATAATATTAACTGGAGCGCTTTCGGAAGTTATCTTCCATCAACTGTTGCTGCTACAAACAGTTGTAGTATACATCACCGTACACAACAACAACGAGTAGCGGAAACTCAACCTGCAGAAGATGGAAGGTAACTTCCGAAAGCGCTCTAGTTAATTTTATATACAATATTTTAACAAAGTTGAGGACGACGGCACCTACCAACAGGTACAATTTAATTTTTAACTTTCATCATATGACTTCACCTCAACGGAATTTGATATGAATTTTATTATTATTGAGAATTACCTAGCTATAAACAGGCGAAAATTTAACCATTTTTGGACTTATACTCTTATTACCGCCTTCAATAGAATTAATAATAGACTAATTAATAAATATTCAACAGACGTATTCAAACTAATTCACTTTCATGTATTCTATGCTAATTACATCTTACATTAGGCCCTAGAAATTATTACATAAACAGTGTTAAGCCAAGAGCAGCAATTCATTACTTTTATAGCTTAGATCAACATTAAATAATAACTTAAACATACAATTTACATAATTTCTTGTTTTTCAAATTGAGAAAGATGATTAAAAAACGTAATTAGAAACTGTGCGAAGTAAATATTAATTTAAAATCAGTCACTCAGGTGGCAGGAAACATAAAATATAGTGTATCATATATAAAAACGTATGACAGACTAGATAATGTGCCTGTTTAATTAGAAAATAAATTAATTGACGTAGAAGAAATAAATGCAAAATGGTTATTTACGCAATGGAAGGAGAAAGACAATTTTTTTACATCCTATATTAGAAGACCGAAGCTATGATGACATGACATTTAGGGAAGTGCATTTTACTATAGGCTAATAACAATTAACTTATTTATTTTAAAGTAATTTTTCTGGATTATTGGTCTGTCTTGCAGTGTTGTCTTCTCAACGTTTCATCACCTACTGTGGGTGACATCTTCAGGATATACTGATTGTGTAAATTTTTGTAGTGAACTTATGTTAACAAGTTAACGACTAGTTAGCAGTTTACTTCGAAAATTTACATAAGCAAAATCTCCTGAAGATGGTCACCCACAGTAGGTGACGAAACATCGAGAAGACAACACTACAAGACAACACTACAAGAATCCCTAAGAGGTATTTTTAAATTCATAATAATAACGATAGCCGTGAAAGTCTTAATCAGTAAAATTAAAATTGCCATCGCTGCCATTAGAGGATTAATTTCAATTTTGAGAAACCATCTTTACAAAATTTCTACTTTATAGTAGGCCTATAGGCTATATACTTCAATTTAAAACTTTTTAATGTATTTATGAAATGTATTCCATCAATTTCGAAAATTAATTGTCTGTATCACTTTGTCCATGAGACAATCCTCTAATGAGGAAAGTTGCAAATAATAAAAAAAACATAAATAAATATGAAATGATTGTATTGTCACGGGTCCTTTACAAGTATACAATGTTTAAAGTCTATCCTATGTTTCTAAGTGGGTGAAAATCGTGTTCAAAGATTCCATTACATAAATACAAAGACACTTTTTTTTTTATTTTCTGATGATTCTGGCCACGATTTTAGAAAATAGATATATAATTATTATATTGTCACAGGTCCTTTATAAGTATTCAAAATTTCAAGTCGATCCAATTATTTTAAGTGGGTGAAAATCGCGTTGAAAGATTTAGTTACATAGATAGATAGATAGATAGATACAGGTCAAGCTAATATAAAGCGTGTAAAAATACTTATTTTTATTTTTCAGAGGGATATACGCTATATGTAAATTATAGGCCTAGGGTCTAAATTTACATTTCTAACTAAAAAATCAAATTAAGTAAGACATTTAAAATGCCAGTGCTAACGTAGGACTATGGAAGTGAGACTTGGGTCTGGACTTAAAATACCATGACTCAACTCGGAATTTTTGAATGGAAAATTCTAAGAAGAGTAACTTATATGGACTCATTGAGGAAAGAGGAGAATGGCGAATACGACATAATGAGGAATTAAAGGCCTACCACTTACATAAATTGCAGACATCGTTACAGACATTAAAATAGGTAGATTGAGATGGGCTGGACATATCCAGAGAATAGATAATAGTGAGACAGTTAAAAAATAATGATGTACCATCCAGATGGAAGAAGAAATGTTGGTAGACCTAAAGCTAGGTGGATGGATGGAGTTCTGGAAGATATCCAAAGACATACAATTCGAAATTGGTGGTAAATCGCCAGGAATAGAGTGGTCTATAGGAGAGTTCTGGGGCACGCCGTAGCGTAGTGGTTAAGGCACTGCGCTACAAGCCGGAAGGTCGAGGGTTCAAGTCCCGGTGGGGTCAGGATTTTTAAACTGACCCAAACCTTCTGGCGGTACTATGGCCCTGGGGTCGACTCATCCTCTAACGGAAATGAGTACCAGACGCTTGTTCTGGGGCAAAGGCGGCCGTCACGCAGGGCTGACAACCCGGCTGACATCAAGTGCCGATTGTCTAGAAATAGTGGGAGCCTTAACCTCCTACTACCCCAAGGGCCTCCTGAGGCCTGTAGTGGGAATACTTTACTTTACTTTATAGGAGAGTTCTTAGAGAGACTGCTGTTAATTCAATTGTTTATTAAAATAGCTTCCAAGCTGAATGGCCATGAACCAGCTTTGGTAAGACTCAACGTTTCTTCTACTGGTGAGATAGACATTCTCAGAAGTCTGTGGTTGCCCTCCATCTGTCGGCTACAGCAGTACAGGAAACGTCCAGTCGAACGAACCACGCCCATTCAGATAAAAATACAATTTTAAGAAATAAGACATGGGCAAGAAATTAGGACTGGAAGTAAATATCAATAAAACTAAATATATGGTCACACGTAGAAATTCATTAAATAATGGAAATGGACAGCTAATGACAAATGAAGGAAATTTTCAGGAAGTGGCTGAATTCAAATACCTAGGAACAATAATCACAAATAGGAATGAGATGAACAAAGAAATTAAACATAGGTTCAATTCTGGAAATGCGTGCTATTATGCATTGCAGAGACTCTTGATGTCCCAACTCCTTTCAAAAAACGTTAAACTGAAAATATATAAAACTATTATTCTACCAGTTATATTATATGGGTGCGAAACATGGACTCTTACTTTAAGAGAGGAAAGGAGATTACAAGTATTTGAGAATAAAGTAACTTACTTAGGAAAATTTTTGGACCAAAGAGAGATGAACACACATGTGAATGGAGAAGACTACATAACAATGAACTACATGGTCTTTATAGGAAGCCAGATATAATAAGAACAGTTAAGTCTCATAGACTGCGATGGGCAGGACATGTTGCACGTATGGGGAATGAAAGACTTGCATGTAGGCTTCTTGTGGGAAAGCCAGAGGGAAAACGCCCAGTTGGTAGACCAAGAATGAGGTGGGAGAATAACATTAACTATGATTTGAGGGAAGTAGATTATACAGGGAATGATTGGAAAGCATTAGCTCAGGATAGGGATGTATGGAGAGCTTATTTCCGCGCCGCCATGAACCTACGGGTTCGATAGTGCCAGTGAGTAAATAATAAGTAAGACATGGGCATTGAAAGCTTACTAAGTTACCTTCCATGGCGAGCCAATCGTAGAAGGCTCTTATGGCTGCTGGCTTCATATCCACATGTGTTAATCACAGAGGTGAACAATCATGTAGCCACTACAGGGATGACATGTGGTCAGCGTGTCGGGTCTCCAAGTCATTATAGTTGGTTTTCTCAACCTGGAGATGCTACTTATGTTAGCAGCCCAATCACCATGATGCTGGGTGGACACCCGTCCCAACTGGTTGAAATTTCTAGATAAAATGTCCTGCTCTATGGAGACTCGAACCTGCGCAAGTTCCGTAGCTCTGCATCAAAACACCATGTCTTAACCTCTCGGCTATGGCGCGGGACGTACAAAGTTACACAATTACAAGTCATTCCAACATTAGTTTGATCCTTCCGGGAAATTCTCGTATAAGACTTGAAAGCATAATAATAGTACCTTCGATTGGTTGCTGGTCAAAAAAGGCAAGACCAGTGATGGGGCTGCCATCTTATAGCCTCTGGTCAGGCTTTTCTGGAGAAGAAAAGAAAATAAAGGAAAGAAGAAATGGAAGAAAGGAAGGACTCCCTAGCCCTCGGATGCCCTAATAGCGTCGGGGTCGAAAAAAACAAGAGTTAACCAAGAGAGGTTAGATAGTAAAGTTAAAAGAGTGCAAAACCAGATGGGATCGGAAAAGGAACACCGATATCTTAAAAGAATTGAAGACTACGCCAATTTTGGAATATGTTAAACAGTACCAACTAAATTGGAAACACCATCTTGAAAGAATAGGTTCAAATCGGATCCCCAAAGCTGTTTATAATTATATACCAAGAGGACGAAGAACACTGGGCCGTCCTATGAAACGCTGCAGGGAAAATTTTCTATAGGATCGTAACAGGCCTTGGCCTAATACTTGGAAGGAAGAAGAAGAAGAAGAAGAAGAAGTTTCATTCCAACAAAGAAAAAGAATAACATATTCTCTGATTTTAATTATTAAGTGCATTAAGATGTATTAATGAAATGGAATAAGTCATGTAGGGGAATGGGAATCGACATTAATGGCCATTTACTGCACAATTTATTAATCGCTGATGACCAGATTATAATAGGACAAGATAAAGAAGATATAGAATATATGATCAGAAAGTTGGTCGATGCATTTGAGGTAGGTGAACTGAAGATAAATTATATTAAAACAGAATATATGGTAATCGGAGGAAATTCAGAAGACCTACAAATAGCCTAAATAATATGATAATTAAACGTGTTGAAGAATTTCAATATCTTGGATCTATAATAGATAATAATAATAATAATAATAATAATAATAATAATAATAATAATAATAATAGCTTTATTTTACCTGGCAGAGTTAAGGCCTTAAGGCCTTGTCTACCACTCAACCAGGTTTTAAAAAATACAAAAGAAAAGTCTTAAATCTAAATTACAATATATATATATATATATATATATATATATATATATAGGCCTAAACGATTACAAGTTATGAATACAATACAATTAATATTTATAATGTATTTTGATTTACTCTAAATTTAACGAATTAAATATATAATATGTACAATATATATAAAAAAACGAGGAAAAGATTAATGACATAGTATAAAATTAAATAAATAGAGAAAAATTAATTATTAGACAACAGGTAACTGTGTAAGCGTGACTTAAAGGTGCCAAGTGTGCGGCAACCCCTGATATCTTGAGGAAGGAGATTCCAGGAGCGGGCAGAGGCTACTGTGAAGGAAGTAGAATAGGAGGAAGTGCTATGAAGAGCAATTGTTAGCAGACTGCTATCTTGTGACCTAGTGTCAATATTGTGGTAGGAGGATAACTTCTCAAATCTGGACGCCAGGTAAGAAGGAATGTAGGAATTCAGAAGATAAATCTGGTACTTGTGAAAAATATATTATTAACAGAGTAAATTGTGCAAGGAAGGCGATTAGATCCCTGAATGGTCTTTTATGGAATAGAAATTTGACCAGAAAAACAAAAAAAGGGATTATACAGACAATAATATAAAGTATACTTACATATGGATCAGAAAGCTGGACAATAAATGAAAGGATGCAGAAAAGAATCTTGGCGACAGAAATGGATGGATTACGGAGAAGTATTAGAATATCCAGGCTACAACATATTCGAAATACATATATCAGACAAGAAATGGATGCACAATAAACTGTTATCGATAGGATAACAAAGAGAGCTCTACAATGGTATGGACATGTACAACGGATGCCGGAAGACCAGTGGCCTAAACATGTGTTGGATTGGATGGTACCAGGCAGAAGGAGAAGGGGAAGAAGTAGAAGAACATGGTATGAGGGAATATATGATGCCATGATGAAGAGTGGAATGGAAGATGGACAATGGGAAGATAGGAATCTCTGGAAAGCAGGAATCAAAGGCAAACTGCTGTAAAGTGGAAAGCCTGTATTAAGTAAGTAAGTGTTACGAAATATATAGGCCTATGGAAAGCAACGGGAAGCTTGTACACTATATTTGTACAATTCCCTAGTAAAGCTGCAAGCATAGCATAAAAAAAGGCTACGATTGCAGGGGAGGACCTGCCCTAGGGCAGAAAACTACATAACCTATATATCATCAACATCATCATCCAGGGACTAAGCCTCTTGGCTCGTTCCGGTTTCATGAAAGCTGGAATTATTAAAATTGTTCAGACCATCTTCTGTGTGGGTGACCAACATTCCTCCTTCCGTAAAAGTGGAAAAGTGGTTCCACTACAGGCCTTAGGAGGCCCTTGGGGTAGTAGGAGGTTAAGGCTCCTACTTTTCTACACAATCGGCACTTGATGTCAGCCGGGTTGCCAACCCTGCGTGACGGTCACTTCAGAACAAGGGTCCGGTACTCATTTCCGTTAGAGGCTGAGTCGGCCCCAGGGCCACAGTGCCGCCAGTAGGTTTGAGTTAGTTTAAAAATTTTGACTCCACCGGGACTCGAACCCTCGACCTTCCGGCTTGTAAGCATAGCACCTTAACCACTACGCTGCGGTTTATAATTTAGCAATATATAGCCTATATATATAGGCCTATATATATATTTAGGACTTACTTATCAGAATTAAATGTCGAAATTATTTTTAAATGGTTTATCATTTATGACCCTTTAAGGTCATTCCATGAATGATTTATCCTCCTTAAGAATGATGGAATTAAGCCTGTTAACGTATTATATACGCCCTAAATTAGCAAGATATCGACCGCGGTGGTCTAGTGTTCCTAGCCTCCAGTCCGAAACATTTTAATAACGGCCACGAGATATATAGGCCTATATATATATATATATATATATATATATATATATATATATTCCCCCCCCCCCCCAATGCTACCAGGTTGTCTTTTGTGACTTTTTGGCTTTCTCCCCTGGCACTGGAGGAATTATAATCCATTTCTAACGTTGGGGTACCTGGAAAGCGGAGTTACGTTACTGCGATAATATGTTGATGATAAATGATAATGAAGGGCCAGGAGAGTCCTTAACCTAAATTTAGCCTAAATTCCAAACCATGAGCAACCAGAGGAATAATTCCCTTTAAGAAAAAATTCCTACCCTCCATGGTATCTTTACCTTGTCGTGGTGGAGTGGCTTGCGTGCTTAAATGATCCTGAGAGCTATGCCGGCGGTGCATTGCTGCTGATAGGGTTACCCATGCCGGACTGGTCGAAGGAGATAAGCCAGACGAAATAAGTACCTTGGTCGAAAGAGTGACGATCTTTCACCGTAAAAAATACAACCGTCAAGAAATGCGGGCATGGGTTCTACTGGGGTAAAATTTTCCGGAGGTCAAATAGTCCCCCGTTCGGTTCTCCGGGCGGGGCCTACTTCAGGGAACCCATGCCAAAGAAGAACCAAAGAGAGATGAACAGACAGGTGAATGGAGAAGACTACATAACAATGAACTACATGGTCTTTATAGGAAGCCAGATATAATAAGAACAGTTAAGTCTCGTAGACTGCGATGGGCAGGACAAGTTGCACGTATGGGGAATGAAAGACGTGCATGGAAGCTTCTTGTAGGAAAGCCAGAGGGAAAACGCCCAGTTGGTAGACCAAGAATGAGGTGGGAGAACAACATTAACTATGATTTGAGGGAAGTAGATTATACAGGGAATGATTGGAAAGCATTAGCTCAGGATAGGGATGTATGGAGAGCTTATGTCCGTGCGGCCATGAACCTACGGGTTCGATAGTGCCAGTGAGTAAGTAAGTAAGTAAGGAAAAATTCCTATGGTCTGATCGGGAATCGAACCTGGGACCTCATGAACTGTAGTCAGAAACCCTGAGCACTAGCCCATGAAGCTGATCTCGTTTCGCTTCGCCAATTTAAAGGTTAAAAACTTATTCAGCCTTGCATAAATATTCATTTTCGAGTTGAGAATTAACTTTTCACTCGATTTGATACTGAAACTAATCGGTAATGTGTAGGGCTAGGATTTTAATGAACAAAAGACAGTCAGAAGTCTAACTTCTCATTATATTATTCAACTATTTGTATGTGAAACCAAAACAAAAGACAGTCAGAAGTCTAACTTCTCATTATATTATTCAACTATTTGTATGTGAAACCAAAACAAAAGACAGTCAGAAGTCTAACTTCTCATTATATTATTCAACTATTTGTATGTGAAACCAAGACAAAGGATAGTCAGAAATCTTACTTATAATTATAGGCCCTACTATAGGCCTATTACAATCTTAAGTTTTAGTGCATTAAAATTCTTGCCCTAGTAACGTTATTTAATTATCGCAATAGTAAATTGATAACTTACAAAGATAAAACTGATACTCTAAATTACTTTCATACTGGGTTTGGAATTGTTAAGTAGAGTCCATTAATTCCCCCTAAAGGTCAGCAGAAAGTTTTTCCTTGTCTGATAGGCCTAATTACTTGGCCTATTTACACAGCTTTTTAGGAAAAATAACTATTGTACTCTCTCACAATCTACGACAAAATCCCATTCCATTCTATATATTGCGTATAGGCCTAAGTTAAATCCCGAAAAAAGGTAATTATTATTGTAGCGAAATGTAGGGCCTATCACTGATATGATAGACGTGTAGTCTGAACTTTGGAGTAGACCTATATAAGCCTATTGATTTGTTGATTATTTTTCATTATTCTTTCTAATCTATCAGAACCTATCTTAATAGTCCAGATAGGATAAAAGGGTGCCGCTAGTAATATAGCGAGCGGGAAAACATAAGGACAGATTTAGAGCGTAAGTTACAATCCGTAAAACATGAAAAGTGAAGCACGATACACGAAATGAATTTAGCACGTATACTGTAGGCCTACTTCACAAAACTTAACGAGATTGTAGTGTCTAGGATATAATCTACCTAGGTTGACTATGCAGTACTTCCCTTTCACTCGCGGCGTGATAGCTGAACCAAATACCACCATACACACGATTGAATTACGTCTATTGTAGAAGGAACTGAACTACGTGAGTCGTAGACTTGTCACAGGCTGTAGTTCCGAAACACGCCAATCATATTACGATCTATTAGGCCTATATAGGCTATGCCTAGTATGCTATTACCTATAGTCACTAGCAAGAAACAATAATTATTGTAATTATAATTAAGGTAAAATACACTTACTATAGGCCTATAAATTGAGTATCATAATAGCGTTCTTTCCATAGGTTAGTGGGAGTGAAACAAAAATCTAATTTAGGACCTTTAAACCTATTTATAATGTAGGCCTAATGGTTTCATTTATTAAAAATAGGCCTATGTTGTTCTTAGGAAATTCATTGTTAATAAATTGTTTAATTCATTAGGAATACGAAACTATGTCTTGAATTCTATTGTTTAATAATTTTCATTTGTTAAAAAAAATCCTAGGAAATTCATTGTTAAGCATTCGTTGGAAGTCATTATAGGTTAGTGGGAGTGAAACAAAAAATCTAACTTACTTTAAACCTATTTATACTGTAATTGTTTTCATTTACTAAATGTATATTGTTCTTAGGAAATTCATTGTTAAGAATTCCTTGATGTTATTACGCCTACGAAATTGTGATTTGAAATCTATTGTTTAATGATTATTAAGCCATCTTCGCTAGGTTTACCGTACAGGCCACATGGCCTAAAACGAATTTGTTCATGATGATGATGAAGCTATCATTTGTTAAAAATATAACTTAATGTTATATTAGGAAATCCATTGTTAATAAATTATTTAATTCATTACGCATATGAAACTATGTCTTGAATTCTATTGTTTAATGATTTTCATTTGTTAAAAAAATCCTTGGAAATTCATTGTTAAGAATTCGATAGAAGTCATTATACCTACGAAACTTTGGCCTGAAATCTATTGTTTAATTTAATACACAAGTGATCTTCTTGGTGATATAATATTAAAATATATATGTAGTCAATATGCCCATTTCACCAATTAATGTTTTAAAATGGTCAACAAGTTTCTACAGCCAAGCTGTCATTCTCAAGACCAGATATTGACTGAAGACAGAATTGATAATAAGTAAAGAAACAAATTCAGTTAAAAACAAACTACGTCACATGACGCAATCATTCATAAGTGAACTAAAACTAATCCTCTTTTGTTTCAATTAGAGAAAAGAGGGCGCTGTACGGAATAGGGCCCTTGTCTTTATTCATTATTTTATCCTTATTTTTATAAATTTCCAAACTTTCAAGGACGTTAAGGAATTTGAAATCCATGACCGAACGAACCAGCCTAAGGTTACTTTTATTGATAGCATGACCGTACTCAGAAATATGTTGGGCAACTCCAGATTTTTCAATTCTGTTGAGTCTGAAATGGGCAATATGTTCATTAAATCTAGTTAAAATGGATCTTCTGGTTTGCCCAACATATTTCAAGTCACAGTCATTGCATCCAATTTTATAAATACCGGATTTCTCTATACAATCGACTTTATCTTTAGGGTTTCCAAGTACACTATTTAATTTTTTTTGTAGTCAATATGCCCATTTCACCAATTAATGTTTTAAAATGGTCAACAAGTTTCTACAGCCAAGCTGTCATTCTCAAGACCAGATATTGACTGAAGACAGAATTGATAATAAGTAAAGAAACAAATTCAGTTAAAAACAAACTACGTCACATGACGCAATCATTATTAAATAGTGTACTTGGAAACCCTAAAGATAAAGTCGATTGTATAGAGAAATCCGGTATTTATGAAATTGGATGCAATGACTGTGACTTGAAATATGTTGGGCAAACCAGAAGATCCATTTTAACTAGATTTAATGAACATATTGCCCATTTCAGACTCAACAGAATTGAAAAATCTGGAGTTGCCCAACATATTTCTGAGTACGGTCATGCTATCAATAAAAGTAACCTTAGGCTGGTTCGTTCGGTCATGGATTTCAAATTCCTTAACGTCCTTGAAAGTTTGGAAATTTATAAAAATAAGGATAAAATAATGAATAAAGACAAGGGCCCTATTCCGTACAGCGCCCTCTTTTCTCTAATTGAAACAAAAAGAGGATTAGTTTTAGTTCACTTATGAATGATTGCGTCATGTGACGTAGTTTGTTTTTAACTGAATTTGTTTCTTTACTTATTATCAATTCTGTCTTCAGTCAATATCTGGTCTTGAGAATGACAGCTTGGCTGTAGAAACTTGTTGACCATTTTAAAACATTAATTGGTGAAATGGGCATATTGACTACATATATATTTTACTATTGTTTAATGTCAAATGTTACTTTGCCCATACAATGAAGATTAAGTCGATACAACCTAATCCTCTGCCCTTAAACCCAATCATAGGCTATACTTATGCCAGGTTAAAACCCATAGGCTCTACTCTTACATTGTAATTTTTATGTTTCATATTCTAAGCGTCTTATAAAAAAATTACATCAACAATAGTTAAGCAACAGAGCAAAAATAAAAAAAAAAGTTAACGATTTTGGGATCTTATTTTATTACATAAAACTTCCCTCATTAGAGGATTGGTACAAGGACAAAGTGACACAGACAATTAATTTTGGTAATTGATTAAATTGTTTTGTATTGTAAGCCTAAGTTTTTCCTTTACAGAGATTTAGGCGCTCTCCCCTACAGGGAAGAATTTCAACCATACTAATTTAGTTACACTTGTTTTCGTATACATGTCATTTTTGAGTGGTCCGTTGTCAGCGTTCCGCCTCATACTGACATATAGGAAACCAAGGTAGTAGGCCTACTAGGATGGGAAAATTCGATAAATTTTGTTTAGAGGCCTTTTCATTCAGGCTTAAGGATTTTATACGAGCCTGAAATTAAAGTCCCTCCCGGAGAACTTGCTCCTTGAATTTTTCCGTCCTAAAAAAATCATGACCCCGGCCGGGACCAGAGGCAAGGAGCATAACCACTAGTCCACCGCGGCCGACTGGCTATACTTGTGCCAAGTTAAAACCCATAGGCTTTACTCTTACAAAATAAATAAATAAATATTAAATAAATAAAAGATAACGATTTTGGGATCTTATTTTATTATATAAAACTTTCCTCGTTAGAGGATTGCCACAAGGACAAAGTGATACAGACAATTAATTTTGGTAATTGATTAAATACATTTTGTAAATACATTAAAAAAAAAGTACAAATTTATAGAGTAGAAATTTTGTAAAGATGGTTTCTTAAAATTGAAATTGATCGAAATGGCAGCGATGTGTGCCTAACAAAGATAATATTCTTTACAATATGTTCTATCATTCCTAAAAGTTTATGAGTACCTGAATCACTCTGTATTATTCAGAGACAGTCTGTATAAGTATGGAATGAAACAATGTAATCTTATAAAAGTCCCACCACGTTCTTAAACATGAGTGTGGCACTTACCAAATCCAGCGATGGGTGTTGTTTTAACTCGACCTGTAAAAGAAATCAAACATTAGAAAGCGATTTTAAACCAGTCAATGAATAATTCAATGCAATTAATTCTTTTAACACGTACTTGAAGCTTTCTAATATCGCACCAAGGTGTCATAATTAATATAGATTACATTAGAAATTATCATATTCGAATGTAACAAATTATTACTAATTGGCACGGCGAATAACTTCCGAACGAAAATAAATGGGGGAAATAAAGGGGCACGAAAAAATTCGTCATAAGTAATGCCACGAGTGATTTCCAAATTTATCTAGAGAATTTGGAAATCAAGAGTGGCATTTGTTAGGACTATTTAACGAATAAAATTAAGCTGTTTACTCACAAATCATTATTTAAATATAGCTAGTTATTTTAAAATATTTATCGGCCTATAGCCTATTTAATGTAAGCGGCCATGTTTGAAAACAAATGAGAAACGATTGGTACGCTTCATTTCCTTCCTTTGTTTATCACTGCAACCAGATTATAATATTATTTATTGCCAAAGGAACGCAATATTGTAAGAATGCACCCTAGTGGAGAAATTTATAACCAACGTTAGGCCTATAGGAATTAATTAATTTGATGTCATATTATGTAAATATGTCAATTAGGCTATATTTTTCTGCAACATAATTTCCTGGAAAATAATTGGTTTAAGAAAGTGCAAACAGTGTTTTTTTGTGTGGTATAATCAATTGTTACAAATGTTTTTATATTATCTATCGCATGCGCTTTCTGCTGACATTCATGCACTATATAGTATAGGCTACAATCTGGTAGCCGTATTTGTTACGGGGGGGGGGTCAGTAACTGCAAAATGATGCTATGACCTATTCAGAATGTTAAAATGAAGGTGCTTTCTTTATTATGATAAACTTTAGTTGGTAAATTTTAGGCGAAACACGACTGTAATTGGTTGTAAATAAAAAATGATTGAAATGTGATTGGTCATTGACTCCCATTTGGGATATGAGTTAAATAGCCATCGTTATTGAGTTAAGCCCATTAGGCTCGTTCGTGTCTCACATATTTCAACTCAAGAGATAGGCCTATAGGCTACCTAGTAAGCCTAGTCTATAATTTACTAACTAACTAATGAACGAAATCACTGGAACTGTCAAACCAGGAGGTTAATGACCACGCGAACATAAGCTCTCTGTAAGATCCCTGTTCCATGGCGTAGCCGAATGGTTAAGGCAGGAAGCCTTGGTGCAGAGCTACGGGACTTGCGCTGGTTAGAGTCCCCATGGGAAAACATATTTTCTCATGGAATTTCGGTCAGTATTGAACCGGTATCCACCCATCATCGTGAGTCATTTGGGTAGCTACAATAAGTAGCGGCTCCAGATATAACGGCTGGAGGACCTGACATGCTGACCACATGTCACCCCTACACGGGCTAGATGATCGTCTATCTCTGTGATTAACACATGTGGATGTGAGGCCAACAGCCGGCTGGTAGACCAAGGACTTTTAGGCCTATCGCGCTTGGAGTTTTTCGTATGAGCCCTATTCTCAAGTAGCCTAATATTTGTGTAATCATAAGTTAACTAACTCACTGGCTCTATCTAACCCATAGCATCATGGCCGCGCAGTCATAAGTTCTCCATACATCCCTATCCTCAGCTAATGTTTTCCAATCAGTCCCTATATAATCTACTTCCCTTAAATCATGTATAGGCCTAATGTTATTCTCCCACCTCATTCTTGGTCTAACAACTGGGCGTTTTCCCTCTGGTTTTCCTACAATAAGCATCCATGTAGGCCTACTCTTTCATCCCCATACGTGCCACATGTAGGCCTATAGCCTATTGTAATCATACCCTATATAATTACAGAACAAACTGGAAATAAAGCTTAGCAAGAGTGACTGAAAATATAATACCAAAAGCAGCATACAATTATTCACCACGAGGAAGAAGAATTTTGGGAAGACCAAAGAAAAGATGGAAACAGCAGCAATTTGGAGTCGGAACAGGCTAGTAAATAAGCCTAAACCGTGACGATGAAGAAGACCCTGTATAATTCATCTCCCTCAAATTATGTTTAATATTTTGGCACAATATTGATACTAGGTCATAAGATAACAGCCTGCCAATGACTCCTCTCCTCAGTACTTCCTTTTATTCTACTTCTTTCACAGTAGCCTCTGCCCGCTCCTGGAATTCCCTCCCTCTAGATATCAGATCTTGCCACACACTTGACCCTTATAAGTCACGCTTATACAACTACTTTTTGTTAATATTTAATTTTTCTCCAAAATTGTATTTATTTTATGTCATTAAATAAATAGTATTTTTTTGTTTTGTTTTTATATCTTGTAGACCTACATTGCAGAGACTCTTGATGTCCCAACTCCTTTCAAAAAACGTTAAGCTGAAAACATATAAAACTATTATTCTACCAGTTATATTATATGGGTGTGAAACATGGACTCTTACTTTAAGGGAGGAAAGGAGATTACAAGTATTTGAGAATAAAGTTCTTAGGAAAATTTTTGGACCAAAGAGAGATGAACAGGTGAATGGAGAAGACTACATAACAATGAACTACATGGTCTTTATAGGGAGCCAGATATAATAAGAACAGTTAAGTCTCACAGACTGCGATGGCCAGGATATGTTGCACGTATGGGGAATGAAAGAAGTGCATGGAAACTTCTTCTAGGAAAGCCAGAAGGAAAACGCCCAGTTGGTAGACCAAGAATGAGGTGGGAGAACAAATTTAACTATGATTTGAGGGAAGTAGATTATACAGGGAATGATTGGAAAGCATTCGCTCTGGATAGGGATGTATGGAGAGCTTACGTCCGCGCGGCCATGAACCTACGGGTTCGATAGTGCCAGTGAGTAAGTAATAAGACCTACATTTTGGGATACACCGTAGCGCAGTGGTTAAGGCATTGCGCTACAAGCCGGAAGATCGAGTGTTCGAGTCCCCGGTGTGGTCAGGATTTTAAACTAACCCAAACCTTCTGGTGGCACCATGGTCTTGGGGACGACTCAGCCTCCAATTGAAATGAGTACCAGACGCTTGTTCTGGGGGTAAAGGTGGCCGTCACGCAGGGCTGACAACCCGGCTAACATCATGTGCCGATTGTCCCAAAGGTCTCCTATGGCCTGTTGAGAGATGATTTTACTTTTAGACCGGCATTTTATATTTCATTCGTTAAATCTAGAGTAAATCAAGATATATTATAAATATATAGGCCTAATAGGCCGAATTGTATTGTAGATGTACCATGTAGCTAATAATTCTGTTTGTTGTACTTTAGATGTATAGTCTGTCATAGAATCTATAGAGAAGCTGTTTGAAATAAGCCATAATATACGCAGGAGGTAGGTCGCGGAAGGAAGTGCTGGAGGGAGAAGAGATCACATGCTCTTGAGCTTCAGGCGATAAAGATATCTAATGGAAAAGCTGGCGAATTTCTCTACACAAGCCACGGACAGTCTATAAGAGTTTTTCTTTCTTTTTCCTCTAACCTGTTTTAATGGTAGACAACGCCTTCCCTAAGACCTTAATTCTGCCTGGTAAAATAAAGGTATTATTATTCAAATAAAGGTATTGTTAGAATAAATATTATTCTCCTACCTAATTCTTGGTCTACCTACAGGCCGCTTTCCTTCTGATTTTCCTACAAGAAGTTTCCATGACTTCCTTTCATTCCCCTTCCGTGTCACATGTCCTACCTATCGCACTCTACAAGATTGACTGTTTTTAGTCCTATTACATAGGATATTACTGTTTTGAATTAAGTAGGCCTAAGTAGTATGTTATAGGAAATGCATATCACTTCTCTCTGAATAGGCCTACCCTCACGAGACTTCTGACGTCACTGCAATAACATTACCCCCTAAAGCGGGTTGTTCATCTCAGCATATAGCCCTACGTATTGGGACAAGTAAGTTATTTTCTTCCAAGCTGTCATAAATTTATCTTCACTAGCCGCCCTTAATGAAGAGATCATCGAACAAAGGCGACATGCCTGCAAACCCTCATTAGTGTCACCCAATGAAATTTGCGAAGTTGTCAGCGTTTCTCTTTCAATTATATTTCCTTAGTAGCTGTTAGTAGCCTATTTGTTTATAGCATATAGCATATATAGGCTATATATATATATATATATATTTTATTCTCCTGGCGCGACAGGCCTACAAGGCCCTTAGCCTACCAGCCGGGCTGCTGGCCTCACATCCACATGTGTCAATCACAGAGGTAGATGATAATCAGCCAGTGTAGGGGTGACATGTGGTCAGCATGTCGAGTCCCCCAGCCGTTATAGCTGGTTTCCTCAACCTGGAGCCGCTACTTATTGTACCTACCCAAATGCATCACGATGCTGGGTGGGCACCGGTCCCATACTGGCCGAAATACCATGAGAAAATTTCTTCCCCCATGGAGACTCGAACCAGCGCAAGTCCCGTAGCTCTGCGCCAAGGCTTCCTACTTTAACCGCTCGGCTACGGCGCGGGACATTATATATATATATATATATATATATATATATATAAAGGCCTATACACTGGGAAAGATGCCAACTCTGTCAACAATTTTTCGCCACGTACTTAGCAGGGTGTGAGTTGGGTTCAGCTAGTGGAAAGAGAGCGCTTGGAAGAAAATATTTAAACACTTGCTTTTCTCTATAATAGTAAGACCTATAACTTTACTTTATCTATTGTTAGGTATAAAAGGGCGACATAGTGATCCAGTTTTGTTGAATCCATGTAGGTCTAACTGCTTAGGAATGAGGCTGATGACATTCAACTGTGAATCTCCGGCAGTAATGAACAAATTAATTTTATCGTGAAATAGTTAAATAATTGGAAATGTCATTATGACGCCATCAACTTGGAAACTATGAAGGATCTGGGATTCTTGTTAATGCATTACAACTTTTAGTTATTTACTTTGTTATCTCAATGATTCTAAAATATTGTAAAGACGCGTTTCTGACCTATTTTAATAGTGAATTAGGCCTACATTAACAGTTGTAGGCACACTGGGACATACGGTAACTTACTAGACCCCAATTTCGCCAGAGCATTCACTGTGGTCTATTTTTGGTGAAATTGACAGTCAAACAAATAGGCCTAATAATTCCAACCGTTTTAAAATCCAAAATAAGGTTTGGAGTTGATCACGGTTTTCCGGAAGCAAAATGAGCTATAGTCGGCTCAGTCATTTAGTTTACAGCGCTTTATTTTGTGATTAACCCTTAAATTCGTAACGTATCCTTTTGGATACATCAGTTGGTTCAATTAATTTAATATTTTAAATAAATCAAAAGAAAACGAACAAAAAGAAACCACTTAAATGTGTGTCTGATTATACAATATACCTAATAATAACAGTTACACAAGATTCCGTTTTCACTGCGGTCCGCTACATTCAAATAACAAACAGAGGAAATTTGTGTTTTGCCAGTTTGAGGGTTAAGTAGGTGTATTTTGCACGCATAAGTAATTTAGCATACCAAGCGGAGTTGTCACTTTTATTCACTAGAATAAATTTTTCCCAACTAAAGATACTGCAAAAGACAAAAGTTGCAACGTTGTTAAGATAATTACATCCATTTGGAGTTAGGATGGAAACGTCATTTTAAAATGCGAAGACATTATTGGCAGAGACATTCAGTTTTTTGTGATTGGAGCGGCGTCTTAAAACTCTCTAATAACTCCCCGGCTCTACCTGGCAGTAATAATGTATTTTTTGAACCAGAGGGAAACAGTTGCCTTTGATTCCGTCTGAAAACTAAATGACTGTTCCGACTATACCTATTGTGTTGAACAAGTTGTTTTACTTACTTACTCACTGGCACTATCGAACCCGTAGGTTCATGGCCGCGCGGACATAACCTCTCCATACAACCCTATCCTGAGCTAATGCTTTCCAATCATTCCCTGTATAATCTACTTCCCTCAAATCATAGTTAATGTTATTCTCCTACCTCATTCTTGGTCTACCTCTGGTTTTCCTACAAGAAGCTTCCATGCATGTCTTTCATTCCCTATACGTGCAACATGTCCTGTCCATCGCAGTCTACGAGACTTAACTGTTCTTATTATATCTGGCTTCCTATAAAGACCAAGTTCATTGTTAAGTAGTCTTCTCCATTCACCTGTCTGTTCATCTCTCTTTGGTCCAAAAATTTTCCTAAGTAGCCTACTTTATTCTCAAATAGGCCTACTCGTAATCTCCTTTCCTCCCTTAAAGTAAGAGTCCATGTTTCGCATCCATATAATATAACTGGTAGAATAATAGTTGTTTTACTGCTCCGAATATCTGCTCACTGTAGTTTAATGAGTAACTTAAATATATATAGGCCTATATATATCTACAACATGCACAAACCGAACCCCCCCCTCCAAGGTAGTACTGGGAGCAAAACTTGACTCTAAAAGAAGATGTGGCAGACCCAGAATTAGGCTATATGGATGGATGACGTGGGGAGTGATTTGAGAAGAAGTTGAAACAGTAATTGCAGGCAGAAAATAAAGGATATAACAGAATGGCGAGCTTTATTTCAGAGGGGTCAAGACCAAACTGTATGAGCTGTGATAGGCCTACCGAGGAGGAAGAAGATGATGATATAGCCTATACAACGTAATGTGTCATAATTTTTTTTTTGTCTAATGCCACCAGGTTGTCTTTTATGACATTTCTGACTTCTCCCCTGGTTTTGGCGGAATTGTAATCTATTTCTTAGATTGGGGCACCTGGAAGGCGGAGTTACGTTACCCCGATTATATGATAGGTGAGAATGATAATGAAGCGCCAGGAGAGTTCTTAACCTAAATTCCAGACCATGGGCAACGACAGAAATAATCCCCTTTAAGAAAAAAATTCTATGATCTGACCGAGAATCGAACCCGGGACCTCATGAACTGTAGTCAGGAACCCTGATCACTGGCACAAGAGGCTGGATATCATTTAAAATATTATTTTATTTACATTTCACTCCTAATTTTATTATAACAATAGTTTTGTCTTCAAAATCAGTATGAACTTAAGTGGCGAAAAATGGAAACCAGTGTAGGCCTATAGAAATTTCGCCACTCGACATCTATTTCGTGTTTATTTTTATGAATCAGTTGTTGTGGATTTTAAAGCAAACTTTTCAGGAATTACTCCCTTAAGTCCTTCATCTACAATATGTTAATTTTAAATTTGAAAATATTAAAATTATAGGATCCAAAAATATGGATGAATTTAATAATGTCAATTTTTTGCACCTACCATATATCAATCCAGTTTTTATCAACCTATGTCCCCCCCCCACTGCTAGATTCTGAAGGGGAACTTCGGTGGGTCACGAAGTTTTCTAATGTGAAAAAGGACCTACAGAAATTTTACAGCAAGATAGGATTGCAAAGATAAGCTATGTCTGTTCTATTTTCGTTCCAATTTGATTTTTGTGCTTTTCTAATATAACTTCCACCTCTTAATTGAAATGTACGTCTTTTTGAAGTCTACATATATTTTATACAACCCACGATCCATTATAT
Source organism: Diploptera punctata (assembly GCA_030220185.1). Classification (NCBI taxonomy): domain Eukaryota; kingdom Metazoa; phylum Arthropoda; class Insecta; order Blattodea; family Blaberidae; genus Diploptera; species Diploptera punctata. The sequence continues at coordinate 457,486 of JASPKZ010007241.1, read as the reverse complement.
TCCTTTATCTTCTAAAATCTGTCTTATACTAAGACAAATATAGGCTATGTAGACTTCAAAAAGGCACACAAAAAAATAATGGTAGAAGTTATAGCCTGAAGTATCCTGCTGGAGTTCGGAATTCCTAAAAATTAGATTTATTCGAATGTATCTAGATGACAAAAAGAGTAGGGTGCGTGTAGGCAAACATTTCAGATTGACCTACCTTTGAATTTCACGATGGGTTACATCAAGAAGACGCACTAACTCCTCTCCTATCCAATTATGTAGGCATACTAGAGCATGCCATCAAATGTTTAGAGGATGAAGAAGGCCTATAAATCAATCGTATTAACAAGCTGTTACTTTAAGCCGATGATGTAGTATTATTATTGTATATCTGCCTTAAATTGGCAAAGAGAGAGATGGAGATGTAAGGCTAGATCCTTGACTGCTTTCACCCAGATACAAAAGAAAAAACCTACCATGTTGTTAGTTTTCGTCTTCCCCCTTTCTTCAATTAACATCTGGTGAAGAAAATCCGACAACACGAGTGCGAGTAAGAGATGAGCACAGTTGTCTCTTTCTACAAATTTCTTGCAAGGTTAAGTCAGATATAAGTTATTACAAGCGACAGCGAGGAGGTAGGTCAACTAATTGCCAATACCCACACTCTATTGTGTAACATTAAGAATTTGAATTTGAAAATCAGTAAAAATATAGCCTATGTGGCCAAACAAAGAATTTATTTAAATAATCAATTGAGTTGGTGTTTACTTCATGAAAATCCATATTTATTAATTAAATAAAGATAAAACTTAGTTTTATTTTATTTTCGTGTTTATTAAGATATAATTCAGTGACAGCTGTTTCGGTACACTGTACCTTCTTATAATTTGTTAACATGTCTGAAGAAGGTACAGTGTACCGAAAGAGCTGTCACTGAATTATAGGTTATCTTAATAAATATGAAAACCAAATAAAACGTTTTATTTTTATTTAATTAATAAAGAATTTATTTATTAAACCACTCGGCTGCAGCAAGACACATTTGTCTTGCAGATGAGAAAAATCCCTAAGAAAAAAAAAACTACCCAGGAATCTTGTCGCGACCGGGTATCGAACCGGGGCCCTCTGCGTCATAGTCAATGACCCATGCTGATCTAGTATTTTGAAATCTAACCTTTAGGAAGATGTGATTTCTAAGGCAAAAAATTGATTTATTCTTCATCATCATCATCAAAAACAAGAATAATTAAGCCCAATGATCTTCCCAACTTTCTTCTCCCTTTTGGATTGTAATTATACATTCTTCTTGGTATGCGCTGTTCATTCATTCGTAATACGTGCTGAAGAAAAACATTTTGATAATATTTTATTCTCTCACAGAGATTAAACATATTAAATTATTCTTAAAATAAAATGAATAGGCCTATATATCATACAATTGTTAAAAGCATCATTACTTATGGAGCAGAACTTTGGCCATTAACAACAAAAACAAATTAGTAGGCCTACCTTTTGGCAACGGAAATGGATTTTATAAGAAGGGCCGCAAGAATTTCAAGAAGAGAAAACATTAGGAACTCAGTTATAAGGGGGAAAATGAAGATTGAAGACACCTGAGAGAAGACGAAGCAGAGGAAGACCTAAAACCTCCAGGAGTCAGGGAATATGTTTATATATGAAGGAGAAACATCTACAACCATGAGATTGGATGAACCGACAAAACTGCCTATTAGGAATCGGACGATGTCAAAGACATTAATCAACCGATGATCTATCTAAATTATTCTTAAATAGTTTATAAGCAGATTGGTTTCATCACATGGGCCAATGTACCGTTAACTTCAATATTTTATTAGCAATTAATGTCATAAATTATTCGCGTAATATTAAGAAATGAAATTAGAAATGAGAACAAGTGTTGAGCGAGCAGGGTCACCCTGAGGGCATGTTCTCCGGAGACTGTTAATTACGGTGGAAACAACGGGAAAAGCAGGACTGGAGGAGATATTTACGACCGTGTTGTGTAGTCTACCAATCACGCTACCCGGTAATTGACTCAACATAAATAACACACACCAATAAAACTTATTTAAGAGAAGTAATAAAACCAGCCACAGCGCAGGAATGCACAGTGACTGCGAGTCACTACACAATTTTGGCAATAGGTTTGTAGATAACAGTAATTTTATACACCTAGCATAGGCTATACTTCCTACATTTAGCTATTTAATAATATCTAAAGTAGATCTGGTTCGAATGAATATCATTTATCATAAGTAATGCCAAAAGTGATTTCCAAATTATCGATAAATTCACGGCTCACGAAGTGAGGAAGAAATTATCTAGACTATTTAACTCATGCCCCAAATGGGACTCAATGGCCAATCACATTTCAATGATTTTTGTTTTACCACCAATCAGAGTCGTGTTTCACGAAATATTTATCAGTGTTAAATTTACCACATTAAAGAAAGCTCCTCCTTTTTAATATTCTGAACAGGTCTGACCATTATTTTGCAGTAAATGAGCCTGTAAGAAATACGGCTACCAGATTGTATATAAATATAGTGCATAGATGTCAACACATAGCGCTTGCAGGAGTTAATATAAAAACACTTGTAGCAATTTATTATACCACCAAAAAAAGAAACCATTTTTTGCACTTTCTTAAATGTATTTTTTCCCAGGTAATAATCCAGAAAAATATAAATGTCATATTTACTTCATACGACATCAGAAATGAATTAATATACAGTTTGATGTGTTTCATTTTTTCTCCACTAGAGAGCATTCTTACAATATTGCGTTCCTTTGGCAATAAATAGTATGATCTGGTTGCAGTGATAAACAAAAGAAGCAGATGAAGATTACCTATCGCTTCTCATTTGTTTTCAAACATCGCCGCTTACATTAAATATATAAATATTTTAAAATAACTATGGTTAAACAATGATTTGTGAGTAAACAGCTTAATTTTATTCGTTAAATAGTCCTAACAAATGCCACTCTTAATTTCCAAATTCTCTAGATAGGCCTAAATTGGAAATCACTCGTGGCATTACTTATGACTATTTAACTCATGCCACAAATGCTAGTCAAAGTCCAATGACGTTTTAATGAATGTTGTTTTACAACCAATGACAGTCGTGTTTCACCTCGCTCTTTATCGATTTCTCTTTATCAGCTCCTGCTTTTATGATAAAGAAAGCTCCTCCTTTTTAATGTTCTGAACAGGCTAAAGCATTATTTTTCTCCAACAAATGAAATTATTCCTTGATTTTACTGAGATGTTTACTAAAAAAATAAATGAATATCCCGTAATGTTGATTATGATAGGCCTATATAGTTTGATGTGTTTCATTATTTCTCCACTTGGGTGCACTCTTACAATATTGCGATCATATTTGGCAATAAATAATATGATCAAGCAGCAGTGAATGAACATAACCTCACATTTCTGATTTGTTTTCAAACATCGCCGTTTACATTAAATATATAAATATTTTAAAATAACTATAGTTAAGCAATGATTTGTGAGTAAACAGCTTAATTTTATTCGTTAAATAGTCCTAACAAATGCCACTCTTGATTTCCAATTCTCTAGATAAATTCACTTCGTGAGTCGTGAATTTATGGATAATTTGGAAATCAGTCGTGGCATTACTTATGATAATTTGGAAATCAAGAGTGACATTTGTTAGTACTATTTAATGAATACATTAAACCTGTTTGCTCACAAATCATTATTTAATTAGGCCCTATAGTTATTTTAAACTATTTATATATTTAATGTAAACGGCAATCCCTATTAGGTTCGTCTTCCGGGCATATAGGCCGTGGTCCAGTCGTTCTTCTACTCGACGTTTCGTCTACTGCTGCGGTAGACATCTTCAGGAGATACTGCGTGCTCTCTGTGAACTCCTCAACAGTCTGCAGCCGACTGTTGAGGAGTTCACAGAGAGCACGCAGTATCTCCTGAAGATGTCTACCGCAGCAGTAGACGAAACGTCGAGTAGAAGAACGACTGGACCACGGCCTATATGCCCGGAAGACGAACCTAATAGGGATCAAGACGCCGGCCGTGAAAGCCTACAGTTATACGTAAACGGCAATGTTTGAAAACAAATGAGAAACGATTGGTACGCTTCATTTGCTTCTTTTGTTCATGACTGCAACCAGATCATATTATTTATTACCAAAGGAACGCAATATTGTAAGTATGCGCCCTAGTGAAGAAATTTATAACCAACATTATAGGTAAGTATTAATTAATTTCTGATATCCTATGATGTAAATATGTCAATTATATTTTTTCTGCAACGTCATTTCCTGGAAAATAATTAGTTTAAGAAAGTACAAACAGTGGTTTACTTTTAGGTACATCTTGTTCGATATATGGAATCTGTACCAAATATGAGTAATATAATTTGTTAGCCTATGTTGCCTATAGTATAACAAAACAACAATCGCTACGTCATAACTAGCTAATGACATTCGAGGAATCCACCTACATGTAAACTCAAGACCCCCGTTTTATCCCCGTCATCCCCGCGGGAGACTTTCACTAGGAATACAGTAGGACAGGTGAATGGAGGAGACTACAGAACAATTAACGACGAGATATTTAGGCCTATAGGAAGCCAGATATCGTAGTCTGTGATGTCTTGTAGTCTCATAGACAGGACATGTGGCACGAATGGGGAATAAAAGACGTGCAAGGAAAACTAGAAGGAAAACGTCCAGTTGGTAGACCAAGAATAAGGTGGGAGAATAACATTAACTATGATTTGTGGGAAATAGATTAGGGCCTATACAGGGAATGATTGGAAAACATTAGCTCAGCACAGGATGTATGGATAGCTTATGTCCGGGCGGGCATGAACCTATGGGTTCGATAATGCCAGTGAGTTAATTAGTTAGTTCGGAATACCCTCAATCGGAATCGGAGGAATATTGTAGGTGAAGTATTTGGGCATCTATTATAAACAACAGTTCCAGCTTGAAGAAATCAGTTATAGGCCTACTCGTAAAGAGTGGAGACAATAACTCTACATGGTGGTTATAGCCTATGTTCATAGTCCCTACTGGCTGAATTACGGTTCACCTCTGTAAATTGAATATAGGCCTTATGGATGTTAAGCAACCAGTCTGCTGGTAGATCAAGTGCATTCGACCTATTCCACCATTTTAGCCCAAGTGTGTAACCCACTATAGGCCATAGAAGACCCTTGGGGTTGTACAAGGTTAAGGCTCCCACTTTTTCTGCTTGATGTCAGCACGGTCGCCAACCCTGCGTGAAGGCCGCCTTTACCCCCAGAACAAGCGTCTGGTACTCATTTCCGTTAGAGGCTAACTAACTCACTGGCCTCGATTTTATAAAAAAAAATGGTTGAAGATCGAGAAAAATTTTCCCCCCTTTGAGTTTGGATTTGATCCAAAAAATTCGGGTCGACTACCATTTTCACTTCGATTCTTCCGCAGGTTCATGACCGCGCTAACACAAGCTCTCCATACATCCCAATCCCAAGCCAATGCTTTCCAATTATTCCCTGTACAATATACTTCCCTCAAATCACAGTTAATGCTATTCTCCTATCTCATTCTTGGTCTACCAACTGAGCGTTTTCCCTCTGGCTTTCCTACAAGAAGCTTCCACGCATGTCTTTCATTCCCCATTCGTGCCATATTACTATTCCATTTAGGGCAGATATAGCATACTTTCCTATATCGATCCTATTTCTTATCTCTGTTTCTTGTTTTCCATCTTTAGTAATTTTAATTCCCAAATACTTATATTCTAATAATAATAATAATAATAATAATAATAATAATAATAATAATAATAATAAATATTTGAAAAAAGAAGAGAACGTAACCTACAGACGCATGTTGCTTTTATTGGTTTTGAGAAGGAATTTGATCGTGTTGATAGAGATAGGCCTAAGTTATGGAAAATAATGGAAATACATGGCTACCCCGCAAAATTAATTTATGTGATAAAAAGTTTGTATGTAAAGTCTCAAATCATAATAAATATAGGCACATCAAAGACCGAAGCTATTTTAATGAATAGAGGTGTAAGACAAGGGTGTAGTTTATCACCTACCCTTTTTAATCTATATATTAATTAGGCCTACATCATCCAAAATTGGAAAAGTATTGTTAATATAGGCCTAGGTATGCCTATGAGAATGGACCGTTTTGAAATATTAAACATGTTATTGTATGCTGACGATGCGGTTATTATTCAAGAAAATGAAAATAATTTGCAGTAGTCTTTACATCAATTAAATCAGTTGTGCCAATATCAAAACAAAAAAACAAAAATAATGGCATTTTGGGAAACGAACATATTATGCCCTACCCATCGCAATCTACGAGACTTAACTGTTCTTATTACCATATATCTGTTTCTTATAAAGACCATGTAGTTTACTGTTATGTGGTTTTCTCCATTCACCTGTCAGTTCATCTCAATTTGGTCAAAAAATTTTCATACGAACTTTATTTTCAAATACTCGTAATCTCCTTTCCTCCCTTAAAGTAAGAGTCCATGTTTGGCATCCATATAATATAACTGGTAGAATAATTTAGTTTTATAGCCTATATTTTCAGGATCAAACAATATTTGTTTAAAACATTATTATGAGAACTACCTCAATAGCTACATTCCACAACAATTCGTTAAAACACACTATGAATGAGTCGTCTTTGTTTTACAACTAGGCTAGGGTTTGCACAGATACTTTTTTGTTTACGAGTATGTCAAAGCCACTTGCTGTCACATAATGCCAGTAAGTGGCACATTAAACCCGTTGTTATTGTTTTGATGTATACATTTAAAATAAAATACAAAGAAGGAATTGTTAATTCCGACTTTAACATCTTTTTTAATTGGCGATAAATTGATTGAGATGAATTTCATGCGACTGTTACAAGCTGTTTTGTTACAACAAGATATTACAGCAGTCTACGTAACGACCTTTTTTACATCTCCTTCAATCATTAAATTCAAGATTCAACCCAAGTTTTAATACAGAGCAACTTCGCCACATATTCCTCGTCTTCGTCAAATATTTATGCATAATACTGGATGTTCCAAAATGATGGACGGAGTTTGGAAGTTATTTAATTTCCCTTACATGACACACACGCACACACACACACACACAGACATATATATAGTCCATCGCTGTGGTCTCGAGGTAGCGTGCTGCTTTGTCACGCAGCGGGCCCGGGTTCGATCCCCGGTCGGGGCAGTTTTTCTGGGTGAGGTTTTTATCGAGGTTTTTCCTCACCTGTAAGACAAATGTCAGGAAAACTTTAAGGCCCAAACGGTCCCCGAAATCATATGGCCATCATCCTTATCATTATCATCCTTACCATTATCATCATCATCATCATCCTTCACCGGTGTGGAAAGAAACGGGAAGCTATGACACCTACACAATTCCCTAGTAAAGCTGCAAGCATAGCATGAAAATGCTATGATTGCAGTAAAGGACCTGCCTTCGGGCAGAATTACTATGGATGGATATATATATATATATATATATATATATATATATATATATATATAGTCCTATACGATATGAAAAGAAAAATGAATGCTTGAGTCGGGATTTGAACCCGAGTCTCTAAACTCTGTAAGTTTAGCGCTCTAACGAACCTGAGCTACCCAAGAATTCCAACAGAAACATACATTTTTCTTATATATACATGTAGGCCTAGTATTCTCAATTCACACAAGAGGTAGCGGAAATTTGTTCCGATTGACATCTAGTGGCTAACACAACAGTAAAGCATTTTTTAAAATATATATATATATATATATATATATATATATATATATATAGGCTATATATACATATGTCCCGCGCCGTGGCCGAGTGGTTCAGGCAGGAAGCCTTGGCGCAGAGCTACGGGACTTGCGCTGGTTCGAGTCTCCATGGGGGAAGAAATTTTCTCATGGGTATTTCGGCCAGTATGGGACCGGTGCCCACCCAGCATCGTGATGCATTTGGATAGCTACAATAAGTAGCGGCTCCAGGTTGAGGAAACCAGCTATAACGGCTGGGGGACTCGACATGCTGACCACATGTCACCCCTACACTGGCTGATTATCATCTACCTCTGTGATTGACACATGTGGATGTGAGGCCAGCGGCCGGCTGGTAGGCTAAGGGCCTTGTAGGCCTGTCGCGCCAGGAGTTAGTTAGTTAGTTTTAGTCGGGGTTTGAACCCGAGTCTCTAAACTCTGTACGTTTAGCGCTCTAACGACCTGAGCTACCCAAAAATTCCAACACAAACATACATTTTTCTGATATAGGCCTATACATGTAGTATTCTCAATTCACACAAGAGGTAGCGGAAATTTGTTCCGACTGACTTCTAGTGGCTAACATAACAGTTAGGCCCTAAGCATTTTTTTAAATATATATATACATGTAACAAAATTTACATGGGATTAAAGAGAAACTCTTCGAGTTTTCATAACATACTTTATAAGTGTTCAATGTGAGCACCTTTTGTCACAAGGCACAAACATAGCCGATACTCGAATTCCTCCCAAAGCTTGGTTAGCATATTTGGAGTAATGGATTCAACAGTAGCAACAACCCTTCTTATCGAGTCTGGAAGGTCGACGGGAAGTGGTGGTAAGTACACATGGTCCTACCCCCACTGGAAAAATCAGCAGGTATGAGATCGGGAGACCGTGGAGGGTATGGGAATGAATCATGTCATCCGGACCGACATATCATTTGGTCTTCGTGGACGTCCTGGACTTTTACCTTTTACAGATAGCCTACATTTAGTTGTTTCTAACTGTTTATACCATCGACGGATAATTTTATCTGTCGCAGGATCAATTCCAAATTGCCGTCGGAAAACTCGCTGCATTGCAACAATGGAACCAGACCTCGCAAATAGCAACGCACAGAATGACTTCTGTGCAGGAGCCGCCCTTTTCACAAATTTAACGCTGACGATGTAATAATGACAAAAAACAAATTACTGCAGACAGGATATGAAACTTTCACAGTTTTTCTTTCATTATAGCAAATAATCACGCAGCCAATTTCGTTTGTAAAGCTATACCAACTATTTAAAACTACGCTACGTTCATCATGATGGAACACGATGTATAAATAATTTTCATTACATAGGCCCTAATACCGCGTAGACCTACATAGGTAGGCAAGAATGAGGTTGGAATTAGGCCTAAATTAAGGTATTTGCAAACAACAGAATTCGTTGGCGAGCTTTCATCAAGGCCCTATGCTTCCCAGTGGAGTGACCAGGACTACTATCATCATCATCAAGTATTAGGCCATGTGGCCTGTTTCGGTCTCAAAGAGGAGTTTCCCATCCAACGCTTTTTTGGACGTCCCAGCGATCTTATGCCTTGGGGCAATACCAAAGCATGGCTTTTGGAATTCTATGAGACGGCATTCGTTGAAGATGGGCTTCCCAGTTGTTCTGGTAGTTTTGTATAGGCCTATGGTGAAGAACATTTAGACAGAATGGATAATACAAGATTACCCAAAGAAATCAACACATACAAACCACATGGAAAAAGATCTTCGGGACGGATAAGGACACGATGGACTTGAGACCGGAACAGGTCGCATTGACCTAATCCTGGAAAGGAAGAAGAAGAAAAATAAGAAGAAATTTGTAGGCCTGCACGCCATAGCGTAGTGATTAAGGCACTGAGCTACAAGGCGGAGGATCGAGGGTTCAAGTCCCGTTGGGGGTCAGGATTTTTAAACTGACCCAAACCCTCTGGCGGCACTATGGCCCTGGGGTCGACTCAGCCTCTAACGGAAATGCGTACTGGGCGCTTGTTCTGGGGGTAAAGGCGGCCGTCACACAGGGCTGACAACCCGGCTGATATAAAGTGCCGATTGTCTAGAAAAAATGAGAGCGCTAACCTCCTACTACCCCAAGGGCCTCCGGGCCTGTTGTGGGATCACTTTACTTTTTATAAGCCCCTATTAGATAGGTAACTTCATTAACCTAACTAACTCACTGACATCCTATCGAAACTAGCTGAGGACGACGGCACGTGCCAAGGTGTTTATTTAGGCCTACGTTAATATTTTAGGCTACTTTCTAAGAACAGTTAAATCTCGTAGACAGCGATGGGCAGTTTAGGTGGCACGAATGAGGAAAGAAAGATGGGCCTGGAAGCTCCATGTAGGAAAACCAGAGGGAAATCGCCTAGTAGGCAGACCCTTAATGAGTTGGGAGAATAATATTAACTATGATTTGATGAAAGCAGATTATACAGGGGATGATTGGAAAACATTAGCTCAGGATTGAGATCTATGAAGAACTTATGAACGCGCGGCCATGAACCTATGGGTTCGATAAAACCAATGTGTTTGTTAGATAGGTAATTAATCAAAAATTATTATTTTTTTAATTAATGGCATTAAAAGTTGTGGTAACTTGTTATTAAAGGAATTACGTGTATAGGAAGACGGTACGCAATCCCGAAATTTGAAGACAAGTCTAAAGGTACGAGTAGTGACATCTGTGGGTGTCATAAGCCTAACTTCCAAGACAACCGAGATTTTGCTATTATTCCATATTACCCTTACTAAGAATATCGACCCTCCTAGAGAATCTAGCTAGTACAAAGGGAATGGCAGGGGTTGCGGACATTTTTGGCCATGAAGATAACCCCTCGACATACTAATTTGTGTGCTGGGTTTCATCTTGAAGCTTGGCGTCATCTGGCGTGAACAGACCAAATTTCATGCATGAGGGTGCATGCGAGAGGGGAGAGTGATGCCTTCGATTTTGGCGAAAGCTTTTTTCTTTTCTTTTAGGGAAAACGTATAAGAACAAAAGGGGAAGAAGCCATCCTTACCGGTTTAGAGTAGAATTCATGGCATCCATCATGAATGCTGTCAGCAACTTCTTATTCTTCTTTTAAAAGCAAGTCTTTCATAATTAACTCAATCGTGGTCTTAGCCTATAGAATGGCATTATATTGCAAAAGGACTGAGTTCTAATCTTGAGGTAGGCCTACATGTTTCAATTTTTATTCGAACCATGAATAACAACAGTCCTCAGTTATGAAATAATAATAATAATAATAATAATAATAATAATAATAATAATTTTTTATTATTCCGGCTTTTACAACGAACATTTTTCCGGTACCCATGTTCACAGTTAACTACACATTTGTTTCAACACATTTTTCCATTCTTGTCTGTTTAGTTTCATCAATTCCCTGAATCCACGTAATATTTGGTCTACCCTTCTTTTTCCTTCCCTGTGGTTCCCAATCCATGATTATCTTAGGTAGTCTTCCTTCTTCCATCCTTCTAATGTGTCCGTACCAATTTAATTGTTTCTTCTTTATAAAATCTAATAGGCCTATTGAATATTGTACCTGCATTTTTATATAGGCCCCTATATATATATATATATATATATATATATATATATATATATATATATATATATGAATTTCTGATTTTATCCTTCCTGGATATTCTTGCAGCACGTCTCCAGTAGTCCATTTCAGCGGCGAGTAATTTTTTTTTTCATTTGTGCATTTAAAGCCCACACATCAGTCCCATAGGTAATAATGCTTCTGATTATTGTATTAAAAATAGTTTTTTTGTTTCTTTGAAGATATGTTTGTCCCATACAATTCCATTTAGGGCAGATATAGCATACTTTCCTATATCGATCCTATTTCTTATCTCTGTTTCTTGTTTTCCATCTTTAGTAATTTTAATTCCCAAATACTTATATTCTAATAATAATAATAATAATAATAATAATAATAATAATAATAATAATAATAATAATAATAATAATAATAATAATAATAATAATAATAATAATAATAATAAATATTTGAAAAAAGAAGAGAACGTAACCTACAGACGCATGTTGCTTTTATTGGTTTTGAGAAGGAATTTGATCGTGTTGATAGAGATAGGCCTAAGTTATGGAAAATAATGGAAATACATGGCTACCCCGCAAAATTAATTTATGTGATAAAAAGTTTGTATGTAAAGTCTCAAATTATAATAAATATAGGCACATCAAAGACCGAAGCTATTTTAATGAATAGAGGTGTAAGACAAGGGTGTAGTTTATCACCTACCCTTTTTAATCTATATATTAATTAGGCCTACATCATCCAAAATTGGAAAAGTGTTGTTAATAATTATAGGCCTAGGTATGCCTATGAGAATGGACCGTTTTGAAATATTAAACATTTTATTGTATGCTGACGATGCGGTTATTATTCAAGAAAATGAAAATAATTTGCAGTAGCCTTTACATCAATTAAATCAGTTATGCCAATATCAAAAGAAAAAAAAACAAAAATAATGGCATTTTGGGAAACGAACATATAAGATCAAAAATTATAATAGACAACAAACCTCTGGAACTAGTAACAAGTTTTAATTATTTGGGTTGTAATTTTACTATATGTCTAAACACTAAAACTGAAAGAGACATACAAAATAAGAATAAAACAGGAAGAGATACTAGATTGAAGTTTTATTAAACATTGGCAGTTCCTGCATTACTTTATGGGAGCGAAACTTGGGTAATGACCAAAAAATTACAAAGTAGAATACAAAGCGCAGAACTGAACTTCCTTAGAAGAACAAAAGGCTGCACAAGATTGGATCGGATAAAGAATGAAGATATAAGAACAGAGTTAAATATATATCCATTGAATGAGAAAATCAGATAATATAGAGAGAAATGGTTTACTCATGTGGAAAGAATGAATGTAACAAGATTACCAAGAGCAGCATTCAACTACAAACCAAGAGGTTCAAGGAATATAGGAAGGCAGTGAAAATATTGACAGAACAACTGTGAGGCGGAACAGGTAATTTTTGCCTAGCCCGTGAAGTGAAGAAGAAGAAGAAGAAGAAGAATAATGATAATAGTAACAATAACTGCCACTTCGAACCCATAGGTTCATGGCGGCGAAGGCATAAGCTTTCTATAGATTAATTAATTAGAGTTTATTACTTTCTTTGTAGCTATCCTACTTTTTTCCTCTTCTTTTTATGTAGGCCTACAGTAGTTTCGAGCTGTTATTCTTTTGAGTAGGGCTATACATTCTTCCGTTAGCTTAATTTTAATTGTATTTAATATTATCATTATATTGTATTTAATATTATCATTCATCATCATCATCATCCGGTATCATGGCAGCTGCCGCCGTCTTCCGGAAACCAAACGCCATTCCTCTCTATCCATCCATTGATCTTCCTCCATTCCTCTGATATTCATAGCTGCTTGTACCCCTTCTATCCAAGTTTTCTTCGGTCTTCCTCTCTTCCTCCTTTCCATTGGGATCCATTCCATAATATTATCATTATAATAATAATAATAATAATAATAATAATAATAATAATAATTATTATTATTATTATTATTATCGTATCATTATTGTTATTACCCTATAAAATGTTGTTTGTATATGAAATTTACATTGCTACATTTATTGTATCTTTAACTGTTTATAATTAGTATAGCGCAGGGCTATATCTATAGGCCTATTTGTCAAATATTTATTTGTATTTGTGCTGGTTGAGTGGAAGAGAGGGCCTTATGGCCTTAACTCTGCCAGAATAAATAAAGTATTATTATTATTATTATTATTATTATTATTATTATTATTATTATTATTATTATTATTAATATTATTAGACATAGTTTTCATTACTTATTGTTCACTTTAACCAGATAATTAGGCCTAATTGTTTTATATGTAAGCTACTATGGGGGCACGCCGTAGCGTAGTGGTTAAGGCACTGCGCTACAAGCCGGAAGGTCGAGGGTTCGAGTCCCGGTGGGGTCAGGATTTTTAAACTGACCCAAACCTTCTGGCGGCACTATGGCCCTGGGGTCGACTCAGCCTCTAACTGAAATGAGTACCAGACGCTTGTTCTGGGGTAAAGGCGGCCGTCACGCAGGGCTGACAACCCGGCTGACATCAAGTGCCGATTGTCAAGAAAAAGTGGGGGCCTTAACCTCCTACTACCCCAAGGGCCTCCTGAGGCCTGTAGTGGGATCACTTTACTTTATGTAAGCTACTATTATTGTATTTTTTGTATATAAATAGGTCTATAGGCCTATATAAAGAATAAAGAAACCAGGATACTCAACTGAAATTTTATAAAGTCATGTCCGTTCCTACTATTATCTATGGCAGTGAAAATTGGACTTGGACTCATTCAAATAGAAACAACAAAGAGGCAGCGGAGATGAAACGTTTAAGGCCAACGGCAGGCTGCACTCTTATGGACCAGAACAGAAGTTCTGAGATAAGAGATCAATTAAATATTTTTAAAATGACAAACAAAGACAAAATTGGTACGAATATTTACTAAGATTGCCAGATGATAGACTTTCTAAAATTATTTTAAACTACAGACGCACAGGATCTAGAAGTCAAGGAAGATCATTTAGCTACTAGATGGAAAGACCAAATCTCTTGAAGTCGAAACGGGCCAGAGGGCCTAAACCTTGATGATGATGATGTATATAAATGTAGTCGGCCGCGGAGGACATGTGGTTATGCTCCTTGCCTCTGGTCCCGAGGGTCGCAGGTTCACACCCGGTCGGGGTCCATGGATTTATTAGGACGGAAAAATCCAAGGAGCAAGTCCTCCGGGAGGTACTTTAAGCCGCGGGTTCCGAGTCTGAAGATTTTCAGGCTCGTAAAAAACCCTTAAGCCTGAATGAAAAGGCCTCTAAGCAAAATTTACCGAATTTTTCCGTCCTAGTACTACCTTGGTTTCCTAGATGTCAGTATGAGGCGGAACGCTGAAACGGACCACTCAAAATGACATCTATACGAAAACAAGTGTAACTAAATTAGTATGGTTGAAATTCTTCCCTGTAGGGGGAGAGCGCCAAAATCTCTGTAAAGGGAAAACATAGGCTTACAATACAATATAAATGTAACATATGTTTGTCTTGGTGAGTGAAAGACAAGGCCACATGACCTTAACTCTATTCTATTCTATCCTGAGCTAATGTTCTCCATCATCCCGTGTAGGTTATAAACTTTTTCCTTCAAATCAAGGTTAGTATTATTCTTCCATCCCATTCTTGGCCTACCTACTGGGGACTTTTCCTCTGGATTTCCTACAAGAGCTTCCAAGTCCTCTTTCATTCCCTACTTTCCTCAAATCATAGTTAATGTTATTTCTCTACTCTCATTCTTGGCCTAACCTAATGGTCGTTTTGCCTCTGATTTTTCTGCAAGAGTTACCATGTCCCTCTTTTATTCCTCATTCATGCCTCATATCCTGCCCATCGCAATCTACCAGAATTAACAGTTCTTATTATATTTGGTTTCCTATAAAGATCATGTAGCTCACTGCTATGTAGTCTTCTCTACAGTCTAATAAAATAGACATAATAATAATAGTAGTAGTAATAATAATAATAATAATAATAATAATAATAATAATAATAATAATAACAAAAAAAATAATAATGATAATAATAACAACAATAATAACATTTTTTTTTCTTCCAAGAGTTGTCCTTTTTCATGCTTTGGTCGTCATTAGTTTGATCCTTCCGGGAAATTCTCGTATAAGACTTGAAAGCATAATAATAGTCCCTTCGATTGGTTGCCGGCCAAAGGAAGGCAAGACCAGTGATGGGGCTGCCATCATTTCCGAAAATGATTTGCAACGATCAATTTATAATTTAAAAAAAATAGGTGCCAAATTTAATATGGAAATATCAATTAACAAAACTAAAATTATGGCATTTCATGGGAAGGACCCCATACAAAGTAAAATCTGTCTCCAGAATAAAATTTTAGAGAGATCTAATCAATTTAAATATCTTGGATATTATCTCTCTATCTGGGATGAAAAGGATATCCCTGAAAAAGTTACTAGTTATAATGAAAGTTTAGGAATTATTAATCAAGTTATGAAACCATCCCTTGTACAAAAAAAAACACCAGATTACGTTTATAATAACACTTTGGCTAGACCAGTGTTGACCTATGGTAGTGAAGCATGGACACTAAGAAAACAACATGAAAGCAGAATAACGGCTTGTGAAATGAGATTCATGCGCAGAACAGCGGGTTACACCAGATGGGATCGGAAAAGGAACACCGATATCTTAAAAGAATTGAAGACTACGCCAATTTTGGAATATATTAAACAGTACCAACTAAATTGGAAACACCATCTTGAAAGAATGAGTTCAAATCGGATCCCCAAAGCTGTTTATAATTATATACCAAGAGGACGAAGGTCACTGGGTCGTCCTATGAAACGCTGGAGGGAAAATTTTCTATAGGATCGTAACAGGCCTTGGCCTAATACTTGGAAGGAAGAAGAAGAATAATAATAATAATAACAATAACAATAGTAACAGTAACAATAATAACAATAATGATAATAATAATAATACTTAACCTACTTACTCACTGGCACTATCGAACCCGTAGGTTCATGGCCGCACGGACATATGCTCTCCATACATCCCTATCCTGAGCTAATGCTTTCCAATAATAATAATAATAATAATAATAATAATAATAATAATAATAACATTGAACATCAGATGGTTTGGCGACGTAAAGAGAATGTCAGATCACAGGATATTTAAGGAAATATTACATTTTTAAGCAAAGGGCAGCAGAAGAAATGGGAGACCAAGAGAACAGTGGATTCAAAGAGTGCACAAGAGAATGGTATCGAGAGAATAGGGATGTATGCTGGAGTAAAATTTTCATCGGCTGTTGGAAAACTATGTATTGTAGAGAAATTCCTGACAAATAATAACATAGGCTGATAATTATGAAATAAAGGCTATAGTAGGTCTATCTGATGAAGTTAATCCTTTTTTTTCACGACGATCTTTAATAGATGTAATCATTTGTGTTGTAAATAAAATATGGATTAAAAAAGGCCGACAGATTTTTATGAGAGACCTCTTTTCTTTTTTTACGTGCCATAAATCTCTTCCGAATGGAACGCAATACTCATTTTTACGTAGCCTCAGTAAAAAAAAATCCTCACAGTATTAGTTTTCATCGCCAAGGGTCGTTTAGGCCCGTCGCGCTTGGAGTAGGCCTAAATTGGTTTCCATCCAAAGAAGGCATTTCTTAATTTTTTTTACACGCTGACACTTATCCATAGATTTCTCTCGGGTTTGAACACGCGATCCTCATAACCAAAAGCGAAAATGGTAACCACAAGACCCCCAGAGCGTACCGCATGACTGTAATAATGATAGGCCTATTTGCAAATTTTGGCAATTGTATAGACTATTTTTTCAACTAGAAACACAATCATGCATTAAACTATTTTCAGAAGAAATGAAATAGGAAACAGGTGTAAATTATGGAATAGGCTATAGCATAAGAAATGCCTTCTTTGGATGGAAACTAATTTAGTACTCCAAGCGCGACAGGCCTAAAAGACCCTTGGCGATGGAAACTAATACTGTGAGGATTTTTTTTTTACTGAGGCTACGTAAAAATGAGTATTGCGTTCCATTCGGAAGAGATTCATGGCACGTAAAAAAATAAAAGATAAATAAATTTGCTAGCAGTACACGGCTTCCATCACAGACTGTGCAAAACGAAACAGTTTCATGACCCGGGACCAGAATGCGTGTGCGAGCGATGCGGCATGTTATGCGAGAGATATGTGCTAAAGTGCAAAAACAGAGGGCAATCTCTGACAGGATTCTGTATGGACAGATAAACTAACATAGATTAACTAATCTTTGCACATTGTGCGCTATACATTATTATTTAGAGCATAAATTTCAGGCGATTATTTACACGTAGTTAAAGTTCTTCTTCTTCTTCTTCCTTCCAAGTATTAGGCCAAGGCCTGTTACGATCCTATAGAAAATTTTCCTTCCAGCGTTTCATAGGACGGCCCAGTGATCTTCGTCCTCTTGGTATATAATTATAAATAGCTTTGGGGATCCGATTTGAACTCATTCTTTCAAGATGGTGTTTCCAATTTAGTTGGTACTGTTTAATATATTCCAAAATTGGTGTAGTCTTCAATTCTTTTAAGATATCGGTGTTCCTTTTCCGATCCCATCTGGTGTAACCCGCTGTTCTGCGCATGAATCTCATTTCACAAGCCGTTATTCTGCTTTCATGTTGTTTTCTTAGTGTCCATGCTTCACTACCATAGGTCAACACTGGTCTAGCCAAAGTGTTATATAAACGTAATCTGGTGTTTTTTTGTACAAGGGATGGTTTCATAACTTGATTAATAATTCCTAAACTTTTATTATAACTAGTAACTTTTTCAGGGATATCCTTTTCATCCCAGATAGAGAGATAATATCCAAGATATTTAAATTGATTAGATCTCTCTAAGTTAAAGTTACTGTAACTAATTAGCCTATTATAGCCTACAAAAGTAAAGTGATCCCACAACAGACCCGGAGGCCCTTGGGGTAGTAGGAGGTTAAGCCTCCCACTTTTTCTAGACAATCGGCACGTTATGTCAGCCGGGTGTTCAGCCCTGCGTGACGGCCGCCTTTACCCCCAGAACAAGCATCTGGTACTCATTTCCGTTAGAGGCTGAGTCGACCCCAGGGCCATAGTGCCGCCAGAGAGTTTGGGTCAGTTTAAAAATCCTGACCCCAACGGGACTTGAACCCTCGACCCTCCGGCTTGTAGCTCAGTATTATAGCCTACATGTAGTATAATTTGTCACCTGCAGTTTTACGACCATTAAGTTTACGTTCAAAGAAAATTAATAGCATATTATTAACGCTTCAATAATATTTCAGAGTCATTGTTTTTTTTAACTTTTCTCTTAACCATTGTCATTAACTAATTATCTGGCGCTATCAAACCAGTAGGTTCATGGCCGCGCGGGACATAAGCTCTCCATACATCCCAATCCCGATCTAATGTTTTTCAATCATCCCCTGTATAATTTACTCCCTCAAATCACAGTTAATGTTATTCTCCCACCTCTTTGCAGGTCTACCTACTGGGCGTTTTCCCTCTGATTTTCCTACAAGAAGCTTTCATTCCCCATTCGTACCACATGTCCTGCCCATCGCAGTCTACGAGACTTAACTGTTCTTATTATATCTGGCTTTCTATAAAGACTTCGTGAGTCGTGAATTTATCGATAATTTGGAAATCACTCGTGGCATTACTTATGATAAAGTGACAGTCAAGACCTTAATGTCTTAACTCCAGCAGATGAACTAAACCATTATTATTATTATTATTATTATTATTATTATTATTGTTGTTGTTATTTAATAAATAAAATATTTAAGTTTTAATTAGACTACCTATTAAATAGGCCTACATAATGTATTTTATCAAATAACCACCAAATTATTTGATTATTAAATTATTAGCCTATTATTATTATTATTATTATTATTATTATTATTAAGTTATTATTATTAAGTTATTTTTATTAAGTTATTATTATTATTATTATTATTATTATTATTATTATTAAGTGGTGTTCTCCTGTCTCTTCGTCTATTCTTAGGACACAAATAGGCCTACTGTAATATTTTCTCATGTTTCGCATATAGGCCTATTAGATAATATAATTAAGTCTGTGTTTAATTTCTTCCTGTACATCATTCATGTTTGTAATTATTATTCCTGCATAACAATGAACTACATGGTCTTTATAGGAAGCCAGATACAATGAGAACAGTTAAGTCTCGTAGACTGCGATGGGCAGGACATGTGGCACGAATCGGGAATGAAAGACGTGCATGGAAGCTTCTTGTAGGAAAACCAGATGGAAAACGCCCAGTTGGTAGACCAAGAATGAGGTGGGAGAATAACATTAACTATGATTTGAGGGAAGTAGATTATACAGGGGATGATTGGAAAACATTGGCTCAGGATAGGGATGTATGGAGTGCTTATGTCCGCGCGATAGTGCCAGTAAGTTAGTTAGTTAACTATTTCAATACAACCACTGCTTCAAAATTTTCCTCATTTGTCATTAACTAATTCCATTATATGTAGAGTTATTTCTATGTGTAAGCATTGATTTAATTTTATTGATATTAACTTCCAGCCCCAATTTGTAAGTGTTACACGATAGAACTATCCTTAATTAGCATAAATATCACAATATTAACAGATACTTTTTTTTTAGTACGAGTAAATTACTTTTTTGTCACATTTAACAAAATAAATTCCTTAATTTTATGTTTAGTTTTTTAATAATATACTAGAAATAATAATTTAATTTATGGGGCAATATCACCCGAAATTATTATTTTTCTATATTTTGTGCATAAAATGAATGTTTTCTTGCTGCTTGCTCATAAAATTCCTGTTAACTACAAATGCGGTCCCTATCGAGGAACAGGTGAACTATTTCCATTTCCGCGTGGTAAATTTTAAGGGTTGAAATGCTAGCAGTGACATCTGCAAGGAGAGCATCGAAACGCAAAAATAACATGTTCCGGAGGTCGGGTCGGCAAAAATGCAATCTGAAAGTTTACCTCCACCCCTACGGGTATTTACTGGCAAGCATTATATTGTTCTCTTTACAACCCCAAATCGAATAGTCCTTGGCCATAAAAACTAACTTCTAAAAAGGTTTGTTGTCAATATTTTGCTCTTGGGAAGGAAGGGGTAAAAAGGGTTGAAAAAATGTTTTAAAGGGTTGACCTTGCCTTCGATGGATGAAATATATTATGTCTTTTATTTAGAAACTGAAGTCAAAGAGGTATTCTTTATGGTAGCTTGAATGGGAAGGTTTTCGTCCGAAACAAGGAAGGGTGGGCGACTCTGTAAAACATTAAATCACGAACGACGCCTTGAACAATTCTTGACACATTCCTCAACTTAACCCTAGCTTCTAAAAAAAAAAAGCAAGGTGTAGACTAATTCTGGAAATACACAGTTTAAAACAATTTATCCTAAACACTTGTATTTTTATACGAAAATAAGATATACTTCAATCCAAAACCTTACTCAAAATGAGTTTACCTTTGAACACAGGGAAGATATAAATTAATTTTGTAAAACAAACGAATAATATAATAATAATAATAATAATAATAATAATAATAATAATAATAATCCATCCATAGTAATTCTGCCCGAAGGCAGGTCCTTCGCTGCAATCACAGCACTTTCATGCTATGCTTGCAGATTTACTAGGGAATTGTGTAGGTGTGGTAGCTTCCCGTTGCTTTCCACACCGGTGAAGGATGATAGTGATGATGATAATGATAAGGTTGATGATGATGGCCATGTGATTTCGGGGACCGTTTGGGCCTTAAAGTTTTCCTGACATTTGTCTTACAGGTGAGGAAAAACCCCGATAAAAACCTCACACAGAAAAACTGCCCCGACCGGGGATCGAACCCGGGCCCGCTGCGTGACAAGGCAGCACGCTACCTCGAGACCACAGCGGTGGACAATAATAATAATAATAATAATAATAATAATAATAATAATAATAATAATAATAATAATAATAATAATAATAATAATAATAATAATAATCATCTTCAAGGTGTGGGCCTGTTGGCCCGTTCCGCTCCCCGGCGCACTACATGCCGCCGGCGCAGGTCGTCCTTCAAACGACGTTTTGGTCTTCCTACATTTCTTCGGCCTAGAGGTTTATTATGAAGCAGCTTTTTGATAAACGATTATTTGGCATTCTTTGTATATGTTCAAACCAATTACGTTTATTTTTGTGTATTTTCTCGTTTATATTATAGATTTGTAGTTCATCTCTGATATCTTGACTTCTCTTTTGATCTCTTAGAGATAGGCCCTACATCTGCAACTGATCTGAGAAATGTCATTTCTATTTTCTCAATTTCATTTTTATCAGAGATCGATAAAGGCCAAGTCTCAGACCCGCATGTTAATGTTGGAACGGCTACTGTTTTGTAAAATTTTAATTGAGTTTCCCTTGTGGTCTTATTTCTCAAATATCTTCTTATTGAACCACATATCTGTTGAAATTTCCCTAATTTTATCAACATCATGAACAAATTCGTTTTAGGCCATATGGCCTGTACGGTAAACCTAGCGAAGATGGTCTTGACCTTTCCACCGATGGTTTGGTCTTCCTTGGTCCCTATGTCCAGTTGGGGTATATTGGAATGCCAATTTTGGAAGTCTATTTCTTGCCATTCTCCTCAGATAATTTTTACATTCTTGTTGGTATCTTTGTACATCTCCATTTAAACTTGTTACTCCAAGTTTTCCTCTGATAATAGTGTTCCTTTGGTGATCCAGTCGATTCTATAATAATAATAATTTTATTTATAGGCCTATACAGAATTTTAATGTTTACAAATCATTCTGTGCCTAAAGTTTTATTTTTCTTCTCCACTCGTCTCTCTCCATCCAATCCATGTCCTCCAGTCCTCTTGCTCTCATTTCAGTTCTTATTTCCTGCATCCACGAGTTTAGAGATCTTCCTCTCCTCCTTCTTCCAGGTGGACACCATTCCAATGTTTTCCTGGGTAATCTTTCTTCTTGCATTCGTCATACGTGCCCATACCAATTTAATTGCTTATACCGTATATAATCTACTATTGAATAACCAATATTCATTTTTCTCTTATGACAGTATTTCT
This sequence comes from Diploptera punctata, assembly GCA_030220185.1. Lineage (NCBI taxonomy): Eukaryota > Metazoa > Arthropoda > Insecta > Blattodea > Blaberidae > Diploptera > Diploptera punctata. The sequence goes on along the minus strand of JASPKZ010007241.1, from coordinate 434,887 downwards.
TGTTTTGTCTATTTTTGAGCATCTTGCTGCTCTCCTCAAGAAATCCATTTCCATCGACATAAGTTTTTGTTCTAAGTTTTTGTTGAATTTCCAAACTTCAGCTCCATATGTGACAGTACTTCTCACTATTGAATTATATATTTGTAACTTATTTTTCCTGGTTATATGTCTGTTCCATAAGACTCCATTCATCATTGCTGTTATTGCTCTACCTTTACTTATTCTGTTCTTAATATTACTTTCTTGTTTATCCTCTTAATAATAATAATAATAATAATAATAATAATAATAATAATAATAATAATAATAATAATAATAATAATAATAATAATAATAATAGTAATAATAATAATAATAATAGTAATTTTTTTTTATTCCGGCTTTTACAATGAATATACATTTTTCCGGTACCCATGTTCACAGTTAACTCACATTTGTTTCAACAAATATTTCCAGTCTTGTCTGTTCATCCATATATCTTCTTCTATTTCCCATTCCCTCTTAGTTTCATTGATTCCCTGAATCCACGTAATATTTGGTCTACCCTTCTTTTTCCATCCCTGTGGTTCTCAATCCATGATTATCTTACGTAGACTTCCTTCTTCCATCCTTCTAATGTGTCCGTACCAATTTAATTGTTTCTTCTTTATAAAATCTAATATTGAATATTGTACCTGAATTTTTTCTTTTATATATGAATTTCTGATTTTAATAATAGTAATAATAATAATAATAATAATAATAATAATAATAATAATAATAATAATTTAATTAAAATGGCCGAGTTAAGGCTATAAGGCATTCTCTTGCACTCAACCAATGAAAAATATTAAATAAAAAAATTACAAAAGATAATTAATTGACCGATACCATTGATATTTACCTAAGGTTATTATTATTATGATTATTATTCTACAAACCCATTCCACCCGTAGCGTAGTGTTAAGGGCACTACGCTACAAGCAGACGGGTCGAGGGTCTGACTCCATCCCGTCGGGAACAGGATTTTAAAAACTGACCGAAACCCTTTCTGACGGCTTTATGCCCATGATAGACTCACTCATCAGGCCTCTAACGGAAAATTAGTACCAACCAGACGTATGTTCTGGAGATAAAGGCGGCCGTCACGCAGGGCTGACAACCCGGCTGACTTAAAGTGCCGATTGTCTAGAAAAAGGTGAGAACCTTAAACTCCTACTACCTCAAGGGCCTCCTGAGTTCTGTAGTGGGATCACTTTACCTTTTATTCTTATTATTGGGAATGATTGGAAAACATTAGCTCAGGATAGGGATGTATGGAGAGCTTGTATCCGTTCGGCCATGCACCTACAGGTTCGATAGTGCCAGTGAGTTATTATTAATTATTATTATTATTATTATTATTATTATTATTATTATTATTACTAATTTTCTTTCTTTCCCTTGTCAACTCAATATTGCATAGGCCTAAACTATGCCTATTATGTAGGGCCTACATATCATTAATCAATATTTAGATTATTCATAATTGTTATTATAGGCCTATGTAGGCCCATAATTTAACCCTGATGAATTGGAAGGGAAGACCTTACAGTCTTAACTCCATCAGGTAGCCATTACTTAAGAAAATATATAAATAAAAAATAAATTTATCCGCTAGGGACATGGGTGCTCCCCTAGTGGGAACTTTCTTAACCAAACTAGTCTAGTTAGGCGTAGCTACGTTTATTTCCCTAGAGTTGTCAGTGAGTGATAAGTTGTTAGCACATCGCCTCAAGGAGATATCTAGTATAAAATTAAGGTATTACTTGGATGGGGAAAGGTCGCTTAAATTTTGCTCAGGGACATTTTTATTCAGGCTTGAGATTCTTTTACGAGCCTGAAAATGTTTGGTCTCATAATCCAAGGCATAAAGTCCCTTTCGAAGGTCTTTTTCTCTGGATTTTTTCCAAATTAAAAATCCATTGACTCCGACCGGGTTTAAAGCCGCGATCCTTGGGACAAGAGGCAAGGAACCTAACCACTAGACCACCACGGCCGACACATAGGAACATAATATGGAATAAAGACATTAAGAAAATTAAAAAAAAACTAAATAACTCAGTGGCACTATCGAATCATTAGGTTCATGGACGCACGGATATAAGCTCTCAATACATTCCTATTCTGAGCTAATGTTTTTCAAACATCGCCTATATAATTTACTTCCCTGAAACCATAGTTAATATTATCTTCCCCACCTCATTCTTGCCTCTCTACTCCGCGCTTTTTATCTGGTTTTCCTACAAGAAATTTCTTTGCCCTCTATCATTTCCCAATTGCTCCAAGTATCCTGTCTTTGGGAGTCAATAAGAATTATTTTTCTTATCTAATTTTAATAAACAACATTTTGTTAATTTATAACTTAGGGCCTATCTATCTATAATTTACCAATAGCATAACTTATGCCTATAAGATAGGCCGATAGCGAGGAGATACTAAAGGACAACACGCACACACTATTGAGTAACACTAAGAAATTAGGACTGGAAGTAAAATATCAGTAAAACTAAATATATGGTCACACGTAGAAATACATTATATAATGGAAATGGACAGCTAATGACAAATGAGGGAAATTTTGAGGAATTGGCTGAATTCAAATACCTAGGAACAATAATCACAAATAGGAATGAGATGCACAAAGAAATTAAACATACGCTCAATTCTGGAAATGCATGCTATTATGCATTGCAGAGACTTTTGATGTCACAACTCCTTTCAAAAAACGTTAAGCTGAAAATATATAAAACTATTATTCTACCAGTTATATTATATGGGTGCGAAACATGGACTCTTACTTTAAGGGAGGAAAGGAGATTACGAGTATTTGAGAATAAAGTTCTTAGGAAAATTTTTGGACCAAAGAGAGATGAACAGACAGGTGGATGGAGAAGACTACATAACAATGAACTACATGGTCTTTATAGGAAGCCAGATATAATAAGAACAGTAAGTCCCGTAGACTGCGATGGGCAGGACATGTTGCGCGTATGGGGAATGAAAGACGTGCATGGAAACTTCTTGTAGGAAAGCCAGAAGGAAAACGCCCAGTTGGTAGACCAAGAATGAGGTGGGAGAACAATATTAACTATGATTTGAGGGAAGTAGATTATACAGGGAATGATTGGAAAGCATTAGCTCAGGATAGGGATGTATGGAGAGCTTATGTCCGTGCGGCCATGAACCTACGGGTTCGATAGTGCCAGTGAGTAAGTAAGTAAATAAGTATCTAATCTCTCAATCATATTATTTAGCACTGTTAAGTTGTTATCTCGATTCTCTTTGCTCGGGAAATTTTCCTTCCCATCCCGTACAATGATCGAAATTCCATGAATACAGTGTCTTTCCCCACGAGACCTCTAACAATTGCGCTTTCTGTAGCTCGGGCCCAAGGCCGCCTTAGACCGATACAAATTATTTTTTTATTATTATTTTAAAGGGAGAGCAATAACACCAATGATAAATGGTGTTCTATGGAACAGACATATAACCAAGAAAAATAAATTACAATAGGCCTATAATTCAATAGTTGAAGTATTGTCACATATGGAGTCAAGGAATGGAAATTAAACAAAAAACTTAGAACATAAACTTATGTCGATGGAAAGATATTATTTGATGAGAGCAGTAAAATGTTCAAAATTGGGAGAAAAAAATCAAACGAGAAAAAAAAATTCATTAGTAGAATGTGTAAGATATAGGCTAACATCAAATTGGTTTGCCATGTATGACGAATGCAACAATATGCCTAAAGGTTATCCAGAAAGATATTGGAATAGTTCCATCTGGAAGAAGAAAGAAAGGAAGACCTCGAAACAAATGGATGCAATAAATTAGAAATGGAATGAGAACAAGAGGAGTGAAGACATGGAGTGAATGGATAGGAACAGGTGGAGAAGGAAAATTAAACTTTAGGCACAGAAAAATGTGTAGAAGTTGACAATTTGTATATAGGCCTAAATAAAATTATTGTTACTATTATTATTATTATTATTATTATTATTATTATTATTATAAAATGAAAAAAATGGCATTTTGGGGAAACGAACATATAGGCCTAAGATAAAAATCGTAATAGACAACAAACCTCTGGAACAAGTAACACATATTAATATTTGGGTTGTAATTTTACTGTAAACACAAAAACTGAAAGAGACATAGCCTACATATGAAACTGTCGAAATTTTAAATGATAAGGGGAACTATAGGCCTACATAAAACATTAAAGAATAAAACAAGAAGAGATTACCAGATTGAAGTTTTATAAAACATTGGCAGTTCCTGCATTACTTTATGGGAGCGAAACTTGGGAATGACCAAAAAATTGCAAAGTAGAATACAAAGCACAGAAATGAACTTCCTTACAAGAACAAAAGGCTGCACAGGATTGGATCGGATAAAGAATGAAGATATAAGAACAGAGTTAAATACCAAGAGCAGCATTCAACTGCGAGACAAGAGGTACAAGGAACGTAGGAAGGCCAGTGAAAAGATGGACAGAAAAACTGTGAGGCGGAACAGGTAATTTTTGCCTAGCCCGCGAAGTGAAGAAGAAGAAGATTATTGATTGTTAAATGAAAATAAGGTAACATTATTACCAAATACTGTTAGGCGAATTTAAGAAATCGAACTTCGCGGTTTTTTTTTTTACTTTTATTTATGATGTATTCCTCTAACATTCCATGTCGCTACTTTAATTTGGACAAAGATAATATTAGAAAATAAACCAATAGAACAAGTGGTAAGATATAACTTCCTAGGTTGCGAAATATCATACACAGCGGAAACAGATAGGCCTATAAATAACAAACTAAATAAGTTTAATTATATAACAGGAACACTAAAATGAACTTCGAAAAATAAAGCCAGGAATGACTCTATAATGAAATTATACAAGACAATGGCAGTGCCTATTATTACTTATAGATCCGAAACATGGACAGTCACAACACAACAATCAGCCAGAATACAAGCTGCTGAAATGAGATTCCTCAGACCAATAGCAGGATATCAAAGAACAGACAAAAAACATAACACAGAAATAAGGCAGCAACTAAAAGTAGAGGAATTAAACACAACAATAGAGAAATACAGAACAAAGTGGAAAGGACACAAGTGAGAATAGAATACCAAAAGCAGCATACAACTATTCACCACGAGGAAGAAGAAGTTTGGGAAGATCAAAGAAAAGATGGAAACAGCAGCAATTTGGAGCCGGAACAGGCTAGTAAATAAGCCTAAACCGCGAAGAAGAAGAAGAAGAGAATAAGAAGAAAACTTTTATTTGTTTACTTTTTGCGGAAGCACAAATTTACCGGAGCTCGTGCACATAAAATGGACATTAATGTAAAAATTTAAAACAAAAATTAACACTTGTGGCTTGATAATCCAAAACAAAGTTGACTAGAAATGAAGTTATTTTGCCCTGTTTTTTATTGACTTGGCGCTGAATTCTAGAAATCCTGTTTACTTCTGATACAAGGTCACTCGGCGAATTCCTGGCTGTAAGTCATGTTCTTTTTACTTGTTTAAGCTTGTCCAAATGAACAACATGTATAAGTCACAATTTGTTTGCTTACACTGAGCAACAAAAAAATAAACTTTTTGTTTTTTGTCTCAGAAAGAAAAATATGTGATTCTGACAGTATTTTTTCTCCTGAATTCAAATATCATATCGGTTTTTCTCTATCACGCAACGTTTCCGTGAAATAAGAATTTATGTCAAACACTTTAATATTTTCTACATTCGTAACTACACAATATTCGAACATTCGGACTCACCTAGAAAGTAAGAAACGACGATTTTCTGCTATATTTCGCCTGTGGAACATCCCTCTTGATGGTCCAACAATAATCGACCAGCATATTAGGATTCCATTTGTCTTGATATCTCTTTTCCATAACTGAAATCTCCTGAGTTAGCTCATTTGGTTTTATTTAACAATGGACAAATGGACGAAAAAAACGTTTATTAAAAATAATTATTTACATCTATCAATTGAAATTGAAACAAAAAAACTTTGGGTGATGGAGAAATTCCGAATACATATTTGAAAACACGATAAAAAAAACCTGCATCAAGTACAACTCTTGGTACTCATGAGACAAAAATCATGTTGACCCATGTAATTGGATTTTATTTCCCTAAAGAATCATAGATCATAGGACTAAAGGCAAGGATTATAACCACTACAGCACCCCGACCGACAGCTGTAATAAATAATTTTGAAATTTTTATTTCAGTCGTTATAGATGTCCTAGAAACTAAGAGGAAGAACTTTCATAAAATATATTGAATTGTTCTCTGCCTATAAATTCTGGAATGAAGCTAGAAAGTGAATAAATGGGAGGAATAAATAGACCCTTCTAGACCTTTACTAGTTTCTCTATTGCACAATTGCTGTGTAAAACAATGAAGAATCATTTCTCGTCTCTGAGTCAGACTGGCCTTTAAAAAAACGTATCTGACGCCTCACAACAATGAAAATAGACTGTGCATTAAAGAAGTCGTGTGTACAGGGTGTGAATTAAGTTAATTAAAGCGAAGGTATTTACTTGGATTTAGACGCTTTACAGATAAACAATTTAAGAAAAAGAAAACCTAGAGATTGAAAGAAATTATATCTGGCTTATCAGTTGTGGAAGTCTTTATATACAGGGTTCAGCAAAAGTCATTTAACCAAAAATGAAATTATTCTACCAGTTATATTATATGGATGCGAAACATGGACTCTTACTTTAAAGGAGGAAACGAGATTACAAGTATTTGAGAATAAAGTACTTAGGAAAATGTTTGGACCAAAGAGAGATGAACAAACAGTGAATGGAGAAGACTACATAACAATGAACTACATGGTCTTTATAGGAAGCCAGATATAATAAGAACAGTTAAGTCTCGTAGACTGCGATGGGCAGGACATGTGACGTATGGGGAATGAAATACTTGCATGGAAGCTTCTTGTAGGAAAGCCAGAGGGAAAACGCCCAGTTGGTAGACCAAGAATGAGGTGAGAGAATTACATTAACTATGATTTGAGGGAAGTAGATTATACAGGGAATGATTGGAAAGCATTAGCTCAGGATAGGGATGTATGGAGAGCTTATGTCCGCGCGGCCATGTACCTACGGGTTCGATAGTGCCAGTGAGTGAGTAAGTAAGTAGCTTATAACATCTAGGCTATATAAAAAACAACTACCGAACTTGTTCAAAGTGACATCCGTTGTTGTTTAAGCAGTAGTGTTTGAGATTACATTCTGAAGGTCTGGGTTTCAACCAATCTGAATTTTTTCCCCCTTGTAACGATGTGCAGTGGCTAACTGACTTATGCCACACCCTGTATCTTATAGGCCTACCTATAAATCAGAGATGTAACGAAATAATATTTCGGATATCTAATAAAGTCCTTAGGAAACGTTTTGGACCAAAGACAGACAAACAGATGTAAATGGAATAAGAGCTAATTTCAAGACCTTTATGGGAAACCACATGTAATAAGAACAGTTAAGTCTCTTAGACTCCGATAGGCAGGACATATGGTACGGACAACCCGGCTGATATCAAGTGCCGATTGTGAGGGAAAAGTGGGAGTCTTTACCTCATACTACACCAAGGGTCTCCTATGGCATGTGGTGGGATCACCTTACTCATTTAAGCCTTTTTACTTAACTTAGTAAATAAGCACCTTTTTATATGGATGCAAAACATGGACTCTTACTTTAAGAGAAAAAAAGGAAATTAGCTCTACGAGTATATGAGAATAAAGTTCTTAGGAAAATATTTGGACCAAAGAGATGAACAGATAGGTGAATGGGGAAGACTACATAACAACATGGTCTTTATAGAAAGTCAGATATAATAAGAACAGTTTAGTCTCGTAGACTGCGATGGACAGGACATGTGGCACGAATGGAGAATGAAAGACGTGCATTGAAGCTTCTTGTAGGAAAAACCAGAGGGAAAACACCCAGTTGGTAGACAAAAAATGAGGTGGGAGAATAACATTAAATATTATTTGAGGGAAGTAGATTATACAGGGATGATTGGAAAACATTAGCTCAGAACAAGCTTGTATGGAGAACTTATATTCGCGCGGCCATGAACCTATGGGTTCGATAGTGCCAGTGAGTTAGTTAGATATGGGGAATAAAAGAATGACATGCGAGCTTCTTGTTCCCTACGATGGGGTTATATTGAGAATCCTAATGTGTAAAAATCGTACTGTTAAGAAGCCTATACAGAATTTAACCGGATTGAAGTCAAATTTTTAAAATTTAAGAACTGGCGGACGGTTGCCAGAGATAGAGAAGTCTGGAGAAAAATTCTGTTGAAACACCCTTAACCCACCCAGGGTTGTTGTGTTACTGATGATGATGAAGGTGATGGGAACGTCTTGTAACTAAGCTTGTAACACCAGTAGGTAGTCCAAGAATTAGGTAGGCAATGACCAATCCCGTTTCAATGCTTTTTGTTTTTCAACCAATGACAGTCGTGTTCACCTTACTCTTTATCGATTTCTCTTTATCAGCTCCTGCTTTTATGATAAACAAAGCTTCTCCTTTTTAATATTCTGAACATGTCACAGCATTATTTTTCTCCAACAAATACATTCAATATATGGCCTTGTATCCCCAGGAGTTGTGAGTTTTATCCTGGGGTGTCCTTATAACACCAGGTGTAGTGAATTTTTACCCGGGATGGCCCTGCAACACCAGTGTGGTGATTTCTGTCCTGGAGTGGCCCTGTATTCATAAGGTGTAGTGAATTCATTCCTGGGGTGGTTCACCATCCCCAGGCATGGGGAGTTTTCTCCTGGCGTGGTCCTGTATCTTCAAGAGTGGTGATTTTTCTCCTTGGTAGGCCCTGTATATCCAGGTGTGGTTAGTTCTGACCAAGGGTGATCCTGCATTCCCAGGTGTGGTGAGTTTTATCCTGGGGTGGCCCTGTATCCCTAGGTGTGGTGAGTTCTCTACTGGAGTGGTCCTGTATCCCCATGTGTGGTGAGTTTTCTCCTAGTGGTTCTATATCCCCAGCTGTGGCGAGTTCTCTTCTGGGGTGGCCCTGTATCCCCAGGTGTGCTGATTTTCTCGTGGAGGGTCCCTATATCGTCAGTTGTGGTGAATTTTCTCCTGGGGTGCCTCTGCATCCCCAGGTGTAGGGAGTTTTCTTCTGAGGTGGACCTGCATCCCCAGTTGAAATGAATTCTATCACGGGGTGACCCTGCATTCCCAGGTATGTTGAGATTTCACCTGCGGTGCCCCTGTATCCCCAGGTGTGGTGAGTTTTCACTTGGAGTGGACATGCATCCCCAGTTGTGATGAATTATATCACTGGGTGGCCCTGCATGCCCAGGTGTGTTGAGATTTTACCTGGTGCCCCTGTATCATCAGCTGTGGTGAATTCTCTCCCGGAGTACAATTGCCTCCACATGTGCAGCGAGTTTTCTATTTGAAGTGGCCCTCTATCCCCATGTGTGAGCTTTCTACTGGGCTAGCATTGCGCCCCAGGAGTCGTGAATTCTCTCCTGGGGTGGCACTGTAATTCCAGCTCTGGTGAATTCTCTCCTGTGGCCCTGTAAGTTCAGGTGTAGCATGTTCATTCCAGGGGTGGCCCTGTATCCCCAGATGTGGTGTATATACACCCGGGGTGGGCCTGCATCCCCAGGTGCGGTGTGTTCATTTTTGGATGACCCTGTACCCCAGGTGTGGTGGTTTCTCTCCTCGGTTGGCCCTGAATTGCTAGGTGTGGTGTTCTCTCCTGGGGTGGCCCTGTATCCTAGGTATGGATCATTCTCTCCTGGGGTGGCGCTATATCCCCGGGTATGTTGAGTTCTCTCCTGGGATGGCCCTGTATCCCCAGGTGTGATGCATTCTTTCCTGGGATTGCCCTGTACCCAGGTGTGGCGAGTTCACTCCTGGGGTGGCCCTATATCTTCAGTGTGGTGTGTTCATTCCTGGGGTGGTCCCACATCCCCAGGTGTTATGAGTTCATTCTTGGGGTGGCCCTGTCTCCCCAGGTGTGGCGAGTTCATTCCTGGGGTGGCCCTGTATCCCCAGGTGTTGAGTTCATTCTTAGGGTGGCCTTGCATCCCTAGGTGTGGTGAGTTCTCTCCTGGGTTGGCCCTGTATCCCCAGGTATGGTCTGGTCTTCCCAGCGGTTGTCAGGTCTCCATAATTGAGGTTGGGTTACTTTAGTTTCGGTTAGGTTACGTTCGATTACATTAGATTAAGTTGTGTACGGTTTGGTTAATTATGGTTTGGTTTGGTTAAGTTAGGATAGCTTGTTTTAAATTAGGTAAAGTTTGGTTTGGTTTTGTTAGGTTATGGTAGGTTTGGTGTTTGATTTGGTTAGGTTTGGTTTCGTTTGCTTTGGTTTTGGTAAGATTAGGTAGGGGTTTACCTGAAATACGAAAATATGAAATTACTCTGTCAAATCGTCATATTTGCTTCGTCGCAATGTAAAGCATTTTCAGGCAGGGCGAATGTTTAGCTGCTATTATCCTCTAAAATTATTAGGTGTAGGAGATTGCCTGAAACTAAAATTTAAAAATCGTAATTAATGTATTTATTCGTAGCAATGCACATCGGGCATTAGCTAGTTTTAAATAGAAATATCAAGGCTCGAGAATAGATGAGCACAATCAAGGTAAGTTTTAAAAATGATCAGACATACCAAAGAGGACGAAGATATGCTATAAAAATAAATGATTATTTGTTAACATGGCCGTAAGAATATTCTGAAAGACGTCCTGTACGACAGGCAATAAATACAAGCGGTAACATGTTTCGCTGTCAATAGAATTCATATCCATGACAAATTAGAGGACGCTATCGTCAAGGATGAGATCCATGACTTGGATGACAATGACAGGTACAAGACGTGAAGAAATAACCAATTCTAGTCTTAAAGTAGAGTACGTGACCATTATTTACATTTGTTTTCAAGTTTTTATTCACCAATATCCCATGAAGGAATAGATGTTGAATTAACCTGTGCAGAACTTACTCCTTTGTGCGACGGTCCTAGAAGGCCCTATCTACCACTCGGAATCTGGCCTCACGTCCATATAACCTATGTTAATTACAGAGATGGACAATCATTCAGCCAGTACAGGAATGATATAGGATCATCAGGGCTCCCGAGTCTTACAGCTGGTTTTATCAACCTGGAGCTACTTTTTATTGCAACCACCTAAAGTAGCCTATATGAGAAGAAAACATTACAAGTAGGCCTATGTGAGAATAAAGCTCTTTGGAAAACTTGTGGACCAAAGAGAGGAAGTGGCTGAATTCAAATACCTAGGCACAATAATCAGAAATAGGAATGAGATGCACAAAGAAGTTAAACTTAGGCTCAATTCTGGAATTGCCTGCTATTGTGCATTATAGAGACTCTTGACTTCCCAACTCCTTTCAAAAAACGTTAAACTGAAAATATATAAAACTGTATTCAGTTATATTATATGGATGGACTCTTGCTTTAAGGGAGGAAAGGAGATTGCGAGTATTTGAGAATAAAGTTCTTAAGAAAATGTTTGGACCAAAGAGAGATGAACAGACAAGTGAATGGAGAAGACTGCTTAACAGTGAATTACATGGTCTTTATAGGAAGCCAGATATAATGAGAATAATTAAGTCTCGTAGACAGCAATGGGCAGGACATGTGGCACGAATGGAGAATGAAAGACGTGCACGAAAACTTCTTGTAGGAAAACCAGAGGGAAAACTTCCAGTTGGTAGACAAATAATGAGGTGGGAGAATAACATTAATTATGATTTGAGGGCAGTAGATTATACAGGGGATGATTGGGAAACATCTCAGGATAGCGAAGTATGGAGAGCTTATTTAAGCTTGGCCATGAACCTACGGGTTAGATAGTGTCAGTGAATTAGAGAGTTTATTTCACACCTAACTTGGAGAGAGAATACTATTACGCATGAAATTTCATATTTCCAGGTACTTAAGAGCTGCCAAATCGTGTGTATGGCTGGACTGTAGGCCTCTTATTTAAATGGATGAATGATATAGGCCTATTGTCCCACACGTTAGAGGTGTTATGTGACTGACTACTTGTTATTGCCCATCACTCATTCGTAAATCACATGGAATGTGACTGCTCCTTACATTATGGCAACTAATCACTATTGAACCTGTTAGTTTATGCTGATGATGTAGTACTACTGGCTGATAGCGAGGAGATACTAAAGGACAAACACGCACACGCTATTGAGTAACACTAAAAAATTAGGACTGGAACTGGCCCAAACCCTCTGGCGGCACTATGGCCCTGGGGTCGACTCAGCCTCTAACGGAAATGAGTACCAGACGCTTGTTCTGGGGTAAAGGCGGCCATCACGCAGGGCTGACAACCCACTGACATAAAGTGCCGATTGTCTAAAAAAAAGTGGGAGCCTTAACCTCCTACTACCCCATGGGCCTCCGGGTCTGTTGTGGGATCACTTTACTTTATAAGTAAATATCAATAAAACTGAATATATGGTCACACGTAGAAATACATTATATAATGGAAATGGACAGCTAATGACAAATGAGGGAAATTTTTGAGGAAGTGGCTGAATTCATATACCTAGGTACAATAATCACAAATAGGAATGAGATGCACGAAGAAATTAAACATAGGCCCAATTCTGGAAATGCGTGCTATTATGCATTACAGAGACTCTTGATGTCCCAACTCCTTTCAAAAAACATTAAACTGAAAATATATAAAACTATTATTCTACCAGTTATACTATATGGGTGCGAAACATGGACTCTTACTTTAAGGGAGGAAAGGAGATTACAGGTATTTGAGAATAAAGTACTTAGGAAAATTTTTGGACCAAAGAGAGATGAACAGACAGGTGAATGGAGAAGACTACATACCAATGAACTACATGGTCTTTATAGGAAGCCAGATATAATAAGAACAGTTAAGTCTCGTAGACTCCTATGGGAAGGACATGTGACGTATGGGGAATGAAATACTTGCATGGAAGCTTCTTGTAGGAAAGCCAGAGGGAAAACGCCCAGTTGGTAGACCAAGAATGAGGTGGGAGAATAACATTAACTATGATTTGAGGGAAGTAGATTACACAGGAAATTATTGGAAAGCATTAGCTCATGATAGGGATGTATGGAGAGCTTATGTCCGCGCGGCCATGAACCTACGGGTTCGATAGTGCCAGTGAGTAAGTAAGTAAGTAGGCCTAATCATTATTGAACCAACATTGCATCCCTTTATAGTCTCGCGCCGTATCATGTCTAAGTGCAAGTTCGAGTCTCCATGAGGTAACTTTTTTCATGAAATATCGGCCAGAGTGTGATCACACATAGAAATTCATTATATAATGGAAACGCAGAGGTAATTACAAATGAAGGAAATTGTGAAGAAGTGGCTGAATTAATATAGGTAGGAACAATAATTGCACTGGTCAACAAGATTTTTGTCTCACGAGTACCAATAGTTGTACTTACTACAGTTTTTATCGTGTTTTCAAATATATATTCGGAATTTCTCCATCACCCACAGTTTTTTTATTTCAATTTCAATTAATGGATTTAAATAATTATTATTAATAAACGTTTTTTTCGTCATTTGTCCATTATAAAATAAAACCAAATGAGTTAACTCAGGAGATTTCAGCTATGGAAAAGAGATATCAAGGAAAATGGAATCCTAATATGCTGGCCGATTATTGTTGGACCATCAAGAGAAATGCTCCACAGGTGATATACAGCAGAAAATGCCATTTCGTACATTCTAGGTGAGTCCGTATGTTCGAATATTGTATAGTTACGAATGTAGAAAACATAAAAGTGTTTGAAATTATAAATGCCTGTCTCTCGGAAACCTTGCGTGATGGAGAAAACCGGTAACATATTTGAATTCAGGAGAAAAAATACTATCAGAATCACATATTTTTCTTTCTGAGACAAAAAAAAAAGTCTTTTTTTTGTTGCTCAGTGTTATAAATAGGAATGAGGTGCACAAAGAAATTAAACAATCTGAAAATTCATGCTATTATGCAATATAGGAACTCTTGTCTTCACAACTTCTTTCAAAAAAGTTAAATGAAAATAGCCTATATAAAAATGTTATCCTACCAGTTATGGCCTATTATATGGATGCGAAACATGGACACTTACTTTAAGGGAGGAAAGGAGATTTTTAGTACGGCTATTTGAGAATAAAGTTCTTAGTAAAATATTTGGACCAACGAGAGATGAACAGACTGGTGAATGGAGAAGACTTCATAACACTGAACTACTAGGTATTCATGTAGGCCTATAGACAGCCAGATATAATAAGAACAGTTAAGTATCGTAGACTGCGATGGGCAGAACATGTGGCACGAAAGGGGAGAGAAAGACGTGCATGGAAGCTACTTGTAGGAAAACCAGAGGGAAAACGCCAGTTGGTAGACCAAGAATTAGGTGGGAGAATAACATCAACTATGATTTGAGGGAAGTAGATTATACAGGGGATGATTGGAAAACATTAGATCAGGATAGGGATATAACGCGAGCTCATGTTCGCGCGACCATGAACCTACGGGTTCGATAGTGCCAGTGATTTAGTTAGTTAATCGTTTTTGTATTTTATGTAGGTCATTATCTAACAGCCTTCTCCCACCCCTAAGAAACCTAAGCTAATACTGACAACTACCACGTGCCAATGGTTCCACTTTCGAATGTTGCCACGCCCACATTACTCTTTAAAAATAGGATTTAGAAATTAAACCATTCTATGCTACATTAACTCATTCGGCTTAAAAGACGAGATAGACTCGCCGGCAGTTAAATGACCTTCAACTCAGAAGACGAGGTACACTCGTTTAACTCTGCTGTTATATATTTTGCAATATTTTGTACATCCCTTGACAGGGTAATCTTTTATTAACATTTATAAATAGTAGAGGGCTGTGTTTTTGCCTTCACCCTTATTGTGATCTCAAGTACCATTATCTTTTATTTGTTTTGAATGTCTGAAAATAGTCAATGTAATTTACGGTAACTTAAATCCAGTTTCATGGAAAATGCATTGAGTATTTAAACCATTCTCCAGTACATTAACATGCACATACCTGTAAAAAGATCGGTTAGTTTATTTCATAACTTCGGAATATCTCTGTCTCTTTCTCTGTAATGAGGGTTGAAAGGCGGTCGGCTTTTGTTAAGCGACACTCAGGAGGATGGTTGAAACCGAATAACATTTTTTAACATTTCCAGGAAATGACGCTGTTAAAGCGTGACAGGAACAATGGGTCTATATTTCTATTTATTTTATATTCATAATAGGCCAATTCATTTTGTTAAAATGGATGTTGTGAAGTAATTTAACGCATGTCCAAAAACACTGTGTCCTCCAAATCCTCACGGACCTCAAGAATTTTCCTTAGGAGCACGTAATAGAGTTGTTATGTAGGATTGCACACATTTACCTCTACATTCTGGCTCTTACTGCTGTATCTTTGTGCACATTCATTTTCCAGCAGAGCGCCCCCGGATTTCGTTACTGGAACTTGCCGACTCTACGACTGGAAAAGGAATGTTAAAACGCATGCCACTAATTGTGCGTACGCTACACTTTACTTATTTATAGACGCATTATGATGTAAGGTAATATCACTTCTGGAAAATTTTGATATTACATTGGCCTAATACATTGCCAATTCAAGGATTAATTAAACTGTATAGAACTGGAAGGAGGCAGTAAGACAAGGGCGCCCGTTGTCACCAGTATTATTTAATTTATACTTGGACCATGTCATAAATGAATGGCAAGAAAAAATTAATATAAATAGTGTATTGACAACTCTGCTTTTTGCAGACGATCAAGTAATAATGACAGCATCAGAAAATGCTTTACAACAATTCCTTTATACTTTAAATAACATCTCTCTAGAAATAAAATTTAAGAATATCTACATCTAAAACAAAAAATATTAGCTCTGAAAGGAAAATGTGCAATAAGAACAAAAATAATCATAAACAATGTAATTATAGACCAAGTTCAGAATTTTAATTTTTTGGGATGTCATTTAGGCAATGACAGAAATTTAGATAAACACACTAAAATACAACGATTCAATTATCTATGTGGCACTTAAACACACTTTATTGAATAAGACTAGAAAATAAACTATTTTGAAGTTTTACAAAATATTGGCAGTTACCAGACGCTTGTTCTGGGGTAAAGGCGGCCGTCACGCAGGGCTGACAACCCGGCTGACATAAAGTGCCGATAGTCTAGAAAAAGTGGGAGCCTTAACCTCCTACTACCCCAAGGGCCTCCTGAGGCCTGTTGTGGGATCACTTTATTGGCAGTTCCATCTCTTATCTATGGATGTGAAACCTGGACATTAACAAAGGCAGATAGTAAACAAATAGAGGCTGCTGAAATGAAGATGTTGAGAGCAACAGCAGGATACCAAAGGACCGATAAAAAGAAAACCGAAGATATAAGAACAGAACTTAATATATTTAATCTCTGTGAAAGAATAAAATACTATCAAAATTCTTACCTTCAGCACGTATTACGAATGAATAAACAGCGCATACCAAGAAGAATGTATAATTACCTATAAACCATAAGGGAGAAGAATGTTGGGAAGGCCATTGAAGAGATGGAAGGACCAATTCGACCTCTAATGAGATCGGAACAGGCCATTGGGCTTAATCCTTGTTGATGATGATGAGAATGGAAGGGGAATCCAAAATGCCAATAAAGCATACATTGGATTATTGAGACACTTCTTACAAGAGAAACAAAATGTAATTTGTATAAAACTGTGGTAAAACCAATATCAATATGTGGCATGGACCTTGTCCAAGACCGATATGTCAAGACACAGTTCAATTGAATAAAATATAGCCCACTAAGAAAAATGTATGGCTCAACATGCGACCAGCGAGAATGGCTTATCTAATATGTAAAAATTAATGTTCGTTTGTTGGTTTGATGTTCGTACTTCATGCGCGGCCATACCGTTGATCCGAATGTGATGGGGCTTTTTGCAAAATGTTCAGGAGATTCTCGGGATGAACATAGGCTATAAGAGAGTTGTGATACTCAACTCCTACACCCTCAAAAATCGTCCTTTGTGGTGGAAAACGTGAAAAAAAGTAGCTCCTTGGACGATTAAATGGCTCACGCTGCCAAAACCATAACAAATACCCAAAATTAATGTACTCACTCACACTCACTCACACTCACTGGCACTATCGAACCCGTAGGTTCATGGCCGCACGGACATAAGCTCTCCATACATCCCTATCCTGAGCTAATGCTTTCCAATCATTCCCTGTATAATCTACTTCCCTCAAATCATAGTTAATGTTGTTCTCCCACCTCATTCTTGGTCTACCAACTGGGCGTTTTCCTTCTGGCTTTCCTACAAGAAGTTTCCATGCACGTCTTTCATTCCCCATACGCGCAACATGTCCTGCCCATCGCAGTCTACGAGACTTAACTGTTCTTATTATATCTGGCTTCCTGTAAAGACCATGTAGTTCATTGTTATGTAGTCTTCTCCATTCACCTGTCTGTTCATCTCTCTTTGGTCCAAAAATTTTCCTAAGAACTTTACTCTCAAAAACTCATAATCTCATTTCCTCCCTTAAAGTAAGAGTCCATGTTTCGCACGCATATAATATAACTGGTAGAATAATAATTTTGTATATTTTCAGTTTAACGTTTTTTCAAAGGAGTTGGGACATCAAGAGTCTCTGCAATGCATAATAGCATGCATTTCCAGAATTGAGCCTATGTTTAATTTCCTTGTGTATCTCATTCCTATTTGTGATTATTGTTCCTAGGTATTTGAATTCAGCTACTTCCTCAAAATTTCCCTCATTTGTCATTAGATGTCCATTTCCATTATATAATGTATTTCTACGTGTGACCATATATTTAGTTTTATTGATATTTACTTCCAGTCCTAATTTCTTAGTGTTACTCAATAGTGTGTGCGTGTTGTCCTTTAGTATCTCCTCGCTATCGGCCAATAGTACTACATCATCAGCATAAACTAACAGCTTATTAATACCATTGAGTTGTAAGCCTTCCTCATCCTCTAAAGATTTGATGGCATGCTCTAATACACAATTTATTAAATAGTAGAGGAGATAGTGCATCTCCTTGCTTCCATCCCATTCTGGATTTCAAAAGTGTCTGAAAACTGTTTGCCTACACGCACCCTACTCGTTGAGCCATTTAGACACATTCGTATAAGTCTAACTAACTTTTTAGGAATTCCGAACTCCAGCAGGATACTATATAACTTCCCCCTCTTAATTGAATCATATGCTTTTTTGAAGTCTACATATAGTTGATGTACAGTACCATTATATTCCCATTTCTTTTCTAAAATCTGTCTTATACTAAAAATCTGATCTGTTGTAGACCTGTTTTCTTCTAAATGCACATTGATGATCTCCTGAATGTCATCAATATAGGGAGTAAGTCTGCTTACTAATATATTTGTTAGAATTTTGTACGAAGTTGAAAGTAATGAGATGCCCCTATAGTTGTTGCAATCAGTTTTATCTCCTTTCTTATAAATTGGTACGATAATTGATTCCTTCCATTCATCTGGAAGAGCTTCTTTTTCCCAAATCATACTAAGCAACCAGCGTATCTTGTCCATCAATTTTTCTCCCCCTGATTTTATCAGTTCTGCTGGGATCTCATCTGAACCTGATGCTTTATACATCTTCAATTTTTCAATTGCCATTTCAACCTCTAATCACTTGGCTCTGCGACTAGCATTTCTGCTGTCTGTAACTTATCCTCCTCAATGTCCTGTTCTGTATGTACATTAATAGCTGATTAAAATAACTTTTCCATCTATTTAATATACTCTTGGAATCTGCAATCATATCCCCATTTTCATTCCGAATTATGTTTGTTCTAGCCTGAAACCCTTTCTTCTCTATACTAATTCCCTGATATAATTCTCTAATGTTCCTATTTTTGCATTCATTTCAAGATCATTAATCTTCTCTCTCAAATATTCCCTCTTCTTACTCTTTAGTAACTTGGTGGTTTCCCGTCTAGCACTACTCAATTGCTCTAAATTTACTTCATTTGGCTCGTGTAACCATTTCATTGTTGCTAGCTTTCTTTTCTTTACAATGTCGGCACATTCCTCATCAAACCATTTCTTGTTTTGCCTCTTTTTTAAACAACCAATGCTTTCTGATGCTGACAATTTAATAGTATCTCTTATAGCCTCCCATTCTTTATTTATATCAGTTTCTTCTTCGTTTGCCACATTGTCATCTGAAGATTCCAGTACTTCAAATCTATTAGCAATTTTGATTTGGTATTCTTGCAGCATTTCATCATTTTTCAAGTTTTTTAATTCATATTTTATAGAATCATCTTTAGCGTTTGTTCCTCTCATAAGCGATAGCCGTTGTCTGATTTTCACCTTGACCAGATGATGATCTGAATTGCAGTCTGTCCCTCTAACTGATCTAATATCAATGATGCTACTGTGCCAGCGTTTATCCACTAATACATGATCTATCTGGTTCCGAGTTTCTCCATCTGGGGACGTCCAGGTGTATTTATGAATATCCTTATGCTGAAATGTTGTGCTCTTAACAATGAGATTCTTTGATGTGGCAAATGTGACTAATCTAACCCCGTTGTCGTTACTATCTTCATGAAGACTGAATTTGCCTATTGTTGGTTTGAATATATCTTCTCGCCCCACTTTTGCATTTAAATCTCCTAAGACAATTTTCATATGATATCGTGAAAGGCTATCAAATAAGCATTCTAATTCTTCATAGAACTCATCCTTGATCTTGTCATCTTTATCTTCTGTGGGGGCATGTACATTTACAATTATAAAATCATGTCGTTTACCCTTTAGAATTATGTATGATATCCTGTCACTAACAAACTTAATATCTCGGATAGCGGATAGGATCCTCCTTCTGACTAAAAAACCTGTTCCAAATGCAGGTATTTCTGCACCCCCATAGTATAATGCAAAGCTTCCTGATTCCTGACTACCTTCTCCTGGCCATCTAACTTCCTGTAAAGCGACTATATCCAAGGGCGATTTATCCAATTCCCGCGTTAATATCTCCACAGAATTGAATATCTCAAACAGCTCTACAAAAAGTCCGCGACAGCATATGTTTATCTATTACGGATAACTCACAATAACTATTTTTGTCTTTCATTGATGCTAAGATGATGGAGAAAAGTACGTAGATTCCTGTGCAAGCATAGCAGCACATGGCGGGTATTCATTTACGGATAACTCACAACAACGAATTTTGTCTTTTAGCTCATTTATGCCAAGAAGATCGAGATTAGTAGATTCTCGGGCAACAACGGGCTATCAACACGGGAATCTTAAAATAATTACGGTATACATTTGTAATTATTTTTCATATTACTTTGGCTATTCAACCAATCATAAGAAGTAAATTAATTTTCGTCTTTCAGCTCATTTATGCTAATAAGATCGGGATGAGTAGATTCCAGGACAAGGCCGGGTAAACAGCACGGGTATCTAAACATAATTACGATATAGGGCCTACATTTTTCCATTCACTTATTTAACACATTAATTTTCGTATTTCAGCTCATTTATGTCAAGAAGATCAGGATAAGTAGATTCCCGGGCAACACCGGGTGATCAGCACGCGGTATCTAAAAATATAAATTTATAATTATTTTTCCTTAAGCTACAGGCCTACTTATTCAACTAAACATAAAACACATTAATTTTCATTTAGGCCTATAGGCCTAGGCGTAGCAGCGCACGCCGGGTATTAGCTAGTTAGGCCTAACTACTTAATATTAAACTCTATCAGCTGTATTAAGTCTCCTGATGTTGTTATATTTTCAAGATTGCAATGGGAAGGGCAAATACAAAGAAATATTGGCTGAATATGAGGTACCCAAGAAAATTATAGACAGTTAAATAAATAATATTATAATGATATTGTGAAAATAAAAACTAATGTCTGAACCAGGAATCGAACCGTGGACCTCTAGTTCTCCAGACTAGTGTGCAGCCCACTACACCATTCGAGACTTGGCCCAAACATTAACAATTCTTTCCACATAGGCTATACAAAACGAGAATTATAGATGTCTCGATCTTCTTGATATCAATGAAAGACAAAAATGGTTATTGTGAGTTATCCGTAAGATATAAACATATGCTGTCGCGGACTTTTTTGTAAAGCTTTTTGAGATATTCATTCCTGTGCACATTATTTTTGTGTATTTGTTATGGTTTAGGCAGCGTAAGCCATTTCAGCATCCAAAGAGCTACAATTTTTCACGTTTTCCACTACAAACGGCGATTTTTAAGGGTGCAGGAGTTGAGTAACACAACTCTCTTATAGCCTATGTTTATCCCGGGAATCTCCTGAACATTTTGCAACATGCCCCATCACAATCGGATCAACGGTATGGCCACGCATAAAGTACGAACAAACAAACAAACATTCATTTTTATATAGGGCTATTAGATTTTGCCTTTTCTGGATATTCTTGCTGTACGCCGTAAATAATTCATCTTTGTGAGACTTAGTATTTTTTACAAGAAAAATTAATATCGTAATAATGAACAAAATATACAAGATGTATCAACAGAGGAAGTAAGGTCCAGATTGTTGTGGTACAAAACAAGATGCGAGAGGTGTGATAAAGGGAGTACAATACAGAAGGCGATAGAAGCTGATGCCTTGATGCAGAATGTAAATAAATGGCTTCTTATTAAAATAGCAGGAATTTCTAAAACTGTCATGTACTATGACGGCAAAGATGGGCGGAACCATGTGGACGCTTAGCCAAGCCGGGTCGTTCGGTCGATAATTCCAGTATGGCTGCCATAGTAGTAGTGCCTGCCCTGTGTTTTATCACCATTTCCTATCAATTTTGACCACTTCTTCATAAAGGTAAGGAATGGAAGTCAATAAAATACTCATATTTTGTTGTGTTTAATTTATATAAAATTTGCTATTATCATATAAAACTTTATGTAATATATATGAGTCATTCATTGTTTATGTAGTTCTACTAACATGATAAAATGTAAAAACAGATATTCAATCAATATTGGAGGCCTATATGTCAATGCACAAGCAACACATAGGCCTAATTCTAATAATTCATATATAAAAGAGAAAAAATATAAATTTAATGTGACATTAATGATAGATTATATTAATTAACTAATGGTCCTTCCTTAAATCCCAATTACAAAAAATTGTTAATGAATGGAAGAAGAATTTACGAATATGCATTGGCAGAAGTTCCAAATATAATTAAATAAAAATACTTCTTGTTACATAGACTACGTAGGCCTAATGATTTTGTATACTAGTAGGAAATTATCTATCAAATACATAGGCCTATGCCTATTAGCTTCAGCCATATAACAGTAGAGAAAATCAATTTTAAACTGTAACAGAAAATGAATATTTTTGGAGCAAAGAGAGATAAATAGACAGGCGAATGGAGTAGACTACATAACAGTGAGCTGCATTATCTTTATTGGAAACCAGATATCGGCCTAACAAGAACAGTTAAGTCTCGTAAACTGCGATGGGCAGGACATGTGGCACGAATGGGGATTGAAAGAAGGGCATGTAAACTTGTAGGAAAACGAGAGGGAAAGCTCCCAATAAGTAGACCAAGAATGAGGTGAGAGAATAATATTAACCATTATATAACTAACTAACCCACTGGCACTATCAAACCCGTAGGTCCATGGCCGCGCGGACATAAGCTCTCCATACATCCCTATCGTGAGCTAATGTTTTCCAATCATCTCCTGTATAATCTACTTCCCTGAAATCATATTTAATGTTATTCTCCCACCTCATTCTTGGTCTACCAACTGGAGTTTTCCTTCTGGTTTTCCTAGAAGAAGCTTCCATGCACGTCTTTCATTCCCCATTCGTACCATATGTCCTGCCCATCGCAGTCTACGAGACTTATCTGTTCTCATTATATCTAGCTAACCATTGTAGGCCTATAAGAGAAGTAAATTATGCAGGAGAAGTTTGGAAAACATTAGCTCAGGATAGAAATGTAGGCCTATGTAGAGCTTATATCTGCGCGACCATGACCTCTGGGTTCAATAATGCCAGTGAGTTAGATAGGCCTACTTACTTACTTACTTACTTACTCACTGGCACTATCGAACCCGTAGGTTCATGGCCGCGCGGACATAGGCTCTCCATACATCCCTATCTTGAGCTAATGCTTTCCAATCATTCCCTGTATAATCTACCCTCAAATCATAGTTTATGTTATTCTCCCATCTCATTCTTGGTCTACCAACTGGGGGTTTTCCCTCTGGCTTTCCTACAAGAAGCTTCCATGCAAGTCTTTCATTCCCCATACGCGCAACATGTCCTGCCCATCGCAGTCTACGAGGCTTAACTGTTCTTATTATATCTGGCTTTCTATAAATACCAAGTAGTTCATTGTTATGTAGTCTTCTCCATTCACCTGTCTGTTCATCTCTCTTTGGTCCAAAAATTTTTCTAAGAACTTTATTCTCAAATAGGCTACTCGTAATCTCCTTTCCTCCCTTAAAGTAAGAGTCCATGTTTCGCACCCATATAATATAACTGGTAGAATAATAGTTTTATATGTTTTCTGCTTAACGTTTTTTGAAAGGAGTTGGGACATCAAAAGTCTCTGCAATGCATAATAGCAAGCATTTCCAGAATTGAGCCTATGTTTAATTTCTTTGTGCATCTCATTCCTATTTGTGATTACTGTTCCTAGGTATTTGAATTCAGCCACTTCCTCAAAATTTCCCTCATTTGTCATTAGCTGTCCATTTCCATTATATAATGTATTTCTACGTGTGGGCATATATTTAGTTTTACTGATATTTACTTCCAGTCCTAATTTCTTAGTGTTGCTCAATAGTGTGTGCGTGTTGTCCTTTAGTATCTCCTCGCTATCGGCCAGTAGCACTACATCATCAACATAAACTAACAGCTTATTAATACCATTGAGTTGTAAGCCTTCCTCATTCTCTATAGATTTAATGGCATGTTCTAGTACAAAATTAAATAGTAGAGGAGATAGTGCATCTCCTTGTTAGACAGTTAATATAAACTAAATAGGCCTACATGCTCACATTACAAATAATGTAGGCCTAAATAAACATTTAATATAAATAATAAGTATATTTTGAACAAGTTGCAGAATTTAAATCACCAGGAATATTAATCAGAAAATAAGAATGAAAAACTAATTAAAATTAGGCCACTATTGAACAGTAAAGTTCGGAGATAACCTTTCTCTACATCACTATCCTAAGATAATGTTTTGCAATCATCCTCTGTATAAATCGTCTCCTCAAATAATGGTTAATGTTAGTCTCCGACCTTATTCTTGGTCTACCTACTGTCACTTTCCCTCTAGTTTTCCTACATGAGTTTTTATGCAACTCTTTCATTGCCCAGTCGTGCCACATGTTGTCTATCACAGTATACGAGACTTAATTGTTCTTTCTTACATTTAGTTTCCCAATTCATTGTTATGTAGGCCTAGTCTTCTCTATTCACCTGTCTGTTCTTATCGCTTTGGTCCAAAAAAAATCCTAAGAAATTTATTCTCAAATACTGCTACTTTTTTATCCTCCCTTAAAGTAACAGCCAATGTTTTGCTTCTAGGCCTAGCCTAGGCCTATATGAACAAATTGAGAGAATACACGTAACAGTTTTAGCTATAGGTCTATATTTTCATGTTAACGTTTTTTTGAGAGAAGTGTGGACGACAAAGAGTTCATACAATGGATAATAGCATGCATTTCCTGAATTGAGTATATTTTAAATTTCTATCTGTATCTCATTCTTGTTTGTAATTATTGTTCCTAGGATTGAGGTGGGAGAATAACATTAACTATGATTTGAGGGGAGTAGATTACACAGGGAATGATTGGAAAACATTAGTTCTGAATAGGGATGTATGAAGAGCTTATTTCCGAGCGGCCATGAACCTACGGGTTCGATAGTGCCTGTGAGTTAGTTAGTTAGGTAGGTAGCCTATTTGGATTCAGTCACTTTATCAAAATTTACCCCATTTGTCACGAACTGTCCATTTAATGTTATAGGCCTACAATGCATTTTTATGTGCGAACAAGTTTTATTGATTTTTACTTCCAGCTCCAATTTTTTAGCGTTAATCAATAATGTAGCCTATATGTATTGTCCTACAGCATCTCCTCACTTTTGCTTAATAATACTACATCATCAGCATAAGTTACGCTAACAGCTTTCTTGCTACCATTGATTTGAAGGCCTTTTTGCACAACATCGAATAGTAGAGGAGATAGTGCAACAACTTGCTTTATCCCACTGTGAATTTGAAAAGTATCTGAAAACTGTTTGCCACCCGAGCCCACTCTTTGAGCCATGTGTAGCTCTACACATTCGAATAGGCTTAAATCTAACTAATTTTTTAAGAATTTCAAAGTCCTGCAAAATACGAGACAACTACTCTCTCTTAAATGAATCATAGGCCTATGCCTTTTTAAACTCTGCATTTAGTTGATGCACAGTGTCATTACATTGTCATTTCTTTTCTTAAAAAAATGTTTTATAGATAGGCCTACTGAAAATATTATCTAGGCCTACTGTAGACGTGTTTCTTCTAATGAGAAATAAATCGAAATAGGCTCAACACTGGATATGCACGCTATTACGCATTACAGAGACTCTTGTCACCCCAACTTTTCTAAAAATATATAAAAATGGGCACAGGCCTATATGCTCTAAAACGTTCAGTGCCGAAGCCGTGTGGTTAAGGCAAGTTGCTTTGGCACAAATACATGGAACTTCCGATGGTTCGAAACTTCACAGGGGAAAAAAAAATCTCATGGAATTTCGGCCAATATGGGACCGGTGCTCACCCAACATCTTGTGGAATTTGGGTAGCTAAAATAAGTAGGCCCTACTGGTTCCAAGTTAAAAACAGATATAATGGCTGAGGAACCAGACATGCTGACCGCACGTCACCCCTACGTTTGCTTGATGATCGTCTACCTCTGTGATTACGGTCTAACAGTGTGGATGTGAGGTCAGCAGTCGGCTGGTAGGCCAAGTGCCTTCTAGGCACATGCGCCGTAGAGTTATAGGCCCTAAAACAGTTATTCTTCCATTTAGAGTGTTATTAGGCCTATATGAATACGAAAATGTTACCTAATTTTAAGGGAGGAAAAAAGATTACAAGTAGGCCTATTTGAAAATAACGTTCTTAGGAATTTTTTGTACCAAAGAGAGACAAACACTGAGCTAGGACGATCATCATGGGAAACCAGATGTAGCCTAATCAATCAGACCGATTTTAACATTCTCGGTATATCATTGTTAAGGTTATTATGTAAAATATTAAAAATCCCTGGAATTCATAAGCCTACCTGATATTTGAATCGTACTCAACTAAATCAACATTTGGTTTTTTTGTGTGTATGTAGGCCTATAGGCCTATGTGTGTACCCTATCTCTCTCTCTCTCTCTCTATATATATATATATATATAGGGGCCTATATATATATATATATATAGGGGCCTATATATATTATTAATATAGATAGCCTATATTTATTACATACTAATACACACATAAGCCTACACAAATAAACCATAGCCTATATATATATATATATATATATATATATATATATAGGCTATATATCCATAGTAATTCTGCCCGAGGGCAGGTCTTTCACTGCAATCATAACATTTTATCCTATGCTTTGCAGCTTTACTAGGGAATTATAGGTGTGGCAGCTTCCCGTTGTCTTCCACACCGATGAAGGATAATGATGATGATGACCGGATGTGATCGGGGACCGTTGGGCCCTAAGCTTCCTGACATTTGTCTTACAGGTGAGCAAAGACCCCGAAAAAAACCTCACCCAGGAGCCAATCCCGACCGGGAATCGAACCCGGGCCCGCTGCGTGACAAGGCAGCAAGCTACCTCCAGAGCACAGCGGTGGACTATATATATATATATATATATATGGGGCTTACATTACTTTCCAATAAATTTTGAGCCGCCAAAAAGTCTTCCAAATTTAGAGGTCAAGAACAGTGTTTGCTTTTTAAATCCATTAAACTCGTAAGTAGAAATTTATTTGCAGGACCAAAGAGGAATTGAAAAATGTTCTGATAAATTGGAAAAATGTGAAATCTTTATTCAAGTCTGTTCTGATTTATTTAAAGAAAAATTATATAAATGTTAGAGAAGTTAGAAGTAAAGAATTTTTTCACGAACATCATCAATATAGTTTCATATGAGAATGTATGCTTGCTGGTCAATAAATTCTGTTCTACTGTACATTGAGTATAGACGGTGAAGGATATAGTCGACCATAATTCAATATGACCTTCACGCACATAACTATACTCAATTGCTTCACAGAGTCTCCATAATTTTTGTTGTACAATGTATTTTCATTTTCTACAATGCATGAAATCATTACCTGCAGTTTTCTTGGGGTCCTTCATACTGAATGGAGTATTAAAATAAGCATATATGCAATTTATATCAATGAAGTAATATGTTGCTGGAACAAAACATATAAATTTGGAATAAGAATATCAGAAAATAGAAAATTAAACACCCTATTGTTTGCAGATGACCAAATAATAATAGCAAATTCCGAAGATAATCTACAGAAAGGTCTGTATGAACTTAACAAAATTACACGAAGAATATGGATTAAAGATATCTACAGAAAAAACAAAAATTATGGCATTTCAAGGTGTAGATCCTGTCAGAAATAAAATTGTACTGGACAATAAAATTTTGGAGGCAGGCGAATAATTTTACATATCTAGGATGCAATATCTCATATGAAGAAGAAAAGGATGTAAATGCAAAAATAATCCTAAATTTTTTAAGAATTTTAGGGTTAATAAATTCTATCTTCAAGCCACAGTTGGTCCAAAAGCATTCAAGACTGAAAGTGTACAAAACACTGGCTCTTCCAACTCTTTTCTATGGTAGCGAAGTATGGACGTTGAAAACAGAAGGATATACAGAGACTTAGCATCTGCTGAAATGAGATATCTTCCGGAGGACTGCAGGATACACACTACTAGATCACAAAAAAAAATGAACGACATCTTAGAAGAATTACACATGGAATCTTTAGAAAACAAAATTTCTGATTATAAGTCAAGATGGATGCAACATGTTCATCGAATGGAAGATCACAGAATACCCAAACTAATGTTAAGATATCAACCCGCAGGAAGAAGAAGACCAGGACGTCCACTCAAAAGACTTCTGGATGGTGTTTCTCTTGAGGCCGAAACAGGTCAACAAATGGCCTAAATTCGTGAATGTACTATGATGATGATGATATATGAAGATTAGAATCTCAGCCTCTGGATAAATTATTCCCACAAATAATTTAATAACTTATATACCGTGTGTGTCATTTCCTAAGAACTTTATTCTCAAATATTCATAATATTTTCTCCTTCCTTAAAGTAAGAGTCCATGTTTCGCATCCATATAATATAATTGAAAATGATTTGCAACGATCAATTTATAATATACAAAAAATAGCTGCCAAATTCAATATGGAAATATCAATTAACAAAAATAATATTATGGCATTTTATGGGAAGGACCCAATACAAAGTAAAATCTGTCTCCAGAATAACATTTTAGAGAGATCTAATCGTAAGTAATGCCACGAGTGATTTTCAAATTATATTATAACGATATTGTGAAAAGAACGTATCATAATATTATAATATGATCCATTATTGGAACTGTGTTAAAATAACAGCATTGGAAAATGTTAAATAACATCGTTTACTGGTTATAAAAGTAGTGGTGTAAAATTCTCAAATATAGATAGGCCTACTTCTAAACGAGGCCAGAAGTTGGCGATGGTAGTGACACCTACCTAACAGCGAATTATAGATTTGTATATGTGGAAAGAATTGTTAATGGTTATGCCAGGTCTGGAATGGTGTAGTGGGCTGCACACTAGTCTGGAGAACTAGAGGTCTACGGTTCGATTCCTGGTTCAGACATTAATTTTTCTTTTCACAATATCATTATAATATTATAATATGATCCATTATTGAAACTGTGTTAAAATAACAGTATTGGAAAATTTTAAATGATTTCCAATTTATCTAGAGAGTTTGTAAATCAAGAGTGGCATTTGTTACGACTATTTAACGAAAAAAATTAAGCTGTTTACTCACAAATCATTATTTAAGTATAGTTATTTTAAAATATTTGTATATTTAATGTAAATGGCGATGTTTGAAAACAAATGAGAAACGATTGGTACGCTTCATTTGCTTCTTGTGTTCATCACTGCAACCAGATCATATTATTTATTGTCAAAGGATCGCAATATTGTAAGAATGTACCCTAGTGGAAAAATTTATAACCAACGTTACAGGTATTAATTGATTTCTGATGTCATATGACGTAAATATGTCAATTATATTTATCTGCAACGTCATTTCCTGGAAAATAATTCGTTTAAGAAAGTGCAAACATAGCTTTCTTTTTTTGTGGTATAATCAATTGCTACAAATGTTTTTATATTATCTCCTGCATGCGCTATCTGCTGACTTTCATGCACTATATATACAATCTGGTAGCCGTATTTCTTTAAGAGTCAGTCACTGAAAAATAATGCTATGACATATTCAGAATGTTAAAAAGGAGGAGCCTTCTTTAATATAATAAACTTCGGTTGATAAATTCAAGGCGCAACATGACTGTGATTGCTTGTAAATAAAAAATCATTGAAATGTGATTGGTCATTGACTCCCATTTGGGGCATGAGTTAAATAGTCATAAGTAATGCCACGAGTGATTTCAAATTTATCTAGTGAATTTTGAAATCAAGAGTGGCATTTGTTAGGACTATTTAACGAATAAAATTAAGCTGTTTACTCACAAATCATTATTTAACTATAGTTATTTTAAAATATTTTTATATTTAATGTAAACGGCGATGTTTCAAAACAAATCAGAAATGTGAGGTTATGTTCATTCACTGCTGCTTGATCATATTATTTATTGCCCAATAAGATCGCAATATTGTAAGAGTGCACCCAAGTGGAGAAATAATGAAACACATCAAACTATATATCATAATCAACATTACGGGGTTATTCATTTATTTTTTTAGTAAACAACTCAGTAAAATCAAGGAATATTTTCATTATTTGCTATATTCAATGTATTTGTTGGAGATAAATAATGCTTTGACCTGTTCAGAACATTAAAAGGAGGAGCTTTCTTTATCACAAAAGCAGGAGCTGATAAAGAGAAATCGATGAAGAGCGAGGTGAAACACGACTGTCATTGGTTGTAAAACAACATTAATTGAAACGTGATTGATCATTGACTAGTATTTGTGGCATGAGTTATATAGTCTATTAAATATATATTGGATATTATCTCTCTATCTGGGATGAAAAGGATATCCCTGAAAAAAAAAATACTAGGACTGAGCGAGCTGAACCCAGGTTTTTTAACGAAGGGTTACACATTCCCTACACCCTTTTCCAACCTGACTTGGAATAACTCGAAGCTCATGGATGCAGAAATAAGAACTTGAATGAGAACAAGAAGACTGGAGACCAAGGTGTGGATGGACAGAGAAGGGAAATAAACCTTTAGGCAAGATAAAATTAATATAAATAGTGTATTGACAACTCTGCTTTTTGCAGACGATCAAGTAATAATGACAGCATCAGAAAATGCTTTACAACAATTCCTTTATACTTTAAATAACATCTCTCTAGAAATAAAATTTAAGAATATCTACATCTAAAACAAAAATATTAGCTCTGAAAGGAAAATGTGCAATAAGAACAAAAATAATCATAAGCAATGTAATTATAGACCAAGTTCAGAATTTTAATTATTTGGGATGTCATTTAGGCAATGACAGAAATTTAGATAAACACACTAAAATACAACGATTCAATTA
This sequence comes from Diploptera punctata, assembly GCA_030220185.1. NCBI lineage: Eukaryota > Metazoa > Arthropoda > Insecta > Blattodea > Blaberidae > Diploptera > Diploptera punctata. The sequence goes on along the minus strand of JASPKZ010007241.1, from coordinate 403,878 downwards.
TCTACGTGGCACAATTAAACGCACTTTATTGAATAAGACTAGAAAATAAACTATTTTGAAGTTTTGCAAAGTATTGACAGTTCCATCTCTTATCTATGGATGTGAAACCTGGACATTAACAAAGGCAGATAGTAAACAAATAGAGGCTGCTGAAATGAAGATGTTGAGAGCAATAGCAGGATACCAAGGACCGATAAAAAGAAAAACGAAGATATAAGAGCAGAACTTAATATATTTAATCTCTGTGAAAGAATAAAATATTATCAAAATGCTTATCTTCAGCGCGTAATTACGAATGAATGAACAGCGCATACCAAGAAGAATGTATAATTATAAACCTAAAGGGAGAAGAATGTTGGGAAGACCATTGAAGAGATGGAAGGGCCAATTCGACCTATAATGAGATCGGAACAGTCCACTGGGCTTAATCCTTGTTGTTGATGATGATGGCACCGAAAGATATGCAAACATTGAAAATTTGTATATAAATTAAATTTAAAATTTGAACTTTTTAAAATATTTACAACAAACAAATACAGATAGAAATATGTTTATTGATAAGAGTAGATTATCATGTATGCACTGAATGGTTCATTACTGAGTGTCATCATACATATGCGAAAGGTCAACATGGTTCCCTAAGTATTATAACTATTATAATTGGCATTCAGAGGCCATAATCAGTCGGTCTTAATATGTTTTACTAACACAAAATAACCATATTAATATAATTTATGACAAAGATTGAATAAATTATAATTGAAATTAGAAAAAAGTCAGTAGTAAACTATGTACACAGTAGTCAAATAAATTGTGTAAACAAAAGGAAACGACAAGTAGTTATGTATTTTATTATGATTATATAATGCGCGTTCTATTGTTAAATTGATAAGATTAACGGTATAGCTATTTTAATGTTCAACACAGAATACTTGTGTTTGTCATAAAATTTATCAGTTCTCTATCTGCTCCACTCAGTCTTAAAATGTTAATAAAAAATATGATGGTAATAATAATCCAATAATAATAATACTATATCATAATGATAATGAGAATGATAATGATAATATAATAATAATAATAATAATAACAATAATAATAATATCGATATAGATCAATCGGTTTATTAATGTCTTTGACATCGTCCGATTTCCTAATAGCCAATTTTGTCGGTGGTCCATGCCAATCTCCTGTTGTAGCTGTTTCTTCTCCTTCATATATAACCATATTTCGCTCGGACTCCAAGGAGGTTTTAGGTCTTCCTCTGCTTTCGTCTTCCCGCCGGTTTCCATTCTCCAACAGATTTTGGTAGTCGATCCTCTTCCATTCGCTGGACATGTCCGTAGTACCAGCTTAATTGCTGAGTTTTAATATAAGCTAAAATAGTGTCTTCAATCTTCATGTCTTCCCTTATAACCTTGATTTTCCAAATTTTTTTCTCTTGCTTGAAATTCTTTTGCGCCCTTCGTATAAAATCCATTTTCATTTCCGTTGCACAAAGAATACCTTATTTTTGTTTTTTGTTGTTAATGGCCAAAGTTCTTCTCCATAAGTACTGATGCTTTCATTTTATTTTTAATTACGTATATTTTAACCCACAAATTATTCCATTTTGAGGGCAAAAGCAATTGCAAATTTTCCTTTTATTATTCCTATTTCTTATTTCCTCTTCATAACTCCCTCCCATTTTTATTTTATTTTACAGTTTCCTAATATGTGAGTCTCACTACAACATTTGAATAGTTTCTCGAGAGTCTCCAAAATTAAAATTTGTAATAATTAATAATAATAATAATAATAATAATAATCATAATAACAATAATTAATAATAATCATACTAATCAATCATCAGACTAATACTAATCATCATAAATATACTAATACTATTGTAATAAGAATATAATAAATAATAATAATTTTGTAATAATAATAATAATAATAATAATAATAATAACGGTAAAGTGATCCATTACGCATTACAGAGACTTCTGACTCTCCCAACTCCTTTCAAAAAAAGTTAAACTGAAAATATTATATAAAACTATTATTCTAGCAGTTAGGGGCCTATATTATATTGTGCGAAATATGGACTTTTACTTTAATGGAGGAAAGGAGATTACGAGTATTTGAGAATAAAGTTCTTAGGAAAAATTTTACCAAAGAGAGATAAACAGACAGGTGAATGGAGAAGACTGCATAACAGTGAATTACATGGTCTTTATAGGAAGCCAGATATAATGAGAAAAGTTAAGTCTCGTAGATTGAGATGGGCAGGACATGTGTCACGAATGGGGGATTAAAGATGTGCATGGACGCTTCTTGTAGGAACACCAGAAGGAAAACGCCATGCCAGGACAGAAACCAGGAATGTCGAAAGACAACCTGGGGCTTTTGTAAAAAAAAATGAAAACACAATAAAAAACTGTATTAAGTACAACCATTGGTACTCATGAGACAAAAATCATGTTGAGCAGTGTAATTAGTAGCGAAAGGATACGTTAGTTAAATGTAAAACTGAATACAGTACAGTCAATAAGAATAAAATTGTAACATATTGGGTACAAAGAGTTCTAGCAGCTAGTGAACAGAGTTGAGATTGTTGATAAATATTATTTAAGACTGTGCACTCAGCACTCAAGAAGCGGGCGTACTTCACACACTCTGCTATTTCGACACCACTTCACTACAATAAATCCTCCTTACATTTGGGTAAGTGACGAAGGCATTCCGGTAAAACAAGAAAAACACGCCAACTTTATGAAACTCATATTTCTACACAATTTCATGTAACACATTCCTCTTCTGCTTAATACGATTTAAAATATTAACATTTTAAAATCCGTCGCAGTCGTCCTCACTAAAACTTCTGTTTAGAAAACTTCGTCAAACCTTACAATGTAGGCCTATCAGAAGACATTCATCCATCATCAGAATTTACAGTGAGCACAGTGTCCTTTATATCGCTCCCCATCATACTGCCTATTATTCGAAATCTTTTACAGTTTCTCTTGCTAGAACATGGAATTTCCTTCCACCCTATGTCAGAGACTGCCAAACTTTACCATCTTTCAGAAACAAATTGAAAATAAAATTATTAACAGAAACAACTCACTAATATTACTTTTTAAACATTAATAATTTGTTTTTTTTTTTCCATTATTTAATAAAATAGTTTTAAGATTTGTTAATATATTTACCTAATACTTTGCATAATAAGCGATAGATTAACTCATTATAGTTTATTATTTTCTTTGTATTCTTTCTTTCTTTTCTTTTTTTATGTAGAGTAGATTCGAGCTGTTATTCATTTCTGTATACATTCTATCATTAATTTAATTTTAATTGTATTTAATTTTATTGTATTATTAGACATTATTTTCATTATTATTCAATTTGACAGATAATTAATTGTTTAGTATAACTATTATTGTATTTTTTATTTATATGTAACATATGTTTGTCCTGGTGAGTGGAAGAGAAGGTCACATGGCCTTAACTCCACCAGGCTAAATAAATAAAAAAAAATAATTTGTCTACTAGTGCATTTCACCTAGAAAAAATCCGTCACGCAGAACTACACAAATTAAACTAATTCCTCAGTAAGTCGATTTTCGGTCCAATTTAGTGTAGTGGTGAACTAAACGGAGCTTAGATTCCCCTCGTTTTTCTTGTTACACATTTCAATCCACCATTTCTGCATAGGACTGATCATCTCATTCATATCGTTACATTTCATTTCATCCGCCCTGTTACGGTGGGTCAGGCATGGATGGCCGTTGTTCACATACTTCTATAAATATGAGGGGGGGGTTTCATGTCGTCTCATCCATAGACCCGACCCTGAGTTGAACACGAATTAAGGATATATCTCATTCGCCATTCTTCATTTTCCTTAATACGTCCATATATCCTTCTGAGTATCTTCTTTCAAAAGCAGCCAATCGAGATCTGTACTGTTCAGTCAGACCCAGGTTTCACTCCCATAAGTTAGCACATGTTTTATTAGTGTTTCAGGCCCTATATAATCTGAATTTTGCTCCAACGGTCAAATATTTTGATTTAAAATTATTATATTAAATTTATGCAAAATAATATTTATTGACACTTTGTATTCTTTTCTTCACTTTATTCTAGATATAATCCTCAAACCTAATCGACACATTGCCGTAGTCATTATCTTGCTAACAGGAGTTATGACAATGTACGGTGGACTAGTGGTTATGCTCCTTGCCTCTGGTCCCGAGGTTCGCGGGTTCAAACCCGGCCGGGGTCGATGGGTTTTTTAGGACGGAAAAATCCAAGGAGCAAGTCCTCCGGGAGGGACTTTAAGCCGTGGGTCCCGAGTCTGAAGATTTTCAGGCTCATAAAAAATCCATAAGCCTGAATGAAAAGGCCTCTAAGCAAAATTTACCTAATTTTCCCGTCCTAGTACTACCTTGGTTTCCTAGATGTCAGTATGAGGCGGAACGCTGACCACGGACCACTCAAAAGTGACATCTATACGAAAACAAGTGTAACTAAATTAGTATGGTTGAAATTCTTCCCTGTAGGGGGAGAGCGCCTAAATCTCTGTAAAAGGAAAACATGGGCTTACAATACAATACGAAATAGACATTTTGAAGAGTACAATATTTGATTTGGAAATTAATCTGAGCAGAGTGGTTCAGGGAACATAGTTGTACGAAAATTTGCAAGAGGACATGAATACAGTGGCACAAGGAACAGAAGTGCAAGAAAAGAACTTAACTTGTTTATTTGATGATGCCATAAAATCTCCCTTTATGATCTCTTCTTGCTAGCACGCGCCACTTCTTTGAGACGCCCCCCACTTCTCGCTGAACCCTTTCCCCACCCTCTGTCTTCCGCACATAAAGAAGGATTCAAAAACCCATCAAACATACATAAATCAAGGAGACAACGCTCATAAAAAACCAATGTGCCAAGCATACATACAGGCCTTTATGCTTCACTACTAAATCCAGAGCCTGTACCACTTTATGGTTGCCACTTAATTTGAAATACTTAAAATAAAGCGATACGTATTAACATGTTTATTTTGTTTTTAAAATCTGCGATATTTTAAATTTTTATTGAATTTTTATAGAGTGTTTCTTTTACTTGGGTAACCTTTACAATCTGTAGCCCATATTCTGTATAATACACCGAGAGTTTAAATGCACTGGTCAACATGATTTTTTTGCTCATGAGTACCAATAGTTGCACTTAATGCAGTTTTTTTATCTTGTTTTCAAATATGTATTCGGAATTTCTCCATCACTCACAGTTTTTTTATTTCAATTTCAATTAATGGATTTAAATAATTATTTTTTAATAAACGTCCATTTGTCCATGTAAAATAAAACCAAATGAGCTAACTCAGGAGATTTCTATGGAAAAGAGATAGGCTTATCAAGGCAAATACAATCCTCGTAATATGCTGGCCGATTATTGTTGGACCATCAAGAGGGATGCTCTACAGGCGAAATATAGCAGAAAATCGTCATTTCTTACTTTCTAGGTGAGTCCGAATGTTCGAATATTGTGTAGTTACGAATGTACAAAATATTAAAGTGTTTGAAATTATAAATTCCTGTCTGTCGGAAACCTTGCGTGATGGAGAAAAACCGATATCATATTTGAATTCAGGAGAAAAAATATTATCAGAATCACATATTTTTCTTTCTGAGACAAAAAAAAAGTTTCTTTTTTGTTGCTCTGTGTTATTTTTTTACTCTCTGAGTAAATGAAAGGGCGAGTTATCTTCTCATAATGAACTCTTACCAGATTAACTAAATTAAAACTTATATACATTTTTTCCGTAACCGCAAAACAAAACCCAACCGGTTTAAAGAAAATGAAAAATAAAAGTCCTAGTAAAATTTGTAGATGAATTAAAAATTACAGAAAATTGACTAATCGATCGAACAACTAAATTAATTATTCAAGATGAAAACATAAGGTTCCAAGATAAATCTACACAAAAATCCAAACCTATTACCTCGGAAAAATAGAGGAAAAGAAGATCAGAAAGAATGAAGAAATACAGGGCACTGAGAAAGGAACAACACAAAAAAGGAATAATTGATCCAACGTACCCCAAAGAGAGTGAAAAAAAAATTATGGGAATGAGACAAGGCTATGGCCTATCGTCAGTATTATTTATTATGTACATTAATATAATAATAATCCATCCATCCATAGTAATTCTGCCCGAAGGCAGGTCCTTCACTGCAATCAGAGCATTTTCATGCATGCTTCCAGCTTTACTAGGGAATTGTAGGCCCTAAGTGTGGTAGCTTCCCGTTGCTTTCCACACCGATGAAGGATGATGATGATGATGATGGCCATATGATTTCGGGGACCGTTTGGTCCTTAAAGTTTTCCTGACAATTGTCTTATAGGTGAGGAAAAACCACGATAAAAACATCACTCAGAAAAACTGCCCCGACCGAGGATCGAACTCGGGCCCACTGTGTGACAAGGCAGCGCGCTACCTCGAGACCACAGCTGTGGACAATATAATAATAAAGACTCATAAAATTATATTTCGGCAAGAAATGCAGATTTCCAGAAATGAAAATACAGGCTTACAAACACCTTTGTAAGAAGACGATTTAGTAAGGCCTACTGTTTGCAACCTCAGAGGATGAATTATAGATGGGAGCACACCAATTAAATAATATAGCCACACAGTTCGATTTGAAAATTTCTTCCCAAAAACAAAATGTATAGGCGTGTGTGGAAAACACTTTTGAAGAGTTAAAACAGAATTAGATGGAAAAATGCTTCCAGCAAGTATCTGAATTTAATTGTCTAGTTTATGAATTGAATTAATTTTCTGACATAAAAAATGACAGAGAGAGACAAAGTTAAGGAAATTCAAAGGAATAAATGGAGTTCTAAAAATACATTTTGGCAACCAAATGTCAACCGCAACACAATGTAATTCGAAATCAGGACTGAAATATTGCAGCGAAAATTGGATACTAAATACTAAATCAAATATTTCCATAAAGTAAATATACGTAAGTCCTAATATAGACTTTGAACGAAAAATAATGAACCTATTTTTACTAATCTTATCTAATCCCATAATGTTTTGGACCGCCCTGTTGTCTAGTTAATGGTTTCTACTGGAAAATATTTTAAACAATTTCTATCATCACACATTCTACGAGCACGATCAAACATAATCCTTGTGCTCTTATGAAATTAACAACATTCTTATTTTTCGTTCATTCAGCCATGGGTGACGTCAGATTCAAGCTATTCCCAGAATTTTTCAGATTCAAGTTATTCCCAGATTTTTTTTTTTTTTGCAAATGCCCCCAGGCTGTCTTTCGACATTCCTTGTGTTCTCTAATGCCATGGCGTATTTGTAACCTACTTCTGAGTTTGGGGACCTGGAAGGCGGCGTTACATTGCCCCGCTGATATGATGGGCGATGATGATGATAGTGGTGCGCCAGGAGAATTCCTAATCCTAAGCTTAATCTAAGATGAACGCGAAAGATGATGATTGCGATGGCAATATGATTTCGGGGACCGTTTGGGCCTTAAAGTTTTCCTGACATTTGTCTTACAGGTGAGGAAAAACCCCGAAAAAACCTCACCAAAAAAAACTGTCCCGACCGGGGATCGAACGCGGGCCCGCTGCGTGACAAGGCAGCACGCTGCCTCGAGATCACAGCTCTGGACTACATTCTTAATTTTCGTTCATTCATTTTGAGAATTTTCCTCATCATTGAAGGTTTTCTCCAACCAATCTTAGTAATTAACATGATTAAAAAAAATAGATAACTGACTACGGACTTACAGACTATCAGTTTGTAACAAACATTCACAAATTTCCCTTAATTAAAGTTCTCTATTGTTCTCTGTCCTCTGTGACTTCATCTGTTACACCAAATTTCCTCATTGAATTCTGAATGTTATTCTTCCAGTTGTTCTTGGTCTTCCTTTTCAGCCCCTTCTTTCAATATTCCATTCATAGACGGCCATGGGTAGTTTATATTCTTATTTTTAATAATTTTATTCATGATTTGTTTCAATTATTACAAGTTCCTTCTCCATTGTTTGTTGGCCCGAAAATTTTTCATAGAGTTTTCCTTTCAACAATTAATAGTTTTTGCATAGGCCTATTTTCATTTTTTCTTAGGAACATTTTTGGACCAAAGAGAGATGAACAGACAGGTGAATGGAGAAGACTACTTAACAATGAACTACATGGTCTTTATAGGAATCCAGATATAATAAGAACAGTTAAGTCTCGTAGACTGCGATGGGCAGGACATGTTGCGCGTATGGGGAATGAAAGACGTGCATGGAAACTTCTTCTAGGAAAGCCAGAAGGAAAACGCCCAGTTGGTAGACCAAGAATGAGGTGGGAGAACAACATTAACTATGATTTGAGGGAAGTAGATTATACAGGGAATGATTGGAAAGCATTAGCTCAGGATAGGGATGAATGGAGAGCTTATGTCCGCGCGGTCATGAACCTACGGGTTCGATAGTGCCAGTGAGTATGTAAGTAAGTAAGTAAGTAAGCATATTTTCATTTTACTTCTAATTGTCAACACTAGGTGGCAATCCTGTTTAGTTCGTAAAAACTTGTTAAAAATTTACTATATCAAGAAATTACAGCATTGAACTCTCTCGAATTTTCTTCTAAGTTTCTTTTGTAATCCGATGCTGTAGTGCCAGGGTAAGTTTGTTGACTCCTGGCCATCATTATCATCCGTAAGTCTAGACATATGACTAACTAACTAACTCACTGACACTATCGAACCCATAAATTCATGGCCGCGCGGACATAAGCTCTCCATATATACCTATCCTGAGCCAATGTTTTCAAATCATCCCCTGTATAATCTACTTTCCTCAAATCATAGTTTATGTTATTCTCCCACCTCATTCTTGGTCCGGAAATTTTACCCCAGTTGAACCCATGTCCGCATTTCTTGACGGTTGTATTTTTATGGTGAAGGATCGTCACTCTTTCAACCAACGTACTTTTTCGTCTGGTTTAAGTTATCACCTTCGTCCAGTCCGGCATGGGTAGCCCTATCGGCAGCAATGCTACCGCCGGCATAGCTCTCGGGATCATTTAAGCACGCAAGCCACTCCACCACGACAAGATAAAGATACCATGGAGGGAAGTCTAAACATATGTTTTGTATAAATTTGTGAATTGGCCTAGATGCTGTCTCTTATCTTAAATGTTCGTTTTGCCTCAGGGTGGCCCCGAAATTGAGCAGATCACTCACCCAGGAAGGACTTTTTTTTTTTTTTTTTTATTTACATATATGTTACAACCCGTGTTTCACCAATGGTATATCACGGGATATTTACAGTTTTACAATTGTTCAATTATTGTTCTAGTTGTTCTTGTAGTTGACGGAAGATCCTCGTAAGAAATTCTGCAACGTTGACTGTGTTAAAGTGGAACTTCAGAATATTTGGCGGAGTAGCAATTTGTAGTATAGCTGGTCGATCTCTGGAGAACATGTTGCATTCAGTCATCAGATGGTGGGCCGTCTGCAGTGATTTTTCTGGGCAGTTGCAATAAGGTGAAGCAGTTTTGTTCATTTTGTGTAGGTAGGATTTAAATAGTCCATGGTTGGTGAGAAATTGTGTGGTTATATAGTTAGGCCATAGGGATAGGGACAGTCTATAGGGTATGTTGGGGATGAACATTTTGGTATGGAAGGCGTCATTTGATTTGGTGTAAATTAAATTCCAGATTGTTTCATAGTATTCTTTTAATAACTGCTTGCCTCGTGTTATAGGGATGGAGTTGTAGTCGATATTATTTTGTAGCTAGCGGCTATTTTAGCCAGATAGTCAGCTCTTTCATTCCCTCGAAGACCTGCGTGACCTTTAACCCAGTGAGGTCAATCTTTCTCGTCTTTTTGAGTACGATTAGCTTTTCTCTGATTTGGATCGCCAAAGGGTGGTTGATTTTCTATTGGCTATGGCTAGAAGAGCGGCTTGTGAATCTACGTGGATAGCATATGTTGAAGTTACATCTTTTTGTAGTTCAATCCATTCAACTGCCATTTGAATTCCAAGGAGTTCTGCCTGGAAGACTGAGCATTCTATGTCAAGTCTTTTCATATTGGTAAATACCTCCTTTGAGTTTTTCTCGGCTACCATACCTGCTCCCACATGCTTAGTCGTTTTGGACCCATCCGTGAATATTAAGTAGTCGGCACTCCCTACAGTTCCAGTTGAATCTATTTCTATATAGCTATCTTTGGGATGAATTCCTTTCATTAGTGTTGGCATTTCAGTTCGTTTCAGTAGAGGGATTATAGCATTGGTGGCTTGGCCTCTGGATATTGCTTTAATGTCGTTGTGTAGGAGTACTGTTGGATCCATGGGCATGACGCATGCTAGAGCTTGGAGAGCATTGTATGAAACTGTTCTGTATGCTTTTGTTGCGAAAAGAAGAAAATGTCTTTGTATTTGATTCAATTTGGTTTTAGCCCGTTTGGAGATTTGTGGGCTCCAGGAATCTGCAGCATACAGTATTATAGGCAGAATGGCTTGATGATAGATTGTCATAAGATGATGGAAGGACATGAAGGACTTCCATGTTCTTGTGTGGTCAAAGAAAAACAAACGTGTGTGATCGAAAGTTAAAAAACCTCTCGCGATAGTTCGAAGCTCCGGGTGGGGTGAGACATGTAAAACTATTTACAAAGATGTCGTTTAACAAAGGTGATAACTAACTCACTGGAGCTATCAAAACCGTGTGTTCATGGCCACGCGGACGTAAGCTCTCCGTACATCCCTATACTGAGCTAATGTTTTCCAATAATTCCCCGTACAATTTACTTCCCTGATATAATAGTTAATGTTACTGTCCCAACTCAATCCTGATCTACAAACTGAAAGCATTTCCTCTGATTTCCCACATGTCCTGTCCATCGCAGGCTATGAGACTTAAATTATGACCGTTAATTTTTAATGAAATATTATGTTCAGGTAATTTAAAAAAAATGTTAATCAATGTACAACAGTTGTTTGGGGAAAAAATATTTGGGCCCCGTTAGCTCGAGTCCTCTAGAGGTGAAAACATTTTTTTATGGAATTTCGGGCAAATTTGGGTCCCCCCCTCTCAGCCACCATGAGGAATTTTTGTAACTATGAACAGTAGATACGGGTTATTGACTTTAATTATTTTAATTTTTGGGGTAATGGAAAGATAAAAAGTCTTCTTTTTTGTGAAAATATAAATTTATAATTTATCGATTCAATTATTTTGACTATTTAACTCAAGCCCCAAATGGGAGTCAATGACCAATCACGTTTCAATGATTTCTGTTTTACAACCAATCAGAGTCGTGTTTCACGAAATATTTATCAGTGTTATAATTACCATATTAAAGAAAGCTCCTCCTTTTTAATATTCTGAACAGGTCTGACCATTATTTTGCAGTGACTGAGCATGTGAGAAATACGGCTACCAGATTGTATAGGCCCCTATATATAGTGCATGAATCTCAACACATGCCGCATGCGGGAGTTAATATAAGAACATTTGTAGCAATTGATTATACCACCAGAAAAAGAAACCACTGTTTGCACTTTATTAAATGCATTTTTTCCCAGGTAACAATCCAGAAAAATATAACTGTCATATTTACATCATACGACATCAGAAATGAATTAATATACTGTTTGATGTGTTTCATTTTTTCTCCACTAGAGATCATTCTTACAATATTGCGTTCGTTTGGCAATAAATAGTATGATCTGGTTGCAGTGATAAACAAAAGAAGCAGATGAAGCGTACCTATCGTTTCTCATTTGTTTTCAAACATCGCCGTTTATATTAAATATATAAATATTTTAAAATAACTATAGTTAAATAATGATTTGTGAGTAAACAGCTTAATTTTATTCGTTAAATAGTCCTAACAAATGCCACTCTTGATTTCCAAATTCTCTAGATAAATTCACTCCTCACTTCGTGAGTCGTGAATTTATCGATAATTTGGAAATCACTCGTGGCGTTACTTATGATTAGAAGACTAAGTTGCCTTAGGAATAACAGTGCAATTTAAATGAGATAGGCCTATTTAAAAAAAAGTTGCAATGGTTGGGGGACCTGACATACTGACCACATATTGTTGATGATCGCCCATCTCTCTGATTAACACATGTGGATATCAGGCTAGCAGTCGGTTGTTAGGCCAAGAAAATTTTAGTCCTGTCGTACCATGAAGTTCCAATAACAAAATTGGCAAGATTTTAAATTCTAACGTAACATTTCGCCTGTCCTTGGCTCGTAAAGTCGGTGGATATACCTGGAAGAATGTGGGGAACCGGAAGGGTTAGTCCTGCAGACCGACAATAAAAATACTGTTGACTACAACCCTTTATTTGTTCCCGAATGGCTGTAGCCTTGAAACTTCTCATGCAATATCGTCTCCACGCTGGTCGGCTTGTGACCGCATTCTGTCTTTTTAATGTTATGACAGTTTTTGTGTGTGTTTGAAGGCTATTGCTATCTTTCCAATAAGCTACACCCATAAAAACTGACAAAACCACTTTAAATACTGTGGACCGTTGTGAAAAAAGTTTTTTTTTCTCCTCCTTTGTCGTAAAATAAATGGTCAAAAGTCGATATGAATTGCTTGATTTACGGGTTCATCGAACTTATTCTCCTGCTGCCAGTAGGCCTATATGGTTACAGACGATATTATATTTCTTGTTTATTTCCTTATCTAAGTAGGGCCTACATCACAGTATGTCCTAATAAGAAAAGTCCAACCAACTAGTGATACTATCGAACTAGCTAACTCACTGGCACTATCGAACCCGTAGGTTCATGGCCGCGCGGACATAAGCTCTCCATATATCCCTATCATGAGTCAATGCTTTCCAATCATCCTCCGTATAATCTATTTCCCTCAAATCATAAAACTCCTGGCGCGTCAGGCCTACAAAGTCCTTAGCCTACCAGCCGGCTGCTGGCCTCACATCCACATGTGTCAATCACAGAGGTAGATGATAATCAGCCAGTGTATGGGTGACATGTGGTCAGCATGTCGAGTCCCCCAGCCGTTATAGCTGGTTTTCTCAACCTGGAGCCGCTACTTATTGTAGGTACCCAAATGCATCACGATGCTGGGTGGGCACCGGACCCATACTGGCCGAAATACCATGAGACAATTTCTTCCCCCATGGAGACTCAAACCAGCGCAAGTCCCGTAGCTGTGCGCCAAGGCTTCCTGCCTTAACCACTCGGCTACGGCGCGGGACACCCTCAAATCATAGTTAATGTTATTCTCCTACCTCGTTCATGGTCTGCCAACTTGGCGTTTTCCCTCTGGTTTTCCTACAAGAAGCTTCCATGCACGTCTTTCATTCCCCATTCGTGCCACATGTCCTGCCCATCGCAGTCTACGGGATTTAACTGTTATTATATCTGGCTTCCTATAAAGACTATCCAACCAGCAGATTCATGATTCCGCGGACATAACCTTTCTATATAACTTAGGCCTATAACTTACAGTAAAACTTGTTTAATCCGGAACGTGAATAATGCGGGAATTTGTCCAATGCGAACAAATGTATTGGTCCCAACGTAATAATAGTAATTTCATGTGTATTTATTTTGCATAAAACGGAATCTGCCGAACGCTGAAACAGAAATATATTTCTGCACAATTCATGGAAAAAATTATAAAGCGGAAAGATAGAGAGATAAATTAGTCTCTTCTTTAATCAATTCCCATTTTAGGCCAAGAAAACTATAAGGAATGATTCCTGCTGTCGGGTGAAGTACAGATTGTACCTGTACCTGAAATATTATTTCGGCATCACTGCACACCCGTTATCTTAACTCACTCTTATGTAGGCCTATATTTTCCATTTACCTGTCCTTTTATCTCTTTATTTTCCTAAGAACTTTATAGCGTTCTCAAATACTCGTTATCTTTTCTCTTTCATTAAAATAAAGTCCAATTTTCGCACCCATATAACTGAAAGAATAACAGTTTTATATATTTTCAGTTTAACGTTTTTTGAGAGAAGTTGGGACGAAAAGAGTCCCTGTAAACTTAAAACTTTATTCAACTTCATAATTAGATATTTTAAAACGTAAATGTTAAATATTTCCACTAAAGGCGGTAAGAAGTAATTATATTTAATTTGATGAATTGTTTTAAGTAGCCTAATTAGGCAAAGGTTTATTCGCCTGCTCTGCTTTACTCCCGTTCGCTCTCGTAAGCGAGAGCGCCTGAAAGGGAGTGCGGTCAAGAGAGTCTCGTGTATAGTCCACAGAGGAAGTGTATGAAAGCAGTGGGTATTTTATACTAAGCACATTATATCATGAAGGATTGTACTATAACTTACCTTCATTTAGTCTCTGAGCGGGCGTGTTAATTCCGAGCCTGACGGACACACTTGAAAATTTTAATAATCGCCCTCACCTCACAGTGAACTACGAAACATTAAAATATAAAGTAACTAAACTGAATAAGAAGAGCAAATTTAATTACCATAAAACATAAAATATAGAACATAAAATTGAATACGCCTGAAATAATCCACAGATGTGAGTGACATCATGGACTGTTCCTAAATTCTCAGGTAGTAAGCCATAGTATCGTTTGTAATTCCCCGTGTCCCTCCCCCCTTCGCCCCTTGCTATCATTCTTCTCGTCTGTGTACTATATCGATAACAAGAGCTCCAGAATGAGAATTTCGAGGATTCTCGCAGTGAGTACGAAGGTGAAGTCATGCAGTGTTCGTGCAACTAAAGAAATGTTCATTGCATGCAGGCTACGTTTCTCAAAAAGAATAAACATTATTATTATTATTATTATTATTATTATTATTACCTTTAAGGAAAAATTCCTATGACTTGACCGGGAATCGAACCCGGGACCTCATGAACATTAGTCAGAAACCGTGACCACTAGCCCATAAGGCACGTCATAATAATTTTGCTTATTGTATTTAGATGAAAGAGTGGTTTGCATATTTTTTCTAACCTGGTTGAGTGGTAGATAATGTCTTAAGGTCTTAAATTCTACCAGATAACAAATCTATTATTATTTTATTATTATTATTATTATTATTATTATTATTATTATTACTATTATTATTACTATTATTATTACTATTATTATTATTATTATTATTATTATTATTATTATTATTATTATTATTACTATTATGCTATTATGCATTGCAGAGACTCTTGATGTCCCAACTCCTTTCAAAAACGTTAAGCTGAAAATATATAAAACTATTATTCTACCAGTTATATTATATGGGTGCGAAACATGGACTCTTACTTTAAGAGAGGAAAGGAGATTACAAGTATTTGAGAATAAAGTACTTAGGAAAATTTTTGGACCAAAGAGAGATGAACAGACAGGTGAATGGAGAAGACTACATAACAATGAACTACATGGTCTTTATAGGAAGCCAGATATAATAAGAACAGTTAAGTCTCGTAGACTGCGATGGGCAGGACATGTTGCACGTATGGGGAATGAAAGACGTGCATGGAAGCTTCTAGTAGGAAAGCCAGAAGGAAAACGCCCAGTTGGTAGACCAAGAATGAAGTGGGAGAACAACATTAACTATGATTTGAGGGAAGTGGATTATACAGGGAATGATTGGAAAGCATTAGCTCAGGGTAGGGATGTAGTTCCAGTGAGTAAGTATTATTATTATTATTATTATTATTATTATTATTATTATTATTAACACCTGGTTTTACATCGGCAGAGGGGCTTGAACCCGGAACCTGCCAAATAACATTTATAGACGCCATCTCTACAGCCAACTTTGTTTTCGTTAGTTGAGAAGGAAGCCTAAAAGAAAGCGTACCGGTAGTGTACCATAAATTCTCATTGCTTTTAATGCACCAATATCCGAGCGGGAGTATGGCTTTTACCTTTTAGCTAGACTAGATCTGTAAATTTCACATTAATGCATAGCAAAAATATGGGAATTCTCGAGAAGGTATAACTTAATTGAATTAAACACAGCGAAGCGTTTGGTCAGCTCACTACAGTGTTTATTTCTACATCCAATTAAGTTAAAAGCTTCGTTCTCAGTACCAACAATCCACCGTCAGTTAAAACCCTAACGCAACCTACTGTTTATTGTATTTTACTCTTCTTTTCCGATTTTTAAATTGGAAACCGATTAAATTAACACTATTACAGTAACGCTATGTCAAACGTTCCTTATTTTCATCGTGAGCAATTCCATAAACCTTAACACACAGATTCTTTACAAACTAACTAACTAACTAAGTGACGGATTGTCGGACAAACTGCAGCGTGTCCATAATATGTATATCAGATTCATATTTAATGTTCGAAAATACGATCACATTTCTCCATTATTCCACGAATTGTCATGGCTACATCTAAAAGAGAGAAGAAAATCGCACCGTCTAATTCTCCTATTTAAGATCCTACATACCTCGATTCCCAATTATTTATCATCCCGTTTCCAGTATCTATCTTCAAACCATAACTTGAACACAAGATCACAACATAGTCTCTTACTTAATATACCGCAACATAGGACATCACATCACTCCATGTCATATACCATCTCCACTTCTCGCAACTGGAATTCCCTACCACAAGAAATAAGGGGCTGCCGGACATTGGCATCTTTTAAAAGAAATCTAAATCTATATTTGCTCTAAACTCGACTTCATTATTATCCAGTGTAGGGTATATATATATATATATATATATATATATATATTAATTGGTGTTTCCCGTATAATGTATCATATTTATATTATTATTATTTTTTATTATTATTATCGTATCATTATTGTTATTACCCTATAAAATGTTGTTTGTACATGACATTTACATTGCTACATTTATTGTATCTTTAACTGTTTATAATTAGTATAGTGTATATTTATATTTGT
This sequence comes from Diploptera punctata, assembly GCA_030220185.1. Classification (NCBI taxonomy): domain Eukaryota; kingdom Metazoa; phylum Arthropoda; class Insecta; order Blattodea; family Blaberidae; genus Diploptera; species Diploptera punctata. The sequence goes on along the minus strand of JASPKZ010007241.1, from coordinate 386,952 downwards.
CAAATATTTATTTGTATTTGTGCTGGTTGAGTGGAAGAGAGGACCTTATGGCCTTAACTCTGCCAGAATAAATAAAGTATTATTATTATTATTATTATTATTATTATTATTATTATTATTATTATTATTATTATAACTGACTAATGAACTTATAGGTTCTTGATTGCGCTGATATAGGCCCTCAATACATCCCCTGTAAACAACTTTTATAAGAATCATGATGTGTTCCGGTGAGGTATTATCATCATCATCATCATCATCATCATAGTACATTCACGAATTTAGGCCATTTGTTGACCTGTTTCGGTCTCAAGAGAAACACCATCCAAAAGTCTTTTGAGTGGACGTCCTGGTCTTCTTCTTCCTGCAGGTTGATATCTTAACATTTGTTTGGGTATTCTGTGATCTTCCATTCGATGAACATGTTGTATTCATCTTGACTTATAATCAGAAATTTTAAGGGGTAGTGACGTGTGTATAACCTCTCCTACCCAATTCTCATCCTCACCTTCTCGTGGTACAACCTGTTTTCACAAACAAGGCTCTGAGGACCGAGTCACGGCGGTATAACCGTTCCATCGGGTAATGAGTAAATGCAGTATCCTAATGTCTGTCCAGAGACTGAAAGGTAGCAGCCCTACCACTGGACTACTTAGCGTTGGGCCAGAAACCTGTCCTAAGGAACTTCAAAACTACTTTCAAGTCTCAACACGAAAAAATCCAGAAGGAATTGAAATATGAGGTATTATTCAAAATTAAAATATAAAATTATGGAATATTCACCTGAAAGGTCCGTCTCCTCAACTTAATTAATTATTTAACTGCAACGTGAAGAAGCAATTGCTTTGTCTCACGTTGTAGTGACATTTTGACGCAGTAATTCTCTTCATGCCCGATGTTGTTCATTGTTAGGTAGTTTTCTTCATTCACCTGTCTCTTCGTCTCTCTTTGGTCCAAAATTGTTCCTAAGAATTTTATTTTCAAATATCGTAGGCCTAATCCCCTTTTCTCCCTTAAAGTTTCGCATCCATATGATATAACTGGTAGAATAGGCTACCAGTTTTATATAAACCTAAGTTATTTTCAGTTTAACGATTTTTGAAAGAAGTTGGGATGTTAAGAGTCGCTGTAATGCATAGCACGCATTTTCAGAATTATATTTACTGCATCAGATTTCCTATAAATTCCATGTTGATCAGTGTTAAGTAATTTTCAATTCAATTAAATAAATATAGGCCTAAATAGGCGTTTTTAACATAAAATCTGGGAGTATCCATAAAAACAAAGGCAAGGAATAAGCAAATGTGTTGTTTTGATGGAGTTGTGCAAGTGGGGGGGGGGAAGAGGGGGTCAAATCTTCTGTTGAGTAAACACGGTATGATATGTATGAAGACGCAACCACTTTGCATACACTTGGAAACTTACCAAATGCATACCTGTTGTATATAGGGAGGATTTGTATGATATTTATATGCCTGTAAAGCTTTTGAAGAAAAAGCGGTAAAAATACTACATACGACATAGGCCTATCTGTGATTTTAAAAGGACTATTTAACTCATGCCCCAAATGGGAGTTAATGACCAATCACGTTACAATATTTTTTATTTACAACCAATCACAGTCGCGTTTCGCCTAGAATTTACCAACTAAAGTTTATCATAACAAAGAAAACACCTCCTTTTTAACATTCTGAAGGGGTCATAGCATTATTTTGCAGTGACTGAGTCACGAAGAAATACGGCTACCAGATTGTAGCCTATATATAGTGCGTGAATGTCAACACATACCGCATACGGCAATTAATATAAAAAACATTTGTAACAATTGATTATACCACCAAAAAATAAATAAATCACTGTTTGCACTTTCTTAAATGTATTTTTTCCCAGAAAAATATAATTGTCATATTTACATTAGGCATATAGGACATCAGAAATGAATTAATATCAGTTCGATGTGTTTCATTTTTTCTCCACTAGAGTGCATTCTTACAATATTGCGTTCCTTTAGCAATAAATAATAGGCCTATCATCTGGTTGCAGTGACTAACAAAAGAAGCAAACGAAGCGTACCAATCGTTTCTCATTTGTTTTCAAACATCGCCGTTTACATTAAATATAAACATATTTAAAAATAACTAGGCCTATATTTAAATAAAGATTTGTGAGTAAACAGCTTAATTTTATTTGTTAAATAGTCCTAACAAATGCCACTCATGATTTCCAATTCTCTAAATAAAATCACTCCTCACTTGGTGAGTCGTGAATTTATCGATAATTTGGAAATGACTCATGGCATTACTTCATCATCATCATAGTACATTCACGAATTTAAGGCCATTTGTTGACCTGTTTCGGCCTCAAGAGAAACACCATCCAAAAGTCTTTTGAGTGGACGTCCTGGTCTTCTTCTTCCTGCAGGTTGATATCTTAACATTTGTTTGGGTATTCTGTGATCTTCCATTCGATGAACATGTTGTATCCATCTTGACTTATAATCAGAAATTTTGGTTTTCTAAAGATTCCATGTGTAATTCTTCTAAGATGTCTTCATTTTTTTTTGTGATCTAGTAGTGTGTATCCTGCAGTCCTCCAAAGATATCTCATTTCAGCAGATCTAAGTCTCTGTATATCCTTCTGTTTCAACGTCCATACTTCGCTACCATACAAAAGAGTTGGAAGAGCCAGTGTTTTATACACTTTTAATCTTGAATGCTTTTGGACTAACTGTGGCTTGAAGATAGAATTTATTAACCCTAAAATTCTTAAAAAATTACATATGTTTGCATTTTTTGCATTTTTTTGCATTTACATGCTTTTATGAAAATGAAATGATCAATAAATTTATGAACCAGTTTCAAACCCTCATACAACAAAAATAACAACAACAAGAAGAGGTAAAGTAAACTATAGGCCTATTAATAGATATATTGATTTAAATGTCGACAAATGACTTTCCAACACCATCAACACTTCTGAAATTCATATTAAAGCACCGCTGAAGTTATGTAATAAGATGTTAATTATATAATTTTTACCTGGTAAGTCAGTCGTCCTCAACTAAATTATTAAACTTCTTCAAGTTATTCTAATATGGAGGCCTTTCGAAAACAATGTTTCATCGTCTGCGATTTAACTGCAACGGCGAGCTTCCATGCCCCTCCTCAATTCCCCATTCGTTCCACGTGTCCTGCCTATCGCAGTCTACGATACATAGGCCTAACTCTTCTTATTAGAGGGCTATCTGGTTTCCTATAAAGAGCAAGCAACTCACCAGTTGTTATCTTCTCCATTCGCCTGTCTGTTCATCTCACTCTGGTCCAAACATTTTCCTAAGAACTTTATTCGTAAGCTTTTCTCCTCCCTTAAAATAAGCGCTCATGTTTCGCATTCTTCAGTTATACAAAAACAGAAACGTAAGACCCTCTTATAAATAGATTAGATTAGATTTATTTAGCCTGGTGGAGTTAAGGCCATGTGGCCTTCTCTTCCACTCACCAGGACAAACATATGTTACATCAGAATATAACAATCTCAGTTAACTCTAATATTAAATACTAAATAATAATTTGACCAAAAAAGATAATATCTATTAGGCCTATATTACATTAGAACTGGGAGAATAACAGTTTCAAGTTAGGCCTATATCTTTACCAGATCATCAATAGTGCATGTGCCAGTATTGCATGCAAGGTCAACAGATAAACACATATCTTCTGCACCTCCTGCTGATGATGGGACCAGTCCCGAAAGGCCTCCACAATCAAAAGTTTACGAAGTTGAGGGGACGGAATTATTAGGTAACAATTTTATTATTTTTAATTAGGCCTATAATTTTAATTTTGTGAGTAATGTGTCAAAGTATTTTTATTGCGAATTTTATTGTTTACTGTACAATTTTAGTTTAATGTTTTTTAGAGAAGTTGGGACGACAAGAGTCCCTGTTTTACATGATATCATTCATTTTCAGAATGGAGCCTGTTTAATTCCTTTGTGCATCTCATTCCTATCTGAATGTTCAGGAATTCATTTAAAAATTCTCAACTCGTCCATAGAATTTCTGATGCTATCCTTGTAATGTAAGTACGGTATTAAAGGTCAGATAAAGTGCCCCCTCCTCTTTTTTGCGAATTATTGCTCCTATTATTAGAGGATGTGCTGGTAGAACAGCGCGCAATTTCAAAACAAGTCCCTCAACATTCTCAGTGCAGCTAAAATGCATTTATACAAGAAAACATTATGCAATATGCAATAATTCTGCATATTTTATTCTACACAGAAAATCACTGCTGATTGGACGTGAGATAAAAATACATTCGGTCTTATATGCACAATGAATAATAGAATATATTTGTGTACAATGTCGTCTCTTCCTTTTTTAAATCAACTACTTTGTTGCAGTGCTTCAGTAATACACTATAAATACAATAAATATCCTCAACTCGTGCCCAACTCAGGGTCGGGTCGATGGATGAGATATACAGGTCTGTGAATGACAAGGGTGCTGGCCGACCACGTCTGTTGCATCACCACAGTGCAAATGAACTAAATAAAACGAAATTCAAACCAAGGGACAGTTGCACTTACAACTGAAGCCGCGAGGAATCGGATGGATGAGATTAATGTGGTGAAAAGGTGGAAAAAATTCCATATGGTGGGATAAGCATATTTGGAAAGACACAAAAATAGGCTATATATAGGTAAAACATTGGTGGAATCTGTTGCAATGTATGGAAGTGAGATATAGACAATCAATAAGTACTACAAGAATAGACTAATAGCTCTAGAAATGGATTATTTACGAAGAAGTGCCAGAAAGTCTAGATTAGAACATGTCACAAATAAGGAAATTAGAAATATAATGGAAGCAGAAGAAAACATAATTGAAAGAATTGAGGAGAAGGAATTAAAGTGGTTAGGACATGTTTTAAGAATGGAAGATGAGCTATGGCCAAAGCAACTATATCAATGGCATCCGACCAGATGGAGGAAGAGAGGGAGACCGAAGTTAACATGGAAGGAAAACATGAAGACATTAATGCAAGCAAGAGGGCTAAGCATATTTGGAAATACACAAAAATATATATTGGTAAAATATTGGTGGAATCTGTTGCAGTGTATGGAAGTGAGGTATGGACAATCAATAAGTAGGCCTACTACAAGAATAGACTAATAGCTCTAGAAATGGATTATTTACGCACAAGTGCAAGGAAGTCAAAATTAGAACATGTCGCAAATAAGGAAAATAGAAATATAAGGGAACCAGAAGAAAGCATAATTGAAAGAATTGAGGAGAAGGAATTAAAGTGGTTAGGACATATTTTAAGAATGGAAGATGAGCGATGGCCAAAGCAACTATATCAACGGCATCCGACTAGAAGGAGGAAGAGAGGGAGACCGAAGTTAACATGGAAGGAAAACATGAAGACATTAATGCAAGCTAGAGGGCTAAGGATTGAAGATGCCCAAGATCGTAGGCTTTGGAGGTTTGGCACGGGAAGACGGCAGCAGCTGTAAAAACCCGAAGATAGATGCAGATAAAAAAGGGGTAAAAACCCCGATAAAAACCTGTCCAAGCCCCGTCTTGTCCACCACGAAACCAACATGGAATGACCGAGACTCCATCAGCGGTGAGAGTCGAGCATCTAAACGCTTTCGCCACGGAGCCACCTTCAGTAATATAGCCTACTGATCTCCCTATATGCATATCTACTTAAAAAATGTTAGAATCTTACAATGGAATTGTCAACCTTTGCATAATGAAATGTTTCGGCATGCTATCGTTGACAGTTTTCTTGTTAGGAGCACTACGATTCAAGTTTGGAGTTAACTGTCATCGGGATTGTCACTAATAGGCTTAGCGACAGCAAAAACTATGAATTCTACACTAATATTTGCCGTTTTATATTTTTTAATACATAAAAGGGGGATTACAGATAAATTGTAATAAAAGATAATATATTTTATTGGATACAACAGATGAGCTAAAATGTAGGCCTAATTCAGGAAGAATACGCAATATTAAAAAAATTTAATAGCCTATTTAGAATCTATTTCAGATAAAAATGAGAATTCAACTACAGAAATTGAAAGAAGAATAATTGATGGAAGAAGAATCATCCGTATATTGAACTCAGTGCTTTGGAATATAAATATAATAGGCCTATACAGAACGAAGAAAACTATATTTAAAACTATATATTTTTATTTTGGTATAATCAATTACTAAGAATGTTTTTCTGTTAACTTAGGCCTACCCTATCACCGCTAGCAGTATCTGTTTAACATTCGTGCACTAGGCCTATAAGTTATATACAATCTGGTAGATGTATTTCTTAGAGAATCAGTCACTGCAAAATAATACTCTGGCTATTCAGAATGTTAAAAAGGAGGTGCTTGATTTTAAAGTGATAAAATTAAATTGATAAAATCGAGGTGAAAAACTACTGTGATTGGTTGTAAATAAAAATTCATTGAAATCTGATTGGCCATTGACTGTCATTTGGGGCATGAGTTAAATAGTCTGATAAAATTACTTACAACTTATACAAGTAGAGAGGGTCCTCTTTAATTCATGCAGCTAAGCAATTTATATGCCTATAATAAAATATAAGAGTTAACATTTGACCTTTATAGATTTGCACATATGCATTCATTTTTATATAACATGTAGGCTATTGTATATTGATTAAATAAATCTATGTTGAACTTAGCAACATAATAAAAAAAAAGTTAATACTCACTCCATTACGTGGTGAAAGAAAAATGCTTGATCCGAGTCACGAACACGCGTAAAATACACTTAATTATTACTCACAATCACTACAAAATATAGTTAACATTAAGGAAATTAAGATGTCTGACATCTCCAACCTCAATCACTAGATATAGAAGTTTGTTTTCCACTTTAAAACTGCAGAACATGGCATTAAAACCTAGGAGACCAACGCGACTCTTACGATAGTAAACTAGGATATAAACTGAAGCCATCTCAAAGCACATTCAACTGTTTTGATCGATTAGAGGTAAGTTATGATTTAGTTTATGTAACTCAGGTGCCGCCACGGCCCTCTGGTCGTGACACTAAGTCACACGCGTCGGTTATTTTACAAACAATCAGGCTCACTAAATCAGTAGAAGTGTTTTGTTTCAACCACTGGCATGCTCCGTTACACGATAAGGGTAACAATAAAAAAACTAATATGACACTTCTTTATTAGTGAATCCTTCAGGAATGAAGCTATTCAGGTTGTTCTCATTACAATATGTTTATTTTTTTACAATAGCCTATCTAGTAGACACAGAAGTATAATAACTTAATAATAATAATAATAATAATAATAATAATAATAATAATAATAATAATAATAATAATAATAATAATAATAATAATAATAATACTATTTGAAGTGGCTGAATTCAAATATCTAGGAACGATAATTACAAACAGGAACAAGCTGGAAATGCGTGCTATTATGCATTGCAGAGACTCTTGATGTCCCAACTCCTTTCAAAAAACGTTAAACTGAAAATATATAAAACTATTATTCTACCAGTTATATTATATGGGTGCGAAACATGGACTCTTACTTTAAGGGAGGAAAGGAGATTGCGGGTATTTGAGAATAAAGTACTTAGGAACATTTTTGGACCAAAGAGAGATGAACAGACAGGTGAATGGAGAAGACTAACTAACAATGAACTACTGGTCTTTATAGGAAGCCAGATATAATAAGAACAGTTAAATCTCGTAGACTGCGTTGGACAGGACATGTTGCACGTATGGGAAATGAAAGACTTGCATGGAAGCTTCTTGTAGGAAAGCCAGAGAGAAAACGCCCAGTTGGTAGACCAAGAATGAAGTAGGAGAATAATATTAACCATGATTTGAGGAAAGTAGATTATACAGAGGATGATTGGAAAAACATAGCTGAGGATAGAGATGTATGAAGAGCTTATATCCGCGAGGAAATGATCCTCCTGGTTAGATAATGCTATAGGCTACACACTCACACACACACACACACACACACACACACACACACGTTTATAAATATGTCCTATCTGGGCTATATAGGGTATAAATATATATAGGTCTATATGCATATTATAATGTGCGTATGTGTTTGCTAACGCTTTAACCTTTTAGATTTTCGAAACAAAACTCGGCATATAGGCCTAGGCCTACCAATGTAGGCTATCATATAAAGTAAGATGAGTTCGTTAAAAATAAATATAACAGCGAAACCCGATCATTTGTAATGGGGTTTTATCTGAAACCCAAATCGAAAAAAAATCGATCTAGCAGCTGCTATGTTTGCTTTGTCGCATTAGGCCTATAGTTGTTGGCCTAAAGGCCTATCACACAATTTAATTAACTCTGAAATTGGCAACAGATCCTATAGGTCCCTAGGGTATATTCATTTAATTTATATAATCTATAGGCTATAGCCTATAAAATAACAAATGTACGACATATGTCTGTCCTATAGGCCTATAGACTTCTGAAACATTCAACCGATCTTCGTGAAAAGTTCTAACTTATAGGCCTATAAATTTTTATATTTTAAAAATGAAGATCTGTTTAACAAACTTAATAAATTTAATTAGGCTATATATGTGGCACAATTAAAAGAATATTTAAAAAACACAAGATGGAAACAAAATTAAAATTGTATAAAGCAGTGGCAGTCGCCTTACTATTTTGGGTTTTAACTAAAAGAGAAGAGAAGATCATAGGAGCCGCTGAAATGAGATTTCTGAGAAGTATGGCTGGCTGCAAACTTCTAGATAAAAGAAGAAGTGAAGATATTAGAAATGAGCTAAATATTTTTAAACTTTTAGATAAAATAAAATAATCTAGAAAAAACTGGAAAGAACGTGTACAAAGAATGAAAGATGATCGGATTCCAAAAATTATACTTAATTACAAACCAAGAGGAGACAGGAATGTTGGTAGACCGAAAAAAAAAAAAAAAGAGATGGATTCAACTTTTTGAATGAGAGAATGGCAAGAACAATTAAACAATCAATTTAAAATTAATGTCCAAGCCTTTAATACTATATTGTTCGCAGAAGACAAGTTACAAATCACTGCCCATAAATAAAAATGAAGTAATAAATAAATACAATATGCGCAGATAGGAAAAGAAACCTAAAGTAATTGCTTTAGGAAGAAAAAAACCACAGAAGATGTAAAATACTGATCAATAACAAGATAATACAACAAGTAAACAATATCAACGTATCTTACTGCCAGTAGAATATAACACTGTAAATCTTTAATTCAGTTCTTATTCCTTCATTATATTTCTTATGTAATAATGTAGCCTAAGCCTATAGCCTGCTACTGAACGTAAGAAGTTAATAGATCAGATAAGAGGAAAAGAGGAGTGAAATTAAGTTCTTACATTCAGTAGCAGGCTATAGGCTTACATTATTAGATAAGAAATATAATGAAGGAATAAGAACTGAATTAAACGGATTGAAGCAAGGAGATGCACTATCTCCTCTACTATTTAATTTTGTACTAGAGCATGCCATTAACTCTTTAGAGAATAAGGAAGGCTTACAACTCAATGGTATTAATAAGCGTTAGTTTATGCTGATGATGTAGTATTATTGGCCGATAGCGAGGAGATACTAAAGGACAACACGCACACACTATTGAGTAACATTAAGAAGTTAGGACTGGAAGTAAATATCAATAAAACTAAATATATGGTCACACGTAGAAATTCAGTATATAGGCTAATGGAAATCGACAGCAAATGACAAATGAGGGAAATTTTGAGGAGGTGGCTGAATTCAAGTACCTAGGAACAATAATCACAAATAGGAATGAGATGCACAAATAAATTAAACATAGGCTCAATTCTGGAAATGCGTGCTATTATGCATTGCATAGACTTTTGATGTCCCAATTCCTTTAAAAAAACGTTAAACTGAAAATATATAAAACTATTATTCTACCAGTTATATTAGCCTATATGGATGCGAAACATGGACTCTTACTTTAAGGGAGGAAAGGAGATTACGAGTATTTGAGAATAAAGTACTTAGGAAAATTTTTGGACCAAAGAGAGATGAACAGACAGGTGAATGGAGAAGACTACATAACAATGAACTACATGGTCTTTATAGGAAGCCAGATAGGCTATAATAAGAACAGTTAAGTCTCGTAGACTGCGATGGGCAGGACATGTCGCACGTATGGGGAGTGAAAGACTTGCATGGAAGCTTCTTGTAGGAAAGCCAGAGGGAAGACGCTCAGTTGGTAGACCAAGAATGAGGTGGGAGAATAACATTAACTATGATTTGAGGGAAGTAGATTATACAGGGAATGATTGGAAAGCATTAGCTCAGGATAGGGATGTATGGAGAGCTTATGACCGCGCGGCCATGAACCTACGGGTTCGATAGTGCCAGTGAGTAAGTAAGTAAGTAAGTATTAAACATTTACAGTGGTATAGATAAAATTCAAGATCTAATTGGCTTCAACATATTGAAAGGATGACACCCAACAGACACCCACACATTGTGCTTCACCACCAACCCAAAGGAAGAAGAAAGATTGGGCTCCCCATAACTAGATGGAGGGATAGGCCTACAGTTTTGATGTGGAAACATGTCTATGGCCTAATTCTATGACGTAGAAGAAGAAGTCTCGTAGACTGCGATGGACTGGTCATGTGGCACGATGAGGAATGAAAGAGGTGCGTGGAAGCTTTTTGTAAACCAGAGGGAAAACGCCCAGTTGGTAGACCAAGAATGAGGCGGATGAATAATATTAACTATGATTTGAGACGAGTAGATTATATAGGTGATGATTGGAAAACGTATGCAGACGATCTGGAAATTATACAGAAATCAGAGGATGATTTAGGCTACAAAGAGCCATTTACATGTTAAATAAATTAGGATTCTATTATAATCTTAAAGTCTCAACTTCAAAAACTAAAATTATGGCTTTTCAGGGCAAACTGCCAGTCAGAGAAAAATTATTAATCGATGATTAAATAATGGAACAGATAGCACACTTTTACTATCTTGGTTCAGATATAACATAGACCTATAGCTATGATTGGGATATAGCCTACATAATAAATTAAACCGATATCAAATGATGTGTGGCACCATAAGAAGAACCCTCCGAAAGACTCGAAGAGAAACTCAGCTCAGGTTTTATAAAATTATGGCTGTTCCTGTTCCTTTATATGGATCTGAATCTTGGGTACTTAAAAAAAATATATCTCACACATTCAAGCCACTGAAATGAAATTTTTAAGATCCGTAAAAGGATGTACACACATGGATAGATTACACAATTAATTAATAAGAAACGAACTGGAGATATTTTCAATAGACGATAAACTAGACGAGCACAAATACCAATGGACAGAATGGACAATACAAGATTACCCAAAAAGATCAACATCTACAAACCACATGGAAAAAGATCTTTGGGACGGCCAAGGAAACGAGGGACTTGAGACCGGAACAGGTCGCATTGACCTAATCCTGGAAAGGAAGAAGAAGAAGAAGAAGAAGAAGAAGAAGAATGATTGGAAAACATTGGCTCAGGATAGGGATGTATGGAGAGTTTATGTCCGCGCGGCCATGACCTACGGGTTCGATAGTGCCACTTCTCATTTGTCATTAACTGTCCATTTCTATTATATAATATATTTTTATGAGTAACCATATGTTTAGTTCTATTGTTACATTTAAATATGTGTATATGAGCCTATAAGTCTATTTTTTCGTCTTATTTTCAGTGTCTACTAGGGACAATGGATAAAGATATGTAAATTTTACAGAAATATTTTCATGAGAACAACTTCGATAGTTTAATTTCCTCGGAATTCGATGAAAAAACTTAATTTTTAATAGCATTCACTTTAATATGCATCAGGCACGAAAGACGAATCCGAGGGGATCCGCGGATCATATTTTTGAATCACTTCTAAAATTTAAGGTTGAAAGGAAAATACAGTTATATTTGATCAGGTAAGAAATGGTTTCAACTTCCTCCTTTTCGCAGTTAAGAATGATTTGCCACCAGCAGGTTGTAAAACGCGTGTATCGGAAATGCCCGCGTTCCTGCCAAGTGTTATAAACGCATTTGTAAGGGTTAAAAAAAAAGGAGTAAATGACCTTCGTCGCAAAATATACAGGAAAGGGTAAATCACGCAATTCTAAAGGGTTGTGTAGGGTGTGGGGGAGGAAGAACCTTGAAATGTGTTTTAGTTTTTAAGGTACTTTATGAAGCACAACACTTAAGTGCTTTCAAGTATTTGGAGGGGGGGGTTCAAATAAAACCCTAACGGAATACGATAGAAAAAAAAAACTGTTTCTAATCTTTTTTACGGGCTAGTGAACAGGCACGATTCGGGGGATATACAGTCATGGAACTTTTTGCAAGTTTCAATTCTTTCAGTGTTGTTTAGAGCTGAGATCCGACAAGAGCGTGTGTGTTAGTCCCATTAACGACTCTCAACTGTTTGTGTCCTATGTGAATGTCAATGCAAAGTGAGTACTGTACAATTTACACATAGCATATTTGTTCTTAAAATTTCTTCTTGGAATACAATAATATTTCTGTATTATTATTATTATTATTATTATTATTATTATTGTTATTATTATTATTACTAGGCCTATTATTACTTACTTACTTACTCACTGGCACTATCGAACCCGTAGGTTCATGGCCGCACTGGACATAAGCTCTCCATACATCCCTATCCTGAGCTAATGCTTTCCAATCATTCCCTGTATAATCTACTTCCCTCAAATCATAGTTAATGTTGTTCTCCCACCTCATTCTTGGTCTACCAACTGGGCGTTTTCCTTCTGGCTTTCCTACAAGAAGTTTCCATGCACGTCTTTCATTCCCCATACGCGCAACATGTCCTGCCCATCGCAGTCTACGGGACTTAACTGTTCTTATTATATCTGGCTTCCTATAAAGACCGTGTAGTTCATTGTTATGTAGTCTTCTCCATTCACCTGTCTGTTCATCTCTCTTTGCTCCAAAAAATTTCCTAAGAACTTGATTCTCAAATACTCGTAATCTCCTTTCCTCCCTTAAAGTAAGAGTCCATGTTTCGCACCCATATAATATAACTGGTAGAATAATAGTTTTATATATTTTCAGCTTAACGTTTTTTGAAAGGAGTTGGGACATCAAAAGTCTCTGCAATGCATAATAGCATGCATTTCCAGAATTGAGCCTATGTTTAATTTCTTTGTGCATCTCATTCCTATTTGTGATTATTGTTCCTAGGTATTTGAATTATTATTATTATTATTATTATTATTATTATTATTATTATTATTATTATTATTATTATTATTATTATTTGAGAGAGGAATACACATTATAACTAGCTAGAATAATATTCGTTTAAACTGCGTGACGTGATAGGCCTATGACTTGTTATAGGCTTTTACAGCATTGGAGTTAGATAATTAACAAGTAGGCCTATTACAGGAAGAAGGCGTTGATCATTGATAACATAGTGTAGGCCTAATGATTTGTGATTATGACGCTTAAAATCATTCCTAACGGCACTTACGGACAATAAATGTTTATCTGCTCGGACCACACACCTTGTTCAGTATGACCTTACAGAATTTATTGACATGAATAGAAAAAAACTTTGGTGAATCTATGCACTATCTCATCTATATGCCTGTAAATTAAAGTACAAAACTGAAAAACACACAATTTATTGTCGCAGTAGGCCTATGTGAATAATTATCTGAGGGAAATAGGCCTATTTATGTTGATATTTTTCGAAAAATAATTTGAGAAGTTGAGTTCAAAGTAACCTAAAATCACCATATTTAGAATGTAAAATATGCATAGAATGTAATATGTATTTCCAGAATTGAGCCTATGTATAATATCTTTCTAGATCTCATTCCTCTTTGTAATTATTGTTCTTAGATTGTATTAGAATTCAGCCACTTCTTCAAAATGTCCCTAATTTGTCATTAGCTATTAACTTTCTTTATAGCCTATAACGTATTCCTATGTGTGGTCATAGATCTATATTTAGTTTTATTCTCGAGGTAGCGCGCTGCCTTGTGTCGCAGCGGGCCCGGGTTCGATTCCCGGTCGGGTCAGGCTCCTGGGTGAGATTGTTTTCGGGGTTTTTCCACACCTGAAAGACAAATGTCAGGAAGCTTAGGGCCCAACGGTCCCCGAAAATCATCCGGCCATCATCTTTATCATTATCATTATCATCCTTCACCGGTGTGGAAAGCAACGGGAAGCTACCACACCTACACTATTCCCCAGTAAAGCTGCAAAGCATAGGATGAAAATGCTATGATTGCAGTGAAAGACCTGCCTTCGGGCAGAATTACTAAATATGGATGGATGTTTACTTCCAGTTCCAATATCTTAGTTTCAATCAATAGATTGTGCGCATTTTGGCCCTTAGTATCTCCTCACTATTGCCTAATAGGCCTAATACTAGCCTATATCAACAGCATAAAATAACAGCTTTTTAATACCATTGAGTTATTAGGCCTTTTTTATCATAAGTACTGCCACGAGTGATTTCCAAATTATCGATAAATTCATGATTGACGAAGTGAGGAGTGAATTTATCTAGAGAATTTGGAAATCAAGAGTGGCATTTGTTAGGACTATTTAACGAATAAAATTAAGCTGTTTACTCACAAATCATTATTTAACTATAGTTATTTTAAAATATTTATACATTTAATGAAAACGGCGATGTTTTAAAACAAATGAGAAATGATTGGTACGCTTAATTTGCTTCTTTTGTTCATCACTGCAACCAGATCATATAATTTATTGCCAAAGGATCGCAATATTGTAAGAATGCACTCTAGTGGAGAAATTTATTACCAACATTATAGGTATTAATTAACTTAATATCTAATGTTCTATGATGTAAATATGTCAATTAGGCCTAGGCCTATATTTTTCTGCAACGTCATTTCCTGGAAAATAATTCGTTTAAGGAAGTACAAACAGTGGTTTCTTTTTTTTATGGTATAGGCCCTAATCAATTGCTACAAATGTTTTTATATTATCTCTCACGTGCGCTATAGCTGACATTCGTGCACTATATATAAGGCCTACAATCTGATAGCTGTATTTCATGGAGAGTCAGTCACTGCAAAGTAATGCTATGACCTATAAATTTCTTCTGTTAGTTATTTGAATGTGGCGGACCGCAGTGAAATCGGAATCTTATACAACTGTTATTATTAGGTATATTGTATAATTTGACACAAATTTAAGTGGTTTATTTTTGTTCGTTTTCTTCTAATTTATTCAAAATGTTACATTAACTGAACCAACTGATGTATCCAAAAGGATACATTGCGAATTTAAGGGTTAAAAAGGAGGAGCTTTCTATAATATGATAATCTTGTTTGATAAATTCGAGGTGAAACACGACTATGATTGGTTGTAATTAAAAAATCATTGAATCCCATTTGGGGCATGAGTTAAATAGTCCAGAATATTAGCTATTGTACAAGCAGAGGTTTTCTAATTTAAAGTAGAACCAAACTAGAGTGGAATTCGTTTCGCTTGAAAAGCTGGTTATTTTTAGAGATATGATCTCTGTAATACTATGCAATTTACAAGTGTTCTTTGTAGCATATTATTACTATTGTAGCCACCACGTGTGTGTGTGCACTAGAACAAAGCATGTTTACGTGTTAATGGCTGTAAGACATGGTTTGTACACATAAATCTCAACACAAACTGTCCGTCAGTTTCTCTGTTCGCTCAACTACAATTAAACTGACAAATGTCACGATTGTGTTACTGTGTTTATGGAATTAACACAAATATAACTTCCTTATCAACAATCTGTCACTTATTAATTACATATATTCTCTAGTTATAATTATCGCGATGGACTTTTTCCGGAGTAATCTTACTTGCATATAATCTTTGTTTTACATGTTGTTATTTAGGTTAATAGATAGAGACAGGAATTTTATGCAGTAGGCCCTACTGGCTAACTACATCCTCATCACACTACCTATTACTCGAAATGTTTACAGTTTCTCTTGCTAGAATATGGAATCCTCTTCAATACTATTTATTTATTTTTTTTATTCAGAATTTATTTTTAATTACATACAACTTTTCTCATTAGAGGATTGCCTCAAGGACAAAGTGATACAGACAATTAATTTTTGGAATTGATGAAATACATTTTGTAAATACATTTAAAAAAATTCAAATTGTAGGCCTAATTGAAGTATACATAGGCCTACTATAAAGTAGAAATTTTGTAAATATGGTTTCTTAAAATTGAAATTTATCCTCTAATGACAGCGATGGCAATTTTAAAAAGATACACCCTGTCCAAATCTAAGGAATTCAAAAATTTGGCTAAGAATCCTGGTATAGTACCTCTTGCCCCGATCAACAATCCTGTGACAGTTATACTATCTAGTTGGTATTTATCTTTGTAATAGTCAATTGTGGGCTCTTACATGGCTTTCTTTTCAGAGTCAACTTCCTCAGGTTGGCCACTATAAATCTCAAAACGAATTGTGGGATCTAATATCATACCAATTCTAGAAGATGGTCTAAATGCAATGATATCTATTCGTCTGTTCCTCACATTAGTGGCCACACCATGAACTTCCTCATAAACTGTGTATCCAAAATCTCGCAAGGCTTCTGCCATCATGTTTCGAATAGTGTGTACACAGTATTGATTATTATTATTATTAGCCTATTATTATTATTATTATTATTATTATTATTATTATCGTCAACTTTTATAAGATTCATGATGTGTTCAGTTGAGGTTCATTCAAAATTAATATAAAATTAATTAATCATTAATTAATGATTAATCAAGTTGAGGAGACGGACCTTTCAGGTGAATATTCCATAATTTTATATTAATTTTATTATCATCGTATAAAACGTTGTTTGTACAAGACATTTACATTGCTACATTTGATATAGCCTATATTTAACTGTTTATAATCTGTATAGTGTCAAATATTTATTTGTATTTGTGCTGGTTGAGTGGAAGAGAAGGCTTTACATTATTATTATTATTATTATTATTATTATTATTATTATTACTGATTCCTGAATTAAAAAGTAATCCTGGTCGAGAGCAGTTGGTTACAGAATTTAGAATAGAATAGATTTATTTAGCCTGGTGGAGTTAAGGTCATGTGGCCTTCTCTTCCTCTCACCAGAACAAACATATGTTACATATAAATACAAAAAAAATACAATATTAGTACATACTAAACAGTTAATTATCTGTCTAATTGAATAACAATGAAAATATTGTCTAACAATAACTTACAATAAAATTAAATACAATTAAAATTAAACTAATGATAGAATGTATACATAAAGGAGTAACAGCTCGAATCTATTATACATAAAAAGAAAATAAAAAAGTACAAAGAAAGTAATAAACTAGGCTATAATGAATTAATCTATCACTTATTATACAAGGCATTAGGTAAATATATTGACAAATCTTAAAACTATTTTTATTAAATAATGAAAAAGCAAATTATTAATTTTTAAAAAGTAATATTAGTGAGTTGTTTCTGTTAATAGTTTTATTTTCAATTTGTTTCTGAAAGATGGTAAAGTTTGGCAGTCTCTGACATAGGGCGGAAGAGAATTCCATATTCTAGCAAGATAAACTTCAAAGATTTCGAATAATAGGCAGTGCGATGAGGAGGGATATAAAGGACACTGTGCTCAAGGGATCGGGTATCCAATTTATATGTATCAGAGAGTCTAGTGAAGCGGTGTGATAAATAATAAGGTAATGATGTGTGTAATATTTTATAGAGAACGCATAGGGAATGGATGGTTCTACGATCTTGTGGACGAAGCCATGACAATTGTTCCAGGGATGGTGTAACGTGATCAAAATCTGCGTATACCACAAATAAAACGTACGCAAGAATTATAAACACGTTGAAGTCTTTGGGTAAGAACAGTATTTGTCATAGACTGGCAAGCTTTACCATCTTTCAGAAACAAATTTAAAATAAAATTATTAATAAAAACAACTCACTAAGATTACTTTTTTTAACAATTAGGCCTAATATTTTTTTTAAAATATTTAATAAAATAATATTAAGATATGTCAATATGTTTACCTAATGCCTTATGTAGGCCTATAAGCGATAGGCATAGATTATTTCATTGCAGTTTATTTCTTTCTTTGTATTTTTACATCTTTTTATGTAGGCCTATAGGAAATTCGAGCTGTTATTCCTTTGTGTAAACATTCTTTCGTTGGTTTAACCCTTTAATTGGCAATGTACCCTATAGAAAACATCAATTGGTTCGATTTATTTAGTTTTATTAATGAAACAAGAAAACTAACAAGTAGTAATAACTTAAATGTAGGCCTATGTCGAATTACACAAAAAACCTAATAGGCTCCTAATAACAGTCGTGCGTGATTTGTTTTCAGTGTGGTCCGTCGCATTTAAATAACTGGCACGAGAAACTGGTGTTTTGCCAATTAAAGGGTTAATTTTAATTGTATTTAATTTTGTTGCATTATTAGACATTATTTTCATTATTGTTCAGTTTGACAGATAGGCTTAGGCCTAATTAATTGTTTAGTATGTACTAGTATTGTATTTATTTGATTTAAATGTAACATATGTTTGTCCTGGTGAGTGGAAGAGAAGGCCACATGGGCTTAACTCCACCACGCTAAATAAATCTAAATATTCTAAATTATATTCTAATACACGGCGTGCGCTTCTACGACTAAATAAATTAAGTAGGCCTATGAAATTTTGATTTTAGTTGTACAAGCACAAAAGAAATTGAAAAAAATTATAGCCTATCGTAATTATTTTTAGATACCCCGTGCGACTGAAAATTATATATATATTATATATTAGGCCATATATAAGTGGATTTAATTGATATTTTAACTTTATGCATGTGGCTAAACATTATTATTTTTTTTTACTTTTTCCATTGTTAGAGGCAATTTTTACTTTTGGATTTCAGATAAACCCCCACTTCTAAAGGTCGAATTTTGCTGAATTTTTAATAGCCTATCTACTTCGGTTTATTTTAATGGCATGCACTGGGTTTCGCTGTTCAAACATCGAAAACTACGACCGCTAGAGCGATTTTTAAGTTTTTGTTTTAGATGAACTTGTACATCTAATGGTTTTAGAATAAATAGCCTATACCGTAATAGATAGCGGCTAAACACTCTCGTCGTACCTGAAAAATTGTATGTAGCCTACAAATTTTCATGAAAATCGATTGAGTGATTTAGAAGTCTATAAAGGACAAACAAAGACAAATTTATTTATAGATATGACATATAACCTTATAAAATAAATGAATAGATTTGTAGCGAAAAAAAACACTAAATAAGTAAGCTAAAATCAAAATTATAAAGTGATATTAAAATATTTAATTAATTAATTTTATTTATCAAGTTTCACAATGATACAAAACATACCTATTCTTGCGCCCAATTAATCTACTGTCATTCTACTCCACATCTCTCTGTCATTCCAATCTCCATCGTTCAATCCAATAATCAATTTATTTATATATTAATTAAATAAAAATAAAACGTAGTGTTATTTGATTTTCATATTTATTATATAATTCAGTGACAGCTGTTTCGGTACACTGTACCTTCTTCAGACATCTTAACAAATTATGAATTGTGTTCCAACTGATCTAAGCGACAATACAACAATATTTATTTAATTATTTTAATTCAACAGAGGGGATTCATTCAAATAAAGTTGAGAATTTAACAGTTTGTTACTACTTCTCAATTTATTAATTTCTACAGCCTCCAAAAGATCTAACTTCTTACCCTTATCACAAACATGTAAAATTTGAAAATTTGGATCAAAACAATAGCCTCATAAAATTTTGAAATTTTACATGTTTGTGATAAGGGTAAGAAGTTAGATCTTTTGGAGGCTGTAGAAATAAATAAATTGAAAAGTAGTAACAAACTGTTAAATTCTCAACTTGATTTGAATGAATCCCCTTTGTTAAATTAAAAAAAAATCAATAAATATTGTTGTATTGTTTTTTACATCAGTTGGAACACAATTCATAATTTGTTAACATGTCTGAAGAAGGTACAGTGTACCGAAACAACTGTCACTGAATTATATAGCCTAATAAATATGAGAATAAAAAGAAACTACGTTTTATTTTTATTTAATTAATAAATATGGATTTTCATCAAGTAACTCAATTGAGAATTTATTTATTTATTCTAATTCATTCATTCTTTAACATGAAGGTTATTATTGTAAGTTTTAAAAATGTTTTTATGAACTAAAAAAGCAAAAAAAAATATTTTACACAAATTGCATAACGCTACAGTGTGTTTCATCAGATAAGATACAATACTGACGTGTATAATGGCACGAAACGCTGTAAATCACATAATATTTATGGATATGTTCAGAAGTTAGTATTTGTCGATGAGCAGAATTATGTTTTATTTTTATAATCAATTGAGTTGGTGTTTACTTGATCAAAATCCATATTTATTGATTAAATAAAAATAAAACGTAGTTTTATTTGATTTTCATATTTATTATGTAGGCTAATTCAGTGACAGCTGTTTCGGTACACTGTACCTTCTTCAGAAAAAAACTACGTTTTATTTTTATTTAATCAATTTTATTTTTATATTGTGAAAACGATCGCTCGATAATACAAAAGTCATTGGTGAATACTTAGGCAGAAAATAAAGATCAGGTACAAAATATGTTAGGCCTATATAAAATATGTAGACACACAAAACTAATTTTAATACACAACATTTTGTTAATTTATAACTTAGGGCCTATCTATCTATAATTTACCAATAGCATAACTTATGCCTATAAGATAGGCCGATAGCGAGGAGATACTAAAGGACAACACGCACACACTGTTGAGTAACACTAAGAAATTGGGACTGGAAGTAAATATCAATAAGACTAAATACATGGTCACACGTAGAAATATATAAGGGCCTATATAATGGAAATGGACAGCTAATGACAAATGAGGGAAATTTTAAGGAAGTGGCTGAATTCAAATACCTAGGAACAATAATCACAAATAGCAATGAGATGCACAAAGAAATTTAACGTAGGTTCAATTCTGCATATGCGTGCTATTATGCATTGCAGAGACTCTTGATTCCCCAACTCCTTTCAAAAAACGTTAAGCTGAAAATATACAAACTATTATTCTACCAGTTATATTATATGGGTGCGAAACATGGACTCTTACTTTAAGGGAGGAAAGGAGATTACGAGTATTTGAGAATAAAGTAGGCCTACTTAGGAAAATTTTTGGACTAAAGAGAGATGAACAGACAGGTGAGTGGAGAAGACTACATAACAATGAACTTCATGGTCTTTATAGGAAGCCAGATATATAATAAGAACAGTTAAGTCTCGTAGACTGCGATGGGCAGGACATATGGCACGTATGGGGAATGAAAGTCGTGCATGGAAGCTTCTTGTAGGAAAGCCAGAGGGAAAACACCCAGTTGGTAGACCAAGAATGAGGAGGGAGAATAACATTAACTATGATTTGAGGGAAGTAGATTATACAGAGAATGATTGGAAAACATTAGCTCAGGATAGGGATGAATGGAGAGCTTATGTCCGCACGGCCATGAACCTACGGGTTCGATAGTGCCAGTGAGTAAGTAAGTAAGATAGACAAATAATGACTGCAGAATATATTAACTGTTGTTGGAACTTCGGGTAACTGGACCCTATTTTGAATTTGTTGTTCTTTCTTCTTTTAATGATGGGACTTGAATTTGGTTTAATTACAGTGATTATCATTAGTGTTGTAACTATGCAATAGCATTGTTATTTTATTCAAATATGAAACATCTTCATAATTTATAAACTTTTCTTACATAACAAGAAAGGTCCATTTTAACTTCCATATTCCGGTAACGTGGATCCCAGAGTCCATCCTATCCTTCAGACTATTTTAAGTTTATTTAGCCTAATTTATTAATTTATACAGACAGGCACAAATTAATCTGAAAATATTTAAGACTGATCGTAATTAAAAAGCGTTGATATGTATTTAATGTTTTTGAAAAATTATCGTTGATTACAAAATTCAGGCGTCATTCACTTGAATCTGCTTTTAGGCCTATACATAGCACCCTTATTGATAAAATATAGGGCTACGTATTCGTGTAAAGGGACCCAGATCAATTTTAACCGAATTCCTTTGTTATATTTAATTATTTTATATAGCAGCCACCACACATAATATCAAACCAAACCCGTGGTGTGTTAAAAAAACATCTAGCCCTACATATAATATATTTTGGAATTGTTTCAACATTTGTAGGACTGTATTCAATAGCAAAAGTTAAGAATAAATTCTAAGCTTGAAATACTTTTAAATGGTCGTTTTCATAAATATCTCAAATAAATCCTTCGCACAAATAATGAAAGAAACTGGCCTTGAACACGTCGAAGTTGATGAGGGGAAGAAATTAAAAATATTTTCTGTTCCAAGACAGCACCAATTAAAAAAAATATTAACAGGATCAAATCAAACGAAGGAACTCCCCCAATATACATATATAGTCAAGGCCTAAATTTTCTTTTGTTCTTTAATGTGTAGGCCTAAGAACTTCTGAACTTATTCCTTTAAAGATAGGCCAGGCATTCTCTAATAAGATTAGGCCTGTTCTCAATAACATACTGAGAAGAAGATAGCCTATAAATTAAGTAAAAACATAAAAATCAGAACAATTAGATTAAAATTATAAGAGGACCGTATTCTGAAATAATTTTGAATTAAAAACCGGCAGGTCGACGTAACTTGGGGCGTTAGAAATTAAGATGATTGGATATGATGTCGAGGAAGACTTGAGAACTCTGGGAGTTAAACGATGGAGGAATAAAGCACACGATAGAAGAGAATGGTCAATTATTACCATGACTATACTAAAAGGGTTGTGAAATC
The DNA here is from genome assembly GCA_030220185.1 of Diploptera punctata. Classification (NCBI taxonomy): domain Eukaryota; kingdom Metazoa; phylum Arthropoda; class Insecta; order Blattodea; family Blaberidae; genus Diploptera; species Diploptera punctata. The sequence goes on along the minus strand of JASPKZ010007241.1, from coordinate 363,944 downwards.
ACAGAAGAAGGAGAAAAAGAAGAAGATTACTGAGAAATTGAAACAAAAATAAATATTTACAGATCATACAAAACAATAATCAAAATGTATTCTAATCTTGATAATATTTTTTAATATAGCCTATTTTAATATACAGTCTATTATGTTTTGGACCAAATTATTTATTTTGTTGCTGAACTATGTTAAGTTTTAATAGAAATCTTTATAAATAAAAATTCAGCCCATTTAGCCTATGTTTATGCTAATAAAACTCGAAGAGTAGTCATAGGCCCACATAGACTACAGATCTTCAGGTACGAAGAGTGTTTAGTCGCTATCTATTATTCTCTAAAGTCACTAGGTGTAGAAGTTCACCTGAAACGAAAATTTAAAAATCCCTCTAGCTGTCTCAATTTTTTATGTTTCACAACAAAACTCAATATATAGCCTATATGCTATTAAAATAAACCGATATAGATATTGTACAAAAATAATCGAAATCCGGTCATTAGAAGTGGTGATTTACCTGAAATCCGAAATTAAAAATTGACTAGCAACCGCCATGTTGGTTCGTTGCAATGTATACCAGACAATTTAATTGACTCGTAAGTTTCTTTTAACGTATTCAACTAAAGATAAAAACACATAGGCCCTATTTCATTTATTTAGGCATAGCGGCATACGCCGGGCATTTAACTTACTAGTGTTCAATAAAATATTAAGAAAAAAGTCTCAAAATAAATAAAAAATCATAATGGACATATTAGGTTTAAGTTCTATTCCCAAATTCCTCCTAAGTTTAAAGATGCTATGTCAAGCCCATAATTGTTTCGAAAACATACTATGCGAAATAGTTAAAATATAGGCCTACTGGGCCTAACTACTAACTCATTGGCATTATTGAACCCGTAGGTTCATTGCCACGCGGACATAAGCCATCCACACATCCCTATCCTCAGCTAATGTTTTCCAATGATGCCCTGTATAATTCACTTCCTTTGTATAAGAATAGGCTAATTAACCCTTAAATTGGCAAAAGACAAATGTCTTATTTGAATGTGGCGGACCGCACTGAAAACCGAAGCTTTTATAACTATTATTATTAGGTATTTTGTACAATTAGGCACACATTTAAGTGGTTTCTTTTCGTTCTAAATTGGCAAAAGACAAATGTCTTGTGCAGTTATTTGAATGTGGCGGACCGTACTGAAAACCGAATCTTTTACGACTGTTATTATTACGTATTTTGTATAATTAGGCACACATTTTAGTGGTTTCTTTTCGTTCGTTTTCTTCTGATTTTATATAATTGTAGGCTTTCACGGCCGGAGTCTTGATCCATATTTGGTTCGTCTTCCGGGCTTATAGGCCGTGGTCTGGTTGTCTTTTGGTTCGTCTTCCGGGCTTATAGGCCGTGGTCTGGTTGTCTTCGAAGACAACCAGACCACGGCCTATAAGCCCGGAAGACGAACCAAATATGGTTCTTCTGATTTATTTAAAATATTAAATTAATTAAACCAATTCATGTATCCAAAAGGATACATTACGAATTTAAAGGTTAAAAATATTAAATTATAATAAAATCAAATGAATAGAACAAAATAAGTAATAGGCTATGTTTACTAGATTGTTATAGGCGAGTTTAGGGGAATATGAATAACAAGATGGTGGACACTACCTGAGAACAGCGTCCTCCTCCCTCGCGCACCACAAGTAACTCCTCTGTCCAGTCCAGCGAGTCTCTTCCAACCGGTTTCCACATTCCCCATCTTTTTTCAATGATTTACTCCATCGCCATATATCGTACGTTTTTAATTAAACGAGCCCTTATTACCGCCTGTCTGTCTTTAGCTCTGCTTCAAGAGGTAAATTACGTAAATGAGACAATTTATTTTCTAGTTTACATCAAGCGCATGTAATTAAAATTACAAATAATGTGGCTAATCTTTAATAATTTACTGATTACTTTTGTAAGATATAAGCTTGTTCAAAATGACCATCATCGGCCTTAAGGGGCCTCTTTCGTCTTAAAGTAGTTGTTCACGCTATCTCTTCAATGGATAGCCTGTATTTCTTTTTTTAAATTTTGTATTATAGTTGCTACGGTTTTCAGCGGTAAGCAACAGATCTCAGGGTTGTGAACTTTTTATAAGCAAAATAACAACGTACAAATATTACACGCTTTATATTAGCTTGACCTGTATCTATGTAACTGAATCTTTTAACGCGATTTTCACCCACTTAAAATCACTGGATCGAATTGAAACTTTGCATACTTGTAAAGGACCCGTGACAATATAATAATTTCATATTTTGTTTCTAAAATCACGGCCAGAATCATCAGAAAATCAAAAAAAGTGTCTTTGTATCTATGTAACGGAATTTTTGAACACGATTTTTACCCACTTAGAAACATTGGAGTTTTAGAGTTTTATTTTAGTTTACATATAGGCCTATATAGCCTATATATATCCATCATATTTGCCACATAGGATTGCCTCTGGTCCCGAGGGTCGCGGGTTCAAACCCGGCCGGGGTCGATGGATTTTTTTAGCATGGAAAAATCCAAGGAGCAAGTCCTCCGGGAGGGACTTTAAGCCGTGGGTCCCGAGCCTGAAGATTTTCAGGCTCGTAAAAGATCCTTAAGTCTGAATAAAAAGGCATCTAAACAAAATTTACCGATTTTTCCGTCCTAGTACTACCTTGGTTTTCCTAGATGTCAGTATGAGGCGGAACGCTGACCACGGACCACTCAAAACAAGTGTAACTAAAATTAGTATGGTTCAAATTCTTCCCTGTAGGGGAGAGCGCCTAAATCTGTGTTAAGTGAAACATGGGCTTACAGATACAAGAAGATTAGGCCCTATAGTGTAGGACAGCTTTCGATATCCTACAGTCTGACATTTATTTAATGTGATCTCTCCAGTTTGTTCTGTATTTTTTAACTATAGATGTAGGCCTAATTGTTTCTAAATCTAATTCGTATCTAATATCACTGATCAACATAATTTTTGTCATGAATACCAATAGTTATACTTAATGCAGTTTTTTATCGTGTTTTCAAATATGTATTCGGAAATTCTCCATCACACACATTTTTTTTATTTCAATTCCAATTAATGGATTTAAATAATTATTTTCTGCTTAACAAACATTAAAGGGATTACGTCAAAATCAAAACATGCAGTGGTGCACCCTGACTTGCAATCTGCAATGAGACCAGTTCCACACTGCGAAGAATTGCCCATACCAAATCCTCCAGAACATGTGACATTAGATGAAGAGAGCTCAGATTCTGATGGAAGTAAGGAAGAAGAAGAAACAGATTTTGGTGATACAACTTTTGAACAAAGCTGTTCATCTGAGCCTCATTTATTGACTCAAGAAGATCTTAACGATCTCATACGAGGTTTAAAGTTATCCAAAAACCAGTCTGAAATGCTTGGTCCCCGGCTAAAAGGATGGAATCTCTCGGAAACCTTGCGTGAAGGAGAAAAACCGATATCATATTTGAATTCAGAAGAAAACATACTATCAGAATCACGTATTTTTCTTTCTGAGAGAAAAAAAAAAGTTTATTTTTTGTTGCTCAGAGTATTTAGAACTATGTTCATTTTTTGGTCTAGTATTTACAAGTATAACCACATAGGTCTACGTCATCAGCATACTGGTGTTCTTCCAAACAATTCGTGTTACGGTTTCAATGAAACGTTATCGGTCCATCAATTTCTAGTCATCCCAAAGAGATCTTCCATTGAGGACGGTATTGTAGCATGACTTTTTGAAGTAGGCCTATATTACGATTCATTCGTTGCACATGAATTTTCCACTGAAACTGGTATTTATTTATAAATTGTGAGATTGGTTGTAATTTAAATGCTTGCATGATACCTATAGGCCTATTAATTTCATTTGCGGTCCATGCGAGTATATCCTTGTGTTGGTATAAAAAACCTTTTTTTCAGTAGCCGTTATTCTGCTGATATCATTATTCCTCGTGGTCCATGCTTCACTCACATAACATAAGTTAGTAAGTATCCTAATGCCTGATACAAATCGGGAATGGGAATCAATATCAATGACCGTTTACTGCACAATTTATTATTCACTGATTAGGCCTACCAGATTACAATAGGACAAAATAAAGAAGATATCAAATAATGATTAGAAAGTTTTAGATGCATTTGAGGTATCTTAAGATAAATTATATTAAAACAATATAATAATAATAATAATAATAATAATAATAATAATAATAATAATGCTTTATTTTAGCTGGCAGAGTTAAGGCCATAAGGCCTTCTCTTCCACTCAACCAACGAATAATAGAATTATACAAAAATTATATAGGCCTACATATTACAATTTGAAGATATTATTAAATTACAGACTAAACAAAATACAATGATGATGTAATCTAATACTAGCTAATACTAACAAAAAACACAATATAATAAAATTAAAATGATATAGGGGCCTAATATAAAGTAAGTAGCTTCCTAGATGATTATTAATGGAATGCTCTATATAGTTGTTATGCAGTTAATGTTTTCATTGTGTGGAACTTAAGATATCAGTTAATTTGTATTTAAATAATGATAGCGATTGACAGTCCCTGACATGACTGGGAAGTGAGTTCCATGCTCTAGTCATAGATATTGTGTAAGATTCAGAGTATAGACAGGTCCTGTGTTGTGGTATCAAAAGTAAAGAAGAGTTTTATGATCTTGTTCCTAAATTGTGATGAGCCGATAAATTTTGAAAATGGTAATCGGAGGAAATTCAGACCTACAAATAAATAACATGGTAATTAAATGTATTGAAGAATTTAAATATCTTGGTTCTATAATAGATAAATCTGGTAGGTCTAATTGTGAAAAATATATTATTAAGAGTAAATTGTCCAAGGAAGGCGATTAATCCCTGAATGCTCTTTTATGGAATATAAATCTGACCAGCAAAACAAAAAAAGTGATTAAGCAGCTGGTGTATGAAACGGTTGTGGAAACCGAAGAAAACCCTAGAATTGCCGTCGCTGCTCAGGCCATTGCAGATATGACAAGAATCTTCGAACGAACACGACAATCAATGGTCAGACGACGTACTGCGTGCATAGGCCTACAGGCCAATGGTCGTCGTGCATTCGAGCAATTCCTGAGAAGCTACTGCTGTAGGCCTAAGTAGCATGTTAAACTATCTACCATGTAAATCATCCCTAACATTAGAGTCTGACCAACGGATCTGTGCCCCCGTAAGACATGCGAACTAAACACAAATTCCTTTTCTGCCTCGGTAAATCAGTTTCCTCCCTGCATTTCTATCTCTCTCTTTTCTTCCGCCCCTCCTACTACTCACACTTTTGAGCCTTCTTGCGGGACAGGTTATTTGCACTTGCAGTCCAGTGTTGTCAACTCAACATGAACACTGTAGCACTGGGTGGTGAAAGAAATATTACTCCATCCATAATAATTCTGCCCGAGGGCAGGTCCTTCACTTTACTAGGGAATTGTAGTTGTGGTAGCTTCCTGTTGCTTTCCACACCGGTGAAGGATGATGATGGTGATGATGATAATGATAAGGATGATCTTGATGATGATGACCATATGATTTCGAAAACCTTTTGGGCCTGGGCCTTAAAGTTTTCCTGACATTTGACTTACAGGTGAGGAAAAAACCCGATAAAAACCTCACCCAGAAAAACTGCTCCGACCGGGGAACGAACCCGGACCCGCTGCGTGACAAGGCAGCACGCTACCTCGAGAATACAGCAGTTGACGAAATATTACTAAGCAAATGATAAAAGGCAACAGCGTCATTAGACCTACTTAAATATGAAGAAGTAATAATTGACCTTACATTATTCAATATTCAAGATCCATGACACTGTTTGGGAGAAGTTTGGCAACATCACTACTAGGAAAGTTATCCTGGCTGCTGTTTGACGTGGTGGGAGGGGAGTGCATGGTATGGAGTGAGTACAAGCTTTAATTTTTCTGAAAACGACTGCAGCGCTAAAGATGCACAGATCTGTTGGTCCGATAATAGACTATAAGTTGACTTCAGAGACCATGTGTTCATTATCGAAATGTAACTTATTTAATCAATCAATTGAGTTGGTGTTTACTTGATGAAAATCCGTAGGCTATTTATTAAAATTAAAATAAAACTTAGTTTTATTTGATTTTGATATTTATTAAAATATAATTCAGTGACAGCTGTTTCGGTACACTGTACCTTCTTCAGACATGTTAACAAATTATGAATTGTGTTCCAACTGATCTAAGCAACAATACAACAATAATTTATTTAAATATCTAAATTTAACAAAGGCGATCCATTCAAATCAAGTTGAGAATTTAACAGTTTATTACTACATTTCAATTTATTTATTTCTACACCTCCAAAAGGTCAAACTTCTTACCCTTATCACAAACATGTAAAATCTCAAAATTTGGATCGAAACAATGATTAAATTGGAATAGGTGTTTAGCAAATTTTGAATATTCTAAATTTCTGTTATATGCTCTCATGTGTTCCTTTATCCGAGAGATAAAAGGTCTACTAGTTTGTCCTATATAAGCTTATACATTGTCACATGTGCCACACTTCCAATTTATATACACCTGATAATTTTTCTTTTTTTATTTCGATTTTATTGTTTTTTATTATAGGCCTATTTTGTAAAGTTTTGTTAGTTTTGAATGCCACATTAATGTCCAACGTTTTAAAGTGTTTTATTTTATTTGAAAGTGGGCCTATGTATAACATTATGACATATTTCTTTATGTTTTCTTTGGATAAAAGAAAAACATTGTTAATTGCTTTTTTATACTGAATTTTTTAAAATTAAATATTCTATAATTTTGGGGTCATAGTTATTATTAATAGCTAATTGTTTAATAATATTCAATTCATTATTTATTTGATGTTATCTACCTCCTGTATTAGTTTGAAAAAAATAGTTTCGGAACACTCATCATCATCTGCATTCATGGATTAGGTCTGTTGACCCGTTCCGACTTCAGCCCATCTCTTTCTAGGTCTGCCCACATCTCGGGTGCCTTTAGGTTTGTATTTTGTTATTTGTTTTGGATATCTATCTTCATTCATTCTGTCTATGTGTTGCTTCCATTTTTGTCTATATGTAGGCCGTATCTATTTTATCAGTTATTGCAAATATTTCAAGTTCCTGTCTTATTTCTAAATTGGTTTAAGAGACCATTACTTGCTTTCAGTCATCTGATAACTCTCTTAATTTAGAAATTCAATTGATAAATTCATTTGTTGAAATTCTTTCAATAACAATTGGTATAAATCTGTGATTAGCCCCACAAATTTCTTGATTCTGCCTTCCTTAGTGCACCCTTCGGAGCACTCTGTAAATAATACTACATTACAACGCTTCTCTGGGTGAAATATAAAATTAGTTTTCGTCATGCAATGCTTAAAAGTTTCCTTGTGAGTCCCGTGAAAGTGAAAATTCAATAAAAAGTATGGAAAGTAAGAGAGAGAAAAGATAATGCAGACAACACGTCACGTCTAAAGGTTAATGAAAACAAGTAATTTATTTTACATCTAATTAGACACATTTCATTACGTAACAAATATCGTAAAAAAACTCGCCGAACCTTGTCGGGAATGCAACTCAAGGATTTTTAATGCTCCAACTGTATTATACTAAGTAAATCACTTTATAGCAAAATGACAAGCCATAATGGCTGTTGATATACCTATATAATACATTTACACAATTTATCTAATGACAATTTTTTGTAGTTACAAAAACAGGAATGACATTATTTATTGGACTAGAAACATAATTTTAAGGAGACAGCTGACGGAAATGTTGCTATGCTCTTGTTAAGTGTCTTGAGATACATTTGTTTATCTCCAAGTGCCAGCCATTTTAATCAATATAACGGGACAAGATAAATAACTTTCAAAGGGAATGGCATGAAGTACCGCTCTTAGAAATTTATGTATTTTTGCATGCTAATCATATCAGATGATGACTTCTATCTAATAAGAGATAATGTTATTAGTTTGGTATTAATAAAATAAGGACAGGGAGCTGTAAATTATTTCTATAATATTTAGGGATGTTCCGCACAGTAACAAAGTAGTTTTAAGGCATTATGTCTTGGTGCAGAACTTCGGACTTGCGCTAGTTAGACTTTCCATGGTAAAATAAATTTTGTCATGGAATTTCATGTATGGTCACACGTAGAAATATTTACATTATATAGGCTAATGGAAATGGACAGCTAATGACATGAGGGAAATTTTGAGGAAGTGGCTGAATTCAAATAGGCCTACCTAGGAACAATAATCACAAATAGGAATAAGTGCAGAAAGAAATTAAACATAGGCTCAATTCTGGAAAGGTGTGCTATTAGGTCTATGCATTACAGAGACTCTTGATGTCCCAACCCCTTTCAAAAAACGTTAAACTGAAAATATATAAAACTAATATTCACCCAGTTATAGGCCTATTATATGGATGCGAAACATGGAGTCTTAATGTAGGCCTAAGGGAGGAAAGGAGATTACGAATATTTTGAGAATAAAGTTCTTAGGAAGTTTTTTGGACCAAAGATAGATGTAGGCCTACAGACAAGTGAATGGAGAAGACTACCCAACAGTGAACTACATGGTCTTTATAGGAAGCCAGATATAATAAGAACAGTTATGTATCGTAGACTGCGAAGGGTAGGACATGTGGCACGTATGGGCAATGAAAAATCTGCATGGAAGCTTCTTGTAGAAAAACCAGAGGGAAAACGCCCAGTTGGTAGACCAAGAATGAGGTGAGAGAATAACATTAACTACGATTTGAGGGAAGTAGATTATACAGGGAATAATTGGAAAGCATTAGCTCAGGATAGGGATGTATGGCGAGCTTATGTCCGTGCGGCCATGAACCTACAAGTTCGATAGTGCCAGTGAGTAAGTAAGTAAGTAAGTTTTATGGAAATGTTACCCATCTGGGGTAACACAACTCCGCCTTCGAGGCGCCCCAACCTCATAAAATGCTAAATGAGGTCTATAGTATGGATGATGATGGATTTATTTCGATCTCATGTTAGAATTGGTCTATTTTTTACTGGGTGTTCCTAAATTTCTTCGTCTTAGTGGATTGCAGGGAAGAATCTGTTACGAGACTCTGTTGTTATCCATTCTATTGATGTGGACCATCCATTCGTCGCTGTATTATGCAATCTAATCTAATAGTTTGAATATAGGTCTTTTTAGTTTTGTTCGTATGCCCGTACTTTCATTTATTTTCCGATCTGCTTTTGTAGGCCTATAGCCAGCCACACCTCTCAAAAACCTCATAGCCTATCTGAAAATTATATTCTTCTTTCCTGGTTTTTGGTTAAGACCCAGTGTTCCGATCCATATTGTAGTGTTTCAACCGCCATTGTTTTATAAAATGTTAAAAGTGTCTACTTTCTAGTTCCTTTGTAAAAGAAAAAAGTAAAGTGATCCCACAACAGACCCGGAGGCCCTTGGGCTAGTAGGAGGTTAAGGCTCCCACTTTTTCTAGACAATCGGCACTTTATGTCAGCCGGGTTGTCAGCCCTGCGTGACGGCCGCCTTTACCCCCAGAACAAGCGTCTGTTACTCATTTCCGTTAGAGGCTGAGTCGATCCCAGGACCATAGTGCAGCCAGAAGGTTTGGGTCAGTTTAAAAATCCTGACCCCAACGGGACTTGAACCCTCGACCCTCCGGCTTGTAGCCCAGTGCCTTAACCACTACACTATGGCGTGCCCCCTAGTTCCTTTGACAATTCGTTTTATGGTGCCACACATATCATTAGGCCTACATTTATGCTCTGTATTTATTTTGTTTGCAATGTCCTTGCTTTTTTATATGACACACTGTATCCCAGATAATTAAAATTGTTCATTTGTTCTATTGTTTTATTTATTAATGATGTTTTCATGCTTAGCGGTCCATACACTCGAAAAGCTAAAATTTTTCGTTTTATATCAGTTATTTAGAATTCTACAACACATGTTTAGAATTATTATCCACGTGGTTTAAACCTGTTGGTTGTCCAAAATCAGGAAGTTAAAAGCAAACTTCTCATCTTTTAGGTCTTCCTGCAATTCTATTTCCTTGAGGTGTAAACTGTAATAATAATTAAGGCATTATATTATGTTTAATTATTTTAATATAGAGTCTTCATCCGCTTTTATGGTCCTCAATTTTTGTTGTTATTACTTATTGGAAATATTTAATTGTCCCATAATGGTTGTAATTTTCACCAGGTCTGCAAGTAGGCCTATGTAATCAGCTGCTCCTCTTAAACATTTAATCTCTGCTGTTTCTATTTTTCTTCTCTCTGATCTGTTAATGGCCCGATTCTCACTGCCATATATCAGTGCTGGCACTATCTCTTTATAGCCTACAATTTCATAAATCTCTCTCTCTCTCTCTCTTAGTTCGTTGTCTAAGGAGTATATCATGGTACCACACATCACACATGTTAATTTCACAATATCCATCAAGTAATTAAATTAGAGATAAGTTCATATGAAATAAAATTATGTAAGCCATATATTATGAGGATTGATTTGTTTTAAAGAATTCATATCGAAATTCCGTCTTCAGCTACGCTTCGGTCGTAAATATTTCCTTAGGCAATATAACAAAGTTCAATATAGGGCATACTATGTTCTATTAGTAGATTTTTATTAGGGCCTATTCTTTTATATCTTGTACTTTATTTACCAAGTCAATTATTTAATCAAATTATAGGTTATTATTATTATTATTGTTATTATTATTAGGCTATTACTATTATAATTATTATATAGAGGTTACTTTAACCTTGGTATAGAGGAAGAGAAGACCTTACGGTCTTAACTCCAGCAGGTAAAATAGAAAAAAATAGGCCTAAATAAATAAACACGCAGAGAAATGATTTATTCAACGTACTACAAAAAGAGTGAAGCGAAAAAAAAAATACTGGATTCATTCGGAAAACGTCACTTTCAATTTTTTTAAATCAATAAATTATATTCCTCGTATTGTGGACTCGAAGTATAGCTTTCCCACCAATGTATTTTATAATTATTCTAATTATAATACAATTAAATACCCCGGACAATTTTTAAACAACGCGTAATCTAAAAAAAAAAATCTTACTTTTTCTTCCATCCAATTTCAATAGATGTGAAATGTCATTGATTTTCTATTTATTTGTGTCTTCTGTGGACTTTTTTATTTATAAAATTCCTTCTTCTTCTTCTCCTTCTTCTGCTTCTACTTCATAAAATTACGCCTTTTGACCTGTTTTCACATAAAGTGGGATTTAAAGAATCTTCCCATCTAGTAAATGGGTGTCCAACACTTCTATGTCCTATTGGTTTGTACTTTAATAACAGCTGAGGGATTCTATCTGTAGGCATTCTTTTAACATGTTCATACCAGTTGTTTCTTATATTGTCAATCCTATTTGTTAAATTTAAAACATTTAAACCTTTTCTTATATCTTAATTTATTTTTCTGTCCAAAATTGTCACACCTGCTACTGAACGTAAGAACTTCATTTCTGCAGTTTCTATTTTCGTTCTGTCTGAACGGTTAAGAGTCCAATTTTCCCTTGCATATGTTAGGACAGGCAATGCGGTAATTTTATAAAATTTTAATTGTGTACTCCTCAAAGTTTTATTTTTTAGTGTCCGTTTTATAGTGACTGTTCCTATTTCAATAAAACTATTAAAAGTGTTGTATAGTCTAACACACGTGAGTTATTAAAATTTAATTGAGTAATTAACAGTCTTTTTTACATTACGGCTACTCTGCAAAAGGCAAGACATTGTTGTGATCAAATACATTATTACTGTTACTAAAAAACGTTAAGCTGAAAATATATAAAACTATTATTCTACCAGTTATATTATATGGATGCGAAACATGGACTCTTACTTTAAGGGAGGAAAGGAGATTACGAGTATTTGAGAATAAAGTTCTTAGGAAAATTTTTGTACCAAAGAGAGATGAACAGACAGGTGAATGGAGAAGACTAGATAACAGTTAACTACATGGTCTTTATAGGAAGCCAGATATAATAACAACAGTTAAGTCTCGTAGACTGCGATGGGCAGGACATGTTGCGCGTATGGGGAATGAAAGACGTGCATGGAAACTTCTTGTAGGAAAGCCAAAAGGAAAACGCCCAGTTGGTAGACCAAGAATGAGGTGGGAGAACAACATTAAATATGATTTGAGGGAAGTAGATTATACAGGGAATGATTGGAAAGCATTAGCTCAGGATAGGGATGTATGGAGAGCTTATGTCCGCGCGGCCATGAACCTACGGGTTCGATAGTGCCAGTGAGTAAGTAAGTAAGTAGGCCCTACTACCAATAAGGGTCTACCATTATTTATAGTTCTATTATTGTTATTATTATAGGCCTAATGATAATAATGATAATAATAATAATAATAATAATAATAATAATAATAATAATAATAATAATAATAACCATCATCGTCAAAGATTAGACTTGTTCGCCTGTTCCAACTCAAAATTGACCTTGCATTATTATTATTATTATTATTATTATTATTATTATTATTATTATTATTATTATTATTATTATATATATATAAATAAAATTATACGTGGATTCAGGGAATCAATGAAACTAAAGGGAATGGGAAATAGAAGAAGATATATGGATGAACAGACAAGAATGGAAAAATGTGTTGAATCAAATGTGTAGTTAACTGTGAACATGGGTACCGGAAAAATGTATATTCATTGTAAAAACCGGAATAATAAAAAAATATTATTATTAGGCCTATTATTATTATTATTAAAACCTTGTTTATAATTTGTGAATGTATAACCGCAGATGCAACTTAGAAATGGTGCAAACAGTTTTCATTGTAGCAATGGTCTGAGAAATTAATATTTTAGTTGAAAAGAGATAAGGCAAGGCTAGATTTTCAATCCGCCATTTGTCGTACCGGGAATGGAGAAAGGCGTTTACCGGGGAATCGTGGCTGCAGCTGCCGCTATTTCTAAGTCTAACCACGCGACCATTCAGCGGTAAGCAATGGCGACTCTATCTCCACCCATTCACTTAACAAATTTTTAAAATCAGTGGGCTTAAGCTTTGCAAACATGTAATTTCATATCAAAGTTTTAGCAAACGTGACATTTTATATGGTTATTTAAAAAAAGTACGCTTGTTCTAGTCGCATACTTTTAATAAAAACATCCTTTTTTTTTGTAAGTTACGTAAAATACTTTATGCCTAGTGTTTAATTTAATAAGCAATTTTAAAGTGTATGCATATATGTTTCTTTACTTTCCTGTTTACACTTCATTGCCAGGGTACCAATTCGACACTTATCTCCATTTAGGCCTATACAAAGCTAAATAGTTTTTTTATTAAGATTTTAAGATTTTAAGATTTATTTAGCCTGGTGGAGTTAAGGCCATGTGGCCTTCTCTTCCACTCACCAGGACAAACATATATTACATCAGAATATAACAATCTTAATTAACTCTAATATTAAACACTAAGTAAAAATTTGATGAAAAGATAATATCTAATATATTACGATCTATAATACAACCAGTTAATATTAGTTAAAATTAAGACTAAAACTAATAATAAAATGTATACAAGCAAGACATATTAAATTGTCCCTGTCTAATGTATATAAAAAACAGGAAAATAATGAGATATAGAAAACTAATTTTACGATTATACAATATTTAAAACAAAACAAATAAAAATATTTGTTATTCTTAATATTATTTACATAAATAATTAAATATATTAATATTGCTAAAAGAATACTATCAGTGAGGTGTATAAGTTAGTTTGTTATTAAATAATTCTTTAGTTTGTTTTTGAAGGATGTTATAGTTTGACAGTCTCTGACATAGGATGGAAGGGAATTCCATGTTTTGGTAAGTGAGACCGTAAAAGATAATGAATAATATACAGTCTGATGAGGCGGGATATTATTCATTTGAATAGGAGATGAACTGAATTATGTCTTATATTAGTCAGCTGATATGTAGAATTTTTAGATGACAGCCAGAAAATTGAAAAGCCAACATAAACATTCTTTTATAGTAGGCCTATATTACAATACGACATTGGGAAGTGGTGTTTGCAGAAGTGAGGAAAAGATTAAAAACCGAGCGATAGCTAAGTTTTTAATCTCCGAGATTCTGTAAAACACTTCACAAATGTGCGTTCTACATCATTTTTTGTACAATGGTGTTTTCAAAATAATAAATAATAGTAAAATAATAACATCTTTCTAGGAAATATTTACATTCATTATAATGGGGAGGACATGTGGTACGAATGGGAAACGAATGAGAGGCATGTAAACTTGTTGTTGTGAAACCAGACGGAAAGATTCCAGTAGGTTGCTAAAAATAAATGAGATAGGAGAATAGCATTAACCATGATTTAAGGGATGCAAATTGTTCAGAGTATGATTGGAAATTTTGGGCTCAAGTTAGATAGGCCTATGTATGGAGGGCTTATGTCCGCGCGGCCATGAACTTATGGGTTCGATAGTGAGTTAGTTAGTTGTCTATGTCTTTATCTATGTATCTATACTGGCGTAGCACATTGTAGAGTCATAGATTCTCCTTTGAAAGTAGTTACTAGATCAAGTTAATTTTTTATTTGACTTATTTGCTCCTAGACGTCATGGATGGCATGCGGTCAACGCACCGACCCAATGAGCCATCTAACAGACAACTAAGGTTCATTACTAGGGCGTTGATGTCGGTAAATTTTACTTAGAGGCCTCTTTATTTAGTTAGTTGTGCACTTCATAATTTCCTATGATTTAGGGTCAGTTTCACCAACAGAGGTAACTGTATTACGCCAGTTTTCCCCATATATAATAAATAGCTTAAACTGGCGTGATACAGTTACCTCTGTTAGTGAAACCGACCCTTGGAGCTTTATGGCAAGTTAAGTCGGCCGCGGTGGACTAGTGGTTATGCTCCTTGCCTCTGGTCCCAAAGATCGCGGGTTCAAACCCGGCCGAGGTCGATGGATTTTTTTAGCATGGAAAAATCCAAGGAGCCGTGGGTCCCGAGTCTGAAGATTTTCAGGCTCGTAAAAAATCCTTATGCCTGAATGAAAAGGCCTCTAGGCAAAATTTACCGAATTTTCCCGTCCTAGTACTACCTTGGTTTCCTAGATGTCAGTATGAGACGGAACGCTGACCACGGACCACTCAAAATGACATCTAATACGAAAAAAAGTGTAACAAAATTAATATGGTTCAAATTCTTCCCTGTAGGGGGAGAGCGCCTAAATCTCTGTAAAGGGAAAACATGGGCTTACAATATACATAGGCCCTAATTGATTTATCTTTTTTTTCTGGAAATTCTTACGTAAAAAATCTACTGTTATCTCATTTTTTAGCACAACAAAAACAAAGAAAATATTGAAGATTTTATTTTCTTTCTTCTAAAAGTAGATGATATTATATTTCATAACTGCCCAGTAAGAATACTGCAAAGCTTTTCAGGAACAACAATTTGAAGGAAAAGGGTAAAAATAATCCCTTGCATCCTGCTATTGGGGGAGGAGCTAACGGCCTCCCCAATTGAATGAATGTTTCTAAGAACTCCACAAGCAAGTCTTGGAGGAGGCCAATAAAAATTGGAACTCGATCCGTTATAAAGTTCACGAGATAAATAGAACCAGTTCTGGATGAGATTTGACAAAGTTGTTGATTTACTGGTGTTTGTATAATAAATTATAAGAAACGGTCATAACTTGAAAATATTTATGTAGTTTTATTCTGATCTTACAATAAGTGTTCATCATAACATGCAACATCCTGCATTTATTGTGGAGAAGTTCTCATGGCCGGTACTTGGAACTCCTTTGAAAACTAAGCAGTCATATTCAAGCAAATTTTTCACAGTGGGGGCGACTGGACAATTGAGAATATTAACGAATTCGTAGGAATAGTTTGTGGCACTTCATGGGAGATAAAGGGCAACTTAAATTTTTTTTACATTAGATATTAATGCAGATTAAGAATGCTTTGTGCAACAAACGGATTTGAAGCTGCGACCCACCAAACAACTTAGGTCTAGTTTTGTTCTACCTCACGCTATCAAATTTTCTAAGAGCTCTGGACCACTGTAAAAGAAAGACGGCAAACGAACATTTCATGACTTTAAAAATTTGAATCAATTTTTGTAGAGATGAAAAAATTGCAATGCATTTACCTCCCCTAGTACCTATAGGCTATCAAGAACTGCCCGACTTAATAACAATTTTAAAATAACGTAGGCCTACTTATTATTCTTCTTCTTCCTTCCAAGTATTAGGCCAAGGCCTGTTACGATCCTATAGAAAATTTTCCCTCCAGCGTTTCGTAGGACGGGCCAGTGATCTTCGTCCTCTTGGTATACCCTATAATTATAAACAGCTTTGGGGATCCGATTTGAACTCATTCTTTCAAGATGGCGTTTCCAATTTAGTTGGTACTGTTAAATATATTCCAAAATTGGCGTAGTCTTCAATTCTTTTAAGATATCGGTGTTCCTTTTCCGATCCCCTCTGGTGTAACCCGCTGTTCTGCGCGTGAATCTCATTTCACAAGCCGTTATTCTGCTTTCGTGTTGTCTACTTATTATTTCCTTAGACAATATAGTATAGCCTATAGCTACATATCCATATTGTAGGTACATTTTTATTATTTTTTATATTTTGCAATTTCTTAACCAAGCCAATTATTTAATCAAATTATAGGTTGCAATTATTATTATTATTACAGTTATTGTTTTAATAATTTTTGTTCTTTCTTGGTCAACTGTAGGGCCTATATTGTGTTGCCTATGCGTGCTGGTAGGCCTTTTACAATCAAGTTGTAGATAATTCATAATTGTTAATATCTATTAGCTAATTTAACCCTGGCGGATTGACAGAGAAGACCTTACGGTCATAACTCCATCATGTAAAATTAAAACCATTATTATTAGTCTATTATTAGGCTTATTATTATTATTGTATAATAATAAATTATATAGATACTAATAGGCCTAATTATGAATTTCATCTAGGCTATAACTTGATTAATAATACATAGGCCTAAAAGATTGAAGCTAGACAATATTCTGAATGACAAGGAAATAACAAAAAAAATTAATATATTATTACTATTATAGTCCACCGCTGTGGTCTCGAGGTAGCGTGCTGCCTTGTCACGCAGCGGGCCCGGGTTCGATCCCCGGTCGGGGCAGTTTTTCTGGGTGAGGTTTTTATCGGGGTTTTTCCTCACCAGTAAGACAAATGTCAGGAAAACTTTAAGGCCCAAACGGTCCCCGAAATCATATGGCCATCATCCTTATCATTATCATCCTTACCATTATCATTATCATCATCATCATCCTTCACCGGTGTGGAAAGCAA
Source organism: Diploptera punctata (assembly GCA_030220185.1). Taxonomy (NCBI): domain Eukaryota; kingdom Metazoa; phylum Arthropoda; class Insecta; order Blattodea; family Blaberidae; genus Diploptera; species Diploptera punctata. The sequence continues at coordinate 346,532 of JASPKZ010007241.1, read as the reverse complement.
CGGGAAGCTACCACACCTACACAATTACCTAGTAAAGCTGCAAGCATAGCATGAAAATGCTATGATTGCAGTGAAGGACCTGCCTTCGGGCAGAATTACTATGGATGGATGGTTACTATTATTATTATTATTAATTATTATTATTATGGATAGAGTGAACAGAAGTATGGAAGTCAGATATTTTAGGGAAGAATATGCTTTAGACAGAAACCTCTGGCGACAAATCACTCTGGGTTGAAGCAGAAACACTATATTGTGGAATATTCCTAAAAAATATTATTATTATTATTATTATTATTATTATTATTATTCCCTCTGTAAGTCAGATACCATATTTCACACCCATACTTTCTAATGCAGCTGGAATAATCAGTTTTAGGTTGTATATGCCTATATCTTTGGTTTAACATTGTCAATTACTCCCATACAGTAAGTAAACAAAAAAATAAAAAATAATAATAATAATAATAATTAGTAATGCAACATTTTGGTGTGGCCAATGTATAGAAGATACAAAACAGAAATAGGCTATTTGGAGGAATAAGTTAATAAATAACCTAGGTCTTTAAACTATTAGCATAATTATCATAAGTAATGCCACGAGTGATTTCCAAATTATCGATAAATTCACGACTCACGAAGTGAGGAGTGAATTTATCTAGAGAATTTGGAAATCAAGAGTGGCATTTGTTAGGACTATTTAACGAATAAAATTAAGCTGTTTACTCACAAATTATTATTTAACTATAGTTATTTTAAAATATTTATATATTTTAATGTAAACGGCGATGTTTGAAAACAAATGAGAAACGATAGGTACGCTTCTACTGCTTCATTTGTTTATCACTGCAACCAGATCATACTATTTATTGCCAAAGGAACGCAATATTGTAAGGAGGAGCTTTCTTTAATATGGTAATCATAACACTGATAAATATTTGGTGAAACACGATTCTGATTGGTTGTAAAACAGAAATCATTGAAACGTGATTGGCCATTGACTCCCATTTGGGGCATGAGTTAAATAGTCTGTATAAGATATTGAAAACGATCTGCAGACAGGAATAATGTGGTATTAAGTTGAAACATCATTGAGTATCTTTGGTCGAGGTTCATGAGGAGAACTCTAAAGCCAAAAAAGTAAGAAGAATTAGTTGTATTCACAAGAAAATGAAACAAAGTTTAAACGATAAAGTTGCAAATTTAAAATTATCTTATAATTTATTATTACATTTCATACACGCCACTTAGAGCCTAATTAAGTCCTTGACCATATGTAAGTGTTTCGTGACTTGTTCTCAAAGTGATAGCATCCGAACAGGGACAAGTGGATTTAGTATTAGGTTATTAAAAGAAATGGGAAGAAGTACAGGCCTGCTTCTCGTGAAATTCAGACATTAAGATAATGTAATGAGAGGAAGTTACTTAGTCACGGCCATATATTACCCTTAACAATATTTATAAACACTCTAACAGCCCCAATTATGACTTTGTAAAGTTAAATATTGATTAGGTCTAATGTCAATACTTTATCTAAGACGGAATTAATTTTAGTTTAATATACAAGCAGGAAACACCTGTTCTTTCTATAGAAGACACAGGTAGAAGCCAATTATTCATGGAAATATTTTTCTTTCTATTTTTTACTCTGCTGTAGAGCCCGATGGTCTTTGGCTTCCTTCAACATTCTTCTTCCACTCCTCTAATACATAAGCTATCCGTACATCCCTAACCTGAGCTAATGTTTTCCAATCATTGCCAGTATAATCTACTTCCCTAAAATAATTGTTAATGTTATTCTCTCACCTCATTCTTGGTCTACCAACTGGGTGTTTTTCCTCTGGTCTTCCTACAAGAAGCTTCCATGCACGTCTTTCATTCCCAATTCATGCCAAATGTCCTACCCATCTCAGTCTACGAGACTTAACTGTTCTTATTATATCTGGCTTCCTAGAAAGACCATATAGTACACTGTTATGTCTTCTCCTCCATTCACCTGTCTCTTCATCTCTCTCTGGCCCAGAAATTTTCCTAAGAACTTTATTCTGAAAAAATCGTAATCTCCTTTCCTCCCTTAAAGTAAGAGTCCAAGTTGCACATCCATATAGCAGGCCCTATAACTGGTAGAATAATAGTTTTATATATTTTCAGTTCAACATTTTTTGAAAGGAGTTGGGACGTCAAGAGTCTCTGGAATGCATAATAGCACGCATTTCCAGAATTGAGCCTATGTTCAATTTCTTTGTGCATCTCATTCCTATTTGTGATTATTGTCCCTAGGTATTTTAATTCAGCCACTTCCTCAAAATTTCCGTATTTTCATTAGCTGTCCATCTCCATTATATAGCCTAATGTAACTTATTTCTATGTTTGACCACGTACCGCGCCGTAGCCGAGTGGTTAGGCCTAAGGCAGGAAGCCTTGGCGCAGAGCAACGACAGGACTTGCGCTGGTTCGAGTCTCCAGGGGGAAGACATTTTCTCATGGTATTTCGGTCAGTATGGGACCGGTGCCCACCCAGCATGGTGGGGCATTTGGGTAGCTACAATAAGTAGCGGCTCAAGGTTGAGGAACCAGCTATAACGGCTGGGGGACTTGACATGCTGACCACATGTCACCCCTACACTGGCTAATGATGACCATCTACCTTTGTGATTGACACATGTGGATGTGAGACCAGCATGCGGCTGGTAGGCTAAGGGCCTTAGGAGTTTATGTGTGGCCATATAGGCTAATATTACTTACGTAGGCCCTACTTACTTACTCACTGGCACTATCGAACCTGTAGGTTCATGGCCGCGCGGACATAAGATCTCCATACATCCCTATCCTGAGCCAATGCTTTCCAATCATTCCCTGTATAATCTACTTCCCTCAAATCATAGTTAATGTTGTTCTCCCACCTCATTCTTGGTCTGCCAACTGGGCGTTTTCCCCCTGGCTTTCCTAGAAGAAGTTTCCATGCACGTCTTTCATTCCCCATACGCGCAACATGTCCTGCCCATCGCAGTCTACGAGACTTAACTGTTCTTATTATATCTGGCTTCCTATAAAGACCATGTAGTTCATTGTTATGTAGACTAGTCTTCTCCATTCATCTGTCTGTTCATCTCTCTTTGGTCCAAAAATTTTCCTATGAACTTTATTTTCAAATACTCGTAATCTCCTTTCCTCCCTTAAAGTAAGAGTCCATGTTTCGCACCCATATAATATAACTGGTAGAATAATAGTTTTATATATTTTCAATCTTATGTAGTTTTATTGATATTTACTTCCAGTCCCAATTTCTTAGTCTTATTTAATAGTGTGTTGGTGTGTGCGTGTTATGGTTGATACCCTCTTTAAAAATTAATCATAAAATAATATCCTATCTATGCGACATTACTAACTTTACATTTAATAACAGCAAATCCAAATTTATTCTGCCTGCAAATGTCTTGCTCATCTTTTTAACTTGAATCGATCCGTTAAGTCTGCTGTTATGAATGTCTGGAAGAGGGAGAAGATGAAAATATTATCCATACTCAGTTTCTAATTAAATCCGGGTTTTAATCAGAGGATTTTGGTAAGAGCGGGAGCTTGTGCGGGAGATGGGGGGGGGGATAAAATGAAAAGATGCACGTGAACAGGAGTCCATACCTTGTAGAAGCAATCTAAACTCGGTATATTTATAGCTGACATGTCTTAAGCCTCACAACTTGGTGCATCGGATTTCGCTTATTACATGTTACCAGAGATGTTACCAGAGAGTTATGGCCGAAGAGACTAAAACCCAGACTACGAAGATCTGAAACACTCATCTGCATTGGTAAATACCCAGATCGATTGCTGGGAATGAAAATGTTGACTCATCCCACATTTGTTGTAAAACAATAACCAGTTTATAGAAAACTAGCCCCATTCTTGATCTACAACTAGGTGTTTTCTCTCTGATTTTCCTACAAGAAGCTTCCATGCACATCTTCCATTCCACATTCGTGCCACATGTCCTGCCCATCGCAGTCTACGAAACTTCTTCTTCTTCTTCTACTACAAGGTTTAGACTATGCAGCCTGTTCCGGCGAAGTTAAAAGTGGAGTCCATCTTCTACGTGGTCGGCCAACATCTCTTGTTCCTCTGGGATTATACAGGAAGGTTCTTTTTGGTATTCTTTCGTTGTTCATTCTCATTAAGTGTTCTGTCCATTTCTTATTATTTTCGCTGATTTTATCTTCAATTTTATATATATTTAATTCTTCTCGTATAGTTTCATTCCTTATTCTATCCGTTCTTGTGCATCCTTTCACATTACGTAAAAACAGCATTTCCGCAGTCTGTATCTTGCTTTTATCCCTTGATTTCATTATCCAATTTTCACTTCCATACAACGACAAAGGAACAGTCATTGTTTTATATAATTTAAGTTTCGTATCTTTCCTTGTTTTCCGACCTAAGGTTCTTTTATGGTTCCACAAATAGCCTGAAATTTATTTACTTTATTTTCTATAGGGCCTATCTTTATTTTCTCTATAAGTTATATCACATCCTAAATAGTGGAAATGTGATAGGCCTACTTGTTCTATTATTTTGTTATCCAGTACAATTTTTGATCTAATTCCATATTTACCAATAAATGCCATTACTTTTGACTTATTTATTAATATTTTACAATTATATCTATTGGCTATTAATTTAAATTTATATGCTAACATTTGGAATAATAAAGCATTTATTTTATCTTTATTATCAATTAATATTCCTTCATTAGTTAAAACCTTCTTCCATTCTTTTAGGATATCGTCCATATAAATATTAAATAATATAGGTGAGAGTGAACACCCTTGTCGTACTCCTTGGTTTATTTGAAAAAAAATGTCTTATTTTTAGTCAACTGAGGGTCAATACATATATTTATTCCATAGTACAAGCTCTTAACAGTTTCTATGATCTGAACAGGGAGGCCTTTTTCTTTTAGGATATTCCACAATATCTACGAAACTTAACTGTTCTTATTATATCTGGCTTCCTATAAAGATCATGTAGTTCATTGTTAAGTAGTTTTCTCCATTCACCTATCTGTTCATCTCTCTTTGGTCCAAAAATTTTCCTAAGAACTTTATTCTCAAATACTCGTAACAATTTATCATAAGTAATGCCACGAGTGATTTCCAAATTATCGATAAATTCACGACTCACGAAGTGAGGTGTGAATTTATCTAGAGAATTTGGAAATCAAGAGTGGCATTTGTTAGGACTATTTAACGAATAACATTAAGCTGTTTACTCACAAATCATTATTTAACTATAGTTATTTTTAAATAGTTATATATTTAATGTAAACGGCGATGTTTGAAAACAAATGAGAAACGATAGGTACGCTTCTACTGCTTCTTTTGTTTATCACTGCAACCAGATCATACTATTTATTGCCAAAGGAACGCAATATTGTAAGGAGGAGCTTTCTTTAATATGGTAATTATAACACTGATAAATATTTGGTGAAACACGACTCTGATTGGTTGTAAAATAGAAATCATTGAAATGTGATTGGCCATTGACTCCCATTTGGGGCATGAGTTAAATAGTCAACACAAAGATATCATGGATATTATTGTAGGCTAATTATATAGAATATGCCTAATGTTATAGCCTAAACTATAGGCCGTACTGTAGGCTACAAGATGAGGAATGTTTTCTGAATCTTCCTGTACCTTGTTAATCTATATTCGATACAATCAAGAAACATAGGAACATTTCGTTACGGTTTATTTTGTTTTTCACTGTCTGATCTGTTTTCAAATTCAGGGTAAATCAGTTTGTTTCTTTTTCTCTCAGGAGCGAGCGAATCTAAGGCTTTTACAAAGATTAGACCTCTTCTGTTTTATACACACTCTGTGTACATCTAAGTAAACATTGTATACATCCACAAACATTATTTCATATAATTTATGTTTTATTCTTCTCTTCCAAGTACTAACTAAATTGCCGGACATTGGCATCTTATAAGAAATCTAAATTTACAGGCTATATTTGCTCTAACCTCGACTTCCTCATGACCCAGTGTAAAGTACATAGGCTATATTAGCCTAATTGGTGTTTCTCGTATAATTTATCATACTTATACTATAATTATCATTCTTCTTCTTCTTCTTATTTTTATTATCATTATTATTATCATTATCATTATTATTATCATTATTATCATTATCATTAATATCATTATCATTATTATCATTATTATCATTATTATCATTATCATTATTATCATTATCATCATTATCATTATCATCATTATAATTATCATCATCATTATCATTATCATCATTACCATTATCATCATTATTATCATCATTATCATCATTATTATTATCATTATAATTATCATCATTATTATTATCATTATAATTATTATCATCATCATCATTATCATCATCATTATTATCATCATTATTATTATTATCATCATCATCATTATTAATATCATCATCATTATCATTATCATCATCATTATCATTATCATCATCAATATCATTATCATCACCATCATCATCATCTTCATCATTATCATTATCATCATTATCATCATCATCATCTTCATCATTATCATTATCATCATCATCATTATATTATTATTATTCTCGTAGACTGCGATGGGCAGGACATGTTGCACGTAGCCTATGGGGAATGAAAGACTTGCATGGAAGCTTCTTGTAGGAAAGGGAGAGGGGAACGCCCAGTTGGTAGACCAAGAATGAGGTGGGAGAATAACATTAACTATGATTTGAGGGAAGGAGATTATACAGGGAATGATTGGAAATCATTAGCTCAGGATAGGGATGTATGGAGAGCTTATGTCCGTGCGGCCATGAACCTACGGGTTTGATAGTGCCAGTGAGTAAGTAAGTATTATTATTATTATCATTATTATTATTATCAGGCTATTACCATAAGTAGCCCATATATAATCAATATGTTAAACTGAAAAGTAAGCTAAAATTGGTATGATGATATTAGATCACACAATTCGCTTTTTTAACTCATAGTGGCCAACCTGAGGAAGTTGACTGTGAAAACAAAGCCATATATGAGCCAACAATTGACTATTACAAAGACTATTTAACTCATGCCCCAAATAGGAGTCAATAACCAATCACGAATCAATGATTTTTTATTTACAACCAATCACAGTCGTGTTTCGCCTGGAATTTACCAACCAAAATTTATCATAAGTAATGCCACGAGTGATTTCCAAATTATCGATAAATTCACGACTCACGAAGTGAGGAGTGAATTTATCTAGAGAATTTGGAAATCAAGAGTGGCATTTGTTAGGACTATTTAACGAATAAAATTAAGCTGTTTACTCACAAATCATTATTTAACTATAGTTATTTTAAAATATTTATATATTTAATGTAAACGGCGATGTTTGAAAACAAATGAGAAACGATAGGTACGCTTCTACTGCTTCTTTTGTTTATCACTGCAACCAGATCATACTATTTATTGCCAAAGGAACGCAATATTGTAAGAATGCTCTCTAGTGGAGAAAAAATGAAACACATCAATCTGTAAGTTAATTCATTTTTGATGTCGTATGATGTAAATATGACAATTATATTTTTCTCGATTATTACCTGGGAAAAAATACATTTAAGAAAGTGCAAACAGTGGTTTCTTTTTTTGGTGGTATAATCAATTGCTACAAATGTTGACATGTAAGCACTATTATATACAATCTGGTAGCCGTATTTGTTATAGGCTCAGTCACTGCAAAATAACGGTCAGACCTGTTCAGAATATTAAAAAGGAGGAGCTTTGTTTAATATATGATAATCCTAACACTGATAAATATTTCGTGAAACACGACTCTGATTGGTTGTAAAACAGAAATAATTGAAACGTGATTGGTCATTGACTCCCATTTGGGGCATGAGTTAAATAGTCATAATAAAGAAAGCACTTCCTTTTTAACATTCTGAATAGGTCATAGCATTAATTTGCAGGCTACCAGGTTGTATATATAGTGCATGAATGTCAACACATAGAGCATGCGGGAGTTAATATAAAAACATTTGTAACAATTGATTATACCACCAAAAAAAAAAAAAAAAAAGAACCACTGTTTGCACTTTCTTAAATGTATTTTATCCCACGTAATAACATTTCAGAAAAATATATTTGTCATATTTACATCATAGCATCAGAAATGAATTAATATACAGTTTGATGTGTTTCATTTTATTTTCCAGTGCATTCTTACAATATTGCGTTCCTTTGGCAATAAATAATATGATGTGGTTGCAGTGATGAACAAAAAGAAGCAAATGAAGGGTACCAATCATTTCTCATTTGTTTTCAAACATCGCCGTTTACATTAAATATATAAATATTTTAAAATAACTATAGTTAAATAATGATATGTGAGTAAACAGCTTAATTTTATTCGTTAAATAGTCCTAACAAATGCCACTCTTGATTTACAAATTCTCTGGATAAAATCACTCCTCACTTCGTGAGTCGTGAATATATCGATAATTTGGAAATCATTCGTGGCATTACTTATGATAAATACCAATTAGCTAAATTTTGGAATTCCTTAGATTTGGACAGGGTTATCTTTCTAAAATTGCCATCGCTGCCATTAGAGGATCAATTTCAATTTTAAGAAACCATATTTACAAAATTTCTACTTTATAGTATATATATATATATATATATAGGCCTATATGATATGAAAAGAAAAAAAGAATGCTTGAGTCGGGATTTGAACTCGAGTCTCTAAAGTCTGTACCTTTAGCGCTCTAAACAACTGAGCTACCCAAGAATTCCAAGACAAACATACAAATTGTATTTGAAGAGAAAAATTATACGCTCAGACCGGGACTTGAACCCGGGACCCTTGGTTCTCTAGACCAAGTGCTCTACCAACTGAGCTACCTGAGCAAGTACCGATCTAAACGCAAATCCTTCTCTATATACATTGTAATTCCCATCCTCCAAATGCTGTGAAGCCATGCTTCTATCTTGCAAATGGCGGCTCCTTTATTAAGAAGACATATTTGGGAATTATACATTACAGCCAGTACGGCTTTTACCATGTTATTATTATTGAAATTATAATTTTTCTCTTCAAATATGATTTATCCATCATTGAGATGTACGAAATCAATAATAATACAAATTGTATGTTTGTCTTGGAATTCTTGGGTAGCTCAGTTGGTTAGAGCGCTAAAATTGTATGTTTGTCTTGGAATTCTTGGGTAGCTCAGTTGGTTAGAGCGCTAAAGGTACAGACTTTAGAGACTCGAGTTCAAATCCCGACTCAAGCATTCTTTTTTCTTTTCATATCATATTTGCCTTCATTGCCAAATGTCAAAAATATATTTATAATATATATATATATATATATATATATATATATATATATATATATATCCTACATCTTCAATTACAATTTGAAATTTTTTAATGTATTTAGGTACAAAATGTATTTCATGAATTTCGAAAATTAATTGTTTGTATCACTTTGTCCTTGAGGCAATCCTCTAATGAGGAAAGTTGTATATAAAAAAACAGTTAACTTATTCTACCAGTTATATTATAGGTTGGATGAGAAACATGGACTCTTACATTAAGAGAGGAAAGTAGATAAGGATTTTTTGAGAATAAAGTTCTTAGGAACAAAAGAGATGAACAGACAGGCGAATGTAGAAAACTACATATTAGTGAACTACTTGTTATGTATATCTCTCTTTTTCTTCTTCTTCTTCTTCGGCTTTCCCCCATTTATAGGTTTGCCGTCTTCAGTTTCCATTTATCTCTATCATTCCAATCTCCCTCTTCCAAATTCCTATCATCCATTAGGCCTATAGTTCTGACGTAGGTTTTCCATTTTCATCTTGGTCTGTCACGTTTATTTCTTCCAGGGGGTGACCATTGGTATATATTTTTTGGCCATCTTTCATTTTCCATTCTTTGTACATGGCCATACTATTTAAGCGTTTGATTTTCAATCCTCTTTAACAATAGATGTGGTGGCATTCATTTCTCTCCAAAGGGAATAATTTGTTATTTTATCCTGTCTTGTTTTTTGGAGGCTTCTTCTGAAATAATCAAATTCAACTGTTCTAATTATATTTTTTGTACTTCCGTCAAAGACCAAATTTCACTTCCATATGACAAAATATTCTGTATTATGCTCTTATAAATTTTCATTTTAGTTTCCTTTGTGATATTTTTGTTCCAAATTATTCCATGTAATGTTTTAGTTGCATTTTTTGCCATTGCAATTTTAGTCTGTACATCTCTCTCACAGGTACCTAAACTTGTAATTATTAACCCAAGATATTTAAAAAATTCACATTTTTTTATTTTCCCTGTTTCGAGTATGAGGTCATCCACATCCTTTCCCAAACACATATATTCTGTTTTCTGTAAATTTATATTCAGTCCCCATTTTTTATATTCTTCCATTAATTTATTTATCATATATTTCATATCATCTTCATCCCCTGCAAAAATTATTTGATCATCTGCAAACAACAATGAATGCAGTACTTTTCCTCCTATAGGAATACCCATTTCAGAACATTTTTTATACCACAAGTTAAGAGCCTGGTCTAAATAAATGTGAAAAAGAATTGGTGACAAACTGCATCCCTGCTTAAGGCCTTTATTCACTGTGAATTCCTCTGTTAAATTATTCTGTATTTTTACTTTAGCTTTTGTATTACTATAGATCATCCTATCAATATTAATCCATTTATCACTTATATACTATTTGTCATTGCCGTCCAATTGTCGAGGTACACTATCATATGCCATCTCTAAATCAATAAAGGTTTGTTATGTATAGGGCCTATATGTAGATTAAAATCCGGATTCCCTACGAAAATTTAAGAACTTTTTTATGAAGACTGAGTTAATAATTTATTTTGTTCCGAAAGTAGATAGTTTAAATATAGTGCATTGTCAACTTATTTTGTAACCACACTGTGGCTGCAACAACCTGTGCTGTTGTGGAACATATCGCGTATCAACTCCCAAGTTGTCTCGTATCCCTCACAAATTCTACTTGCAATCGCCACGACATGGTTGCCAGATTTTACTCTGTTGTGCAACTGGTATTATAATCTTCATAACTGAAGGCCAACATTTGTTATCCTGTGCTGAACGAATAGTCCTACAGTTCATATCTTCGATATCTGTTTCCTTAACATCTATCTTACTTTATCCACATGCCTTGGCCTAGACCTTATACACAGGCCTATATAAAAAATGTAGTCAACCTTTCTAACTAAAGCACCTGTTCATCTCACTCTACCTGACTTAATTAACTAAGTAACTAAACCACTAACACTATCGAATCCATAGGTTCGTGGCCGCGCGGACATAAGCTATCCATACATCCCTATCCTGAGCTAATTTTTTTCAATCACCTCCTGTACAATCTACTTTCCTCAAATCATGGTTAATGTATTTTTTCTGCGTCATTTTTGTTCTACGAACTGGCCGTTTTCTATCTGGTTTCCTTACAAGAAGCTTCCTTGCTCCTCTCACATTCCCATTCGTGCCACATGTCCTGCCCATCGCAGTCTACGATACATAACTGTTTTATTTATATCTGGTTTCTATAAAAATCACGTTATGTAGTCTTCTCCATTCAAAGTCTGTTCATCTCTCTTATATACAAACGTGTTTTTAAGAAATGTATTCTCAAATACTCGTAATTTTTTCTCCTCCCTTAAAGTAAGAGTCTGTGTTTCGCATCCATAGGCCTATAGGCTAATGTAACTGGGAGAATACGTTTGGCCGAAATTAGACCTATTTATAATCATACCTATTATACAAATGGTACAAATGTTGTCATCCATCCATAGTAATTCTCCTGAGGACAGGTCTTTCACTGCAATCAGAGCATTTTCATGCTATCCTTTGTAGCTTTACTAGTGAATTACAGGTGTGGTAGCGTCCCATTGTTTTCCACACCGGTGAAGGATGATGATAATGATAAGGATGATGATGATGATGATCGGATGATTTTCGAGGTCCGTAGGGCCCAAAGCTTCCTGACATCTATCTTGCAGGTGAAGAAAAACCCCGAAAAAAATTCACCCAGGAGCCTGTCCCGACCGAGAATCAAACGCGGGCCCGCTGCTTGACAAGGCAGCACGCTACCTCGAGACTACAGCAGTGGAAAAATGCAGTCAAAAGAAAGTAAATTAAAAAAATGAATAAACCAAAAAAAGGACGAATAAAACCCACATATTCTGGCCTTCAAATGCCCAATATATAGGCCTAATATGTTGGGCTTCGTTTTTAGACATAAAATAAAATAAGAATTTTTTCTCAACTTCCGAGCCTTATTCATAACATATATTTGGATATTATTCTGCCGCCTTTCTAAGTCTTCCCTGTTCTCTCTTCCCCAAGGGATCCCTATTTAATATGACCGAAATTAGACCTATTTATAATCATATCTATCTATTGATACCCAGTTTCGTGAAGAATTTGGGTAGCTACAATAATTAATGGCTCCAGATCGTGAAAATCACATAGGCCTATAACGGTTTGAGGTCCCTGAATGCTGATGACAAAGCACACCTATCTTGACTGGATGATTGTCCATTTGTGTCATTAACGCAGAGGCTAGCACCCAGTTGGTAGCGCAAGGTACTTCTAGGTATGACGCGCCATGGGGTTTGGTTGAAGGGTAAGAAAGAAAAACAGGTAGCCCTAACTCAAATTTCCTTGAAACTTTGACCATTATACCACCAGAAATTTTAGGGCAGTTTAAAAATTCTGACTGCACCGTAACTCGAACACCTGGTCGTCACGCTCGTAGCGTATTACGTTAACCATCTACGCTATGACATTTCTTGTGTTCTTTTACGAGCCTGAAAATCTTCACGACTTAAAGTTCCTCCCAAAGAACACGTTCCTTTGGTTTCTTTTCGTCCAAATAAATCCATTCGAGCCCGGCCGAGCTTGAATCTGGGATCTTCGGGACCAGAAACTATGAACATATCCCCTAGAAACAGACCCCCAAACTTGTTTGTTTAATAGTCCACGTGCAATTTTTTTCTGTTTTAGGTAAACCCTCTGCCTTTCTAATATTGAACTTTTATAAATTCATCAACATCAAATACATTTTGGGCACAGTGATACTTGCTTTGATATGTACCTCTTACTTGTTAGAGTCGATCCCATAAGTGAGTCAACTAGTTAAGTGACTAACTGAATGAGTTAATGAGTGACTTAGTCGAGTTTTACGAGTGAGTTAGGCTAAGTGAATAAGTGAGTGAGTGAACTAGTTATTTAAGTGAGTAAATGAACTAATTGAGTGAGTTAATGAGTGAGTTAGTCGAGCGAGTTGATTCAGTAAGTTGAGTGAATATGTAAGCGAATGAACTAGTTAAGTGAGTGATTGGATAAATTAACTAATTTAGCGAGTGAATGAATTAGTCGAGTGAGTTGAGTGAATAATTGTTAAGTGAGTGAGTAAATTAACTAATTGAAATGAGTGAGTGAGTTGAGTGAGTTAATGTGCTAATCGAGAGAGTTGAATGAATAAATGAGTGAGTGAACTAGTTGAGTGAGTAAATGAACTAATTGAGTGAGTAAGTGGGGTGAGTTAGTCGAGTGAATTGAGTAAATCAATTAAGTGAATAAGTGAGTGAGTGAACTAGTTAGGAGAGTGAGAATAAATGAGTGAATGAACTAGTTGAGTGAGCTAATGAACTAACTGAGTGAGTAAGTGGAGTGAATTAGTCGAGTGAATTGAGTAAATCAATTAAGTGAATAAGTGAGTGAGTGAACTAGTTAGGAGAGTGAGTAAATGAACTAATTAAGTGAACGAGTTAATGAGTAAGTGGTGTGAATGAGTTCAGTGAATATGTGAGTGAGTGAACTAGTTATTTAGGCTAAGTGAGTAAATGAACTAATTGAATGAGTGAGTTAATGAGAGAGTTAGTCGAGCGATTTGAGTGAACCAATTGAGTGAGTAAGTAAGCGAATGAACTAGTTAAGTGAATGATTGAATAAATGAACTAATGTAGCGTGTGAGTGAATTAGTCGAGCGAGTTGAGTGAATAACTGTGTAAGTGAACTAGTTAAATGAATGAATAAATAAACTAATTGAAATGAGTCAGTGACTTGAGTGAGCTAATGAGTTAATCGAGCGAGTTGAATGAATAAATGAGTGAATGAACTAGTTGAGTGGTTTAATGAACTAACTCAGTGAGTAAGTGGAGTAAATTAGTCGAGTGAATTGAGTAAATCAATTAAGTGAATAAGTTAGTGAGTGAACTAGTTAGGAGAGTGAGTAAATTAACTAATTAAGTGAACGAGTTAATGAGTAAGTGGTGTGAATGAGTTCAGTGAATATGTGAGTGAGTGAACTAGTTATTTAGGCTAAGTGAGTAAATGAACTAATTGAATGAGTGAGTTAATGAGAGAGTTAGTCGAGCGATTTGAGTGAACCAATTGAGTGAGTAAGTAAGCGAATGAACTAGTTAAGTGAATGATTGAATAAATGAACTAATGTAGCGTGTGAGTGAATTAGTCGAGCGAGATGAGTGAATAACTGTGTGAGTGAACTAGTTAAGTGAATGAATAAATAAACTATTGAAATGAGTCAGTGACTTGAGTGAGCTAATGAGTTAATCGAGCGAGTTGAATGAATAAATGAGTGAGTGAACTAGTTGAGTGGTTTAATGAACTAACTCAGTGAGTAAGTGGAGTAAATTAGTCGAGTGAATTGAGTAAATCAATTAAGTGAATAAGTTAGTGAGTGAACTAGTTAGGAGAGTGAGTAAATTAACTAATTAAGTGAACGAGTTAATGAGTAAGTGGTGTGAATGAGTTCAGTGAATATGTGAGTGAGTGAACTAGTTATTTAGGCTAAGTGAGTAAATGAACTAATTGAATGAGTGAGTTAATGAGAGAGTTAGTCGAGCGATTTGAGTGAACCAATTGAGTGAGTAAGTAAGCGAATGAACTAGTTAAGTGAATGATTGAATAAATGAACTAATGTAGCGTGTGAGTGAATTAGTCGAGCG
This sequence comes from Diploptera punctata, assembly GCA_030220185.1. Taxonomy (NCBI): domain Eukaryota; kingdom Metazoa; phylum Arthropoda; class Insecta; order Blattodea; family Blaberidae; genus Diploptera; species Diploptera punctata. The sequence continues at coordinate 331,491 of JASPKZ010007241.1, read as the reverse complement.
AGTTGAGTGAATAAATGAGTGAGTGAACTAGTTAAATGAATGAATAAATAAACTAATTGAAATGAGTCAGTGACTTGAGTGAGCTAATGAGTTAATCGAGCGAGTTGAGTGAATAAATGAGTGAGTGAACTAGTTAAATGAATGAATAAATAAACTAATTGAAATGAGTCAGTGACTTGAGTGAGCTAATGAGTTAATCGAGCGAGTTGAGTGAATAAATGAGTGAGTGAACTAGTTGAGTGGTTTAATGAACTAACTCAGTGAGTAAGTGGAGTAAATTAGTCGAGTGAATTGAGTAAATCAATTAAGTGAATAAGTTAGTGAGTGAACTAGTTAGGAGAGTGAGTAAATTAACTAATTAAGTGAACGAGTTAATGAGTAAGTGGTGTGAATGAGTTCAGTGAATATGTGAGTGAGTGAACTAGTTATTTAGGCTAAGTGAGTAAATGAACTAATTGAATGAGTGAGTTAATGAGAGAGTTAGTCGAGCGATTTGAGTGAACCAATTGAGTGAGTAAGTAAGCGAATGAACTAGTTAAGTGAATGATTGAATAAATGAACTAATGTAGCGTGTGAGTGAATTAGTCGAGCGAGATGAGTGAATAACTGTGTGAGTGAACTAGTTAAGTGAATGAATAAATAAACTAATTGAAATGAGTCAGTGACTTGAGTGAGCTAATGAGTTAATCGAGCGAGTTGAGTGAATAAATGAGTGAGTGAACTAGTTAAGTGTATAAATGAACTAACAGAGTGAGTTAGTCGAGTGATTTGAGTAAATCAATTAAGTGAATAAGTGAGTGAGTGAACTAATTAGGAGAGTGAGTAAATGAACTAATTGAGTTAATGAGTAAGTGGAGTGAATGAGTTCAGTGAATAAGTGAGTGAATGAACTAGTTAAGTGAGTGACCAGTTTGTACATGACTGCTCTAGACCAACTAGTATTGGACATTGTGTAATCTATTTCTTAGCGTGCGTTTCACTTTTTAGCCTACAGGATTTATTAAAACATGCACCTTATTTTATTATGTTGTACACAAAAAAGTATGTGTAAATTTATTACAAAATTATGTCTTAATTTTTGCATAACGCAGTGTTGCCATTTTACTGAACTGGTTATTTGACCAATTAAAATACTCATAGCCTAGATTATTGATATATAAGACACTATAAACTGACGTGTCTTACAATGTGATATGTACCATAACATTATTCTTACTACGAAACAGGGCATTAAATTGGAAAATGTGAGGTATGTATGGCTCTGCTATGCCATTTACTTTCTTCTTTTGAAACTAAGCGCTTCTATATACGGGATCATTAGTTCAGATAAGTCCTTAATTCTTGATTCTCGTAAACATCCTTACTTTACTGTCCCACGTCACGAGTTTTGTATTGTAATACGAAGGACATTTCTTGCATTCGAAATTTATCATTTCAAAAACTCTGAAAGTGAACTTCATGTAGAATACATATAAGGCAATTCCTTGTATCGCATTAGTCTCTTTTTTTAAATTTATTTTCCTTTTCCTTCATAAAAATAACTTTCTTTGTAATAAGTTACTTCATATCTACTTACAGACTGATTTAATATAACTAAAAAGGAACTCTCAACATACTTACAAATTTCTCCCAGAGGAGTGCTGTGATGTACGAAGGCTGTGTCCAAAAAAAAACCTGCTGTTTGGGGAATGAAAGATGTGCATGGAAGCTTCTTGTGGGAAAACCAGAGGGAAAACGCCCAGTTGGTAGACGAAGAATGAGGTGGGAGAATAACATTAACTATGATTTGAGGGAAGTAGATTATACAGGGAATGATTGGAAAACATTGACTCAGGATAGAGATGTATGGAGAGCTTATGTCCGCGCGGTCATGAACCTACGGGTTCGATAGTGCCAGTGAGTAACTAAGTAAGTATGAGAATATAAAATTTGTAGTGCAGTTACGAATATTTTATAGTATTATGGACTTAAATAATACGATTATAGATAAAGCAAATGTAAGTGAGAATGATTGATGGCTTTGTAGTAAAAAGCTAAAGCACGTGCTTCGCCAAGCAAATTTGTACGTCTTATTCAGGTTGTTATACATGTATCTGAATAAAACATATATATGAACCATTTCAGGGTCGTTAAAGTTTTTATGAGATAATAAAATTCACAATTACTTTAACATTTCCTGATTGCTGCTGACAATAGTGTCATCTTGCGGCGGAAAGTATCAAACACATAAATGCTGACCTTTCCTGCTCAGATACTCAACGTTGAGTGTAGGCCTAATAGAATAACAATTCAATATAAATTATAACATATTTTATAGAAGAAAAGAAGAAAGTTAATACAACTAAAAGCTGTAATGTACCATCGAATTCAACTCTTATTCTGCTTTTTAAAATTACATAGGCTACATCTGCACCAAGCTACGTATCCCCTCGCTTCCATCTCCTATCCTCCAAATTGGGTGCACGATCACACCAGAACCTCGTACTTCATACCGTAAAACGGGGCTACTTTGACATATTTTCGAAGGTTTGTAAGGTCTAACTCGTATGATTTATACCGAAAAAATTGAATGTTTGATTTATTGTACCAATTGAACCTTAGACTACAAATCCCAATTGGTACTGTTCTCCTCAAATAAAAACTTAGTAGGACAACAATGAGTTTTGTTTAGGTCTGTTTTGCCCATGTGCTGGGGCTACCTTGACATCACATTTGTTTTCACTATAATTCAAAGTAGATCCTCTGTAGGTACTACTTTGACACCAATTTATCTTTTTATAAATATTTTTATTGTAAACAACTTTACTACAAATGTTTTTATAACTGTAATTTGACAAAATAAACTTAAACTTCTTTATCAATTCTGACACGCAACAGAACACAAAAATTATATAGTCATTGTGGTTAGACAATCAGGAATTAATTAGAAACCATGACTTTTTAAAACAACAGTAAAAAAAAAAAATCAGATTTTCACATCTCATCTTCACATAGTTCACATTCATATTGAGAATTGTTCGATCCTTTGTTACACACACCACAGACCCAGAGCTTGCATCTTACACAACAAATCTAGTCCTTACCCCAGAAAAACCGAAAATCACAATTTTATCCTTGCTGGCAATTCATTGTTGTTTAAAGTGACACAGATGTGTCTCCAACAATTAACATCCTATTTTAAAACAACTTAATTATTCGTGCGCCTTCAAGGAAATGTCTACACCATTGAATTGTTGTCAAAATAGCCCAAAACATGCAAAGAAATTCAAAATGTCAAAGAAGCCCCAATTCTGTCATAGTTGCCCCTCGAGTCAAAGTTCAACCCCGTTTTACGGTAGGCCTATATCATAATACAGAACTTCCCATTATTCTAATTCCTATAAGTTACTGTATCTAATGCCATAGTCTGGAACTCCTTACCACATGAAACCAGAGACTGACGGTCATTAGTTTCCTTTAAAATAAATTCAAATCTCTTTCTTTTGTAACTGGCCTTTCAGTGGATAATTCAACATTTACGATTTCTTGCTTTTCCAATAAATATTGACTAGATCCATCATAAAGTATAGTTTATTTCTTATAAATATTTAATTAGGGCCTACTTATAATTGGATACGTGATGATCTTGTGTATTTTTTCGCTAGTTGGGTGCAAGAGATGGCCTTATGACCTTAATTGTTCCTGCGTAAATAGACCTTAATCATCATTAACTAAATAACTAACTTACTGACACTATCCAATCCGTAGGTTCATGGCCGCGCGAACATAAGCTCTTCACACATCCCTATCTTGAGCTAATATTTTCCAGTCATTCCCTGTATAATCTACTTCCCTCAAATCATGGTTAATTTAATTCTCCCACCTCATTCTTGGTCTACCTACTGGGCGTTTTCCCTCTGGTCTTCCTACAAAAAGCTTCCATGCACGTCTTTCATTCATCATTCGTGCTACCTGTCCCTCATCACAGGCTACGAGACTTAACTATCTTTATATATCTGGCTTCCTATAAATATCCTGTAGTTCACTGTTATGCATTCTTCTCCATTCACCCGTCTCTTCACCTCTTTTTAATCTAAAATTTTTCCTAAGAACTTTATTCTCAAATAGGCTACTAGTAATTTACCTCCCTTAAAGTAAGAGTCCATATTTCACATCTATAGGCCTATAATATAACTGGCAGAATAACAGTTTTATATAGGCCTATCAATTTTCAATTTAACGCTTCTTGAGAGAGTTTGGGACTACAAGAGTCCCTGTAATGTGTAATAGCATTTGCACAATTGATCCTATGTTTAATTCCTTTGTGCATCTCATTCCAATTATAACTATTGTTCCTAGGTTATTGAATTCAGCCACTTCTTGAAAATTTCCCTCATTTTTCAAAAACTTTCCATTTCCATCATCTTCTTGTAATCTTATAAGCCCTTGTTTCCCTCAACGAGATTTAGGCGCTCTCCCCCTACAGGGAAGAAACTGAACCATACTAATTTAGTTACACTTGTTTTCCTATAAATGACATTGGAGTGGCCCGTGGTCAGCGTTCCGCAATGCATTTTTATGTATGAACATATCTTAGGTCTATTAACATATCTTAGGACATTTGCTTCCAGTGCCAATTTCTTAGTGATAGGCTACTAAATAGCGTGTGCGTGTTGGTCCATTATTATTATTATAAGAAGGAAAGGAAGAAGAAGAAAGAAAGGAAGACGTCGAAACTCGTGGATGCAAGAAATATGAACTGGAATGAGAACGAGACCTGGAGGACATGGAGTGGATGGATGGAGATGAGTGGAGAGGGGAAATAATATTTTAGGTATAGAAAGATGTGTAAACATTGAAAATGTGTATAGAAATAAAATTGTTATTATTACTTTTATTATTATTATTATTATTATTATGTTATAAGTAAAATTAGATAAAGAGGATAAACAAGAAAGTGATATTAAGAACAGAATAAATATAGGTAGAGCAATAACAGCAATGGTGAATGGAGTCTTATGGAACAGACATATAACCAGGAAAAATAAGTTACAAATATATAATTCAATAGTGAGAAGTACTGTCACATATGGAGCTGAAGTTTGGAAATTCAACAAAAAACTTAGAACAAAAACTTATGTCGATGGAAATGGATTTCTTGAGGAGAGTAGCAAGATGTTAAAAATTAGACAAAATGAGAAATACTGTCATAAGAGAAAGAATGAATATTGGTTATTCAATAGTAGATTAGGCCTATATACGGTATAAGCAATTAAATTGATATGGGAACGTACGACGAATGCAAGAAGACAACTTACCCAGGGAAACATTGGAATGGTGTCCACCTGGAAGAAGGAGGAGAGGAAGACCTCGAAACACGTGGATGCAGGAAATAAGAACTGGAATGAGAGCAAGAGGACTGGAGACATGGATTGGATGGAGAGAGACGAGCGGAGAAGAAAAATAAAACTTTAGGCACAGAAATATGTGTAAACATTAAAATTCTGTATATAAATAAAATTCCCTCCATGGTATCTTTACCTTGTCGTGGTGGAGTGGCTTGCGTGCTTAAATGATCCTGAGAGCTATACCGGCGGTAGCATTGCTGCCGATAGGGTTACCCATGTCGGACTAGTCGAAGGTGGTAAGCCAGACGAAAAAAGTACCTTGGGCGAAAGAGTGACGATCTTTCACCGTAAAAATATAACCGTCAAGAAATGCGGACATGAGTTCATCTGGGGTAAAATTTTCCGGAGGTCAAATAGTCCCCCATTCGGTTCTCCGGGCGGGGACTACTTCAGGGAACCCATGCCAAAGGCTCAAACTATTATTCTACCAGTTATATTATATGGGTGCGAAACATGGACTCTTACTTTAAGGGAGGAAAGGAGATTACGAGTATTTGAGAATAAAGTTCTTAAGAATATTTTTGGACCAAAGAGAGATGAACAGACAGGTGAATGGGGAAGACTACATAACAATGAACTACATGGTCTTTATAGGAAGCCAGATATAATAAGAACCAGTTAAGTCTCGTAGACTGCGATGGGCAGGACATGTTGCACGTATGGGGAATGAAAGGACGTGCATGGAAACTTTCTTTTGTAGGGAAAGCCAGAAGGAAAACGCCCAGTTGGTTTAGAACAAGAATGAGGGGTTGGTAGGACCAAGAATGAGGTGGGAGAACAACCATTAACTATGATTTGAGGGAAGTAGATTATACAGGGAATGATTGGAAAGCATTAGCTCAGGATAGGGATGTATGGAGAGCTTATGTCCGTGCGGCCATGAACCTACGGGTTCGATAGTGCCAGTGAGTAAGTAAGTAAGTAAGTATATAAATAAAATTATACTGTTATAAGTAATGTCAGTTATAGACCTGTAAAGTGCTTTACATATCACTCGAAAAGTTTCATTTAATTAAAAACCTGGCCAATTTCAAATTCTACTTGTCTTTTTCTTGGATAAGTCCTCACTGGTAGTGAATACTGGATTGAGGATTTTTAATCGAGCTGAAAAGCTGTAGAAATAACTTTCACGATTAGAAAACTGCATTAAAACTGCTTCTTAATGGCTGAAATAATTGATACAAATCTAACTTATTATCCTAATTCATTTCTCTGTACCATACATTGTAGAAATCAAATATCAATTTTATTACTATTGCACGTTTCGTAATTTACAGTAATCTAACGTACAATCTCTCTGAATGCCTCTATGCATAGTTAAAGTTAATTACATACGTGTGTATAGAACAAACATGTCGGCCAAACCGATGCAAAGTGTGCTGCATTTTACATGTAGGTTATGCATTGCAATTACATTATTTCAACTTAACTCGCTTGTCTTAGGTCAGTAACACTGTCTGCTGAATCCATGCCAATATTAGTGTATTCACCATTGCAAATACCATTGTTTGAAGAGAGACATTAATATCGATGTTATTGAAGTAATGCTTGCTGATTAGCCGTCTGTTGCTATTAGATAGATAGATAGATCATCGGTTGATTAATGTCTTTGACATCATCCGATTCCTAATACCCAATTTTGTCGGCCCATCCAATCTCCTGGTTGTAGATGTTTATCCTTCATATATAAACATATTTCCTGACTCCAGGAGGTTTTAGGTCTTCCTCTGCTTCGTATTCCCTCAGGTTTCCATTCCAAAACAGATTTTGGTAATCGATCCTCTTCCATTCGCTGGACATTTCCGTACCATCTTAATTGCTGAGTTTTAATATAATCTAAAATAGTGTCTTCAATCTTCATTTTCTCCCTTATAACTGAGTTTCTAAATTTTTCTCTTCTTGAAATTCTTGCTGCCCTTTGTATAAAATTCATTTCCGTTGCTAAAAGGTACTTATTTGTTTTTGTTGTTAATGACCAAAGTTCTGCTCCAAAACTAATTATGCTTTTAACAATTGTATGGTATATATTCATTTTATTTTTATTACTTATATTTTTATCCCACAATATTCCATTGAGGCAAGCAATTGAAAATTTTCCTTTATTCTTTCTGTTTCTTATTTCCTCTTCATAACTCCCATTTTTATTTATTGTTTTTTTTTGTAGTTAAGAATGTTTTCAGTGTTTGAGGACAGTTTCATAAAGGTACCTACAGTCTATTTCCTAATATAAAGCTCTTTAAAATGGATGTAAACATTGATAATGAGCCATATTGATAGATGGAGTCACTACTTATTGTAGCTACCCAAATTCTTTACGATAATGGGTGGTTACCGGTCCCATACTGGTCGAAATTCCGTGAGAAAATTTCTTTCCCTGTGGAGACTAGAGAAAGTCCGTCGCCGTGGCGTAGTCGGTAAAGTCCCTACCTTCCACTCCGACGACCCAGGTTCGATTCCCGGCGGGGTAGGGGATTTTAAATTCTCCACCTAAGGTCTGGGTGTTTGTTCTGTCTTGTGTTTGTATGTGCGAATAAGATAAAAAGGTTAACAAAGGTAAAACAAAAAGGAAGAACAGTGTAAACGAAAGAAAACGAGAAAGAAAAAAAAAAGAGCCAGTTGAAATCCCGTAGCCCTGCGCCAGGACATCTTGCCTTAATCACTCGGCTACGATGCGGAACTTTTTATAAATAAAATAATGTTTTCTGTGTTTCAAGGGAAAGTTTATTTATTTTTTTCGTATAGCCTACTCTTTTAACATAATCTACCTATGAGCAACCTATATTTATATATGTTATAATTTATAATAATCAAAGGTAAGATTATAAAACTCATAGGCCTACTTTTTTTTGTCATTTCAATAGCATATTTTGAAATCATGAACCTAAAATATAAATAAAACAGAAAGTGCTATAAATTATAACTGTGGAATTATTAAGAAGCAAAACAATGAGGAATAAAATTGTGGTAGAGATTATTTTTGATCTGTTACATGGTCAGTAGGGCATGTAGTTTCTTACGATGTATATAGCCTACAGCTGTATGGGATCTATTTATAAAGTTTCATTGCCTTGAGAAATTCAGTTTTATTATCAATACTTGACAGCTCAACAGAAAACTAATATTTCCTTACTCTTCTTCTTCTTCTACTACAAGGTTTAGGCTATGCAGCCTGTTCCGGGGAAGTTAAAAGTGGAGTCCATCTTCTACGTGGTCGGCCAACATCTCTCGTTCCTCTGGGATTATACAGGAAGGTTCTTTTTGGTATTCTTTCGTTGTTCATTCTCATTAAGTGTTCTGTCCATTTCTTATTATTTTCGCTGATTTTATCTTCAATTTTATATATATTTAATTCTTCTCGTATAGTTTCATTCCTTATTCTATCCGCTCTTGTGCATCCTTTCACATTACGTAAAAACAGCATTTCCGCAGTCTGTATCCTGCTTTTATCCCTTGATTTCATTATCCAATTTTCACTTCCATACAACAACAAAGGAACAGCCATTGTTTTATATAATTTAAGTTTCGTATCTTTCCTTGTTTTCCGACCTAAGGTTCTTTTTATGGTTCCACAAATAGCCTGAAATTTATTTACTTTATTTCCTTACTCTAAGTTCTTATTGCACATCATTTACATGAATTCACTAATTAATCAACTATTTACGATCATACTTTTAAAAAATAGCCAGTACATAATTACAAAGCAAAAGGAGACAGGAATGTTGGTAGAGCTACATATCCAGTTTATGACATGTAGCTCCCTGTTAAGTAGACTTCTCCATTCGTCTGCCTGTTCAACTCTCTTTGGTCCAAAAAATTCTAAGTGTTTTATTCTCAAATAGGCCCTCTCGTAATATTGCCTCCTCCCTTAAAGTAATATTCCGTGTTTCGCATCCATCTAGTATAACTGAGAAAATAAGTTTTAGGCCTATATATTTTCTGAGTTGAATTATTTTCTGAGAGAACTTGGGATGACAAGAGTCCCTGTTTTGGATAATAGCATGTTGGCCTATTTCGTGAATTGCGCCTATGTTTTATTATTGTTCCCGGGTATTCGAATTCAACCACTTCTTCAAAATTTTCCTCATTTTTATTATTATTTTACATTTTGAAATGTCTTTTCCAAGCCAATTGTTTATTCAATTTGTAGGTTTTTGTTATTTAATAAATATTTTTTTGTTCTTTCCTTGTCATCTGTATAGGCCTATTGTGTAACCTATGCCTATTATGTAGGCCTATTATTAATCAAGTTGTAGACAATTTATAATTGTTAATATCTGTAAATTTAACCCTAGTGAAGTGGAAGAGAAAACCATACGGTCTTAACTCCATCAGGTAAAATGAACAATTATTATTATTATTATTATTATTATTATTATTATTATTATTATTATTATTGTTGTTGTTGTTGTAGTTTTTGTTTATGTTCAGAACATTAGTGGACGAATATGATAACTGGAGTTTGAAAACAAGTTAAAAAACAATTAATAGGCCTATGAGATGTGATGTAGAAACTGAAGATTTAATATTAAAAGATCAATAGGGATGAATTAGAGGATGTAAAGAATTTGAGTATCTGGCAGTAAAAGTGGATAAACAAGAAAGTGACATTAATAACAGAACAAATAAAAGTAGAGTAATAAAAGCAATGCATAATGGATTCTTATGGAACAGACATATAACCAGAAAAATTAAGTTACAAACAGGCCTATATAATTCAACAGTGAGAAGTAGGCCTATTGTCACATTTGGAGCTGAAGTTTGGAAATTCCTCAAAAACTTAGAACAAAAAGCTATGTCGATGGAAATGGATTTCTTGAGGAGAGCAGCAAGATGTTCGAAATTAGAAAAAAATAAATACTGTCATACGAGAAAAAATGAATAGAACCTACTATATATTCAATAGTAGATTATGTAAGATATAGGTAAGCAATTAAATTGGTATAGGCACGTATGACGAATGCAAGAAGAAAGATTACCCAGGAAAACATTGAAATGGTGTCCACCTGGAAGAAGGAGGATAGGAAGAACTCGAAACTCGTGGATGCAAGAAATAAGAACTGGAATGAGAACAAGAGAACTGGAGGACACGGAATGGGTGGAAAGAGGCGAGTGGAGAAGGAAAATAACACTTTAGGCACACAAATAGGTATGTGTAAACATTAAAAATCTGTACTAAAATTATTATTCATCATCATCATCATGTCCCGCGCCTTAGCCGAGCGGTTAAGGTAGGAAGCCTTGGCGCAGAGCTACGGGACTTGCGCTGGTTCGAGTCTCCATGGGGGAAGAAATTTTCTCATGGTATTTCGGCCAGTATGGGACCGGTGCCCACCCAGCATCGTGAGGCAATTGGGTAGCTACAATAAGTAGCGGCTCCAGGTTGAGGAACCACCTATAACGGCTGGGGGACATGTCACCCCTACACTGGCTGTTGATCATCTACCTCTGTGATTGACACATGTGGATGTGAAGGGCCAGCAGCCGGCTGGTAAAAGGGCAACCGCTGAAAAGTGCAAAGACCCTCAATCGGATCATCATCATCCGGTATCATGACAGCTGCCGCCGTCTTCCGGAAACCAAACGCCACTCCTCTCTGTCCATCCATTGATCTTCCTCCAATCTCTGATATTCACAGCTGCTTGTACCCCTTCTATCCAAGTTTTCTTCGGTCCTCCTCTCTTCCTCCTTTCCATTGGGATCCATTCCATAACAATTTTAGGCAATCTTTGTCCAGGCATTCTTTTGACATGGCCATACCACTGTAATATTTTTTTTTCTATAATGTCTATGATGTCCGGCTCCTCTTGTACACCCATAATTTCCCTTATTTCTTTATTTCATATTCTATTCATTCTAGATATTCCAGCTGATCTTCTTAAAACATCCATTTCTGTAGTTAAAATTATTTTCGTTTACCTGGCAGGAATTAGATTTCAGCACCATATGTTAAAATGTTCTGAATTATGGTTTGATATATTTGTAATTTTCTATTTTTTGAAATATTTTTGCTCCACCAAACAGAGTTTAATGTATTTAATGCTTGTCTTGTTTGAGCGATTCTATTTTTTAAATTCCACTGTGTTATTATTATTATTATTATTATTATTATTATTATTATTATTATTATTATTATTATTATTATTATATTCAAAAGCGTTTACAATAGTTTCTTCATGACGTTAGTTACTTTGTAAGAAATGTTACGGATAATAAACTTACTGTGCACACGATAAAGTAATTTTGCATGATGTCCTTGGTGCGAATAATGCAAAGAGTTTATGAAAATAACCTAATTCCAGTCTCTTTAGACCTAGAAATTGTTATAAAAATAGTCTAAACTCATGAATACATCAATTAGGTGTTTTAACGTTCTGCAGTTGAATTTTATATCCAATGTGCACGGAATTGTCTGGTGGCTTGTATTCCCACGTTGCTATGATGTCTAAGCATGCAATACGTCAGTTCGGGCTGCCCTATGTGAAGGAATTCCTTATTCCTGCTCAGCATGAATCAAGCTACAACATTAACAATTAAACTTTCAACTTTCAGGCTGTAAAGTACAATGAAAGCTATGAGAGAGTATTTCTTTCTCTTTTGGCTGTGTAGTTTCTTGCAAGCTTTGGTCTCCTTCATAATTCACTTCCGCGTTTCCAATTTCTTAGCTTCTTCTTCTTCCTTTCATGTGATAGACCTAGTGGTCTGTTACGGTCTCAATCCAACGTTTGAAGGGTCTGCCCAAAGATCTCTTGCCTGGTGGCTGGTAATTTAAGATCTGACGTGGTAAACTTTTATGGTTTGTCCTTGAATAGCCCGCAGTACGTCTCATAAATTTCATTTCCGCCGCAGTTAGTCTTTGTTCATCTACACTGCGAATTGTCCAGGCCTCACTTCCGTAACATAATATGGGTCTGGCCAGTGTTTTATAAATACTAGTTCGTGTGTGTTGCTGTACTGTGTTTGCTTTGAAAATATTATTTATAATTCCTGTTACTCTGTTAAATTTTATAATTTTTTGACTAAAATCTTTTTCTTTCTTAGCTTAACTCTAATAATTCTCTATTTAATAAATAAAACTATGAAAGATTTTATTGATTTTAATAAATATTTATTTCGATTTAAATACGTAACGGTCGGGGTGGACTAATGGTTATGTTCCTTGCCTCTGGTCTCGAGGGTCGCGGGTTCAAACTAGGCCGGGGTTGATGGATTTTATTAGGATGGAAAAATCCAAGGAGCAAGTATTCCGGAAGGGACTTTAAGCCGTGGTTCCCGAGTCTGAAGATTTTCAGGCTCGTAAAAGATCCTTAAGTCTGAATGAAAGGCCTCTAAGCAAAATTTACTGAATTTTCCCGTCCTAGTACTACCTTGGTTTCGTAGATGTCAGTATGAGGCGGAACGCTGACCACGGACCACTCAAATGACATCTATACGAAAAGAAGTGTAATTAAATCATTATGGTTCAAATTCTTCCCTGTAGGGGGAGAGCGCTTAATCTCTGTTAAGGGAAACATGGGCTTACAATATTAAAAAAAGATACGTAATAGCTGTTTAAAAACACTGTAACTTCTTCGGACGAATAATGGATTTTATTCAAGTAAACACCAAATCAATTAATTTCTTACAATTATTCTTTCATCTTCTTCTTCTTCTTCCTCTCTATTATGGCTTAACCTCTCATCTTATAGATATTTTTATGTGCCCCACATATATCTTAAGGGGGTTTATAGAGTAATGGACTTTTTACAAAGAACATTAATAACTCCACTATTTCTTAATGTAGTTTCTTCAAATTTTGCACTTTTATTAAATATGAATTTAGCTTTAAGTCTGATCATTTAATACATGTGACAACTATAAATATGTGGGGCACGCCGTAGCGTAGTGGTTAAGGCACTGAGCTACAAGCCGGAGGGTCGAGGGTTCAAGTCCCGTTGGGGTCAGGATTTTTAAACTGACCCAAACCCTCTGGCGGCACTATGGCCCTGGGGTCAACTCAGCCTCTAACGGAAATGAGTACCGGACGCTTGTTCTGGGGTAAAGGCGGCCGTCACGCAGGGCTGACAACCCGGCTGACATTAAGTGCCGATTGTCTAGAAAAAGTGGGAGCCTTAACCTCCTACTACCCCAAGGACCTCCGGGTCTGTTGTGGGATCACTTTACTTTACTTTACTTTACTATAAATATGTTTCTGGAATACATTTTTAATTAAAATAATTTAATGTCAAAATAGACAAAGAAATTACATTTAATCTCTCTATAACCCAACGGTGTAGCCCAATATTAAGCCTTGTTTGCCCATAGATGTCATAAATTTACGAGTATTTGAGAATAAAGTTCTTAGGAAAATTTTTGGACCAAAGAGAGATGAATAGACAGTGAATGGAGAAGACTGCATAACAGTGAATTACGTGGTCTTTATAGGAAGCCAGATATAATGAGAACAGTTAAGTCTCGTAGACTGCGATGGGCAGGACATGTGACACGAATGGTGAATGGGGAATTATTATTATTATTATTATTATTATTATTATTATTATTATTATTATTATTATTAAATTGGCCATAGATATCAAAGTTAAAAATTCTCGTAATTGGTGGACTTCAGCACGTATTACGAATGAATGAACAGCGTATACAAAGAATAATGTATAATTATTAACCAAAAGGGAGAAGAATGTTGGGAAGACCATTGAAGAGATGGAAGGACCAATTCGACCTATAATGTGATCGGAACAGGCCATTGGGCTTAATCCTTGTTGTTGATGATGATGATGATAAAAATAATAATAATAATCTTCTTCTTCTTCCTTCCAAGTATTAGGCCAAGGCCTGTTACGATCCTATAGAAAATTTTCCCTCCAGCGTTTCATAGGACGGCCCAGTGATCTTCGTCCTCTTGGTATATAATTATAAATAGCTTTGGGGATCCGATTTGAACTCATTCTTTCAAGATGGTGTTTCCAATTTATTTGGTACTGTTTAATATATTCCAAAATTGGCGTAGTCTTCAATTCTTTAAAGATATCGGTGTTCCTTTTCCGATCCCATCTGGTGTAACCCGCTGTTCTGCGCATGAATCTCATTTCACAAGCCGTTATTCTACTTTCATGTTGTTTTTTTAGTGTCCATGCTTCACTACCATAGGTCAACATTGGTCTAGCCAAAGTGTTATATAAACGTAATCTGATGTTTTTTTTGTACAAGGGATGGTTTCATAACTTGATTAATAATTCCTAAACTTTTATTATAACTAGTAACTTTTTCAGGGATTAATAACCCTCAGGGGTCCTCATCTAGGGGATATGTGGATGGCGACCACAAGGTGCCCAAGCTGAGCAAAACATTTCTTCAACTTACTTGTGTTTTGCACTCTTTTAACTTTACTATCTAACCTCTCTTGGTTAACTCTTGTTTTTTTCGACCCCGACGCTATTAGGGCATCCGAGGGCTAGGGAGTCTTTCCTTTCTTCCATTTCTTCTTTCCTTTATTTTCGTTTCTTCTCCAGAAAAGCCTGACCAGAGGCTATAAGATGGCAGCCCCATCACTGGTCTTGCCTTCCTTTGGCCGGCAACCAATCGAAGGGACTATTATTATGCTTTCAAGTCTTATACGAGAATTTCCCGGAAGGATCAAACTAATAATAATAATAATAATAATAATAATAATAATAATAATAATAATAATAATAATAATAATAATAATAATAATAATAATAATAATAATAATAATAATTATTATTATTATTATAATTATTATTATTATTATTAAATTAGCTACAGATATCAAAGTTAAAAATTCTCGTAAATTGGACTTGGAGGTCACATGTGTGCTCTACACAATAGAAGAGATTGAACATGCACTCGGATGGCGTTCGCGCAGAACAAAAAACTACAAATAACCGTAAAATGTTTATTTTATTACTCAAACAGAGATTTTAATTTATTTGTTCTGACGGTAAACTTAGTTACGTGTTTACACGCGCCATGTTATACATAAATACAATAAAAATTCTGTAACATAAAACATATGCAAATTAACTCTCATATTTCTATACTAACCGCTTGTACAAAAATGTTCCTAGAAATGAACAGAAAAACATACGCTCTCGTACGGATACAAATCCCCGTGAATTCTGATATTTATTGTAGTTTTTAGTTTTAACTAGCTAATACCCGGCGTGCGCTGCTACGCCTAAATAAATTAAGTACATTTTTATGTTTAGTACTTGGATTGTATAAAAGACCTGTAAATAAACACATTTTTGTTTGATTTCTGGTCAATTATCAGAATTTGCGCAACTCTGACATCCTTTCCAAAATTCTTCTGAATGAGTTAATTCACTAAAAGAAACAGGTTTAAAACCTAATTCTGTATTGATTTTAATAACTGGATTATCGAATAAGTAAAAGAAAAATAATCATAAATTTAAATAGTAATTCTTTTTAGATACTCCGTGTGTCTGAAAATAAAATAGAAAAAAGATGGCGGATACTAGAGTAAATTTTTAATTTCCGATTTCAGGTAAATCTCCACTTTCAAAGGTCGGATTTTATTGAATTTTTTGCACGCAACTTACCTCAGTTTAATATATAAAACATTTTGTCTGTTCATTCTTACCTCTTAGAGTTGTTTTTGTCGAACATATGTTTCAGAGCTTCTTAATCGCTGACAATGGGGGCTAAGAAGCTATGAAACATATGTTCGACAAAAAAACTCTAACGGGTAAGAATGAACAGACAAAATGTTTTAATTATTAAAAAAACCTCTTAATGTTACTTCCTATTGTATTTTAAAATGCCTCAGTTTATTTCAATAGTACATACTGCGTTTCAATGTGAAACATGGAAAATTACAAACTCTAGAGCGATTTGTAAATGTTTGTATCAGGTGAACTTATAGGGCCAACACCTAATGGTTTTAGAGAATAACACATACTGGATAGACACTCAACTAATGTAAAATCACCATGAATTTTACTAGTATCAACACCTAATGGTTTTAGAGAATAACACATACTGGATAGACACTCGACTAATGTAAAATCACCATGAATTTTACTAGTATCAACACCTAATTGTTTTAGAGAATAACACATACTGGATAGACACTCGACTAATGTAAAATCACCATGAATTTTACTAGTATCAACACCTAATGGTTTTAGAGAATAACACATACTGGATAGACACTCGACTAATGTAAAATCACCATGAATTTTACTAGTATCAACACCTAATGGTTTTAGAGAATAACACATACTGGATAGACACTCGACTAATGTAAAATCACCATGAATTTTACTAGTATCAACACCTAATGGTTTTAGAGAATAACACATACTGGATAGACACTCGACTAATGTAAAATCACCATGAATTTTACTAGTATCAACACCTAATGGTTTTAGAGAATAACACATACTGGATAGACACTCGACTAATGTAAAAACCTGTAGGCCTATGAACAATTTTTTCATGAAGATCGATGAAGAGCTTTTGGATATTTAAGATTTTGAAGAAACGATTATTTATAGCCTATTTTTATTTTGGCCTATAAGTTATAGAAGATAATGCCCCCGTGTTATCTAACTGAATCGACAATAGAGGAGGTTGAAAAATTGTATTTGTGAAAACTGGATGATTTTATACTCGAAGTACAAATCCCAAAATGGTATTAATAAGCTGTTAGTTTATCTGATGATGTAGTATTATTGCCCGATAGCGAGGAGATACTAAAGGACAACACGCACACACTACTGAGTAACACTAAGAAATTAGGACTGGAAGTAAATATCAATAAAACTAAATATATGGTCACACGTAGAAATTCATTATATAATGGAAATGGACAGCTAATGACAAATGAGGGTAATTTTGAGGAAGTGGCTGAATTCAAATACTTAGGAACAATAATCACAAATAGGAATGAGATGCACAAAGAAATTAAACATAGGCTCAATTCTGGAAATGCGTGCTATTATGCATTGCAGAGACTCTTGATGTCCCAACTTCTTTCAAATATCGTTAAACTGAAAATATATAAAACTATTATTCTACCAGTTATATTATATGGGCGTGAAACATCGACTCTTACCTTAAGGGAGGAAAGGAGATTACAAGTATTTGAGAATAAAGTACTTAGGAAAATTTTTGGACCAAAGAGAGATGAACAGACAGGTGAATAGAGAAGACTACATAACAATGAACTACATTGGTCTTTATAGGAAGCCAGATATAATAAGAAGAGTTAAGTCTCGTAGACTGCGATGGGCAGGACATGTTGCACGTATGGGGAATGAAAGACGTAGGCTACATGGAAGCTTCTTGTAGGAAAGCCAGAGGGAAAACGCCGAGTTGGTAGACCAAGAATGAGGTGGGAGAATAACATTAACTATGATTTGAGGGAAGTAGATTATACAGGGATTGATTGGAAAGCATTAGCTCAAGATAGGGATGTATGGAGAGCTTATGTCCGCGCGGCCATGAACCTACGGGTTCGATAGTGCCAGTGAGTAAGTAAGTAAGTACAAATCCCAAATGAGGTTTTTTACCTGTCTCGATGTACATGTGGAATTTAATAAGTTACTAAGGAATTGGGGCTGAAAGTAAATATCAATAAAACGGAATATATGGTCACACATGGAAATACATTATGCAATGGAAGTGGATTAGTTAATGAAAAATGAGTCAAATTAAAAAAAAAGGATTAAATTCAAATTATATTATTTTTAGTCTGATCATCTTACCTCAAAATAATTGTTGATTTGTTCTCGGACATGATTCAAAACAATTCTGTTTTATCGTCAGCTTGTCCAGACAAGCTGTTATTCTTCCAGTTATAGCCTATTATATGGATGCGAAACATTGACCCTTATTTTATGGGAGGATAAATTATTTGGAGTAGGCTATATGAGAAAGCAATTTTTAGGAAAAAATTTCGACCAGGGAGAGACGAACAGACACATGAATGGAAAATTCAAAATAAACGAGAGCTGCATGATATTTATAGGAAATCATATATAGCTACTAAGAACAGTTAAATTTCGTAGACTGCGATGGGCAGGACATATGGCACAAATTGGGAATGAAAGAGGGGCGTGAAAGCTTCTTGTATGAAATCTGAGGGAAAACGTCAAGTTGGAAGACCAAGAATGAGGTGGGAAAATAACATTAACCATGATTTGAGGAATGCAGATTATACAGGTGATTATTGGAAAATATTTGCTGAGGATAGGGATGTATGGAGAGCTTATGTTCGCGCGTCCATGAATCTACGGGTTAGATAATGCCAGGGAGTTAGTTAGGTAGACTCTGTATAAATTAAGGCTCTTCTTCAAATCTTCTCTTGAGTAATTAAGTTTCCATTTGCATTACATATTGTAGCCTATTCCTAAATGTGACCAAACAATAATTATATAGGCCTAAGCAGCAAGGGAAGTGAGTACATTACTAGTCGAGGACGTGTTAGAACCCGAGCTTTAGGGAGGGTTAGAAAATAAGTTCGAGACTAGTAATTTAGCCTACTTACCTCCCGAATCGCGTATACAATTTTGTTCACTCCTATAGGCCTACTAATAGGCTAATTATGTATCATGTTTAATATTTCATGTGATTTAATATCTTGGTTTGAAGAGTTCAATTGTTTTAAAATAAAATAAGTTAAAATATACCTTCTTAGGTAAGATCCGTCGTCCTCAACTTATAAAATATGTATTCTTTATGCCTGTAGGCCTTTCAGAACATCCGTTCCATCTTCAGCAGGTCCTTCTTCGCTACAATATCTAGTATGATGATAGGACCAGCAGGATCAACCATCATACTAGATATTGTAGCGAAGAAGGACCTGCTGAAGATGGAACGGATGTTCTGAAAGGCCTACAAGCATAAAGAATACATATTTTATAAGTTGAGGACGACGGATCTTATCTAAGAAGATATATTTTAACTTATTTTATTTTATGACTCTCCACCTCAACGGTTTTAACAATGCATTTTATTAGTATTGATTCAATTGTTTGATAATAGGCCTATAAGAATGTTGATAAATAACTGCAATTGTTTATTGTTGTCTGAATTAGTAGCAGACATTTAAAATAATAGTAGGGCCTATATTACGTGGTGAGGTTGGGAAGTGGACTTTACAGAATCGAGGAAAAATGTTTAAAAACCGAGCGATAGCGAAATTCTGTAAAATACATTACAAATGTGCATCGTACATTATATTATGCGCGATGGTGTTTTCAAAATAATAAATAATAGTAATTTGTTGGAAATATTTGCGTTCATTATAAACAATTGACTAACATTAACAGTGTGAGCAATGATTATTAGTTGAAACAACAGGAGGCCTTGAGAACAATTATTGAGAACACGGCCGCAAGTACGTATTTATTATTTTATATTGTTTCAAATAAAATTTAGTTCATTTAAAATGCAGTGATTTCTTTCGTATAATGTATATTAACACTACATTTTGTATACATTATACGTAGTAGCTATATATATTTAACTTATTTATATCTAATACTTATTATATATTAGGCCTATAAGTCATATGTATTCCTAATAATATATAGGCCTAAATGATAATATAGTAAAGATATGTTTAAATTTAAGTGGCTTATATTTATATAAATCTTATTATATAATTGGTTTTACTTCCCGTACGTGGGTGTGAATGTAATATTACTTACTTACTCACTTGCACTATCGAACCCGTAGGTTCATGGCCGCGCGGACATAAGCCCTCTATACATCCCTATCCTGAGCTAATGCTTTCCAATCATTCCCTGTATAATCTACTTCCCTCAAATCATAGTTAATGTTGTTCTCCCACCTCATTCTTGGTCTACTAACTGAGCGTTTTCCCCTCTGGCTTTCCTACAAGAAGCTTCCATGCACGTCTTTCATTCCCCATACGCGCAACATGTCCTGCCCATCGCAGTCTACGAGACTTAACTGTTCTTATTATATCTGGCTTCCTATAAAGACCATGTAGTTTATTGTTATTTAGCCTTCTCCATTCACCTGCCTGTTCATCTCTCTTTGGTCCAAAAATTTTCCTAAGAACTTTATTCTCAAAAACTTGTAATCTCATTTCCTGCCTTAAAGTAAAAGTCCATGTTTCGCACCCATTTCGCTATTAATAATAATAATAAATTGGTAAGAGGCACTCGAAAGAGCATTAAGTTATAAGTTTATGATTTGTCTTTTATGATTTCGTTCAGTGATCCTGTCCATATTCTGCATTGTTTGTAATGGTATCGCTCACACTTTCGGTCGCATATCTTGCATTCACACGAATCTCTCGGTTGGTGGAATTTTGTGTTTTTGCACATTTTGTGATGATATCCGTGTGTTGCTAAACCTATGATTCTGTGCCTTTGTGGTTGGTTACTTCCAGTCCACTCTCTGTTTACCATGGCATCTGAGGCGTAGAAATCTTCGTCGATCTCTTTTTCTCTCTGTTTGTTTTTTTCGATGACTTTCTTATATGGCTCCGTTGCTGGCAGTAGTATCCTTTGCCTCAGGTCCTCTAGGAAGAAGGTTTCTCTGGCTAGCATATAGGCCATTCTATTTGGTGTGTATTCGCTTGCACCTAATGCCTTTTTGATGAATCTTGGTTTTACTTTTTCTAACCTCTCCAAATCGCTGGTCGATAGTTTCTCCCATATCAGTTCTATCCCGTAGGTGACGATCGGGGTGATCACTGATGCGAATAATTTCATGGCTGTGACTAATTTTAACGATGTGATGTCTTTGATACTGTACATAGCTCTTATAGCTGCTGCTGCTCTCTCCTGCACATGTGCGCTGAAAGACTTTGTTGTTGGCTGCAGTGTTATGCCTAAATATCTGAATTTGTTGATCATTCTTATTGGTTCTTCTCCTAGTTTTAGATTATCACTTGCCGCTGTTCTTCCTCCTTTCTTGAAAACCATTTGTACTGTCTTGTTGCTGTTTATCTTGAACTCATTTTCCATAGCCCATCGTTGTATCCCATCTATGCCTTTTTGCAATTCTTCTTTGTTTTCTGCCCCAATGGCCATGTCGTCCGCATACATTACCAGCGTGGTCCCGTTTGTTGCTTTCCCAATGTCAGCCGTCATTATGTTAAATAGTAGCGGGCTGATGGGGTCTCCTTGTAGTATCCCATTAGTTTGCATAACCTCGTCTGATGCCGCAACCTCATCTGTTATTTGTAACCAGTTTCGCCTCATTATGTCGTGTACTATTCCAACAATGGGGTGCTCGTTTCCAATCATGTCCCTCATCTTCGTGAGTAGTTTTGTTCTGTTTATGTAATCGAACGCTTTTTCATAATCTATGAAGACCACGTAGTATTTCCCTTTCGGTCTGTTGAGGGCTGCTTCTATGTCATTTCGCTATTAACAATATAACGTTACAGTATAGTTATTTAGGTTGGCAACCCCGAAATGTAGGAAGTTGAACTTTCAATCATGGAACGCCATTGCTGGTAGTTACGACAAAACCGCACGACCTATCTGCACAAATAAATAGTTTTAATGTTAAAAATTGTAACAACTGTTCAATCACTATAAATTCGAATGATCAAAGTGAGAAATAAGTCTGGTACAATAAAATTGTATTGTATTTCTCATAAGTAATACCACGAGTGATTTCCAATTTATCTAGAGAATTTGGAAATCAAGAGTGGCATTTGTTAGGACTATTTAACGAATAAAATTAAGCTGTTTACTCAGAAATCATTGGTTAACTATAATTATTTTAAAATATTTATGTATTTAATGTAAACGGCGATGTTTGAAAACAAATCAGAAATGTGAGGTTATGTTCATTCACGGCCACTCGATCATATTATTTATTGCCAAATAAGATCGCAATATTGTAAGAATGTACCCAAGGTGTAGAAATAGGGAAACACACCAAACTCTATCTCACTCATCAACCAGTACGGGTGATGCAGTATGTTTCGTTTGAGTTAAACAACTCAGTAAAATCAAGGAATATGTTCATTATTTGCTACATTAAATGTTTTTGTTGGAGAAAAATAATGTTCTGTCCTGTTCAGAACATTAAAAAGGAGGAGCTTTCTTTATCACAAACGCAGGAGCTGATAAAGAGAAATCGATAAAGAGCGCGGTGAAACACGACTGTCATTGGTTGTAAAACAAAATTCATTGAAACGTGATTGGTCATTGACTAGCATTTGTGACATGAGTTAAATAGTCAATAAAATTTTAAGTAGGTAGAATTTTTACATTATTAATTAAGTTAATTACTTTTCTTCCCTAGGGAAGTAGGTTGAGCTATTAGGCCTACATCCATTTTAAATGGACACCAAGGCCTGTCTGGTAAATTCAACTTACTTCCCTAGAAACATAATGATAATTAGGCCACAACTAGTATAGGAGTGAATAAAATAAATCTCTCCCCCCTTCTTTCTCTGTCCTTGTCTGCTAATTGTGGAGGGTGTGTATAATGCGGTTGCGTATTTTTTTACGTTACGTTATTTTAGTGGCGTTTGACTTCATAAAACATATTTAGCGGGCGTCATAGGAATCTCATGTTTATTTCACACGGAGGCAGAAGATTTTCGCTATCATGAAGATCGAGAACTCATATATTTTGCTTATCCCTGCGGGCCGCATGCAGGGAGTGGGCAGGGATCTCCCTCACATGCAAGTTTTGTAGGACTGCGCCTTGATTTATACCACCCGTCATGCTGCTCTATGTGACCTCCACCCAACATACATGTGATGTTCTTTCGAAAAACATTTCTTTTATCCACAATAATCGTAAATCTGTCATCTGGATCGCTGGTGCGACTTCGAGGGGGGGGAAGGTTGCTATTAACAATGTTTGGTTGAGAGTCCACCGCGGTCGCTTGCTACCTTGTCACCCAGCGGGACCGAGTTGGATCCTCGGTCGGGGCAAGTTTCCTGATTAAGGTTTTTCGGGGATTTTTTTTTCACCTGTAAGATAAATGTCAGAAACGTTTAAGTCCCAAACGGTCTCCGAACTCATCTGGCCATCATTATCATATTCACCTCATCAGACCGCTGTGGTCTCGAGGCGTGCTGCCTTGTCACCCAGCGGACCCGAGATCGATTCCCGGTCGGATCAGGCTCCTGGGCGAGGTTTTCTTCGGGGGTTTTCCTCACCTGTAGGACTAAGAAAAATGCCAAGAAGCTAGAGCCCAACGGTACCCGAAAATCATCGGCCATCATCATCATCATCATCATCATCATCCTTATCATTTCACGCTATGGATAACAACAGGAAGCTACCACATCTATAATTTCTTAGTAAAGCTGCAAAACATAACCTTCCAGGCAACCAAACATTGTAAGTGTGTTACAAGTACCAGTGCCAGGAGAGAACGCCAAAAATGTCGTAATGACGAGTTGGCATTGATTAAAAATAATATTTAGGACATACTATTTAAGAAGTAGTATTAGTCTGCTGAAATGTCTCTAGTACTGAGGGTCCCGGGTTCAAACTCGGTCGGGGTCGATGTATTTTTTAGGATGAAAAAATGCAATTAACAAGTCCTTCCGGGACGGATTTGAAGTCGTGGGTCCCGAGTAAAATATTTTCAACGCTCATAAAATAATACTAAACCTGAAAAGGAACTCTCTAAACAAAATTTACAGAAATTCATCAACCAAGTGATGTTACGACTAGATGCCTCATTAGGTTGGTAGGCTGGCACATACCACTTTTGACATCTGTAAATAATATAGGCCTATAACAATATAATATGTTCCATGGTATAGGCCTCATTTTATTATTCCTTTATATTTTAAACTTTCTTTTCTAAGCCATTTACTCAATATAACTAGGCCTATAGGTTATTATTTCTGTTATAATATATTATAATAATAATAATAATAATAATAATAATAATAATAATAATAATAATAATAATAATTATTATTATTATTATTATTATTATTATTATTATTATTATTATTATTATTATTATTATTTTTTAAATTGCGGATGAGCCCATGTAGGACTACGCAAAGTACTTAGAGGCGTTTTCTTTGGTCCCAAATTTCTTTCATTCTTTTGCTATGAGCTTGTTTTCTCTCATCTGTCCAAGTTGTTCCAGTTTTTTTCTTCGGTTTGTCCTCTTGGTCAACTTGCCACTTATTCACCTTAATTCTAAATAGGCCTATATCTCTGTTTGGGATATCTTCTTTATTAATTCCTGCCAATTTTAAGTCCTTTTTTGACTTCATCAATCCACTTCATAGTATCCACTGGAGCTTTACTTCTGTTTTCGTAGAATTCCATTATCTGTTTTGTAAGCCTATTTGAGTTCGTTTAATATGGCCATAAAATTTTAACCTTCGTTTTCTAATATCACTATGAATGTGTGTATATATTATATTATTATTACTATTATTATTATGACTATTTTTCTTTCTTACCCATGTGAAGTTTATATTGTGTAGTCTATAATTATCTGACTTATTAGGCCTATGTATTATTTATCATAATTCTTATTGTAGTATAATTTAACCGTGGTGAAGTGGAAGAGAAGACCTTACGGTCTTAACTCCATCAGGTAAAATAAATAAATAAATAAAAAATAAGCAGGGCTATTCAATGACACCGTGCCATCTGTGGATATTAGATCAGAGCATAAGTGACTGCTAGCGTTATGTTCGCCAATGTATTAACACACGTTGCCGCTAGAGCCAATTGCCACCATTATTACCAACATTAAATTTAATTCCCATTAACAATTTAACAACCTTACCATTAATTAAACTCTATAATTTTATTTAGGCATAAGGGGATTCTATCCCAGGAGTCCACCTACATTAGTGAGCAAGTTAGGGCGAACAAATAAGCAATTTAGTGGTAGATGGGCAAGTTAGTGTTAGTTTCAGCAATTTAGGGTGATGGAATGGACAAGTTAGTATACCAGTTAAGTTTGGCGTTGACTTGGTTGTTTTGGGGTGTTTGTGGTAAGTTGGCTAAACTGTCTGAGCAATGACTTAGGCCTACATATTTTACATTGAAAATATGATAATTTTAGGTAACTTTGAGCTCAACTTCTCACTTCGTTTTAAGGCATGTTTCAAGGGTTGTACATTTCATCCCATTAGCTAAGCATAGAGGCATATTATGAACATGATATTGAAGAAAAGGGGACAGAAACTGCGTAAACTAAGCAAATTTCTCAGCAAGTCGAATTTTTGTTCGATCTTGTCATTTGCAGAATACAGATCAATATATTTCTTTTGTAAATTAGACTGTATGATTAACTGTTAGGCTTGTATTGCTAGAAAATAACACGGCGGTTGCTAGAACGAATTTTTAATTTCGGTTTATTGTAAAATAAATAAACAAAACAATGAAATGCAATATTTTAGATTGAATACTTGGCTGTTTAATACACGAGCCACTATTGTACTATTACTTTCTAGCAATGCAAGTTGGTTTTAAGTGAGTTTCTCCTACAACTTCCAGTATGCAAATTGCGTCCGTGAGTTACACAAATGACATTCCCCTACCAATTTCATGGCTTCAGAATGTCTGCCTTAAAGAAAGCAAGACAAGTTACTATTGTCTCGTAGGTTATATTCCAAATCAAATATAGATACATTTTATTTTATATAAATTATTTTATTATACCTTTATTATAATTACAACTTTTTCAATAACTGATTTAAATTAGGAATAAAACGATAGTAAACAGTTTCACCTACACTTTTTATTGTTCGTATTTACGATATAATTAAAAACTGGATAATGATTTTTTTTATTTGTTAGGCCTATATTTTAAATATTAACAACATAAATTGATTATTATTATTATTATTATTACTATTATTATTATTATTATTATTAAACATGGACTCTTACTTTAAGGGAGGAAAGGAGATTACAAGTATTTGAGAATAAAGTACTTAGGAACATTTTTGGACCAAAGAGAGATGAACAGACAGGTGAATGGAGAAGACTAGGCCTACATAACAATGAACTACATGGTCTTTATAGGAAACCAGATAGGCCTATAATAAGAACAGTTAAGTCTCGTAGACTGCGATGGGCAGGACATGTTGCACGTATGGGGAATGAAAGACTTGCATGGAAGCTTCTTCTAGGAAAGCCAGAGGGAAAACGCCCAGTTGGTAGACCAAGAATAAGGTGGGAGTATAACATTAATTATGATTTGAGGAGGTAGATTATACAGGGAATGAATATAAAACATTAGCCCAGGATAGGGATATATGGAGAGCTTATATCTATACAAAAACATATATAAATATAGAGAAGAGTAGGACCTATACGAAAACAATAAATTTTCGTTGAAACACAGAAAAAGTTCCTCATTCGTGCCACATGTCCTGCCCATCGCAGTCTACGAGACTTGAATGTTTTTATTATATCTGGCTTCCTATAAAGACCATGTAGTTCACTGTTATGTAGTCTTCTCCATTCACTTGTCTGTTTATCTCTCTTTAGTCCAAAATTTTTCCTAAGAATTTTATTCTCAAATACTCGTAGGGTCGTATCTATGAACGCATTAGACCGTAAAAATCGTTCTCTGCTGAGAAAGTTGCATCCAAAGACTTTTTGCGTACTCAAAAATCTGTTCATGCGATAATAATTGTCGAAATTCCTAAGCTACCGGACGAGGTGACTTTGCAGAGAACAAATCGTGAGCATCCCGATGGGAACCGATGGTAACCGATGTACTTTGAAACCTTGCTGCGTACCATGCTGCTTTATCCAAGATGTCGGACCTTGAAGACTTCGATCATGTTTTCGGTATACGCGGAGAAGAGGAATTTGATAGAGCCTACCAAAGAATTAAACTGGAAGAACAGGAGATTCAGCGTAATATCGCGCCACGCAGACGTCGTCGTATACGGTATTATTTGCGGTACGCAAGCGTAAATTCGTTCCTCTAGCAGACGAAAATAACGGAAGTGGTTTTATGGCTGAGAATTCTTGGTAATTTCTTGCCAATATTACGAAAAAAAACTACTTTCATGCATGACCAGTCAGCGACTCGCTAATTTAAACTTCGCACATTCTCACGGAAAACTCTACTCACCTGAGACTAATGTACTTGCATGCGGCCCGTAGTCTCCTTTCCTCCCTTAAAGTAAGAGTCCACGTTTCGCATCCGTATAATTTTTATATATAGCTTACATATAAATTTTGTTCGTGGCCTTTTTCGATGTCTACTAGATAGGTTAGGTGAAGGACTGAACAAATTAAAAGAAAAATGTTCACAAGAACAACCTAAACAGCCTAATTTCTTTGGAATTGGCTAAAATGAAGTTAGGTTATGAAAGATGCAGTAAGTACAAATAAGGCATTGTAACAGCTGGCTTAAATATGCAATATAAAGCATAAAGACGACAGTTTCCTTTAAAACGACCAATTCTTAATTATGTGGAACATGTATGAAAAATATAAAGCAACATAAAATCACAATGAACGGGTAATGTAAATCATACTAAGGAGGTTGTTATATGCTTAATTTCCATTCCTGTTGAAAGAAGCTGTTTGAAATATGCGGTTTCATTTTGTTCTAAACCCGACAGAATCCAGTTTCAAAACTGATTTAAATTTCTAACTATCATTTACACTGCCAAGTTAAACGCTTAGGATCTTGCACCTTGCAATAAAGAACGATACAAACTACCCAATCATCAGTTTTTTAATCTGTCTATATAAATATTGCATAAAAACATATAATTCACTTAAAATTCAAAATGGAGCCTTTGCATAACACCTGTCTCTCTTTTAAGTATGGAGACATTTCTATTTGTTTATATTGTTTATACTTTTTATGATCAATTTCTTTGTAAGAATTGCTTGTTATAGTACCTATCTTACTTTGATGCCACTGGTATAATGAGATAATAAAATCCAATAATAAAGTGCTGCAGTTAAATACAATTTTTTAGCTTGAATAAGTCTACAGGTGTTTGAGGTCCTCATTTATAAAATTTTAGGAGGGAAAGTACTGTATTCATTGTTGTTTGCAGATGATCAAATTATTTTTGCAGGGGATAAAGATGATATAAAATATATGATACATCATCATCATCATCATCATCACAGATAATTCACGAATTTAGGCCATTTGTTGACCTGTTTCGGCCTCAAGAGAAACACCATCCAGAAGTCTTTTGAGTGGACGTCCTGGTCTTCTTCTTCCTGCAGGTTGATATCTTAACATTAGTTTGGGTATTCTGTGATCTTCCATTCGATGAACATGTTGTATCCATCTTGACTTATAATCAGAAATTTTGTTTTCTAAAGATTCCATGTGTAATTCTTCTAAGATGTCTTCATTTTTTTTTGTGATCTAGTAGTGTGTATCCTGCAGTCCTCCGAAAATATCTCATTTCAGCAGATCTAAGTCTCTGTATATCCTTCTGTTTCAACGTCCATACTTCGCTACCATACAAAAGAGTTGGAAGAGCCAGTGTTTTATACACTTTCAGTCTTGAATAATTCTCATCCTCACCTTCTCGTGGTACAACCCGTTTTCACAAACGAGGCTCTGAGGACCAAGTCACGGCGGTATAACCATTCCATCAGGTACTGAGTAAATGCGGTATCCTAATGTCTGTCCAGAGACTAAAAGGTAGCAGCCCTACCACTGGACTACTTAGCGCCGGGCCAGTAACCTGTCCTAAGGAACTTCAAAACTACTTTCAAGTCTCAACACGAAAAAATCCAGAAGGAATTGAAATATATGATAAATAAAGTAATGAAATATAAAAAATGGGGACTGAATATAAACTTACTGAAAACAGAATATGTAGGGCCTATGTTTGGGAAAGGATGTGGATGACATACTTTAAACAGGGAAAATAAAAAAAAGTATTTTTTTTTAAATATCTTGGGTCAATAATTACAAGTTTAGGTACTTGTGAGAGAGATGTAGGGCCTACAGACTAAAATTTCAATGGCAAAAAATGCAACTAAGACATTACAAGGAGTAATTTGGAACAAAAATATTACAAAGGAAACTAAAATGAAAATTTATAAGAGCATAATACAGAGTATTTTGTCATATGGGAGCGAAACTTGGTCATTGACGGAATTGCAAAAGAATAAAATTAGAACAGTTGAATTTGATTATTTTAGAAGAAGCCTCCAAAAAACAAGACAGGAAAGAATACCAGAAATTCATAGGCTTAAAGACAATCTGATGGCGTTGGTAAAAAGAAACTGGGTTAATTTGTGGATAGAAACTATCTTGTTTATTTCATTTAGGCCTATTATTTATTTTAATACGAATCGTGAAAAGTTTAGTTTTTCCGTTAAAAGAGAATTTCAGAAATACTGTTATGTTGGTAAATCCAGACAAACTCTATTAACTACAAATCCCAGCCTGCAATTGTTTGTATTTATTAACATTTTTCTTTCTAGTAGAGTTGGAAAGTTTTAAGCACACGTTCTAGTTTGATAGTTTGTGACACTATCTGTACATAACAATAAACGGCTTCAGAAACACTAGAAACTGGAGTTACAAAACTTTGGTCTCACAAGAAAAAAAATCATCGCTTTATTTAGAATACTATTTAAAATGTTATAATATAGTTTCTACGAAGTAACCCACATAGGCAACTACACCATGCCAACTTTAAGCAATAGGCTACCCCACAAAATAGGTCTATGTGAACTACTGACCTTCTCTCTCTTTCATTCCGGGAGGCATCAATACCTTAGTGGACATATCTAACCATCACACCTTATAGAACAAACCTCAACAGAATATTGCCATAAGACAGGAAGAGATGCTAGATTGAAGTTTTATAAAGCATTGGCAGTTCCTGCATTACTTTATGAGAGCGAAACTTGGGTAATGACCAAAAAATTGTAAAGTAGAATACAAAGCGCAGAAATGAACTTTCTTAGAAGAACAAAAGGCTGCACAAGATTGGATCGGATAAGGAATAAAGATATAAGAACAGAGTTAAATGAGAAAATCAGAGAATATAGAGAGAAATGGTTTACACATGTGGAAAGAATGAATGTAACAAGATTACCAAGAGCAGCATTCAACTACAAGCCAAGAGGTTTAAGGAATGCAGGAAGAACAGTGAAAAGATGGACAGAACAACTGTGAGGCGGAAAAGGCAATTTTTGCCTAGCCCGTGAAGTGAAGAAGAAGAAGAATAAGAATGGTTTATTCACTTCTTTATATTCGGCCGCTTCTTCAAAATGTCCATCATTTGTCATTAGCAGTCCATTTCAATTATATAATACATTTATATATATGTGAATATATAGGGTCTATTTATTTTTTAAATTTACTTCCAGTCCCAAGTGCGTGTCGGCCTTATTAACTGCTCGCTATCGCCCAATAGTACTACATCATCATCATAAACTGACAGCTTATTAATACCATTGAGTTATAGGCCTTCTTCACCCTCTAAAGATTTGATGGCTTGCTCTAGCACAAAACTGAATATTAGAGGAGATAGTGCATCTCCTTACTTTAACCCACTGTGAAAACTGTTTGTCTACCTTCTGAATGCTTATTCTCCATCGAAGTTGTTTATATGAACATTATCATGATTTTTTTATCTAAGTTACTTAAAAATATATACCTCTATAAGTTTTAAAACATAGGCATACGTGCTAAAGTTGTAACATGCTATAGAGTCTCGAGAATGAGGTGGGAGAATAACATTAACAATGCTTTGAGGGAAGTAGATTATACAGGGAATGATTGGAAACATTAGCCCAGGATAGGGATGTATGGAGAGATTATGTCCGCGCGGCCATGAACCTACGGGTTCGATAGTACCAGTGAGTAAGTAGATAAGTAAGTAAGTAAATTCGGTCTCTTCTTCAAAATTTCCATCATTTGTCATTAGCAGTCCATTTCCATTAGCCTATATAATACATTTAGGCCTATATATGTGAATATAAGACTTGAAAGCATAATAATAGTCCCTTCGATTGGTTGCTGGCCAAAGGAAGGCAAGACCAGTGATGGGGCTGCCATCTTATAGCCTCTGGTCAGGCTTTTCTGGAGAAGAAAAGAAAATAAAGGAAAGAAGAAATGGAAGGCCTTGGCCTAATACTTGGAAGGAAGAAGAAGAAGATATATGTGAATATATAGGGTCTATTTATTTTTTTATGTTTACTTCCAGTCTCAAGTGCGTGTGGCCCTTATTAACTGCTCGCTATCGCCCAATAGTACTACATCATCAGCATAAACTAACAGCTTATTAATGCCATTGAGTTGTAGGACTTCTTCAACCTCTAAAGATTTGATGGCATGCTCTAGTACAAAATTAAATAGTAGAGGAGATAGTGCATCTCCTTACTTTAACCCATTGTGAAAACTGTTTGTCAACCTTCTGAATGCTTATTCTCCATCGAAGTTGTTTATATGAACATTATCATGATTTTTTTTATCTAAGTTACTTAAAATGTATACTTTATAAGTTTATAAACATATGTGCTAAAGTTGTAACATACTATAGTGTTGCAACATAAAACACCAAGTAATGATACGTCTTCAAGATCTGGTACATTTAGCGTCATCAAACTGTCTTATATTTTAGCCTTTGAGCTCTTAAAGCTAAGAAAAAATGTGTAGAATTTTTTTAACCCCTTACCAAGAGGGTTGAGAATGGGCGTCAGCTGGTGTGACATGGCGACATCAGCCAATTGCACATGGTTCACTTGATTTGAGGGGAGATTTTCTGGTTTACGTAAAGAGTTGAAACACCCTCTCGTCTATACGCCCAATATATAATTATCGCAGACATGTTTCACCCCACAAATATGTGCAGTTGCTTCATAAAACGAATATTAGGATCCTTGAAACATCACTACACTAGAATGTAATATGGTGCCACAATTTCTACGATGACCGCTACGGCCTGTCACCAAGTTTAATAATGATTTATAAAAATACCACTGCGACATGTTTCACGAGTCGACTTGATTTATTTCAAAATGTTTCACTTTAATTAACCCAATGTTTTGTAATATTAATGCGCATACCCAGTTAATTAAATCCTGCTCTTGGCTCCAGCCAGTGATTCATGGAAATTCTTTAAAAAGTGAAACTTTATTTTAGACTATTTAACTCATGCCCCAAATGGGAGTCAATGACCAATCACGTTTCAATGATTTCTGTTTTACAACCAATCAGAGTCGTCTTTCAAGAAATATTTATCAGTGTTAAATTTACCATATTAAAGAAAGCTCCTCCTTTTTAATAATCTGAACAGGTCTGACCATTATTTTGTAGTGACTCAGCCTGTAAGAATTACGGCTACCAGATTGTATATATAGTGCATAGATGTCAACACATAGCGCTTGCAGGAGTTAATATAAAAAGATTTGTAGCAATTTATTATACCACCAAAAAAATAAACCACTGTTTGCACTTTCTTAAATGTATTTTTCCCAGGTAATAATCCAGAACAATATAATTGTCATATTTAGATCATAAGTTACGACATCAGAAATGAATTAATATACAGTTTGATGGGTTTCATTTTTTCTCCACTAGAGTGCATTTTTACAATATTGCGTTCCTTTGGCAATAAATAGTATGATCTGGTTGCAGTGATAAACAAAAGAAGCAGATGAAGCGTACCCATCGTTTCTCATTTGTTTTCAAACATCGCCGTTTACATTAAATATATACATATTTTAAAATAACTATAGTTAAATAATGATATGTGAGTAAACAGCTAAATTTTATTCGTTAAATAGTCCTAACAAATGCCACTCTTGATTTCCAAATTCTCTAGATAGGGCCTATATTGGAAATCACTCGTGGCACTACTTATGATAATCAATTATAGGTGTTTACTTTATGAAAATTCATTATTATTATTATCATCATCATATCATCATCATCTTCATGGTAGGCCGTCGGCCTGTTCCGCTCTCATAATTCATCTTCCCATCGTCTTCTAGGACGTCCCACATCTCTACAGCCTTAAGGTTGGTACAACAGTGCTTGTTTTGTTAGCCTAGAAGAGTCCATTCTTAAAATATGTCCATGCTATTTTTGTTTATAGTTTTGTATTTTTTCATTTAGATTAAAAATTTTGAATTCTTGCCTAATTTTTTCACTAGGAATATGGTCTTTTAGAGTAGCTTATATCCTGCAACGCATCTGGGGGACCTCTTCTCTGATGTTTCTAGTCATCTTCTGTCTGATCTATTCATGGCTCAATTCTCTGATCCATATGTCACAATGGGAACAGCCATCACTCTATAAAACTTTAGCATTGTTTCTTTTGTTGTTTTTTTTGTAGTGTCCTTTTATAATCCCACACATTTTGAAATTCATAATTTTTTCATGTAGGCCCTATATCATTTTCCGAATTGTAAGATATGTGACATCCTAAATATTTAAAACTCTGTACTTGTTCGATAATTTCATCGTTCAAAACTATTTTCGATCGAACTGAATATTTTCCCGAAAAGACCATTGTTTTGTTATTATGTTTAGTGATTAAATAAAATAAAACAGTTAATGTTTTATACATTTTCATATTCGTTACAACTGTTTTAGTACTTTGTACCTTCTTCAGAAGAATTCGTCTGAAGACAAAACTAAAACAGACCAAATTGTCTGAAGAAGGTACAAAGTACTGAAACAGTGTAACGAATTTGTATTAAAATAAATATGAAAATCGTACAAACCTTTAACACTTTTATTTAAGTTCTGAGATAAGAGATCAATTAAATCTTTTTAAATTGACGGATAAAATTGACCAACAAAGACAAAACTGGTAGGAACATCTACTAAGAATGCCAGATGATAGACCTTCTAAAATGATTTTAAACTACAGACCCACAAGATCTAGAAGTCAAGGAAGACCATTTACTAGATGGGAAGACCAAATCTCTTGAAGTTGGAACGAGCCAGAGGGCCTAAGCCTTGATGTTGATGAAGATGATTTTATTTAATCACTCAACCTTATTTAGGAAGCCGATAAAATGTTCGTAGGTTAAACCACTGCAGGTGGGCCACCAACAGGACTGTTT
Organism: Diploptera punctata; assembly: GCA_030220185.1. Taxonomy (NCBI): domain Eukaryota; kingdom Metazoa; phylum Arthropoda; class Insecta; order Blattodea; family Blaberidae; genus Diploptera; species Diploptera punctata. Next base: position 297,100 of record JASPKZ010007241.1, on the reverse strand, counting down.
AGAGATAAGATGATAAGTTTGGCCAGGAATTATATATGAAGGAAATTATATAATCATCATCATCACCATCATCATAGTACATTCACGAATTTACGCAATTTGTTGACATGTATCGGACTCAAAATAAACACCGTCCAAAAGTCTTTTGAGTGGACGTCCTGGTCTTCTTCTTTCTGCAGGTTGATAGCTTAACATTTGTTTGGGTATCCTGTGATCCTCCATTCGATGAACATGTTAAATCCATCTTGACTTAAAATCAAGAAATTTTGTTTTTGATAGGTTCCATGTGTAATTCTTCTAAAAGTCTTCATTTTTTATGATGTTTCTATGATCTCCTTCGAATATACCTCATTTCTCATTTCAGCAGATCTAAGTCTCTGTATACCCTTCTGTTTCAATGTCCATATTTCAGGTTACCATACAAGAGTTGGAAGAGCCAGTGTTTTATACTATTTTAGTCTTGAATGTTCTTGACTAACTGGGCTTTGAAAATAGAATTTATTAACCATAAAATCCTTTACAATTTTAACATTTTTGCATTTAGGCCTACATAATTTTCTTCTTCATAAGAGATAGGGCTACTGCTTCCTAGGTATGTAAAATTATTCACCTGCTCAAAAATGTTATTGTCGACTACAATTTTACTACTGACTGAATTTAAACCTTGAAAAGCCATAATTTTTGTTTTCTTCAGGCTCCTTTACGAATATGAAAATCTTCAGACTTGGGAGCCACGGCTTGAAGTCCTTCCCGGAAGGTTTGCTTCTTGGATTTTTCCATCCTAAAAAATCCATCAACCCAAGCTGCGATTGAACCTGCGTCCATAGGGACCAACGAATAATAATAATAATAATAATAATAATAATAATAATAATAATAATAATAATAATAATAATAATAATAATAATAATAAAATGCTGGCAGAATTAAGGCCATAATGCTTTTTCTTCCACTCAATGATTGAATAGGTAGGAAAAGCTTAGGGAAAGCGCCATGTAGGTAGATCAAGAATGAAGTGAGAGAATAACACTAACCATGATTTGAGAGAGGTAAATTATATGATCGAAAAACACTGAAAAATATTAAAACAAGATAGGGATAGATGGAGAGCTTATGTTCGCGCGGCCATGAACCTACGTGTTCGATAGAGCCATTTAGTTAGTTTTATGCCTTTTGAAATCCGGTATCTAACCATCATCTGACACAGGTAGAAGACTTTTTTGGAATAGGCTAAGTGAAGAATATAGTGTTGTGAAGGACCTTAATGAATGAGGCAAAAAACAAATGCCTCTTTAAAAGCTCAGAATTTGAGCATAAAGTTTATTCATTGCAAACTGGTATTTCTTCCGGACGTTTCTCCCTCGACAACGGAAGGCATCTTCAGTGAAGAGTTCTTCTAGGAGGTTTTCCATGGTGTTCCATACACAGCCGAACTTCCGACAAGGGAACACTACATGGAAGAACTCGCCAGTGAAGATACCCTTCGTAACCGAGAGAAAAACGTCTGGGAGAAATTCGAGTTATGGACTATCGTTTTATAGCCCATAATCTTCAAGTAGTCTACCATAAAGTTATTGAGTTGATTTTATAACTTTTTACACGAAGTTCTAAAACTGCTCTTGTTTTGTGCTCATTTGTCATTTTGTCACTATCTATAAAATGCTCATATCCACCGCTGTGGTCTCGAGGTAGCGTGCTGCCTTGTCATGCAGCGGGCCCGGCTTCGATCCCCGGTCGGGACAGTTTTTCTGGATGAAGTTTTTATCGGGGGTTTTCCTTATCTGTAAGACAAATGTCAGGAAAACTTTAAGGCCTAAACGGTCCCCGAAATCATATGGCCATCGCAATCATCATCATTCATATTCATCTTAGATTAAGCTTAGGATTAGGGACTCTCCTGGCGCACCACTATCACCATCATCACCCATCATATCATCGGGGAAACGTAACCGCGCCTTCCAGGCGCCACAACCTCAGAAGTGGGTTACAAGTACGCCATGCCAGGAGAGAACACCAGGAATGTCGAAAGACAACCTGGGGCATTTGAAAGAAAAATAAAATGCTCATTATATGCTACATTTCAAAGAATATAATGTACACAATTCGTAGATTATAGCCCATTTCATGAGAAAATAATGAAACCATTCGATGAAATTGTGAAATCACCATCAAATTTAAAATAGCTTGACACAATATTTCTCTAGTACCGTAGAATGTCTACAATTATCTATCTGAACCGTGAAAAAGGATCTAATCAAGATCAAACTTGCACACCTAGGTTATAATCTAAGTCAAAACTGATAAAAACTTTTACAAGGGTAGCAAATGAAGTTCAGTGAGTAGGGAAAAAAAGTGCAGATAGAAAAAGTAGAAAAAACAAACCAAGTCCAAAAGAGTTGGTAGTAGGGGATGGAAGGGTTTTTTTGGAAGGAAATGTAAGGGGGCGAGATGGGTGTTGAAAACTACGGCAATGATAATATTAGACTTTAGAAAAAAAAATAGGTAGGAGCAGCATAGAGTAGAAGGAAATAAAAAGACAAAGAGGAAGTGAGAGAGAAAGAGAGGAAAAAAGCAGAAATACATGGAAGGAAAATTAGGAAGCCCGAGCAACGCAAGTGTTGCTGGGAGTCTGGAATGAGGATGGGAAAGTACAGTCAGTTTCGTGTAGAATGCCGGACGCTGCAAATTTCATTCTAACATGTTCTTCACATGCTATATAATAGATTGATTGTTCTATGACAACTGGATACCTATACACTATTGCCAATTACTTCTCCTCCATCTCTTTGTCTATTACTGACATGCTACTCACACAACATTGGCTCTAGGGGTTAAGATTCTTGCCTCTGGTACAGAGGGTCGTGGTGTAAACCCAGACCAAATTATGTTTATAGTAACGTAAAGAGAGTTTTTTCTTTCATCCTGAAAAACCTAGCAAAATGCAAATACGTTAAGCTATGTAAGAATTTTGGCATCGATGTGGTAAGTTTGATCCTATCAGACAACATTTGCTACTTGAAATATAATATAAAAGTTCAATAGGCCTAACAGAATTTTATTTATGAAGAAGAAGCCTAAAACGAATTTTGAAAGTAAGTTATGCCTAAGCCTGAATCCAGTTGGTATAACTTACGTTTGTATACAGTAATAGCCCATACAGTATCCTGCTAGAGTTCGGAATTCCTGAAAAGTTAGTTAGATTTATACGAATGTGTCTAAATGGCACAAAGAGTAGGGTGCATGTAGGCAAACAGTTTTCAGACACTTTTGAAATCCACAATGGGTTGAAGCAAGGAGATGCACTATCTCCTCTACTATTTAATTTTGTACTAGAGCATGCCATCAAATCTTTAGAGGATGAAGAAGGCTTTCAACTCAATGGTATTAATAAGCTGTTAGTTTATGCTGATGATGTAGTACTATTGGGCGATAGCGAGCAGATATTAAAGGACAATACGCACACACTATTGAGTAACAGTAAGAAATTGGGACTGGAAGTAAATATCAATAAAACTAAATATATGGTCACACATAGAAATACATTATATAGCCTAATGGAAATGGACAGCTAATGACAAATGAGGTAAATTTTGAGGAAGTGGCTGAACAAATACCTAGGAATAATAATCACAAACAGGAACGAGATTCACAAAGGAAATTAAACATAGGCTCAATTCTGGAAATGCGTGCTATTATGCATTACAGAGACTCTTGACTTCCCAACTCCTTTCAAAAAACGATAAATTGAAAATATATAAAACTAGTATTCTACCAGTTATATTATATGGATGCGAAACATGGACTCTTATTTTAAGGGAGGAAAGGAGATTACGAGTATTTGAGAATAAAGTTCTTAGGAAAATTTTTGGACCAAAGAGAGATAAACAGACAGGAGAATGGAGAAGACTGCATTACAGTGAATTACATGGTCTTTATAGGAAGCCAGATATAATGAGAACAGTTAAGTCTCGTAGACTGCGATGGGCAGGACATGTGGCACGAATGGAGAATGAAAGACATGCATGGAAGCTTCTTCTAGGAAAACCAGAGGGGAAAACGCCCAATTGGTAGGCCAAGAATGAGGTGGGAGAATAGCATTAACTATGATTTGAGGGAAGCAGATTATACGGGGAGTGATTGGAAAACATTAGCTCAGGATAGGGATGTACAGTATGGATAACTTTTGTCCGTATGGGCATGAACCTACGGGTTCGATAGTGCCAGTGAGTTAGTTAGTTAGTTAAAGCACAAAGATTAAGTTGGATAGTACACATAGGTCTACATAGAATGGATAATGAAATAATGGAAAAAAAAATCTACAAATGGTAGCCATTAATCCCTAAATATATGAGATGACCCAAAAAAAGGATGAGAAGATGATTTTGTAAATGATATAAAATTGATGACGTTAAAAAATTTTAACCACTGTGTCCAGGAAAGAAAAGTGTGGAAAGAACTTGTCCAGGAAGCCAAAGCATTCTCAAATTGAAGCTATAGCACCTTATTAAGAAGAAGAAGAAGAAGAGTAGTGGCATTTATTGGTAAATATGGAATTAGAACAAAAATTGTACTGGATAACAAAATAATAGAACAAGTATCACATTTCCAATATTTAGGATGTGATATAACTTATAGAGAAAAGAAAGATATCTATCCATAGCAATTCTACCCGAAGGCAGGTCCTTCACTGCAACCATAGCATTTTCATGCTATGCTTGCAGTTTTACTAGGGAATTGTAGGTGTGGTAGCTTCCCGTTGTTTTCCACACCGGTGAAGATTACGATGGTGATGATGATAATGATGATGGCCATATGATTTCGGGGACCGTTTGGGCCTAGAAGTTTTTCTGGCATTTGTCTTATAGGTGAGGAAAAACCCCGATAAAAACCTCACCCAGAAAAACTGCCCCGACCAGGGATCGAACCCAGGCCCGCTGCGTGACAAGGCAGCACGCTACCTCGAGACCACAGCGGTGGACAATAAAGGTATAGAAAATAAAATAAATAAATTTCAGGCTATTTGTGGAACCATAAAAAAGAACCTTAGGTCGGAAAAACAAGGAAAGATACGAAACTTAAATTATATAGGCTAAAACAATGGCTGTTCCTTTGTTGTTGTATGGAAGTGAAAATTAGATAATGAAATCAAGGGATAAAAGCAGGATACAGACTGCGGAAATGCTGTTTTTACGTAATGTGAAAGGATGCACAAGAGCGGATAGAATAAGGAATGAAACTATAATAGAAGAATTAAATATATATAAAATTGAAGATAAAATCAGCGAAAATAATAAGAAATGGACAGAACACTTAATGAGAATGAACAACGAAAGAATACCAAAAAGAACCTTCCTGTATAATCCCAGAGGAACAAGAGATGTTGGCCGACCACGTAGAAGATGGACTCCACTTTTAACTTCGCCGGAACAGGCTGCATAGCCTGAACCTTGTAGTAGAAGAAGAAGAAAGAGGAGAAGGAGAAGAAGAAGAAGAATAAGGAGGAGAAGAAGAAAGATAAAAATATTTATTTTCTTTCAAAAGTCGATATTTTTATTTTCTTTCAAAAAATATAAAAATAAACACTAAGTGTTATATAGGCAAACAGATGTAGAGAAAACTGCACATGCTATTTTTTTCTGTCTGCTCGTCGTTTTTAAATCGCGTGGAATTCCTAGGTCGGTTTTCTCATTGGATAAAAAAAAAAGTCTGTCAACAGCGGCAATCTTCAAGGAATTAAAATAATTGTAGAATTGTGACATCACAGTTAGCAAGTAACTTATCTGTCTCCCGATCTAATTAAAGAGGACGTTTTTATACTGAACATGGGTTCAATGGCTTGGTCAAGAAAGCAAATTAACGCGCTTTAATGTTATGGCCTGTTTTTGTTTTACATTCCGAAATAGTTTACTAAAAAATGTAGTAGGACTAATTTTGTTGTGAATTTCTCGACCTAATGTGTTGTAATACCTACAAATTAAACCTAAAGGAATCTTCTTCTTCTTCGGCTTTCCCCCACTTATAGGTTTGCCGTCTTCAGTTTCCATTTATCTCTATCATTCCAATCTCAACAACAACAAACAACTCCTTGCGCGGCAGGCCTACAAGGCCCTTAGCCTACCAGCCGGCTGCTGCCCTCACATCCACATGTGTTAATCACAGAGGTAGATGATAATCAGCCAGTGTGGGGGTGACATGTGGTCAGCGAGTCCCCCAGCCGTTATAGCTAGTTTTCTCAACCTAGAGCCGCTACTTATTGTAGCTACCCAAATGCATCACGATGCTGGGTGGGCACCGGTCCCATACTGGCCGAAATACCATGAGAAAATTTCTTCCCCCATGGAGACCCGAACCAGCGCAAGTCCCGTAGCTCTGCGCCAAGGCTTCCTGCCTTAAGCACTGTGCTACGGCGCGGGACAAAAGTAAAGTAGGAAGTTAAGGCTCCCACTTTTTCTAGACAATCGGCACTTTGTCAGCCGGGTTGTCAGCCCTGCGTGACGGCCGCCTTTACCCCCAGAACAAGCGTCTGGTACTTATTTCCGTTAGAGGCTGAGTCGACCCCAGGGCCATAGTGCCGCCAGAGGGTTTGGGTCATTCCAATCTCCCTCATCCAAATTCCTGACGTAAGTTTTCCATTTCCATCTTGGTCTGCCACGTTTATTTCTTCCAGGGGGGGACCATTGTATAATGTTTTTTTTGGGCCATCTTTTCCTTTTCCATTCGTTGTACAATGGGCCATTCCATTTAAGCGTTTGATTTTCAAACCTCTTAACAACAAGATATGTGGACATTTCTGTCTCTCCAAAGGACTTCATTTCGTATTTTAAAATATCCTGTCTTGTTTTTTTTTGATACTTCTGTCTAAAACTAATCAAATTCAACTGTTCTAATGTTTATTCTTTTTGTACTTCCGTCAAAGACCAAGTTTCACTTCCATATGGCCAAATATCTGTAGTAGCTCTTATATTCTTTATATAAAATTTTTTCATTTTTAGTTTCCCCTTTGTAATATTTTTGTTCCAAATGATTCCATGCAATGTCTTAGTTGCATTTTTTGCCATTGCAATTTTAGTCTGTACATCTCTCTCACAGGTACCTAAACTTGTAATTATTAGCCCAAGATATTTAAAAAAATCACATTTTTTTTATTTTCCCTGTTTCGAGTATGAGGTCATCCACATCCTTTCCCAAACACATATATTCTGTTTTCCGTAAATTTATATTCAGTCCCATTTTTTATATTCTTCCATTAGTTTATTTATCATATATTTCATATCATCTTCATCCCCTGCAAAAATAATTTGATCATCTGCAAACAACAATGAATGCAGTACTTTTCCTCCAATAGGAATACCCATTTCAGAATATTTTTTATACCGTAAGTTACGAGCGTGGTCTAAATAAATGTTAAAGAGAAACCTAAAGGAATAAAAGAGCAATTTTTATGCAATTACAAATAAAGACAACTCGTTTGAGATAATTGTTTATAAACTCAGATTGGGGATCGAATCCGAGCCCACTGAGTACAAGGCAACAACATTACTCCGGGACTACAGCAGTCAAAATAAAGACTATTTAATTTTTATCAGACCACTATTTATCTATAAATTAACAAAACGTATAGGCCTATTATTACTGTTAATATCATAAGTATTGTCACGGGTGATTTCCAAATCATCAATAAATTCGCGATTCGTGAGCTGTTTATTCAAAAATCATTATTTAAATATAGTTACCGGTATTTTAAAATATTTATATAGGCCTATTACTAGACGTTGATGTCGGTAAATTTTACTTAGAGGCCTCTTTATTCAGGCTTAAGGATCTTTTACGAGCCTCAAAATCTTCAGATTCGGGGACCCACGGCTTAAAGTCTCTCCCCGAGGACTTGCTCCTTGGATTTTTTCGTCCTAAAAAAATCGATCGACCCCGGCCGGGTTTCAACCCGCGACCCTCAGAACCAGAGGCAAGGATCATAAACACTAGTCCACGAAGGCCGACGTGACGTGTTTACTTGTCAGAAAATTTACATAACTTGTAAACAGGCACAATATTAATTATATTTCTTCTAGTAAATCGATTTCTTCTTGGAACCTATTTCTAATTTCAGTATTCCTCATTCTACCTGTTCTTGTAACATTTTCTAATTTTCTCTTATCTCAGTGCCACGCCGTAGCCGAATGGTTAGGGTAAGAAGTCTTAGCGTAGAGCTACAGGACTTGCGCTGGTTCGAGTCCTCATGGGGGAGGAAATTGTATCATTGCATTTCGGCCAGTATGGAACCGGTGCCCACCCAGTATCGTGGACATTTGGGTAGCTACAATAAGTAGCAACTCCAGCTATAGCGGCTGGGGGATCCGACATGCTGACCACATGATCATCGCCAGTGTAGGGGTCACACGTCAATTTTGTTGGTATTGTTTAATTCCCTGCACCATATTTACTGCATTAATTTTTTTTCTGATAGGCCTATCAATACAACTAAATATATGGACACACGTAGAAATACATTATAGACCTATAATGGAAATGGACAGCTAATGACAAATGAGGGAAATTTTGAGGAAGTGGCTGAATTCAAATACCTAGGAACAATAATCACAAATAGGAATGACATGTACAAAAAAATTAAACACAGGCTCAATTCTGGAAATGCGTGCTATTATGCATTGCAGAGACTCTTGATGTCCCAACTCCTTTCAAAAAACGTTAAACTGAAAATATATAAAACTATTATTCTACCAGTTATATTATATGGATGTGAAACATGGACTCTTACTTTAAGGGAGGAAAGGAGATTACGAGTATTTGACAATAAAGTAAGTTAGATAAATGTTTGGGCCAAAGAGAGATGAACAGATAGGTGAATGGAGAAGACTGCATAACAGTGAATTACATGATCTTTATAGGAAGCGAGATATAATAAGAACAGTTAAGTCTCATAGACTGCGATGGGCAGGACATGTTGCAGGAAAGGGGAGTGAAAGAAGTACATGGAAGCTTCTTGTATGAAAACCAGAGGGAAAACGCCCAGTTGATAGACCAAGAATTAGGTGGGAGAATAAGATTAACTATGATTTGAGGGAAGTAGATTATACAGGGAATGATTGGAAAACATTAACTCAGGATAGGGATGTATGGAGAGCTTATGTCTTCGCGGCCATGAACCTACGTGTTCGATAGTGCCAGTGAGTAAGTAAGTAAGATTCACTGGTTATACGATCCATGGGCTATGTGTTACTCCCTTCATATGCCTGAGAAGTTTTATTTGTGCTGCTTCAAATCTTTGTGTAGGCTGCTATCCTTCTTTCTCAGTATCCACATTTAACATAAAACAAAATTGTTATTATTATTATTATTATTATTATTATTATTATTATTATTATTATTATTATTATTGTGGAAAACAACGGGAAGCTACCACACCTACAATTCCCTAGCAAAGCTGCAAGCGTAGCATGAAAATGCTATGATTGTAGTGAAGGACCTACCTTCGGGCAGAATTACTATGGATGGATTATTATTATTATTATTATTATTATTATTATTATTATTATTATTATTATTATTATTATTATTATTATTGAAGAGATACTAGATTGAAGTTTTATAAAACATTGGCAGTTCCTGCATTACTTTATGGGAGCGAAACTTGGGTAATGACCAAAAAATTACAAAGTAGAATACAAAGTGTAGAAATGAACTTCCTTAGAACAACAAAAGGCTGCACAAGAATGGATCGGTAAAAGAATGAAGATATAAGAACAGAGTTAAATATATATCCATTAAATGATGAAGTCAAAGGATATAGAGAAAAATAGTTTAGACATGTAGAAAAGATGGACGTAACGAGATTACAAAAAGCAGCATTTAACTACAAGCCAAGAGGTTCAAGGAATATAGGAAGGCCAGTGAAAAGATGGACAGAACAACTGTGAGGCGGAACAAGCATTTTGCCTAGCCAGAGAAGCGAAGAGTTATTATTATTATTATTATTATTATTATTATTATTAACTTATTATTATTAACGGTGTGGACCAGTAGTTATGCTCCTTGCCCTTGGTCCCGAGGGTAGCCGGTTCAAACTCGGCCGGGGTCAATGGATTTTTTAGGATGGAAAAATCCAAGGAGCAAGTCCTCTGGGAGGGACTTTAAGCAGTGGGTCCCAAGTGTGACGATTTTCAGGCTCGTAAACAATCCTTAAGCCTGAATGAAAAGGTCTCTAAGCAAAATTTACCGAATTATCCCGTCCTAGTGCTACCTTGGTTTCCTAGATGTCAGTATGAGGCGGAACGCTGACCACGGACCACTCAAAATTACATCTATACGAAAACAAGTGTAACTAAGTTAGTATGGTTCAAATTCTTCCCTGTAGGGGGAGAGCGCCTAAATCTCTGTTAAGGGAAACATGGGCTTACAAGATACAAGATTATTATTATTATTATTATTATTATTATTATTATTATTATTATTATTATTATTCATGACAAGTTTAATAGCAAAAAGATAAAAAACAGTATTGTTTTAAGGAAATACGCTTGTTGTCTTAAACCATTGGTAGTTAGCCAACTGTATACGTTGGAATTGTAGAGAATTTTGCACACGGACTATTTGAGGCGCAGACTTTACTAGCTTGAAGCCACTTGCATCGAATTTCCAATAATCCCTCCATTTTGTAAAATACACATCCAAACCTCTCCTCTCTTACCTAGTTTAATTAGAAGCTTAGAGCGAGAGGGAAAGAGGGGATGGGGGTGGAAATATTCTGTTCTTTTTCCCCCCTCTCGCGTTAGCATCAGCAAATTTATGCAAGCGAGGGCAGTTGATGCATTAAAGGGTCAGTCGGGGGAAACAGTAAAAACAGTGAATTCATGATTTCGCCCACAATGGGCATGTCACATTATCTGCATAGACACTTTGTGGTACTAAAATTACGCGTATATGCGCTTTCTAATGTAAATAGATCAACTCGCTTTTCACTTGTATTCATAACGGACAAGAATTTTAAAATTCCGCTCTTTTATTGTGAACAGGAAATGAAATAAACCTTAATAAACCAGACGATTTATCTCTGTGCAGCAAACATTAGATTCCTGTGCACGGAATTAAACTAATTTCGAATTTATTTCAGTAAATTTGCAGGGAACATTATCACTGTACTGTTAGCAGAGTTCATTTAACAAATAGGCCTAATATGCTCTAAACAATGATAAAGTGATTAATTAAGAGTGGATAGCATATTTTAACTGACCCTTAGCATATTTTAACTGACCCTTAAATTGATCATATATTTTTGTAACAAATTCCATTTTAACTAACTTTCTGGCACTATCGAACCTATAGGTTAGTGGCATTTGTTCCACATGATCTGCCCATCAGTCTACGAGACTTAACTTTTCTTATCATATCTGGTTTTCTATAAAGATCATATACCTAACTCACTTTTATGAAATCTTCGCCGTTATCCTGTCTGTGCACCACCCCTTGAGTTATCTCGGGCGAGTTGCCCATGCACCCAAGTCATGTCCCTGTTCTATATTCAGGTAACCTTGTTACCAAGTTCTCAGGTTTGCTCATTTGTCGAGCTAATAGGGTCTACTTCGTCAAGACGTTCATCTCCTGGCGAACCTACAGCTGGTCCACGAGTCCATCGGACTTATGCCGGAGGAATGCTAAGGCCTACATCTTCCACCTGTTCACCAGCCGGGGATGTAACCTGCTGCATTTATGAGATAGGCGAGGAGCCTGACATAGCCAACCAAACTTAACCTAGTTATTCAACTTTTATCAGATTCATGATATGTTCCGTTGAGATATTATTCAAAATTAAAGTAGGCCTATAAAATTATGAAATATTCACCCGAAAGGTCCGTCTCCTCAAGTTTATTAGTTATTTTACTGTAACGCTTTCGGGACTAGTCTCATCATCGGCAGGATTCAAAACTGGTATTTCACTGTTTTTTAAAAGTGTATAAAACACTGGCTCTTCCAACTCTTTTGTATGGTAGCGAAGTATGGACGTTGAAACAGAAGGATATACAGAGACTTAGATCTGCTGAAATGAGATATCTTCGGAGGACTGCAAGATACACATTACTAGATCACAAAAAAAAATGAAGACATCTTAGAAGAATTACACATGGAATCTTTAGAAAACAAAATTTCTGATTATAAGTCAAGATGGATACAACATGTTCATCGAATGGAAGATCACAGAATACCCAAACAAATGTTAAGATATCAACCTGCAGGAAGAAGAAGACCAGTACGTCCACTCGAAAGACTTTTGGATGGTGTTTCTCTTGAGGCCGAAACAGGTCAACAAATGGCCAAAATTCGTGAATGTACTATGATGATGATGATGATGATGATGTTTCACTGAAGATCTGGTAGAGGGGGTTACATGTACTGGGTTCGTTTTCGTTTATCAGATAGTCGTTGTTATGAACTGCTTTCTAAATTACCATCTCCTCAAGTACGTTTATCTTCGCTGGATTATTATCTCTGTGCATTACTGTTAGGGTTAAATATTGAAAACACCCTCACAGTAATGCACAGAGAAAATAATCCAGCGAAGATAAATGTACTCGAGGAGATGGAAATTTTGATAGCAGTTCACAACAACGACCATCTGATAAACGAAAACGAACCCAATACATGTAACCCTCTCTACCAGATATTCAGTGAAACATCAGTTTTGAATCCTGCCGATGACGGAACAAGTCCCGAAAGCGCTACAGTAAAATAACTAACAAAGTTGAGGAGACGGACCTTTCGGGTGAATATGTCATAATTTTATACTAGTTAGTTTGTAAACTTAACAATACCACGATCCGTGATTAAGGAATACAGTTCATGATGGTATTTTATTCTTCACTTTCAATTGTCATTTATAACCTACTATGATAAAACGGGTCCTGATAACGAAAATCCTGCCCATGATTTTATGTATATTTGTTCACAATTTTTGATGGTGCATATTGATCTGTAGGCCTATAAATATGTTCACATGTTAGATTGGAACATCTATAAAATACCAAAGGAATACACGTTTATATTAAAAAACTCACCCTGTATATGTTTATGACTTACAGACTACTAAACCCCTAAACTAATCTTCCGAAAATTAAAATACCGCTCTAGAGGTCGCAATTTTCGATATTTCACAGCGAAACTCAGTAAGCTTATAAGACTTAGGGCTACTTATTCACTGGCACTATCGAACCCGTAGGTTCATGGCCGCGCGGACATAAGCTCTCCATACATCCCTATCCTGGGCTAATGCTTTCCAATCAATCCCTGTAAAATCTACTTCACTCAAATCATAGTTAATGTTATTCTCCCACCTCATTCTTGGTCTACCAACTGGGCGTTTTCCTTCTGGCTTTCCTACAAGAAGCTTCCATGCAAGTCTTTCATTCCCCATGCGTGCAACATGTCCTGCCCATCGCAGTCTACGAGACTTAACTATTCTTATTATATCTGGCTTCCTATAAAGACCATGTAGTTTATGGTTATGTAGTCTTCTCCATTCACCTGTCTGTTCATCTCTCTTTGGTCCAAAAATTTAGGCCTTTTTCCTAAGTAGCCTACTTTATTCTCAAATACTTGTAATCTCCTTTCCTCCCTTAAAGTAAGAGTCCATGTTTCGCATCATATAGCCTAATATAACTGGTAGAATAAGGAATGAAACTATACGAGAAGAATTAAATATATATAAAATTGAAGATAAAATCAGCGAAAATAATAAGAAATGGACAGAACACTTAATGAGAATGAACAATGAAAGAATACCAAAAAGAACCTTCCTGTATAATCCCAGAGGAACAAGAGATGTTGGCCGACCACGTAGAAGATGGACTCCACTTTTAACTTCGCCGGAACAGGCTGCATAGCCTAAACCTTGTAGAAGAAGAAGAAGAATAGTTTTATATATTTTCAGTTTATCGTTTCTTGAAAGGAGTTGGGAAATCAAGAGTCTCTGCAACGCATAATAGCACACATTTCCAGAATTGAGCCTATGTTTAATGTCTTTGTGCATCTCATTCCTATTTGTGATTACTGTTCCTAGGTATTTGAATTGAGCCACTTCCTCAAAATTTCCCTTATTTGTCATTAGCTGTCCATTTCCATTATATAATGAATTTCTACGTGTGACCATATATTTAGTTTTCTTGGTATCCAGTAAGCTTATAATATATTGTGTAATTACAATTAAAATAAACCGTGGTAGGTAGGAGTTTACCTCAAACGAAAATTTAAAAATAGCATTTAATTTATCATCGCACGCCGGGCATTATTTAGTGGCCTAATGGATAAAACTTAACACTACAGACAAGCAGGTATTCTTGCCTGATCAATACCGTCCCTTAAGCCTAAGTCTACTACAGGGACGTCTTTTATTCATGCAGATTCTCACATTCTCAAAGGGGAAAAATCCTCAACAATCTACACATAAAAAATTGCTTATAGCTGCTCTCTGCACATATGCAACTCGCATTTCACCAACTCCTCCTTGCAGGAGTGTTGTACTGTTCCTGTATCCTTCAATCGGATAACACTGGAACCATTGTAATAGGCCTATGCTGTGCAATAAGTTTTTTATTTTCTCAACACTTTGGTTCCTCGACATTTCAAAGACTCCAGTAAGCATGTCATGCCCTCAGATCTTTACTACTTCGAGATTGGATTAAATAAAACGAGATTTTTTTGTCGAATATATCTTTTAAAGTGGGCTCATGTAAAACAGGGAATCATACAACTAAAACTAACTCACTGGCACTATCGAACCCGCGGACATAAGCTCTCCATACATCCCTATCCTGAGCTAATATTTTCCAATCATTCCCTGTAGGAATCCACTTCCTCAAATCATAGTTAATGTTATTCTCCCAACTCATTCTTGGTCTACCAACTGGACGTTTCCTTCTGGTTTTCCTACAAGAAGCTTCCATGCACGTCTTTCATTCCCCATTCGTGCCACATATCCTGCCCATCGCAGTCTACGAGACTCAACTGTTCTTATTAGGCTATACCTGGCTTCCTATAAAGACCATGTAATTCACTGTTATTCAGTCTTCTCCATTCACCTGTCTGTTCATCTCTCTTTAGTCCACAAATTTACCTAAGAACTTTATTCTGAAATACTCGTAATCTTCTTTCTTCCCATAAAGCAAGAGTCCATGTTTCGCATCCATATAGGCCTAATACAACTGGGAGAATAACAGTTTTGTATATTTTCAGTTTAATGCTTTTTGAATGGAGTTGGAACAACAAGAGTTCTTGTAATGCATAATAGAAAGCATTTCCAGAATTGAGTTTATCTTTAATTTCTTTGTGCACCTCATTCCTATTTGTAATTAAAAAAAATGAAATAGAAGAATTAAAAATGGTAAGCCGCAAGGAAGACTGAGAACTGGAAGAAAGAATTTGAGATCGATAGATGGAGTACTACAGGATGTCAAACCTTTAAAACTCAAGAACTTGTAGACGTTAGCCAGAGATAGAGAAGCCTGCAAAAAAATTCTGAAGGAAGCTTTGACCCACCCAGGGCTGTTCTTCTGGTGATTAAGATGATGATGATGATGATGACCTTCCAAAGTATTGGTACGAGTGAAAATATCAGCAAATATTGATACATTTTAAAGATACTCTAAATATTTTTTTTTATTCCGTCGCGCTACTTCAAGTCCGAATTGCATTCCCTGCAGCTTTGGAAATTTTAAATGTAAAATTTTGAATCTCCCTCCAGGTGGTGGAAAGGGGAATGCCTCCTAAATATAGGTGGTACCGGGGAAATGAAATACCCGGGGTGAACCAAAATCAGCTTACGTCTGTTCCAGATTGGACGGCTATAATGGGCAGGTAGAGCTCAGAGCCGAAGAGAAGGCAATCTACCTAAGGGAAGGCACCCTAAAAACAAAGCTGAAGTAAGTTGGGAGGCTGTAAGGTGGCAATCCCACCATCCAACTATATCTGCGCAGCCCTTGTAAGGCGGCCAGATGAATTTTCTATTACTAAAAAGCGAAGGAGAAAGCCGGACGGAAAGACTGATGATGGACCAGGCAAGAAAAGGACAAAGAAGCAGTTAGTAAATCAAATTAGTTTGTAAATCACTTGTAGGCCTATGTTAGCGGGTTTTAGTTATAAGTTGGCTACACTGTCTGAGCAACGACTAATACATGTTTTACATTGTAAATAAGCCGATTTTAGGTTACTTTGAGCTCAAATTCATTTTTAAGGCATTTTTCACTTTTTTGGGGGGGGGGAAATCAACATAGCCTATATTTCTCTCAGGTAATTAATCACATAAGGCGGCTCCGTGGCGCAAGTGGTTAGATGCTCGCCTCTCATCGCTGGGGTCCCGAGATCGAGTCTCGATCACTCCATAAAGGTTTAGTGGTGGACGGAACGGAGATTGGACAGACTTTTCACCGGGTTTTCTCCCGATTTCGCTTGCCAGAATTGCATTCCACCATTTCTACATACTCATCTCATCCATTTCTGGCACCCTTGTCATTCACGACCTCTATAGGCCTATATGAAGGGATTCATGCCATCTTATTCCTCCATCCGATCCTGAGTTAGGCACGAGTAGATAATTAATTATAGGCCCTACACAGATTTTGAATGGTTTCACATCTTTTGTGTCTAAAGTATTATTTTCCTTTTCCACTCGTCTCTATCCAACCACTCCAGTCCTCCAGTCTTCTTGTTCTCATTCCAGTTCTTATTTCTTGCATCCACGAGTTTCAACGTCTTCCTTTCCTTCTTCTTCCAAGTGGACACCATTCCAATGTTTTTCTGGATAACCTTTCTTCTTGCATTCGTCATACAATCCCGTACCAATATAATTGCTTGTATCTAATCTCATCATCATCATCTGCATTCATGGATTAGGTCTGTTGACCCGTTCCGACTTCAGCCTATCTCTTTTTAGGTCTGCCCACATCTCGGGAGCCTTTAGGTTTGTATTTTGTTATTTGTTTTGGATATCTATCTTCATTCATTCTGTCTATGTGTTGCTTCCATTTTTGTCTATATGTATCCATTTTATCAGTTATTGCAAATATTTCAAGTTCCTGTCTTATTTCTGTGTTCTTGATTCTGTCTTCCTTAGTGCACCCTTTAACAGATCTCAAAAATTTCATTTCTGCCGCCGTTATCCTACTTAGATCTTGTTTTTTATGTATCCAGGCTTCTGAACCATAGAGTAGTACCGGTACTGCCAACATTTTATAAAATTTCAATTGGATCTCTGTTGTTGTTTTGTTATTTAGTGATCGTTTTATCGTACCACATATTCCCTGGAATTTTGCTATTTTATTATTTATATCATTATCATAATTAAATGAAATGTCACATCCTAGATAATTGAGATGGTTCACCTGTTCTATGATTTTGTTTCCTATTACTATTTTCGATCTGATTTGATTTTTCCCTTGGAATGCCATTACCTTAGTTTTTTCTATGGATATTTTGAGATTATATTGTTCACATATATTATGTCTAATCTATATATGAAAATGAATGTTTGTTTGTTTGTTCGTACTTTATGCGCGGCCACACCGTTGATCCGATTGTGATGGGGCGTTTTGCAAAACGTTCAAGAGATTCCCGGGATGAACATAGGCTATAAGAGAGTTGTGATACTAAACTCCTACACCCTTAAAAATCGCCCTTTGTGGTGGAACACGTGAAAAAAGTAGCTCTTTGGACGCTTAAATGGTTCACGCTGCCTAAACCATAACAAATAACTCACACTAAATTAATGCACACAGAATTGAATATCTCTAAACGTTCTACAAAAAAGTCTGCGACAGCATATGTTTATCTCTTACGGATAACTCACAATAACCATTTTTGTCTCTCATTGATGCCAAGAAGATCGACACAAGTACGTGGATTCCTGTTCAAGCATAGCAGCACACGGTGGGTATTCTCTTAGGGATAACTCACAATAACGAATTTTGTCTTTTAGCTCATTTATGCCAAGAAGATCGAGATAAGTAGATTCCCGGGCAACATCGTGTAATCGGCACGGGGAATCTTAAAATAATTACGATAGACCTATACATTCATAATTATTTTTAATTTTACTTATTCAAATAATCATAAGAAGTAGCTATATTAATTTTTGTCTTTCAGCTCATTTATACCAAAAAGATTGGGATGAGTAGATTCCCGGGCAACGCCGGGTAATCAGCACGGGGTATCTAAAAATATTCCGATTGAAGGTCTTTCCACTTTTCAGCGGTTGCCCTTTTACCAGCCGGCTGCTGGCCCTTCACATCCACATGTGTCAATCACAGAGGTAGATGATCAACAGCCAGTGTAGGGGTGACATGTGGTTAGCATGTCGAGTCCCCCAGCCGTTATAGCTGGTTCCTCAACCTGGAGCCGCTACTTATTGTAGCTACCCAATTGCCTCACGATGCTGGGTGGGCACCGGTCCCATACTGGCCGAAATACCATGAGAAAATTTCTTCCCCCCATGGAGACTCGAACCAGCGCAAGTCCCGTAACTCTGCTCCAAGGCTTCCTACCTTAACCGCTCGGCTACGGCGCGGGACATCTAAAAATATAATTTTACAATTATTGTTTCCCTTTACTTATTCAACTAAACATAAAAGCACAATTATTTTCATTTATTTAGGCGTAGCAGCGCACGCCGGGTATTAGCTAGTAGGCCTATTATCTATAGTATTATTATAATTGTTCATATAATGCAATAATAAATTAGGCCCTATGTGTTTTCTGTTTTTTTATTTGAATTTATCTTTGTGACATGGTAGCAGAGAATCCCCTATTTTTAATTAAAAATACTGTTAGTCTAAAACTATTGTTAGTCTAAAACTATCGTTAGGTACTGTACTCTCAGGAAAAAAAAGAACAAAAGCTTTACTATTATCGCTATTTGCTTGAATGATCTACATAAATAAATCCAGGAACATGCCTTAGATCATAAATTAGATTGCAAAACAAAAAACTTTCTGAAGATTGTACTGTTTTTATCAGACTGTTTATCTGGTTGCTTGTGTATTAAAGATGATATCTTTGTAACAAGTATCACGTTGCCAAGACTGTACTGTGCTTGGTCTCTCATGTATTTTTTAGGGTTATCATTTCATATATTGCTGCCACCTTGCAAAAAGGAGAGGGGGGCGGTGACTGCAGGGCAAATGTTGTTGGTTCAACTAAACACTGAAATTCCCATGCAGCCGTGTTACAACACAGCAGGTATATATTACTTACATAACCTCTAATATTAGGCAGCATGTTTAGGCACCAGATGTGTTTGCTTTGCCTAAACTGTATTACAAGCTCCCGGCAAAAATGTAATGAGGAAATATTGCACACGGGTTTATGCAAGATCATGTGCGACTTTGAAAATACAATGTGCGGCTCGTTGTAACGAGGAGAATTAGTCCCTTCTGCTGGACTTGACAATTTCCTTCATACTCCCATATCTTGTTCAATAAACTGGGATGATCCAAAACACATCCAGTAGATACTAAAATGCCATATTTACTCCTATTTCTCATCCATCCGTAGTAATTCTACACGAGTCAATTCTACATGAGTCAATAAATGAAAAAAAGCCAACTCAGCAAATCCTAGAGACAAAAGCAGGTCCTTCACTGCAATCATAGCATTTTCATGCTACGCTTGCAGCTTTACTAGAGAACTGTATGTGTGGTAGCTTCCCGTTGCTTTCCACACCGGTGAAGGGTGATGGTGATGATAATGATAAGAATGATGATGAGGATGATGGTCATATGATTTCGGGGACCGTTTGGGCCTGAAAGTTTTCCTGACATTTGTCTTACAGGTGAGGAAAAACCCCGATAAAAACCTCACCCAGAAAAAACTGCCCCGACAGGGGATCGAACCCGGACCCGCTGCGTGACAAGGCAGCACGCTACCTCGAGACCACAGCGGTGGATGTTTTGCAATAATTTTACATATATTTGTGTCCATTTCAAGACTCGCGGATTCTATGCCACGTTTCTACATACATAATTTCAAGTAAAAAAAAACGAAAAATACACAAAATTCATCTATGGAGTAGGCCTATACGATATAATAATATTGTGAATATAAACATTAATGTCTGAACCAGGAATCGAACTGTGTACCTCTCCTTCTCTGCAGGAGTGTGCAGCCCACTACACCATTCTAGACTTGGCACAAACACTAACAATTATTTCCACATTAGTGTTTGTGCCAAGTCAGGAATGGTATAGTGGGCTACACACTCCTACGGAGAAGGAGAGGTCCACGATTCGATTCCTGGCTCAGACAATAATTTTTCTTTTCACAATATCATTATAATATGATTCATTATTGGAACTGTGTTAAAATAACAGTATTAGAAAATGTTAAATATGAAGTAGGCCTATATGATTAAAAAATCAACCCTTAAATTGGCCAAACAATAATTTCTCGTATCAATTATTTAAATGTGGCGGACCGCACTGAAAACGAAATCGTGCATAACTGTTATTTAGGTGAGTTGTGTAATTACACACACATTTCAGTTATTTATTATTGTTAGCTTTCTTCTGTTTTATTAAAACTATTAGATACATTAAAACAATTGACTAGGATAGATTGCGAATTTAAGGATCAACTAACTAACTCACTGGAACTATCGAAATCGTAGGTTCATGGCCGCACGGACATAAGCTCTCTACACGTCCCTATCTTTAACTAATATTTTCCAGGCATTCTCTGTGTAATCGACTCCCCTCAAACCATGGTTAATATTATTCTCCCACCTCATTCTTGGTCTATCGATTTAAAGTTTACCTCTCATTTTCCTACAAGAAGCTTCTATGCCTCTATCTCGTTACCCCATTCGTGCCCATCGCAGCCTACGAGGCTTAACTGCTCTTCCTATCTGGCTTCTTATAAAGCGTATGTTGTGAATTGTTGTATGTATATTAGAGTCATAAATTGTTGGACTTCAGTGAAATACTACACTTCCTGTGCAATGAATGGGTGTAAAATATTTCCCGTGCAATGAATGGGTGAACTTTTTCTTAAAACCATTGAAAAAGGCCTTCATTTCACTGAGCTTCAAGAAAAGGTCACCCCCAAATATATTTATATAGCCTATCGATTTTTAATATTAATTTGGGGGTGACCTTTTCTTGAAACTCAGTGAAACGAAGGCCTTTCTCAATGGTTTTAAGCAAAAGTTCACCCATTCATTGCACAGGAAATATTTTATTTCACAAAAGTCCAAAAAGTTATAGCCCTAGTGTATATCTTCTCCATTCGCCTGTCTGTTCATCCCTCTTTGGTTCAAAAAAATTCCTAGCGCAAACTTGTCTCCTCCCTTAAAGTAAGAGTCCATGTTTCACATCCAAATAATGTAAATATTTACCTGAGGAAAATATATATATTGAGTTTTTCGCAAAAAAAAAAAATAGACATACTTTTTGTTTGTAAAAAATCTTATTCAGAGTGTATGGAATTAGACCTGTAATTAAAAATTCCAAGCATATAGACGCGATTCCGTGATAATATATATAAATAAAATGAGTTGTATTCCAGCTGTCAAGCGAGTAAGTTCTGTAGAAAATCCCATTTTAAGTTGTATAAATGTCACGTTTTATTGTATAGTTCATCATCATCATCATAGTACATTCACGAATTTAGGCCATTTGTTGACCTGTTTCGGCCTCAAGAGAAACACCATCCAGAAGTCTTTTGAGTGGACGTCCTGGTCTTCTTCTTCCTGCAGGTTGATATCTTAACATTTGTTTGGGTATTCTGTGATCTTCCATTCGATGAACATATTGTATCCATCTTGACTTATAATCAGAAATTTTGTTTTCTAAAGATTCCATGTGTAATTCTTCTAAGATGTCTTCATTTTTTTTTGTGATCTAGTAGTGTGTATCCTGCAGTCCTCCGAAGATATCTCATATCAGCAGATCTAAGTCTCTGTATATCCTTCTGTTTCAACGTCCATACTTCGCTACCATACAAAAGAGTTGGAAGAGCCAGTGTTTTATTACACTTTCAGTCTTGAATGCTTTTGGACTAACTGTGGCTTGAAGATAGAATTTATTAACCTTAAAATTCTTAAAAATTTAGATATTTTTGCATTTACATCCTTTTCTTCTTCATATGAGATATTGCATCCTAGATATGTAAAATTATTCACCTGCTCCAAAATTTTTATTGTCCAGTACAATTTTACTTCTGACAGGATCTACACCTTGAAATGCCATAATTTTTGTTTTTTCTGTAGATATCTTTAATAATCCATATTCTTCTGTAATTTTGTTAAGTTCATACAGACCTTTCTGTAGATTATCTTCGGAATTTGCTATTATTATTTGGTCATCTGCAAACAATAGGGTGTTTAATTTTCTATTTTCTGATATTCTTATTCCAAATTTATATGTTTTGTTCCAGCAACATATTACTTCATTGATATAAATTGCAAAAAGTGTTGGGGATAGGGGGCAGCCTTGTCTCACACCACGATTTATAATTCCTTCTTCAGAAAATCTGTTATTTAATTTAATCTTTATGGTGTTGTCTTTGTAAATATTTTTTATGTTCTGCCGAAGTAATAGTTATGCTAATTCAATCCTAGCAAGTTTGAGGTTTATCTCTTGCTTTTAACGCTGTTATAATAAACATTGAGTTTCACTAAAAGTACAAACGTGTTGAATGCAAATATAAACCTGTAATCAAATGTTGACCCCATATAGAATTACAATAAAGAGTTCTACATTCTAAAATAACTGATATGCCTATTTATATACAGAGTGATTCTGTAAGAGTTAAAAAATTAAACAGGACATGGGGGATGCTCCACTGAACAATTTGGGATAGGAACCTGGGTCCAAGAAACCGTTTGCATGTCGGTTAAAATTATGGGGGGATCTACACTTTTGAGGGTAAAAAAAAATAATTTTTCGATTTAATTATTTTCATATAGATTGAAACCTCATCTGTAAATTAGTGAAAGATTTTGATTGATATCTCTATTACTTTTCGAGTTAAATTTAAAAATGTGCAATGCTGTCACTCGAGTGAGCCCTTTAACCCATTCGCCTCTAAAGACGAGCTACACTCGCTTAACTCTGCTGTTATATATTTTGCAATATTTTGCACATCCCTTGGCAGGGTAATCTTTTGTTAACATTTATGAATAGTAGAGGAAAGTGCTTTGGCCTTAACTCTTTTTGTGATCTGAAGTACCGTTATCTTTTGTTTGTTTTGAATGTCTGAAAATAGACCATATAATTTTCGGTAACTTAAATCGGATTTTTGGGAAAATGTATTGAGTATTTAAATCTGAAGCGAATGGGTTAATTATTTTAGAGGGTACCTACATCTTCGGTAAGTTTGTCGCTTATTTTTTGTTCAATACGGTTTCCCTGATAACTCCCAAAGTTTTCAAGATATTTAGATGAAATTTTGCATGTATATGTAGTTTAGAGGGATGAACAAAATATACTACAATTAGTAATGTACCTATTATATTTCATTCTTAGAAATATTTTTAATGCTAATTTTAACAAAATTGAGTAGGTCTATGCATCAATTTAAAATGAAAAATAAAATATTTAAACTCTATATAATTAAACAATTGTAGTATATTTTGTTTCCGTCTTTGATCCGAGGCTTGATCCTTGGGACTGCGAGCAATGTATAAGATACACCTTGAAGTGGATTGCTAGCCAGTTTTCATGGCGGGTTTATTATTCGGGGTTTCCTTCCTAGGTCGATTGCCTTCACCCAGCTCCAGGTTTCAGCCTGTCCCGTTTTATTTCGAGTTTTCTCTCCTAGATGGGTTGTCCTGCAGGAGTAACGAAACCCATCCGTCGTCTGAGGAATTATTTTGGAAATAAACAAAATAAAAATACTACAAATTATGTTTAAGAAGAAGAAGAGTAGCTTTATTTCGTAGCTACAATATTAATGAGTAAAATAAAACAAGAATCATTATAATAGGCCTAATTGAAATTTAGGAAAATTATCATAAGTAATGCCACAAGTGATTTCCAATTTATCGATAATTTGAAAATCAAGAGTGGCATTTGTTAGGACTATTTAACGAATAAAATTAAGCTGTTTACTCACAAATCATTATTTAACTATAGTTATTTTAAAATATTTATATATTTAATGTAAACGGCGATGTTTGCAAACAAATGAGAAACGATTGGCTACGCTTCATCTGCTTCTTTTGTTTAGGCTATAACTGCAACCAGATCATACTATTTATTGCCAAAGGAACGCAATATTGTAAGAATGCTCTCAAGTGGAGAAAAAATGAAACACATCAAACTGTATATTAATTCATTTCTGATGTCGTATGATGTAAATATGACAATAATATTTTTCTGGATTGTTACCTGGGAAAAAATACATTTAAGAAAGTGCAAACAGTGGTTTCTTTTTTTGGTGGTATAATCAATTGCTACAAATGATTTTATATTAACTCCTGCAAGAGCTATGTGTTGACATCCATTCAGTATATAGGCTATACAATCTGGTAGCTGTATTTTAGTCACTGCAAAATAATGGTCAGACCTGTTCAGAATATTAAAAAGGAGGAGCTTTCTTTAATATGGTAAAGTTAATATTGATAAATGTTTGGCGAAACACGATTGTGATTGGATGTAACACAGAAATCATTGAAACGTGATTGGTCATTGACTCCCATTTGGGGCATGAGTTAAATAGTCAGGGAAATGGCAAGACAAAGCAACATTTTCCGCTAACATTTTGAATATTTAATTAATCGCAACAACTAGTTAGATTGTACTTAAGTACACAAACATACATTCTAATAGGGCCTATAGATATTACATAGGCCTACCAAATTTAATTTCTGTAACCAGCAGTGTTGCTGAGAAAAAAAAAAACATTGAAATATGCCGTATTTTTAATGGTTAAAAGGTGTAGGTCTCCCTTATGTCACAATAATCGAAATGCGGCACAATCAAACTTGAGACAAGTACTTTTTTTCAATGAAGAAGGGAAGGACATATTTCAATCGTTTTAGAGAATGAAACATGGAATAAATTTTTTACAAGTTTCTTCTCTTAAATGAACCTTCTAACTAAAATTTTGTTCGAAATGTAAACCAAAATTTTTCACTAAGGGTCATCATCATTATCATCTTCCTTGCAGGGATTATGCAATATTGCCTGTTCCGTCTTCACGCTGTTAGAACTATCTCTTCCACGGACGTCCCACATCTCTTCTTCCTTGAGGTTGATAGTTATACCCTAGTGCTGTGTATCTTTCGTTATTCATACGATTCAGGAGGACTCTCCAATTATCATAAGTAATGCCACGAGTGATTTCCAAATTATCGATATATTTACGACTCACGAAGTGAGGAATGAATTTATCTAGGGAATTTGGAAATCAAGAGTGGCATTTGTTAGGACTATTTAACGAATAAAATTAAGCTGTTTGTTTACTCACAAATCATTATTTAAATATAGTTATTTTAAAATATTTATATATTTAATGTAAACGGCGATGTTGACAACTCAACATGAACCCTGATGAAAGAAATAGGCCTAATACTAGGCCTAAGCAAATAATAAAAGTCAATCACCGTCATTAGACCTACTTAAATATGAAGAAGTAATAATTAACCTTACATTGTTCAGTATTCAAGATCCATGACACTGTTTGGGATAAATTCGGCAACATCCCTACTCGGAAAATTATCCTGGCTGATGTTTGACGTTGATGAAATTGAGTGAATACAGGTGATAACTTTTCTAAGAACGATTGCAGCGCTAAAGGGGCACAGATCCGTTGTTCCGACAATATTATACTATGTGAAGGTTAAAAAAAGTAAAAATACCATTTTATTTTGTTGTAATTGTTACGTCAGTTGCCATGGACTTCACTTCTTTTATTAATTCTGCCCGAAGGCAGTCCTTCATTGCAATCATAGCGTTTTCTTGCTATGCTTGCAGCTTTACTAGGGAATTGTAGGTGTTGTAGCTTCCCGTTGCTTTCCACACCGGTGAAGGATGATGATGATGATGATAATGATATGGATGATGATGATGATGGCCATATGATTTCGGGGACCGTTTGGGCCTTAAAGT
Source organism: Diploptera punctata (assembly GCA_030220185.1). Classification (NCBI taxonomy): domain Eukaryota; kingdom Metazoa; phylum Arthropoda; class Insecta; order Blattodea; family Blaberidae; genus Diploptera; species Diploptera punctata. Next base: position 270,995 of record JASPKZ010007241.1, on the reverse strand, counting down.
TTTCCTGACATTTGTCTTACAGGTGAGGAAAAACCCCGATGAAAACTTCACCCAGAAAAACTACACCGACCGGGGATCGAACCCGGGCCCGCTGCGTGACAAGGCAGCACGCTACCTCGAGACCACAGCGGCTGGACGACTTCACCTATAACCGCATTATTAAAACGTTTCGATAGAGTACAATTAAATTTTGAATTCTACCTAATCCATGTTAGGATATCAGTATTCAAAAAGTGTTGAACAGTTTTCCTCAAAACACTAAATGTACAGTTTTATAGGTCAAACTGATACAGGAGAGACATTAGAACATCATAGATAAACAAGTGTGTTTTTTAATGAAGTTGAGAGGACAACTTGGATATATTACATTGATGCAGGTTGTGGTCATGAGAGCGAAATCAGACGATGTAAGTGATAATGAAATTTAAGTAGATTTTTGATGGAGTGTTGAAAAAGTGAATTGATATAACTCGTACGAAATATTGTATTATTTCATTTAATTGTATAGGCCTTGACTAGAAATGGTACGTGAAGTGGGAATTACATTGGCAGTGATGGAAGATGTCGCATCGTACCATGTTTATTCATGGGGCGGACTTATCGGTTACAAAACACAGATAAAATACCCATACATGCAGCAGAACATAACGCACGTATGCAAATAGGGTGAGGGTGTCAAATCGCTGCTATAAACAAAACAAAAAAAACCTCTGTCTGCCTGATTCCATGTTATCTAGAGCTTTATTTTTTTACATTTCCTTTCTAGGGTATACATTTATGTATTGATATGCTGTGTAACTGCCCTCTGGATGTGACCACGCCAAACCTGTTACTAACTGCCTCAGCAGAGGTTAACTGCCTGTCGGAGCACACAGTGTCCAGGGGCAGGTCTGTATTTAAAGAGATACAAGCAATAGAAGATTTATCAAAGCACTTAGGATATAGCGATTATCGTAAGTAGGGAGCGGATTTTTCTTCTTCTTCTTCTTCTTCTTCTTCTTCACGGTTTAGGATTATTTACTACCCTGTTCCGGCTCCAAATTGCTGCTCTTTCCATCTTTTCCTTGGTCTACCCAAACTTCTTCCTCGTGGTGAATAGTTGTATGCTGCTTTTGGTAAGTAATTCTATTCTCAGTCATCCTTGCCAAGTGTTCTGTCCAGTTTGTTCTGTATTTCTCTATTGTCGAGTTTAATTCCTCTATTTTTAGTTGTCTTATTTCTGTGATATGTTTTTTGTCTGTTCTTTGATATCCTGCTATTGGTCTGAGGAATCTCATTTTAGCAGCTTATATCCTAGCAGATTGTTGTGTTGTCACTGTCCATGTTTCGGATCCATAAGTAATAATAGGCACTGCCATTGTCTTGTATAATAGCGGATTTTTATGTTCTAAAAGTTAGGATTGCAACATAGTATAGTGATAACATTAATGTAATAAGTCTCTATATGCAATCAACTGAGTTTTTTTATAATATAACTTACAAAACTGTTTCTCAATAATATTTATGTGGCATCTAGCAATTTTACATTTATAGGCCCTATTACACATCTGTAATATAAATGTAATATTGCTAGATGCCACACAAAATATTAGGAAATATTTTTCGTACGAAAGTTATATTATTAAAAATCTGTTGACTGGATATAAAGACCTATTAAATTAATTTTATCACTATACTATGTTGCAATCTTAACTTTTAGAACATAAAAACCCGTTCCCTAATCATAAGTAATATCACGAGTGATTTCCAAATCATCGAGAAATTCACGAGAGTGAATCAAGAGTGGCATTTGTTAGGACTATTTAACGAATAAAATTAAGCTGTTTAGTCAAAAGTCTTATTTAAATATAGTAACTGGCATTTTAAAAGATGTATACATTTAATGTAAACGGCAATGTTTGAAAACAGATCAGAAATGTGAGTTTATGTATATTCACTGCAACTTGATCATATTATTTATTGCTAAATAGTATTGCAATATTGTAACAAAGCACCCTAGTGGAGAAATAATGAAACACATCAAACTGTATATTATAATCAACATTCCATGCATCCATAGTAATTCTGCCCGAGGGCAGGTCTTTCACTGCAATCATAGCATTTTCATGTTATGCTTTGCAGCTTTACTAGGAAATTATAGGTGTGGTAGCTTTCCTGTTGCTTTCCACAATAATCAACATTATAAGCTATTAATTTATTTTTTAGTAAACAACTCAGTATAATCAAGGAATCTGACATTTGCTATATTTAATGTAGCCTATTTGTTGGAGAAAAATAATGCTCTGACCTGTTCAGAATATTAAAAAAGGATGAGCTTTATTTATCACAAAGGCAGAAGCTAATAAAGAGAAATCGATAAAGAGGAAGGTAAACACGCCTGTCATTAGTTGTAAAACAAAATTCATTGAAACCTGATTGGCCTTTGACTATCATTTGGGACATGAGTTAAATAATATAAATAAACATTTAGATTAAAAAAAAAATATATATATATTAAATAGGCTCTAAGGCAAACCTACGTAGGCCTATAGGCGTGTCGTGATAGGCCTATAGATAATGTGATGGGCATTCTTAATTTTGAAAATATGTCACCATATAATAATAGGCTAATAATAATAATAATAATAATAATAATTTTATTTATATATAGGCCTATATGGCCTAGGCGTTCAGCTGGAATTTCTAGAAGAGATAACATAAGAAACAGTGTAATTAAACAAAAGACGAATGTTCAAACTTCAATTGTGAAATTCATAGCAGTTAAAATGGTATGGTCATGCAAAAAATGACAAGACAAATTCCCAAGAAGAATACTAGAATGGATGTCACTTCGTAGAAGAAGAAGAAGAAGAAGAAGACGGCCAAAAGTAACATGGATTGGTGGTGTGTTGAGCAGCATAAGGGAAAAATGATTGGACTGTTTGCATTCCCTGTTTGTGAGGGAAGACAGCGAATCAGAAGAGAGAGAGAGAGAGAGAGAGAGAGAGAGAGAGAGAGAGAGTGACGTAATGTGAAGGTAGGAGATAGTGACATTGACGTGTCCTTGTCCGACGGTAGGTGGGGGGAACATAGTTAGTACAGCATACTCCTTTAAGTTTTAATTTAATGAGTCTAGCTATAGTAGGCCTATGATATTTTGGTATTGCTAATCTGGAGAACTCTTTTTTTCGCATTGTATCTATGATATACTTTGGCAATAATTTCTTGTTTTTGCATATATAATTTAAGATATGGACAATTAAATTTTATAATTTGTCTCCCAGGTCAGCTTTGTGAAGTCTCCGGAAATATCCAAGATATTGTGAACTTTATCAGATCATTGAATGAATGAAAAACAAGTTTGATAATTTTATTTTATCATCAGTATAATTTATTACAGTTAATTGACTTTTTATTACATTAATTGTACAATTCAAAAATCAATTTTGCTGTAAATGAGGTGGTATTATATGGCTTTACAGATTTTTAAATTCCCAAAAACTGTATACTAAGAACCTATTTTACAATTTTTAAAGCATATTTCAGGTCGCTAAATCTACATATTTTAGAACCTAAACTTCCAGGTCTATTTATTATTAGAGTCAGGAATTTTATTTAATAAAAATATAAGAGTGCAATTTTGGGGGCACGCCGTAGCGTAGTGGTTAAGGCACTGAGCTACAAGCCGGAGGGTTGAGGGTTCAAGTCCCGTTGGGGTCAGGATTTTTAAACTGATCCAAACTCTCTGGCGGCACTATGGCCCTGGGGTCGACTCAGCCTCTAACGGAAATGAGTAATTACCAGACGCTTGTTCTGGGGGTAAAGACGGCCGTCACGCAGGGCTGACAACCCGGCTGACATAAAGTGCCGATTGTCTAGAAAAAGTGGGAGCCCTAATCTCCTACTACCCCAAGTGCCTGCGGGCCTGTTGTGGGATCACTTTACTTTACTAAGATTGCAATTTAGATAGTAGGCCTATATACTATTCTACTGTTTGTATGTGTAATCAAAACAATAGACAGTCATAAGTAGGACTAGGATTTTTATGTACTAAAAGGTAAGATTGCAACGTAGTGTAGGCTAATCAGAAGTTAGTCTTATGACTATCTTTTGTTTTTGTTTCACATACAAACAGTTGAATAATATAATGAGAAGGTAGATTTCTGACTGCATTTTGTTTTCACACACAAACAGTCGAATAATATAATCAGAAGTTAGACCTCTGACTGTAATTTGTTTTGGTTTCACACACAAAATTGAATAATATACATACTATCTGCATTGCAATCTTATATTTTATTACATAAAAACCTTAGCTGTAGTCATATGTAAGTCTAACTTCTTATTATAGACTACTATGTTGCAATCTTACATTTTAGTGCATAAAAATTATGACCCAAGTTGTGATTTAAGTAGACTTAAGTTATGGACAGAGAATGGACGTTTCATCTGGTAACATTAAATTAATATGACAATTTTCAGCTTAAGGTCTAGAAAAATCGCAGAGTTTTGTATTCGTAGCTTATCTGGGAAGACATTTGAACGACTGGAAACTCGAAAGATATACATTCGCTTAGCTCTAAATCGTACTGGCATTGGAATTCTTTTTATGTCCGCTGCTATCAGTGGCGTTTGATATTTGCAAGTACGCGGAGATTAGAACGATTCAATCATATTCCATCTAACCATCCATAGTAATTCTGTCGGAGGTCAGGTCTTTCACTGCAATCATAGCATTTCCATGCTATGCTTTGCAGCTTTACTAGAGAATTATAGGTGTGGTAGCTTCCCGTTGCTTTTCACACCGGTGAAATGATTATAATAAGGATGATGATGATGGCCGGATGAATTTCGGGAACCGTTGGGCCCTAAGATTCCTGATATTTGTCTTACAGGTGAGGAAAAACCCCGAAAAAAACTCACCCAGGAGCCTGTCCCGACCGGGAATCGAACCCGGGCCCGCTACATGACAAGGCAGCACGCTACATCGAGGCTACATCGGTATTATGCTATAAAAATTAAGCCTGGGTATGTTTGAGTTCGTTAAACTCGAAAAGTAGTGGTTCAATTTACTTGAAATTTTGTTACATTTCATTCAAATATGCACATGTTTCCATAATAAAAATCATAATCATAGTACATTCATGAATTTAGGCCATTTGTTGACCTGTTTCGGCCTCAAGAGAAACACCACCCAAAAGTCTTTTGAGTGGACGTCCTTGTCTTCTTCTTTCTGCAGGTTGATATTTTAACAAAAAAGCAATTAACAAAGTTTTTCCTGTACCCAAAGAAAACAATAAGAAGTATGTCGTAATGTCATACATAGGCCCACTTTCAAATAAAATATCTAAACACTTCAAAAAGTTGAACATTAATGTGGTATTTAAAACTAATAAAACTCTACAAAATATAATAAAAAAAAATAAAACCAAAACAAAAAAAGAAAAATTATCAGGTGTAGGCCTATATAAATTGAAGTGTGGCACATGTGACAATGTCTATATAGGACAAACTGGTAGACCTTTTATATCTCGGATAAAGGAACACATGAGAGCATATAACAGAAATTTAGAAAATTCAAACTATGCTAACCACCTATTCCAATTTAATCATTGTTTCGATCCAAATTTTGAAATTTTACATATTTGTGATAAGGGTAAGAAGTTAGATCTTTTGGAGGCTGTAGAAATTAATAAATTTAAAAGTAGTAAAAAACTGTTACATTCTCAACTTGATTTGAATGAATCCCCTTTGTTAAATTAAAAAATTTAAATAAATATTGTTGTATTGTTGCTTAGATCAGTTGGAACACAATTCATAATTTGTTAACATGTCTGAAGAAGGTACAGTGTACCGAAACAACTGTCACTGAATTATATAATAAATATGAAAATCAAATAAAACTACGTTTTATTTTTATTTAATTAATAAATATGGATTTTCATCAAGTAAACACCAACTCAATTGATTATATGATATTTTAACATTTGTTTGGGTATCCTGTGTTCTTCCATTCGATGAAAATGTTGCATCCATCTTGACTTATAATCAGAAATTTTGTTTTCTAAAGGTTCCATGTGTAATTCTTCTAAGATGTCTTCATTTTTTTGTGATCTAGTAGTGTGTATCCTGCAGTCCTCCGATGATATCTCATTTCAGCAGATCTAAGTCTCTGTATATCCTTCTGTTTCAACGTCCATACTTCGCTACCATACAAAAGAGTTGGAAGAACCAGTGTTTTATAGACTTTTAATCTTGAATGCTTTTGGACTAACTGTGGCTTGAAGATGGAATTTATTAACCCTAAAAGTCTTAAAAATTTAGATATTTTTGCATTTACATCCTTTTCTTCTTCATATGAGATATTGCATCCTAGATATGTAAAATTATTCACCTGCTCCAAAATTGTATTGTCCAGTACAATTTTACTTCTGACAGGATCTACACCTTGAAATGCCATAGTAAAAATCATTCTCTAAAACCATTAAATGTAGGAGTTTACCTGAAAAGACAATTTAAATATCTCACTAGCGGTCGCAATTTTCGATTTTCACAACAAAACCCAGTATATAGCCTAGTATTAAAATAAACCGAGGTAGATATTGTACAAAAATCAAAGAAATCCGGAGATGGAGCCAATGTCAAAAGAAATACTTCACGGAAAGTCATTTTCATATTTTGCATAACCAACAAAGTTAACTTTTATAGAAATTAGGTATCTAGAATAATAAGTACAATATTATGTTGATTTTGTATTATTCATTACTTTATTCCTGTCGTAAGACTGGAAGCTTGCAGTTCTGCAAATAGTTATATTAAAACAAATGATATACACAACCACTTAAGAACAACTTACCCGTGTTTTCATTTTAAGACGAACATTAAATCACATTTGAAATGGGGTGAGAATTACCCCCTAAGGAGACAAGCGTCAGAGAAGTCCAACCCGATCTCTAGAGGAAAATATTATAATTAAATTAATGAGATTTTGTTGAAGAAATTCAATTTGAATTTCAAAGATGATGAGGAATAAAAGTACAGTTATTTAGATTGCGTGCAATGAGCAGAATAAATTATTTAATAACCCACGCATAATTTTAGAATAATCGACAGCAGATATAATGGCCCAGTTTCATTTCAAACGAAAATATCTCAATGATAGACTTCTAAATTTTGTTTTGAATTAGACATCATCATCATACTACATTCATTAATTTAGGTCATTTGTTGACCTGTTTCGGTCTCAAGAGAAACATCATCCAGAAGTCTTTTGAGTGGACGTCCTGGTCATCTTCTACCTGCAGGTTGAAATCTTAACATTTGTTTGGGTATTCAGCGATCTTCCATTCGATGAACATGTTGCATCCAACTTGACTTATAGGCTAATCAAAAATTTTGTTTTCTAAAGATTCCATGTGTAATTCTTCTAAGATGTCTTCATTTTTATTCTGATCTAATAGTGTGTACCCTGCAGTCGTCCGAAGGTATCTCATTTCAGAATTAGACCTAACATTACAAATATTAACTGAATTGTTGCCCTACTTTGTAAACATGGAAATAATTTTATTCTTACCTTTATCATCATCCCCCCGTGATATTTTTTATCTAGTCCTGGTGGAGTTGCTTGCGTAATAGTTAGTTACATGGTATGTAGCCTATAGGAAGCCAGATATAATAAGAACAGTTAAGTCTCGTAGACTACGTTGGACAGGACATATGGCACGAATGGGGAATGAAAGAGGGTTATGTAAGCTCCTTGTACGAACACTAAAGGGAAAGTGTTCAGTACACAGACCAAGAATGAGATGGATGAATAAAATTAACCATGATTTGAGGGAAGTAGGCTTACATTATAAATGGGTTGATTGGAAAATATCTCAGGTTTCTGAAGTGTTTGATAGAATCTCGGAAATTAAAGCCCTCACTATCACTCAGTTTTTAATCACTTCCTCACTTCTGTAAAAACCACTCCTCAACCTTGCATTGTAATGTACTATTGTATCCTTGCACTGGGTTAATTCACAATAGTCTACTTTAGACTACCCATAATAACCGCAAACATGGGAGTAAGTAAGCTTTCTCGTATAGGAATGACTGATCTAAGGGATTTATGTTAGATCATCGCCACTGAGTATTCGCCCTCTTGACTGAAACGATCCCTGGAATCGCAAGGAGATGGAAATCGAGGTTAGGAATCGGAAATATATACAGCGTATATGTCAGGTGGGAGAGGGTGTGTTGGTTAAAGATAGGGGCGGTTCGTATGAGGGTAGTATGTTCTTATATGTGCGGGAGGTTCAGGAAATTTAAGGGATGATGGAACTAGAAAGAGGTGAAGGGGGGGGGGAAAAGAAGGGAGATTGGGAAATACTTGCAAGATATGTGGGGTGAGTGTGAAACAACTTCTAGTGCTGTTCCAAAAACATTGTCCCTTACATAGCTACTGTCTAACCAACCCAAACTTTCAAAGAAAGAAATTGTGCAATTAAACTAATTGATGAAACGAGGAGAATTTTGAAGAAGTGGCTGAATTCAAATACCTAAGAACAACGATTATGATTAGGAATGAGACGCACAAAGAAATTAAACATGGCCTAGGCTGAAATCTGGAAATGCGTGCTATTATGCATTACAGAGACTCTTGTCGTCCCAACTCCTTTCAAAAAACGTTAAACTGAAAATATATAAACAGTTACGAGTATTCTCCCAGTTATATTGATGTGAAACATGGATTCTTACTTTAAGGGAGGAGAAAATGTTACGAGCATTTAAGAATAAAGTTCTTATCAAAGTTTTTGGATCAAAGAGAGATGAACAGACAGGTGAATGGAGAAAACTACTGTAGGCCTATATAACAGTGAGCTACATTATCTTTATAGGAAACCAGATAATTATTATAAAAATGGTTAAATATCTTTGATTGTGATAGGAACGAATGTTGAATGGGCAACCAGAAAATCAACTGATTAATACTAATCAGTGTCATAGAGTCATTAGCCTATATAAAAAACTAATTCACCGGCACTACCGAACCCCTAGGTTCAAGGCCGCGAGGACACAAGCTCTCTAATGACCGTAAGGTCTTCCCTTCCACTTCACCAGGGTTAAATTTTAAGTTATATAGACCTATATAATATATATATATATATATATATATATAAAATCATGTTGACGCTTGTTCTGGGGGTAAAGGCGGCCGTCACGCAGGGCTGACAACCCGGCTGACATAAAGTGCCGATTGTCTAGAAAAAGTAGGAGCCTTAACCTCCTAGTAGGCTACCCCAAGGGCCTCCGGGCCTGTTGTGGGATCACTTTACTTTACTTTATTACGCCTGCATGTTGTTTATTGGTATTATAATATAGGCCTATAGGCCTAGACTTCACACTAGAGAGTTGACAAGGAAAATAAAAAAAATAGTAAAAATAATAATAATAATAATAAATAGGCCTATAAATGTAATAACAATAATAGTCATTATAATGGAGAAGTTATATAGTATCCTGCCAGAGTTCGCAATTCCTAAAAAGTTAGAAATAGGCCTATACGAATGTGTCTAAATGACACAAAGAGTAGGGTGCGTGTAGGCAAACAGTTTTCGGATACTTTTGAAATCCAGAATGGGTTGAAGCAAGGAGATGCACTATCTCTTCTACTATTTAATTTTGTACTAGAGCTTGCCTACAACTCAATGGTATTAATATGCTGTTAGTTTATGCTGATATTGTAGTATTGTTGGCCGATAGCGTGGAGATACTAAAGGACAACACGCACACACTATTGAGTAACACTAAGAAATTGGGACTGGAAGTAAATATCAATAAAACTAAATATATGGTCACACATACAAATACATTATAGGCCTATAGGCCTAATGGAAATGGACAGCTAATGACAAATGGGGGAAATTTTGAGGAAGTGGCTGAATTAAAATACCTAAAAATAATAATCACAAACAGGAATGAGATGCACAAAGAAATTAAACATCGGTTCGATTCTGGAAATGCGTGCTATTATGCATTACAGAAACTCTTGATTTCCCAACTCCTTTCAAAAAACCTTAAACTGAAAATATATAAAACTATTATTCTACCAGTTAAGTTATATTATATGGGTGCGAAACATGGACTCTTAGGCCTACTTTAAGGGAGGAAAGGAGATTACGAATATTTGAGAATAAAGTAGCCTATTTGTGAAATTTTTGAAACAAAGAGAGATGAACAGACAGGTGAATGGAGAAGACTATATAACAGTGAATTACATGGTCTTTATAGGAATAATAATAATAATAATAATAATAATAATGATAATAGCCTACAATTTGATTAAGTAATTGGCTTGGTAAAGAAAATTTAAAATGTACAGGAATAATAAACGTAGCCTATACATGGAACACGGTTAGGCCTATATAGGCCTATTATAGGCTATTGTCTAAGGAAACATGTAGGCCTACTGAGGTTTTTTAACTGTTTTTTAGTTATAACCTACAACGAGCAGAGCTGAGAGAAAAGTAGATGTTTTCTGAACGGAGAGTAGAGTTGGGAGGATGGAATTGGATTGAATATTCCTCTCACGTTCCTATCTTACCAAGCCTAAACGATATCTAAAATATGTAATAAATTATGTGAAAATGTTCGGTGGGGAAGTAAACCTACGCTATGTGGTACACTTAGAGATTAGCAAACTTCTAGCCCGCGCCATGAGAGCAAACTTCTCTACGACTCAACTTAACTCGCAGTAAAACACAACCAATCATCTCATTCGCCTACAATCAAACTCACCTTAAACCCACCATTTTGTTTAACATTGTCAGATAAGAGTTCCAGTAACTAATGTTACTTATCAATCAATTAAATTCTCGCTCTAGTTCTGATGCTGCTTCACGTTAGAAAAAAAGAAGCTATTCTCTTCCATCGTGCCACCTGAGAATGTTGGATCAGAGAAGAAGTGAATCCAAACGTCATGTTGACCAATGTGATAACACACGTTCCCCCCAGAACCGTTTGCCAACATGTTTACTCACATATAAGGACATTCTGTCCCAGGTTTCTATCTACGGGGTGAATCATAAATATGGCTATATGTTTGATCGTGTTGTGTGATGAAAATATTATCATTACAGGAAATATGAAATTACCGTTGGAAAGGCAATTATTCAAATTACAAAAATGGAATAAAACAAAACGGTGTAGAACTTACGTCATTAGTCAAAATGTCGTTGAATATGCAACAGCAAATTACAATTGCTGAATGGGCAATAACGTATGCTAATGTTCGTGAGGCCGCAAGACGGGCAAGACGTGAGTTTAACGTAGCATTGCAGCCGTCGACTGTGGGGAAGTGGATAAAACGACTGCTGGAAACGGGAAGGACGCAGAAAATCAAACCTCCTGCAAGGCCTCGCATTAGCACGGATGCAGAAACAACGAAGAGAATTGCGGAGGCGTTTGACGCTAGCCCATAAAAATCAACCCGCCAAGCTGCACGTGAGCAGTGATTTGTTTTGTTTCGTTCTATTGTTGTAGCTTCAAGGATTCCCTTTCCAATGATGACATAATATTTCCTTTAATAATAATATTTTCGTCACAAAATACGATCAAACGTACAGCCATATTTCTGAATCACTCTGTACTTTAGAGGGCAAGTTAGGGTAAAAAATACGCAAGTTAGGCGTAGTGTTAGTTTGTGCAAGTTAGGGTGACTATTTAACTAATGCCCCAAATGGCAGTCAATGACCAATCAAACACATTTCAGTGAATTTTGATTTACAACCAATCACAGTCGTTTTTCACCTCGATTTTATTACTTTCATTTTATCGCTTTCATTTTATCAAGTGGCTCTCAGATTGTATATATAACTTAGTGCGCGAATGTAACCAGATTCTGTTTGCGAGATATAATAGAAAAACATTCTTAGCAATTGATTATACCACAAAAAAAAACAGATTGCACTTTCTTAAACGTATTATTTCCCAGGAATTAACGTTGCAGAAAAAATATAATTGACGTATTTACATCATAGGACATCAGAAATTAATTAATAACCCGTAGTGATGTGCTTCATTTTTTCTCCACTAGGGTGCATTCTTACAATATTGTGATTCTATTTGTCAATGAATATGATCTGGTTGTAATGATGAACAAATGAAACATATCGTTTCTCATTTGTTTTCAAATATAGCCGTTTACATTAAATATAGGGCCTATAACTATTTTAAAATAACTATAGTTAAATAATGATTTGTGAGTAAACAGTTTAATTTTATTCGTTAAATAGCCCTAACAAATGCCACTCTTGTTTTACAGATTCTCTAGATAAATTGGAAATCACTCGTGGCATTACTTATGATAAAATGGGAGTGTTAGTCTGAGCAATTTAGTTTGCGTTTCAAAGAACATTTCAGAGATTTTATTTATAATGGAGGAAAATCAAGTTACGTAAAACATGTAATTCAGGCTGGACACCATATGCATAACATCGATAACACCCTCACAATATTACTTAGAGAAAACATTCCAACGGGGATAATAGACTGGAAGAAATCGCAATCCTAAGAGAAATCGACAACAACCTGAATCTTAATGAGAACATACCCAGTCCACACAATCCTCTATACCAAATACTCACAACCAGGTCAGTGCTTCAACAAGGGTCAACAAGTACGGACCTAATGCATTCTGCTGATGATGGGACTAGTCCCGAAAGGCCTACAGAGTTTTAAAACAACATAAGTTGAGAAAACGGACCTACAAGTTAACTATTTTATAGTTTTTAATCGTACATTATATTACTTACTTACTTATTTACTCACTGGCACTATCGAACCCGTAGGTTCATGGCCGCACGGACATAAGCTCTCCATACATCTCTATCCTGACCTAATGCTCTCCAGTCATTCCCTGTATAATCTACGTCCCTCAAATCATAGTTAATGTTATTCTCCCACCTCATTCTTGGTCTACCAACTGGGCGTTTTCCCTCTGGCTTTCCTACAAGAAGGTTCCATGCAAATCTTTCATTCCCCATACGTGCAACATGTCCTGCCTATCGCAGTCTACGAGTCTTAACTGTTCTTATTATATTTGGCTTCCTATAAAAAAAATTTAGTTCATTGTTATGCAGTCTTCTCCATTCACCTGTGAACGGAAAACTTACCATGAATTTTACTTGTATCAACATTAACATTTTTTGAAGGAAGTAGATTATACAGGGGATGATTGGAAAACATTAGTTCAGAATAGGGGTTTATAGAGAGCTTATGTCCACGCGGCCATGAACCTAAGAGTTCGATATTGCCAATGAGTTGTAGTTTCTAATAAGAGAGAGAGGAAACTTATTTTTAGCAAATGCTGGAATCCTGCACAACAACACATGGGTCTCATGGGAACATCATATGAACAAACAATTGAAGATGTTTTAAGTTCAGTCCACGCTTTTGGGTCGAGTCATGTTCATCTCTCTTTCAGATTGTACCTACTATGTTCATTGCATATGCATTGTTACGTGTTCTTTGAGTCTAACTCGGTTTACAAAACTTTTTATGTGCACATAGCCTACTATTATCATAGAAATGAATCGATTACAGCGAAAATACTACATTTATATGTAATAATGTTATCCAAATGTATAGAAATTTCATTTAAAGCAATATATTAAAGAAAAATGTCAACTTTTAAGAAATGTATTTAATTCTTTTAAATTTATTTTCTAAGTAATGGAATTTAAAATCATGTATACGCTTCTTTGATGCTTCATAAAATGGATTCAGCGGAAGATATAACTTAAAGAATATTGTTGTGCATCTTGTTGAAAAACGTATGTCTGCACATCCTTGTTTTATAGAGAATAATGAATAAATTAAAGACAATCAGTTAAAATAATTTCTATCCACGTATAAGACTTTATTCTGTAATGCATATTTTATGAACAGATTAGAGGACAGTGCTTTGTAACATCATGTAAAGTCTTGTACTTGTTTTACGACATATTGACCAAACTTATTCATTTAATTTGATTCAGAGGAATTGATATACATATAATTGGCCTTAAATTTACAAATTGTAAAACATAAAACAACAAAACACTTAGAAGAAAAGAAAAAAAAATAGCACAAAGTTATGGGTTTTCACAATATAATGAGAAGTTAGACTTCTGACTGTCTTTTGTTTTAGTTCCACACACAAACAGTTGAATATTATAATGAGAAGTAAGACTTCTGACTGTCTTTTGTCTTGGTGTCTTGCCTCCCAATTCTAAGGATTTGGTCCCCAAAGCAGGGCAGAAAGATAGGTGTTGAAAGTCCATGAAGAGTTCAAGATTTCTCCTATAGCCTAATCTTCTATTTTATCTGTCAGACTGAATATTTGTAGTTTTTTACAAATATCTGAACTCCGTTTTTTTATCCATCGAAGTAGGCCTATATCCTGCCACAAATCGTACATATTTATTTTGTGCGGTTTCTATTTTTTAATTGTCCGTTTATTTAGAGTTCATATTTCTGAGCCATACAATAGGCCATATTGCAAGGTAGAGCCAAATGATTTATAAAACTTTAAATGTGTTTATTTGCTTACTTTCTTTCCCAGTGTTCTTTTAAGGGTACCCGGAAGGCCAGATGGATGAAAAAATGCATTTTCATTTTTTATAAATTAAAATACTAGAAAGATTCCTCTTTAATATGGTATACTTATCTTGCCTGTATCTTGTTTATAAGTGTGTTTATTATTTGTTTTAAATATTCCTGAGATCTGTTAAAGGGTGCACTAAGGAAGACAGAATCAAGAACACAGAAATAAGACAGGAACTTGAAATATTTGCAATAACTGATAAAATGGATACATATAGACAAAAATGGAAGCAACACATAGACAGAATGAATGAAGATAGATATCCAAAACAAATAAGAAAATACAAACCTAAAGGCACCCGAGATGTGGGCAGACCTAGAAAGAGATGGGGTGAAGTCGGAACGGGTCAACAGACCTAATCCATGAATGAAGATGATGATGATGAAATATTCCTCGTCCCTTTAAAATGTGGGCGTGAGCCGTCAACTCTCTCCAATAGTTAGCATTCATTTTTTCAATATATAAAGAACATTTTCTTCTAAACTATTAAAGCTAGAGACCTGAAATTTTCAGGGCTTCAATATAGCGCTCATATACAATTGTTAGCATATTGATGTTGTGATAGCTCAGTAATTAAATAATTTAGGTTGCAAAATACAGTGTAAAAAACCGAAAGAAAATATTTGTAAATAAAAAACATATTTTTGATATAAATGCATATCTATATAAATCGTTATGGTAGAAGACTCTAAATATATGAACCTTTCCACTGTAAAAATTTCAACTTGATAGGATTAATAGTTCAGGAGAAAATGTTCTTTACAATTAATTAACATTATAAGTATTGGATGTTCCGGGTCCCCTTAAAGGTACCACATAGATACTGAAATATTTGTAATTTATTATTTAGCCTATGTTTTTTTCGCTATTACAGCCTAAAGATACGCCTAGATAATTGAAATATTTTACTTGTTCTAACGTTTTGTCATTTACTACAATTTCTATTTTCATTTCTTTGTTACACTGGACCATTACTTCATTTTTTTTAAAAGACGTTTCTAGGTTGTAATCTTGTGCAATATTATTTAATTTAAAAATTGCTCTTTGTAAGTCATTCTCTGTAGAAGTCATTATAGCCTGATCATCAGTACAGTATTTTTGTAATAATTCATAATAGAAATTATAACTCTTGAATTGAAACTTACTTTGACTCGAGGGGCTATTTTGACAGAATTGGGGCTTCTTTAACATTTTTTATTTCTTGCGTGTTTTGAGCTATTTTGACAAAAATTCAATGGTGTAGATATTTCCTTGAAGGCGCACGAATAATTAAGTTGTTTTAAAATAGAATATTAATTGTTGGAGACACATTTGTGTCACTTTCAACAACAATGAATTCCCAGCAAGGATAAAATTCTGATTTTCGGTTTTACAGGGGTAAGGACTGGATTTGTTGTGTAAGATGCAAGCTCTGGGTCTTTGGTATGTGAACAATTCTCAATATGAATGTGAACTATGTGAAGATCCGATTGAGGGTCTTTCCACTTTTCAGCGGTTGCCCTTCTACCAGCCGGCTGCTGGCCCTTCACATCCACATGTGTCAATCACAGAGGTAGATGATCAACAGCCAGTGTAGGGGTGACATGTGGAGCCGCTACTTATTGTAGCTACCCAATTGCCTCACGATGGGTGGGCACCGGTCCCATACTGGCCGAAATACCATGAGAAAATTTCTTCCCCATGGAGACTCGAACCGGCGCAAGTCCCGTAGCTCTGCGCCAAGGCTTCCTACCTTAACCGCTCGGCTACGGCACGGGACACTATGTGAAGATTAGATGTGAAAATCTGTTTTATTTTCTACTGTTGTTTCAAAAATGCATGTTTTCTAATTAATTCCTGATTGTCTAACTACAATAATTATATAATTTTTGTGTTCTGTTGCGCGTCAGAATTGATAAAGAAGTTTAAGTTTATTTTGTCAAATTACAGTTATAAAAACATTTGTAGTAAGCTTGTTTACAATAAAAATATTTATAAAAATATAAATTGGTGTCAAAGTAGTAGCTACAGTGGGTCTACATTGAATTATAGTGAAAACAAATGTGATGTCAATGTAGTCTCAGCACATGGGCAAAACAGACATAAACAAAACTCATTGTTGTCCTACTAAGTTTTTATTTGAGGAGAACAGTAGGCTACCAAATGGGATTTGTAGTCTAAGGTTCAATTGGTACAATAAATCATACATTCAATTTTTTCGGCATAAATCATACGAGTTAGACCTTAAAAACCTTCAAGAATATGTCAAAGTAGCCCCGTTTTACGATAATCTACTACCAGGGACCCGGACTTCAGTTTGGTTTTTAATGAAATATGCTGTGAACTTGAACTGGATACCTACTATATTTTGTGTGAATAAAATATTGTGAGAAAATAAACAGAGTCTAAACACAAGCTAGTAGGGTGAGAAAAATGTGTTACTATTTTTAATACATAAACATCCTAACTAAATGCTTGCTTCTTGCCATTACTTACTTACTTACTTAGGCCTACTCACTGGCACTATCGAACCCGTAGGTTCATGGCCGCGCGGACATAAGCTCTCCATACATCCCTATCCTCAGCTAATGCTTTCCAATCATTCCCTGTATAATCTACTTCCCTCAAATCATAGTTAATGTTGTTCTCCCACCTCATTTTTGATCTACCAACTGGGCGTTTTCCCTCTGGCTTTCCTACAAGAAGCTTCCATGCACGTCTTTCATTCCCCATACGTGCAACATGTCCTGCCCATCGCAGTCTACGAGACTTAACTGTTCTTATTATATCTGGCTTCCTATAAAGACCATGTAGTTCATTGTTATGTAGTCTTCTCCATTCACCTGTCTGTTCATCTGTCTTTGGTCCAAAAATTTTCCTAAGAACTTTATTCTCAAATACTCGTAATCTCCTTTCCTCCCTTAAAGTAAGAGTCCATGTTTCGCACCCATATAATATAACTGGTAGAATAATAGTTTTATATATTTTCAGCTTAACGTTTTTTTGAAAGGAGTTGGGACATCAAAAGTCTCTGCAATGCATAATAGCACGCATTTCCAGAATTGAGCCTATGTTTAATTTCTTTGTGCATCTCATTCCTATTTGTGATTATTGTTCCTAGGTATTTGAATTCAGCCACTTCCTCTTGCCATTAGTGAAGTATTCTCTCCTACTCTCATCACACACGCCTCAATAGGTTCTTCTTATATAGGCCTAATATGGCTACAAATTCTCCTCCTCTACCCATGTCCGAATCAGGGTCGATTCGAGGGATGTGAGGCGATGAAGGTCGGTGAATAACAAGGATATCGGCCGACCAAGGAAGACAATCAAGAGCAAATGAAATGAATCGAAATGAATTAGATGAGTGTGGAGAAATAGTTGAATGAAATTTGCGGAAGGTTAAAACGGGAGAAACTCCGAGAAAACTTGCCCAGACTCAGTTCCGTTCACCACGAAACCGACATGGAGTGATCTAGACGCAATCTCCAGATCCCAGTGGGGAGAGTCGAGCGTCAAACCGCTTCTCTCACAGAGCAGCCCTCTTATGGCTACCAAATAATTTTTCAATTTTAATTTCATCAAGAAACAAGACATTACATTGAATAAAACTTATAAGAGCATAATACAGAATATTTTGTCATATGGAAGTGAAACTTAGATAGATGGAAAGCTGTGCGGCCATCACTCAAGTGTTGGCGCTGAGCGATCCATTTTGGTCCTCCTTAATAAGTAGAAACCCGGATTCCTGTAAAATACATTAGCCCCGGTTTAAATTCTGAATTCAAATTTGTAGTTAATTAGCAGAGTGAAGTCGGAAGCGAACCTTTTGGGGTCCTATTTCAGGATTTGCTCTTTGGATTGAGGGAAACCGCATAAAACCTCAATCGGAATAGTCGATCACGCGGGATCTTGGCCAAGTTTGGCTTTCGGATGACTATACTGGGAGGGCATCCAGGCTTCTCTTTATTTAAATATAATATGTGTACATTTCAGATTATTACAATAATTCATACAATTATGGTAACAAGTGCATTTTTTTTTAATTTTTACTCTTCAGTTGTTGTTGCTGTTCTATTTGTAGTTGTCAGGTGATGTAAATTTCTCTGGAACTGGTGGGATGAACCTGTAGCAGTAGGATTAGTTATTAGTTTTTAATTTGGTCTTTGACGGGATTACAAAATAATTAAATTAGAACAGTTGAATTTGATTATCTTAGAAGAAGCCTCAAAAAAACAAGACAGGATAAAATAAGACATGAATTCCTTTGGAGAGAAATGAATGTCACCACATCTGTTGTCAAGAGGATTGAAAATCAAACTCTTAAATTATATGGCCATGTACAAAGAATGGAAAATGAAAGATGACCAAAAAATATATACCAATAGTAATCTCCTGGAAGCAATAAACGTGGCAGACCAAGATGGAAATGGGAACTACGTCAAAACTATAATGGATGATAGGAATTTGGAAGAGGGAGATTGGAATGATAGAGATAAATGGAAACTGAAAGACGGCAAACCTATAAGTGGGGGAAAAACCGAAGAAGGAGAGAAGAAGAATTTCATCGAGGAATTTGATTCAGGCTTCAGTGATCTTCCTTTAAAATAAGTTTAAATCTCTTCCTTCTGTAATTGGTCTTTCTGCAGATTAATTGGTGTTTTCGATATTTCATCTCTCTAATAATATTGACTTGATTCTTTTTAATTTTACATAGTTTAATTTGTATAGTTAATAGATTCCCGATGGATGCTTTCCTAGTGGAAAGTTTCTTAACCAGACATATTTAGTTACGCTTAATTCCCTACATATATC
The DNA here is from genome assembly GCA_030220185.1 of Diploptera punctata. Taxonomy (NCBI): domain Eukaryota; kingdom Metazoa; phylum Arthropoda; class Insecta; order Blattodea; family Blaberidae; genus Diploptera; species Diploptera punctata. The sequence continues at coordinate 251,596 of JASPKZ010007241.1, read as the reverse complement.
AGCGAGGCACATGTGGTTAGTACATCGCTTCGAGGAGACATCTAGTAGAAAACTACGGTATATTCGGCTCAATCATTTAGTTTACAGGCGCTTTGATTTGTGGTTAGGCAGGTCTATTTTTGCACGCATAAGTATTTAGCATATCAAGCGGCGTTGTCACGTTTTATTCACTAGAATACATTTTTACCAACTAATGATTCTGCAAAAGACAAAAGTTGCAACGCTGTTGAGATAATTATATCCACGTGGATTAGATATGTGAACGTCATTTAAAAATGCGAAGATATTATTAGCAGATAACTGTTTTCAGTTTTTGGTGATTGGAGCGGCGTCTTAGAAGTCTCTAACAACAACTCCCCTGCCCCACCTGGCAGTAACAAATATATTTTTAAACCAGAGGGAAACAGTTGCCATTGATGCCGCCTGTAGACTAAATGGCTGAGCCGACTATATTACTAGGATGATAGAGGTCAGTAAATTTTATTCAGAGGTCTCTTTTTCAAGGCTTAAAGTTAGGACCTTTTTTGCGACGGTACCCATGGCTTAAAGTCTCCCCCGAATACTTGTTCCTTGGATTTTTTGCCATCATAAAAAAAATCCATCGACCCTGCCTGCTTTGAACCCGCGACCATAGGGACCAGAGGCAAGGAACATAACCACTGGACCACCGCGGCCGACGAAAACTGTAAATAGCCTACATTATTTATTCTAAAGAAATAATGACACCGACCTTTCCCCTGATAAGCTGTAGACAGAGTCCTGGTTTTTCTTCGAGAACAGTATGGTATTTACCGGTCTATACGCTCTAATTCAACCCAGGAAGTTACTACAGACCTTACGGGCCACGCCAGTGTCACCCTACATACAGGGAATAGATGTTGCCCAACTCATAATAACGGTATTTGTTTGTTTAGGGAGGGGAGGAGGGGCAAGGTTAGCAGTATTTTTTCCAAATCTATGTAGGCCTACTATACATTTAAAAACACAGTTTTTCTTTTACGGTATGCAAACTTTATAGTAGGCTATATATGAGAGTCAACACTTTCACACATGATAGTACAGATCTGCACGATCTCAGTGACAACTGGTAACTGTTTCTTTCTTTAAGAGGGGGTGGCTTGGACGGCTACAACTTACAACTCTGTACCTGCTGTGTTGCATACTTCAGTTTTATTTAAGGATTTCTCTCAAGAAAATACTGTTAAAATGGCAACCCAGCTCCCTATTCCAAATACACAGTAACTTCCTGGGTTGAATCTGACTGTAGCAATAAAAACACATCTCTCTTTGGCCCAAAAGTTTCGTAAGAACTCGATTCTCTGATACCGTTGAGGTCTCGAGGTAGCGTGCTGCCTTGTCACGCAGCGGGCCTGGGTTCTATTCCCGGTCGGCGGTTTTCTTCACCTGTAAGACAAATGTCAGGAAGATTAGGGTCCAACGGTCTCCGAAAATCATCCGGCCATCATCATTAACCTAATCATTATCATAATAATCAATTCACCGGTGTGGAAAGCAACGAGAAGCTACCACACCTATAATTCCCTAGTAAAGCTGCAAACATAGCATGCAAAAATGTTATGATTGCAGTGAAAGACCTGCCCTCGGGCAGAACACTCTAGATTAGAAACTTGTAATCTTGACTCTTCTCTGAAAGTAAGAGATAATGTTAAATTCCATTTAACGTGAGGAGACAATTATTTTATATAGGCCTAGGCCACACCTAGGCCCATATTTAGTTTAATGTTCTTTTTTTAGAGGAGTTGGGATGACAAGAGTTCCTGTAATGTATGCGTTTCCTGGGTTGAATCTATGTTTGATTTCTTTCTGCATCTCACTCCACATGCCAATTTTTCCTAGAATGAATATTTAGGTATGAATGCGATTCTGCGCTGCAGAGGAGCTGATGCAGCTCGAAATTTTATCATATTAATAAAAATGAAACATAAAATATTCATTGGCAAAGCAACCAGATTAAAATATCAGAAGTGAGACTGGCTTCAACGTAGACGTGTGAAATAGGCTTAGAGGTATAAGTTAGGCCTAATGCTGAAAACGTGCTAGGAAACGAAGATTGGCCTGGGATTAGAAGCGAAGCAAGGGCAGAATAAGAATTGCGCAAGGATGCTGGGGGTTGCGAGGAGGGGGGCCCCTTAGGGAGCAATACCAAAGAATGAAATGAAGAAGTGTTACCAGCATGAACAAAGCGAGATATGGAAAAAAAGAGAACGCTAGAGAAGTGTTGCTGGTTGAATATCTGCAAGGGAACAAATTTCAAGCCATTGGTAATGTTCTTATCTTTATGGTATGACTTTATTGGTTGAAATTTATAAGATAGAGTATATTGTGTTACTTCCCGCCCACTGTTGTACGGAAAAGAATGTTATTGCTATTTTAATATATTACAAGATAGGTAGTGTACATTTTCCAAAGAGAATGGTTCTCTGGAGAGATAAAGAACTAAGTGGCAAACAACTTATCAAAAAACTGTTGGACGCCAGTTGGAATAAAAGAGGGGGTGGTGAAGATTCAAGTTTGGGGAGCTACCCTTATTTACTTACCTTGTAACACGATACGGACTACACATAACCGTAAAGATATACTCTATGGAAATCAATGGTGGAGCATAGAGCTATGATATAGTTTGCATCCCATCAGTTTTCGTTGATACTTATCTTTAAAGCAAACAAAATCAAAAACATACACTAATGCCATTCATTTAGAGAGTACAGTCAGTACCAGACTACAAATAGACACCGAATATTAAAGAAAAGTAACGCTTATTAACTCTTTAATTGGCAAAACATTAATTTCTCGTGCCAGTTATTTAAATTTGGCGGACCGCACTGAAAACAAAATCACGCATGACTGTTATTATTAGGTTTATTTGTGAAATTCAACACACATTTAGGCTGAGTTACATTTCCTTTAACTTCTAATTACATTTCTTATTATTTTGCTCCTATTTTTAGTTTATTTTTGTCTTTATTGTTATGAATAATCTTTCCTTATTTAAGAGGTCTTTACTCATTTGAGTTGGGGGTTTTATTTTTTTTAAGTTGTACAAGATTAGGTGTTTATACTGTAATAATTGCTGGATGGGCCTCTAATTCTAACTATTCTTTATTAGGTGGATTGCGGGCAGTGGCTCAGACAATTTCCTATGAGGTAAGACTGGCATTAATTTTTTTATCTTTTATCTTTTTAGTTACTATTCGTTCCTTTCATTGATGACTCTAAATAAATAGAACCAAGTGATGTATTCTATAGGATACATTAACAATTAAAAAGTGATCCCACAACAGGCCTCAGGAGACCCTTGGGGTAGTAGGAGGTTAAGGCTCCCACTTTTTCTAGACAATCGGCACTTGATGTCAGCCGGGTTGTCAGCCTTGCGCGACGGCCGCCTTTACCCCCAGAACAGGCGTCTGGTACTCATTTCCGTTAGAGGCTGAGTCGACCCCAGGGCCATAGTGCCGCCAGAGGGTTAGGTCAGTTTAAAAATCCTGACCCCAACGGAACTTGAACCCTCGACCCTCTGGCTTGTAGCTCAGTGCCTTAACCACTACGCTACGGCGTGCCCCCACATTAACAATTAAAGGGATTAAAAAAAGGAGAAAAATGGAAGCATTAGTAATTATTGTATTGTATTGTAAGCCTATGATTTCCCTTTACAGAGATTTAGGCGCTCTCCCCCTACAGGGAAGAATTTGAACCATACTAATTTAGTTACACTTGTTTTCGTATAGATGTCATTTGAGTGGTCCGTGGTCAGCGTTCCGCCTCATACTGACATCTAGGTAACCAAGGTAACTAGGACGGGAAAATTTGGTAAATTTTGCTTAGAGGCCTTTTCATTCAGGCTTAAGGATTTTTTACGAGCCTGAAAAGCTTCAGACTCGGGACCCACGGCTTAAAGTCCCTCCCGGAGGACTTGCTCCTTGGATTTTTCCGTCCTAAAAAATCCATCGACCCCGGCCGGGTTTCAACCCGCGATCCTTGCGACCAGAGGCAAGGAGCATAACCATTAGTCCACCGCGGCCGACAATAATAATAATAATAATAATAATAATAATAATAATAATAATAATAATAATAATAATAATAATAATAATAATAATAATAATAATAATAATAATAATAATAAAATAATAATAATAAAGATAATAGTAATAAAAATAGTACTAATTTTTAATAATAATAATAATGGGGGCACGCCGTAGCGTAGTGGTTAAGGCACTGAGCTACAAGCCGGAGGGTCGAGGGTTCAAGTCCCGTTGGGGTCAGGATTTTTAAACTGACCCAAATCCTCTGGCGGCACTATGGCCCTGGGTCGACTCAGCCTCTAACGGAAATGAGTACCAGACGCTTGTTCTGGGGTAAAGGCGGCCGTCACGCAGGGCTGACAACCCGGCTGACATAAAGTGTCGATTGTCTAGAAAAAGTGGGAGCTTTAACCTCCTATTACCCCAAGGGCCTCCGGGCCTGTTGTGGGATCACTTTACTTTACTTTAATAATAATAATAATAATAATAATAATAATAATAATAATAGGCCTACGGAAATCAACATTGGCAATCGACCTGTTCGAAAGCCTAAGAACTGATGCTTGGATGCTGTAAAAGATAAATTGGAAAGAGGAAATTATGGACAAAGAAGAATCGAGTCAAATGTTAAAGAATGTCAAGAATTCGGGCTGAAATGCCATTTCTGATGGTGATGTCAGCATATCGGTTCACCTAGCCGTTATAGACTGTTTTCTCAATTTGAAGCCACTATTTATCGCAGATACCCAAATATCATTGATCGTGTGTGGACACCAATCCCATAGTTATCGAAATTCCATGACGAAATTGCTTCCTCCATTTCGTAGCTCTGAACGAACATGATCTCTTAGACCGCTCTGCTTTGGCGTTGGTCTTTACTCACCTATAAACATAATACATATCTTAGGTCTAATTTATTTGCGTCCCGAATATATTTTCTTCTTTTGTTTCCCGTGTAAGCTATCTAAAGAAACATCCTATGACATAAAACAAATATCTATAAGTCGGTATGCCCGCTTGTGGACAGGCAATGTCACCAGAGGTCATAAATAACTTATAGAAAATTCTGCTATTTACATTCCGTACAACAGCTCTGGAATGCAAATGCATTTTTAAGTCAATAAATATAACGCAAATGAAACGTTTTCACAAAAACTTGCCGCTTTCTCTACAAAGCAAAATAGCTTTACTTTTCCAATGTTTTGTGGTCGACAGCGAATATAAGCCTATAGCCTATTGTAGTAGCTCAATTTAATAATACAAATGCAATTTTATATACTTAATGTCTACAGGCCTGCATAATTACGTCATCATCATATACTTATTTAAGATGAGGTCGTTTGAGCCTATTCCTATCAGTTCATCCTAATTTTGGTCTAATTTTATCTCGACGTCCTTTAGGCTGCTGCTGCAATGCTAATTTAAGAAAGCGAGATGGATCCTTTCTTTAGACTTGTTGTAACCAATTTTTATAATTCTGAATTTATTCAACTAAGTTATATTTATATCAACAAAACTAAATATATGGTCACACGTAGAAATACATTATATAATGGAAATGGACAGTTAATGACAAATGAGGGAAATTTTGAGGAAGTGGCTGAATTCAAATACCTAGGAACAATAATCACAAATAGGAATGAGATGCACAAAGAAATTAAACATAGGCTCAATTCTGGAAATGCTTGCTATTATGCATTGCAGAGACTTTTGATGTCCCAACTCCTTTCAAAAAACGTTAAACTGAAAATATATAAAACTATTATTCTACCAGTTATATTATATGGGTGCGAAATGTGGACTCTTACTTTAAGGGAAAAAAGGAGATTACAAGTATTCGAGAATAAAGTACTTAGGAACATTTCTGGACCAAAGAGAGAAGAACAGACAGGTGAATGGAGAAAACTACATAACAATGAACTACATGATCTTTATAGGAAGCCAGATGTAATAAGAACATTTAAGTCTCGTAGACTGCGATGGGCAGGACATGTTGCACGTATGGGGAATGAAAGACTTGCATGGAAGCTTCTTGTAGGAAAGCCAGAGGGAAAACGCCCAGTTGGTAGACCATGAATGAGGTGGGAGAATACCATTAACTACGATTTGAGGGAAGTATATTATACAGGGTATGATTGGAAAACATTAGCTCAGGATAGGGACATATGGAGAGCTTATGTCTGCGGGACCATGAACCTACGGGTTCGATAGCGCCAGTGAGTTAGTTTGTTATATTTTCAGTTTAACGTTTTTTGAAAGGAGCTCGAACGACAAGAGACCCTGCAATGCATAATAACACGCATTTCCAGAATTGAACCTACGCTTAATTTCTTTGTGCATCTCATTCCTGTTTGTAATTAGTAATTACTGTTCCTATGTAGGCCTATTTGAATTCAGCCATTTCTTCAAATTTTCCCTCATTTGTCATTAATGACAGAAACCATTGACTTCGTTAAATAAAGATGGTAGAATACAAAACAGCCTTCCCCTATGAACTACACGTTTCTGTACATATGTTGTGAGGTTATAAATGTTTACATTTAGTAAAAATAAATACCTCTTCCCCACACTAACATATTTTTATCTTTTTTTAACTCAACAGAATGCAGAGCAGTTGAAGGGCAATCTCTTGCACGTGAAACTGGGAATTATTATGGGAACTAAACACGCATACATTTCCTCTTTGAGCAAGGATATTTATTGCGCTGTAAAATAAGAAGTGGTGATTCGTTTATTAGAATTCACTAATCATTCTGTTTGTTACAAAAACATGCTTTGAATTTGAGCAAAAAAAAATCTCACGAAGTCTATGATATCTATACGCTATATATTAATACGCGAAGGAAAAACTTTGTACACCTTTTTAAGCAGATTGCGCGCACGGAGGAGCGTGATATTTTGCATAATTAAAGTTCATATAGAAAATGAGTGTGGGGGATTAAATGCAGGCCTATGTATAATATGTGTTACAAATGAATTAAATTCAACAAAATAAAAATAATTGTCTCTAAGGAATTTATGTGCATCTCCCATTCATTTGTCTACTCATTCATTTGTTTATTTATAATAATAGGTATCATTGCAGCCAATGGCCATGTAGAAAGAACTGTTTTAATGTATTACAAAAGTCTGTTATCGATGTTCCTATGTTTTTACACTGTAACAGGTGATATCGGTCGCAGTGCGACCCACATAGTTTGCACTTGCACTTTTCTTCTGGGTTATGGCGCTTCACTGTTGTGCATATCCTGTGGTGGAAACCATGGACCGCGACTCTCGTCACGGTGTGTCTCAGGTCGTATCTGGCTGCTGTCCATTCCCTGTAGATCATCGCATCCGTTGCGTAGAACTCAGGCCATATCTGTTCTCTCTTCTCGTTGAGTTCCCACAGCAGTTCTTTGTAGGCATCTGTTGCCGGCACGAGAAGGTCCAGGTGGAGCTCTTCTATGAAGAATGGTTCCTTTGTCAGTATGTATGTTAGGCGTGAAGGCGTGTATTTTGATACGCTTAGCGCTGTCTTTAAAAAGTGTGCTTTGACTTTCTCTATTTCTTCTAGGTTTGCCTTATTTAGGTTCTTCCAAATCACTTCTATTCCATAGGTCATGATTGGTGCTATTTTTAAGCGGAAGATGGTCATTGCTGTCTCCAGGGATAGTTTACTCAGGCTTTTAATGCTGTTCGTTCGTATTCTGGCCGCTAAGGCGCGTTGTTTGATGTGCTTATCGAAGGTGTCACCTCGGCTCTGCAGTGTGATCCCCAGATATTTGAACTGGTTTACATTTTGCAGTGGGTCTCCCTTATACCGAATGCAGTCATTCGCTGCGAGTCTTCCTCCTTTCCTGAAGGTCATTTTTACTGTTTTCTTCTCATTTATTTCTAGGTCGTTCTTTTCGGCCCATGCTACGAGTTTGTCGAACGCTGTTTGATCCTTTTTCGATGTCTTGGGATGTAATCACCATGTAATCAGCGTATGCCAAGATTTGGACGTTTTCTGTTTCTATCTCTGTGGGTATTTTTGCTGTTGCTATTATGAAGAGTAGGGGACTCAACGGGTCACCTTGGAGTACGCCGTTTGTTTGATCTATTTGCTCTGTTTTTAAAACTCCATCGTCTATCTGCACTTGGTTTCTGGAGAGGATGTTCTCAATTAATCTAGTTATTTGTTTATTTATGTACGCCGTAGAGTAGTGGTTAAGGCACTGAGCTACAAGCCGGAGGATCGAGGGTTCAAGTCTCGCTGGGATCAGGATTTTTAAACTGACCCAAACCCTCTGGCGGCACTATGGCCCTGGGGTCGACTCAGCCTCTAACAGAAATGAGTACCAGACGCTTGGTTCTGGGGGTAAAGGCGGCCGTGACGCAGGGCTGACAACCCGGCTAACATAAAGTGCCGATTGTCTAGAAAAAGTGGGAGCCTTAACCTCCTACTACCCCAAGGGCTTCCGGGCCTGTTGTGGGATCACTTTACTTTACTTTACTCTCATTCATTTGTTTACGTTCATACTGAAAGTGCATTGTTGTAAAAAGAAAATTGTGCAGCAGCAATGTGAATTGACTTACTCTCGCGTATTTATTATTATTATTTAAAAAGTTAGTACATTTCATTATTTAAATGTCCACCGCTGTGGTCTCGGGGTAGCGTGCTGCCTTGTCAGGCAGCGGATCCGGGTTCGATCCCCGGTCAGGACAGTTTTTCTGGGTGAAGTATTTAACGGGGTTTTTCCTCAACTGTAAGACAAATGTCAGGAAACCTTTAAGGCCCAAACGGTCCCCGAAATCATATGGCTATCGCAATTATCATCATTCATATTCATCTTAGGTTAGGGACTCTCCTGGCGCACCATTATTATCATCATCACCCATCATATCATCGGGGCAACGTAACCCCGCCTTCCAGGCGACCCAACCTCAGAAGTGGGTTACAAGTACGCCATGCCAGGAGGGAAACCAGGAATGTCGAAAGACAAACCTGGGGCATTTGGGGGAAAAAATTAAATTTAAATTAAACCCTGCCTAATCTTGGTTTCAGTAATTTCAATACAATTTTTTATATTTACATATTCGCGCCTACTTCCATTAGGCCTCGACATAGAACATTGACGGGTTGGAGTGAGAGGCAAAGAAGAAGGGATATATATTCCCGTAGGCCTACACATAATAATAGGCCAAATGCAAATTTAGTCCACCGCTGTGGTCTCGCGGTAGCGTGCTGCCTTGTCACTCAGCGGACCCGGGTTCGATCCCAGGTCGGGGCAGTTTTTCTGGGTGAGGTTTTTATCGGGGTTTTTCCGCACCTGTAAGACAAATGTCAGGAAAACTTTAAGGCCCAAACGATCCCCGAAATCATATGGTCATCATCACCATCATCATCCTTATCATTATCACCATCATACTTCACCGGTGTGGAAAGCAACGGGAAGCTACCACACCTACAATTCCCTAGTAAAGCTGCAAGCATAGCATGAAAATGCTATGACTGCAGTGAAGGACCTGCCCTCGGGCAGAATTAGTATGGATGGATGGATGCAAATTTAATAGTATAAATATTATACAAATGTCAAATGACGCGTTATTGTTTTTTTTAAATGGCTTAGCCAAGCTATACCACATATTTCCTATCGTTAGTATTTTTTAAAATGAATCGAAAATTGATGTATAATGACGTATTTGTGACATGCTTAAAAATTTAATGGATTGTGGTCGAATTTCGACCGCTGGGCGACCACTAGTAGCTATACGTAAATAGGCCTATCCTCAACTCGTGTCTAACTCAGGGTCGTGTCGAGGAATGAGATGAGATGAAGCCTCTAATTCATGGAGGTCTGTGAACGATAAGGGTGCTAACCGACCACACCTGACGCACCCTCACAGGGGCAGATGAACGAAATGGATGAGATGAGTATGAAGAAATGGCGGAATGAAATTTGTGGCAGGGGAAAACGGGAGAAACCCCGAGAAAAACCTGCCCAAGCTCCGTTTCGTCCACCTCGAAACCCACATGGAGCGACCGAGATCGATCTCGGGATCCAGCGGTGAGAGGCAAGCGTCTGACCGCTTGCGCCATGGAGTCGCCATAGTCTAGTCCTATGACATGGAGTCTTAAACCATACGAAGGGCTAAATGAATACTGAATTGGGGAAAGCAGCCATGTTAGTGCGGCCCATAATCCAACTTCGGAAGATTTAGTCCTGTTCGAGATACGGCGCCGGAATTTTGAACTGATCGTCCATATTCGGATCAGGTACAGGCTACCTGAATTAGGCTACGCTATAAATCTACAAGCACAATGACGATATAACCCAATGTTGAGCCCTATCCTCTTCTTTGTTAGAATTTACTAGACCAAATTAATTTAGTTACCCTTATTTCCCTAAAGATGTCATGAATGGTATGTTGTCAACATGGTATGTTGCTTTATTGAGACTTGAGGATATTTTACGAGCCTGAAAGTCTTCAGAGTCGAAAAACATGGCTTAAAATCTCCTCCCGCAGGGCTTTCTCCTTTGATTTTTTCATCCTAAAAATATCCATCGATAACAGCCGGGATTGAATCCGCGCCCCTTGGGACCAGAGGTAAGGAACTTAACCACTAGTCCATCGCAGCCAACTTATTTCATTAATAAAAGTAGGCCTAATATTTTCCTTCCCATTTAGCAGAGATTGGACAGACTGTAATGATGTAAAAATTGTGCATTACTATGTAGACATATGTGAATATGAATATAAGCCTATAGGGCCTAGTCCAAACTCACAAAATGTTAAATAGGCCTATAATGTTAGGGTGATTTATTTTTGTTAGCTTTTTAAGGTGATGACCTACTACAATCATTATAGGCATTTTATGGATTAGCTTCATGGATTAGAAGTCAGAGCTTCAAGACTACAGAACATGGGGTTTCAGGTTTAATTCTCAGCCAGACCACAAAAAAAATCTTAAAGGCTTATTCCTGTGGCCTCCCATGATCTGGATTTAGGTTAACTTTGGATTTAACGACTCTACTATCACTTTATTATCGTTTATAACCTATTATTTCATCCGGGAAACGTAATTCCGCCTTCCAGGCGCCCCAACTTAATAAGTGAGTTAAAACTTCACCAATGCTATAGTCCAGCCGCCTAGTCTCTGGCCCTTACGTTCAGATTGCACGATGGGTAAAGGGAGAAACTCGTCCTCTACTGCCAAAAAGGAAATAGTTGTGTGAGAGTGCACGTCTGCCACAATCAATCACTGCTCTTGACGCCACTAGTAAGGTTTGAAATTGCTGCCATGCTTTCGGCTGTATTTCTGCTAACCTCGTGGCTTCAGTGGTACATAAAGCGGCCCCTCCCACTGAATATCCATATCGGCAACACTGTCGTGAAAACGTCAGAGCCGGTCACTCGGCGGCTGGACTATAGCAGATAATACCAGAAATGTCATAAAGACAACCAGGTGGCATTGGTTAAAAAATATTTAATTCAAGGTTAAGGCAAGATTTTGCTAACTTTTTAAGTAAAAGACCGACAAATATAAAGAATTTGCTAAGTTTACTTTTTTTTCAGTCACGAACTAATTTTTTTTCTGTTTATTTCCGAATTTACTTTTGAATAGTGATAATAAAAGCTGATGACGTGAGCAAGATGACATAATCTATGTCTATATAAAATTAAAATAAAAAACTTTAAATTTATGTTAAGTAGGCCTACGATAGTACATGTTATGCAATTATGATGAACAATTTTTATTCCTAAGGTTAATTGTGTATTCCATTTAGGTTATCAGGTAAAATAGCTTTCATACATAAGCCAAGATGTCCAGAACTGAATCATAAACCATCCTGCGCTACTTAAATTACATCACCTAAAGTCGGCATTCTTTGTTGCACTCAACTAGTGGATGAAATGTGAGATCCGATACATCTTTGTCATTCAAAATAAAAGCGAATTGTTGAATAATGGACAGGATGATTTCACGAACTGGATATAATGACGAACTACAAGCTCATTATTTTTTATTGATACTGAGTTCTTAAACTAGTTGGTTTGGAGGCAGATAACGTCCTTAAATAGGCCTGTAACTGTTATAGGAACCAAACTTACATATCCTCACCTTAATTCTAAAACCTCTTTAAGTCTAATTTAACATTTTTTTCAAGAGAGCATAAAAACATTTTTGATATTGCTTTATTATTTTGTAATTATGTTAAGAAATTAGAGCTGGAATGAGAACAAGAGGACTGAAGGACAGTGGAGTGGAGGGATAGGGACGAGGAAAATAAAAGTTTAGGCACAGAAATATGTGTAAACATTAAACTCTGTAGACCTATAAGCAACACGCACACACTATTGAGTAACACTAAGAAATTAGGACTGGAAGTAAATATCAGTAAAACTAAATATATGGTCACACGTAGAAATACATTATATAATGGAAATGGACAGCTAATGACAAATGAGGGAAATTTTGAGGAATTGGCTGAATTCAAATACCTAGGAACAATAATCACAAATAGGAATGAGATGCACAAAGAAATTAAACATAGGCTCAATTCTGGAAATGCATGCTATTATGCATTACAGAGACTTTTGATGTCCCAACTCCTTTCGAAAAACGTTAAACTGAAAATATATAAAACTATTATTCTACCTGTAATATTATATAGGTGCGAAACATGGACTCTTACTTTAAGGGAGGAAAGGAGATTACGGGTATTTGAGAATAAAGTTCTTAGGAAAATTTTTGGACCAAAGAGAGATGAACAGACAGGTGAATGGAGAAGACTACATAACAATGAACTACATGGTCTTTATAGGAAGCCAGATATAATAAGAACAGTTAAGTCCCGTAGACTGCGATGGGCAGGACATGTTGCGCGTATGGGGAATGAAAGACGTGCATGGAAACTTCTTGTAGGAAAGCCAAAAGGAAAACACCCAGTTGGTAGACCAAGAATGAGGTGGGAGAACAACATTAACTATGATTTGAGGGAAGTAGATTATACAGGGAATGATTGGAAAGCATTAGCTCAGGATAGGGATGTATGGAGAGCTTATGTCCGCGCGGCCATGAACCTACGGGTTCGATAGTGCCAGTGAGTAAGTAAGTAAGTAAGACCTATAAGCTATCATCATCAACATTTTCAAGGTATGGGCCTGTTGGCCCGTTCCGCTCCCCGGTGCACTAGGCCTATATGCTGCAGGTGCAGGTCGTCTTTCCAACGACGTTTTGGTCTTCCTACATTTCTTCGGTCTAGAGGCCTATAATGCAGCAGCTGTTTTGATAAACGATTATTTGACATTCTTTGCACATGTTCAAACCAATTACATTTATTTCTGTGTATTCTCTCGTTTATATTAGGTCTATATATTTGTAATGTCCACCGCTATGGTCTCGAGGTAGCGAGCTGCCTTGTCACTCAGCGGGATCGGGTTCGATCACCGGTCGGGGCAGTTTTTCTGGGTGAGGTTTTTATCGGGGTTATTCCTCACCTGTTAGACAAATGTCAGGAAAACTTTAAGGCCCAAACGGTCCCCGAAATCATATGGCCATCATCATCATCATCATCATCCTTCACCGGTGTGGAAAGTAACGGGAAGCTACCACACCTATAATTCCCTAGTAAAGCTGTAAGAATAGCATGAAAATGCTATGATTGCAGTGAAGGACCTGCCTTCGGGCAGAATTACTATGGATGGATGGATGGATGGGTGTTTGTAATTCATCTCTGATTTCTCTAGTTCTTCTGATCCTTTTAATAATTATAAATAAAATAAAATAATAATAATAATAATTATTATTATTATTCCATTATTAAGTTGTTTGATAAGAGTAGCCTGCATGTAATGAGGTAAATACTTTGACCTAACTTTGCTGGAGTATTGATCTGAAGGCTATTCAAGTTAACGTGTAGCCCAACTTAATTAAACTTGAGGATCCCGATGGAATGCAAGTAATCCCCCTTCCGAGAATATAATCATGTCCAATCTGGGACGAGACAAGCCGAGATGAGATGGTGAGTGTGGTCATAGCCCAAGTTAATCATAACTATCTCTTAATGACGTAATCATCACTACGTAAATAGCAAAGATCCACTGCAGACACAGTGCTTAATCATTGGTCAGTGCTTAAGATTATTAATTTTTGTACTGCTTAAGTTTGGCCAGGGGTAACCAAAAACCTGATGATAAGTAATAGGATCAAAATGTATTAATTTTTGTACTGTTAAGGTTTAGGCCAGGGGTAATCAAATACATAAAGAATAGGAATATTCAAATCGATTAATTTTGAACACACAACCGTATTGTAGTAAAATTTTAATATCTGATTGATTAATATCCTAATAGTCCAAAACCTTAGGCCTAATTCGGCCATCATAATCATCCTTCATAATTGCATTGTTTAGTATGAATATAACTGTTATAATAGGCCCTATAATTAGATTTGGAATAGATTTATTTATCCTGGTGGAGTTAAGGCCATGTGGCCTTGCCTTCCACTCACCAGGACAAACATATGTTACATATAAATACAAAAAATTAGAATAATAGTCATACTAAAAAATTAATTATCTGTCAAATTGAATAATAATGAAAATAATGTCTAATAATAGGCTACAATAAAATTAAATACAATTACAATTAAATTAATGATAGAATGAATACAGAGAGGAATAACAGCTCGAATCTACTATACATAAAAAGAAAAGAAAGAAAGAAAGAAAAAAGAAAAAAATACAAAGAAAATAATAAACTGTAATAAATTAATCTATCGCTTATTATACAAGGCATTAGGTAAATATATTAACAGATCTTAAAACTATTTTTATTAAATAATGAAAAAACACATTATTAATTTTTAAAAAGTAATATTAGTGAGTTGTTTTTGTTAATAATTTTATTTTCAATTTGTTTCTGAAAGATGGTAAAATTTGACAGTCTCTGACGTCTACTCTAAAAACAAAAGTTTTAGTTTTTCGAGGGTATGAGCTACTAAGAGTAAAAATCCAATTAGGGGATAAAATAATAGAACAAGTGAGCAGTTTTAATTACCTGGGATACAATGTATCATGTAGAAAAAGTGAAGATATTGAAAACAAAATAAATAAATTTAATTATACGTGTGGCGCCATTAAACGAAGTCTCAAAGGAACTAGAAAGGAGACACTTTTAAAATACTATAATACAATGGCGGTTCAACACTACTGTATGGATCGGAACACTGGATCTTAATCAAAACCAGGAACGAAGAATATAATGTACGTAAATACAGAAGAATAGAAACTTCTGAAATAATGAGGTTTCTGAGGAGTGTGGGTAGCCTACAATAACAGATCAAAAACGAAATAAAAAAAAATTATTGCCATAGGGTTGTCTTTCATGACATTTCTGGCTTTCTCCTCTGGCACTGGCAGAATTGTAATCCATTTTTTCTCGTGGGGCACCTGATAGGCGGAGTTACGTTACCCCGATGATATGATGGGTGATAAATGGTAATAAAGCGCCAGGAGAGTTCTTAACCTAAACTTAATCTAAATTCCAGACCATGGGCAGCCACAGGAATAATTCCCTTTAAGGAAAAATTCCTATTGTCTCACCGGAAATCGAACCTCATGTACAGTACTCAGGAACGTTGACCTATGGGGCTGTTGAAATGGATCTAGGCCTAGGCCCTATACGAAACGAACCAAATATAGGTATTCAAACTTTTAGATAGAATTACACAATACAGAGATGAATGCATGGACCACATCAATAGAATTGATAACAGTAGAATTCCGAAACAGATTCTTCATTACAAAACCAGTAGGACGAAGAAATGTAGGAAAACCTATTAAAAGTTAGACAGATCGATTCTAGCATAAGATCGGAACAGACCTTAAGGTTTAACCCTTGATGCTGATGACGAATATAGTCAAAAGGCATTATGGTTCAATTAAGGAAATTTGTAGAAAGTGGTTAGACATCGAATATGTCTAAATGGCAGAAAGAGCAGGATGCATGTAGGAAAACAGTTAGGCCTACAAGTATTTTTGAAATTCATAAAGTAAAGTAAAGTAAAGTTATCCCACAACAGGCCCGGAGGCCCTTGGGGGTAGTAGGAGGTTAAGGCTCCCACTTTTTCTAGACAATCGGCACCTTATGTCAGCCGGGTTTTCAGCCCTGCGTGACGGCCGCCTTTACCCCCAGAACAGGCGCCTGGTACTCATTTCCGTTAGAGGCTGAGTCGACCCCAGGGCCATAGTGCCGCCAGAGGGTTTGGGTCAGTTTAAAAATCCTGACCCCAACGGGACTTGAACCCTCGACCCTCCGGCTTGTAGCTCAGTGCCTTAGCCACTACGCTACGGCGTGCCCCCCCCATTCATATGGACTCTTACTTTAAGGGAGGAAAGGAGATTACAAGTATTTGACAATAAAGTATTTAGGACAATTTTTGGACCAAAGAGAGATGAACAGACAGGTGAATGGAGAAGACTACTTAACAATGAACTACATGGTCTTTATAGGAAGCCAGATATAATAAGAACAGTTAAGTCTCGTAGACTGCGATGGGCAGGACATGTTGCACGTATGGGGAATTAAAGACTTGCATGGAAGCTTCTTGTAGGAAAGCCAGATGGAAAACGCCCAGTTGGTAGACCAAGAATGAGGTGGGAGAATAACATTAACTATGATTTGAGGGAAGTAGATTATACAGGGAATGATTGGAAAGCATTACCTCAGGATAGGGATGTATGGAGAGCTTATGTCCGCGCGGCATGAACCTACGGGTTTGATAGTGCCAGTGAGTAAGTAAGTATGGATTAAACGAAAAAGACGCAGTATCTCCTCTAGAATATAATTTGGGAAGTCTATGCCAGCATGCCATCTATAGTCCATAAATTGAATTAAAAACGAAAAAAAAAAAAACACTATTTATTGTTGTTGGGTGTAAATAATTACTGTCTGGAAGAAATTATGATTTTCTTCCCAAAATCAAATGAGAAGTTTGAGCCGCTATCTAATATGCCCAAAAACCATTAGGTGTATGAATTCACTAAAAAAAAGAACACATATTCAATTTATTTAGCCGAGCAACGCACCATGGGTAACTTATTTCTTGAGCCTAGTAATTCGTGGGTTTATAATTTCGTACCCTCTTTATACGTTAAAACACTGTCCAAAATTTGTGTCTGCTTGAAGATGTACAGCCACCCCCTGCTGTTCAGCAGTTAGCTCCACCCTCCAATAGATATAGACAAGGACAAAAATGTTAATATTATCATATTTTAGTATCCTGGAGTTTGGGAAGAAAAGATCCAGACAAAGAAAAGGTGTGCTGGGTTCTTAATGGCTGCTGGAAAAAATAGCCAGTAAGAATATCTGATCGATTGTAATTGCCTGGGTGAATCATGAAGAGTCCTTGGGCAGTCATGAGGTGACAGCGAGAGAAGGGGATGTTTTATACGAGACGATGGTCTTAACAATCATTTTGTAGTGGAACCCAGCATCCTACAGCCTGCACAACAAAACAAGTCACTATGCATTCTAAATCAAAACGCATACCATTTCACACCTACGTATAACAACATATCTTATCTTAGAAAGGTTGAAAGACAGCATTTTAACGTGCCATACGCCTTAAATTGTATTTCACCTCTGTCGTTACTTAAGGTCAAAATTAAAACACAGTGGGCTGTACCCGGATATTTTTATTTGAAAACCAATTTTCATATGTTAGTCCCAGTTACCTGTTGCCTAATAATTAATTTTTCTCTATTTATTTTAATTTATACTATGTCATTAATAATTTGTTCTCGTTTTTATAATATCTTGTACATATGCCCTATTATATTTCTTCCTCTTCTTCTTCCTATGCGCATGAAAGCTGGCAGCTTGTTGCGTGTTCATTTACTACAGGTCCGGGGTATGGTGACGTCCTTCCATGGTAGTTGTGGTCTTCCTAAAGGCCTTTTCTGCTGAGGTGTCCAGTCACGTACTTTCTTCACTAATCTACTGTTCTCCATTCTATCTATGTGATCGTTCCAGTGTAGTCTTCTATCATTTATCCAGAAGTTTATAGGTTCAATTTCACATTCTTCTCTAATAACAGAGCTGCGAATTTTCTCTCTCAGCGATTTTCCTACGATTTTCCTTAAAACTTTCATTTCGGTTGTTTCATTGATTTGTTATGCTTTTTGAGTTTCTGTTCGGCATTCACAACCATATGTTAGAACTGGTCTTATGACAGATTTGTAAATTCTTACTTTTGTATCTATACTTAAATTTTTATTCTTCCAAACAGTATTGTTTAAACATCCCGATATTTTGTTTGCATTATTTGCTTGATGGAGGATTTCATCTGTTATTCTGTTGCTGCTATTAATTTCTATTCCCAAATCCTATTATATTTAGCCTAATTCATTAAATTTAGAGTAAATAAAAGTACATTATAAATAATAATTGTATTGTATACATAACATGTAATCGTTTATGTTTATTATAATTTAGATGTAAGAATTTTTTTTTATTTTTTAAACCTGGTTGAGTGGCAGACAAGGCCTTAAGGCCTTAACTCTGCCTGATAAAATAAAGCCATTATTATTATTGTTATTATTATTATTATTATTATTATTATTATTATTATTATTATTATTATTAAAGTGGCGGCTCCGTGGCACAAGCAGTTAGACGCTCTCCTCTCACCGATGGCGTCCCGAGATCGAGTCTCGGTCACTCCATGTGGGTTTCGTGGCGGATGAAAGTGATATTGAGCAGGTTTCTCTCGGGGTTTCTACCGTTTTCCCCTGCCACAAATTTCCTCTGTTCTCATCTCATCCATTTCGTTTCATTTCTTTCATCCGCCCCTGTAACGGTTCATCATGTCGATTGGCACATTTGTCGTTCACAGACCTCTATGAATATAGGGACTTCATCTCATCTCTTTCCTCTACTCGACTCTGAGCTGGACACGAGACGAGAATATTTATTTCTTTTTAGATTCCTAAAAGTATTTTTTACTCCGCTTTTCAAACAATTCATTTACCCCAATAGGCCTATATGTTTTTCATTTAAAAAGTACAAACAGCTAATAATAGAATACTATGGCACGTCAAAGCCTAAAAGGTCCTTGGTCTACCAGCTGGCCTCACATTCACATGTGTTGGGGCACCAGGAAGGCGGAGTTACGTTACTCCCATGATATGATGGGTGATAAATGATAATAAAACGCCAGAAGAGTCATTAACCTAAACTTAGTCTACATTTCAAACCAAGGGCAACACAGGAATATTTCCTTTCAAATAAAAATTCGAATTATTAATTAGGCCTAAATAAAAATAAAACGTAGTTTTATTTGATTTTCATATTTATTATATAATTCAGTGACAGCTGTTTCGGTACACTGTACCTTCTTCAGACATGTTAACAAATTATGAATTGTGTTCCAACTGATCTAAGCAACAATACAACAATATTTATTTAATTTTTTTAATTTAACAAAGGGGATTCATTCAAATCAAGTTGAGAATTTAACAGTTTTTTACTACTTTTAAATTTATTAATTTCTACAGCCTCCAAAAGATCTAACTTCTTACCCTTATCACAAATATGTAAAATTTCAAAATTTGAATAGAAACAATGATTAAATTGGAATAGGTGGTTAGCTGGGGGACTCGACATGCTAACCACATGTCACCCCTACACTGGCTGTTGATCATCTACCTCTGATTGACACATGTGGATGTGAAGGGCCAGCAGCCGGCTGGTAAAAGGGCAACCGCTGAAAAGTGGAAAGACCCTCAATCGGATCGGTTAGCATATTTTGAATTTTCTAAATTTCTGTTATATGCTCTCATGTGTTCCTTTATCCGAGAGATAAAAGGTCTACCAGTTTGTCCTATATAGACATTGTCACATGTGCCACACTTCAATTTATATACACCTGATACTTTTTATTTTGGTTTTATTGTTTTTTATTATATTTTGTAGAGTTCTATTAGTTTTAAATGCCACATTAATGTTCAACTTTTTAAAGTGTTTAGATATTTTATTTGAAAGTGGGCCTATGTATGACATTACGACATATTTCTTTGTTTTCTTATTGTCTGACGGGGGATCGAATCCGGGACCTCATGAACTAAAGTCAGAAAGCTGACCATCTGTCCGTGAAGTTGAAATAGGCTACAAATTCCAAGTTTTACGTATAGAGCAATGTATATAGCCTATAGGTTTAGGTATCGGTACATAGCAGTGTATTACTTCAGATCATGTACAGGGTAATTGGATACTTGTAATTGCTAATGATAAGTAATTTTAACGAGATGGTGCAGTAAGTTTTGAAGTTACTGTAACTTGGTGAAGAAGGGAGGGTCCGGCAAAGACCAGGTACGGCTATAATATTGCAGGGACTCCCAGTCCGCTCATTTCTTATTTCATAATCTCTCCCTAAACCACGAGATTACATTTCCTATCTCTCTCACAACTTCTCATATTCTTCCGCTCCCCTACTTTTTTTTTTTTTTTGAAAATGTTAAAACGTTTAACATTCTATGGACGGTAGGAGAATTCTTCCGAAACAAAGATCGTATATCCCTGTACAGTCTCTTCCAAATATCTTTGTCCATCTACGTCCAAATACCTTCTTCATTTACTCTTAAATATTAAATAATCAATTGGAGTTGGTGTTTACTTGATGAAAATCCATATTTATTAATTAAATAAAAATAAAACGTAGTTTTATTTGATTTTCATATTTATTATATAATTCAGTGACAGCTGTTTCGGTACACTGTACCTTCTTCAGACATGTTAAGAAATTATGAATTGTGTTCCAACTGATCTAAGCAACAATACAACAATATTTATTTAAATTTTTAAATTTAAAAAAACGGATTCATTCAAATCAAGTTGAGAATTAACAGTTTTTACTACTTTTAAATTTATTAATTTCTACAGCCTCCAAAAGATCTAACTTCTTACCCTTATCACAAATACGTAAAATTTCAAAAGTTGGATCGAAACAATGATTAAATTGGAATTTCCAAATTTCGAAATTTCCAAATCGTAACTTATGGCTAGAGTTTAAAAGTTGGTTGCAGGCATGTCCTTGCATGGCCTTTCATTTTGCACACGTCTCTTTTGCATTTTTAAGATTTCACAGTCGCGAATTAAGTGTAGGCCTACTTACGTTTGTTCTCCCTCACTGCAGGGGCACGTCGCGTTGGATTGATTAGGCTAATTAATAGTACATTGCGATGCGAGGTTGGGAAGTGGTTTTTATAGAATCGAGGAAAAATGTTTAAAAACAGAGCGGTAGCAAGGTTTTTAATTTTCGAGATTCTGTAAAACACTTCACAAACGTGCGTTGTACATTATTTTTTGCGTGATGGTGTTTTCAAAATAATAAATAATAGTAAAATAATAACATTTTTGTTGGGAAATATTTGTGTTCATTATAAACAATTGCCTAAAGTTAACAGTGTGGGCAATAATTATTAGTTGAAACAACAGGAGGCCTTGAGAACAATTATTGATAACATGGCCGCAAGTACGTAGGCCTACTTATTGTTTTATATTGTTTCAAATAAAATTCAGGTCCTTCAAACTTTGGATTTAGACCGTAACAGACCACTAGGTCTATCACATGAAAGGAAGAAGAAGTGAAATATCTCGACAAGAAAACTTTATAGTTTGAAGAATATGGATAGCCCAAGAATTAATAAACACACAATATTAATCCAACATAAGTTTTATTTTTTCGAGTGAAAACATATTCAAAATACCTCTCCATGAAGGGAATCTAAATACAAAACCAAGAGCTAGTTAACAGACTCCTAAAACAACCCGGATGATCCTATAAATTCAATCATCTGATCCGATCCATCAGTTAATATTTTTTCTTCGTTTCATGTGATAGACCTAGGGATCTACATGGTCTGAATCCAAAGTTTGAAGGGTCTGACTAAGGATCTCTTGCCTGGTGGGTGGTAATTTAAGATTTGACGTGGTATTCTTGTTCTGCTCATTCTTCTTACTTGAGATTTCCAGTATAGGCCTATAGGCCTATATTTGTACATATTCCATGATTGATTCTGTTTGTAATTCTTTGAGAATCTCAAAATTTCTTTTATGGTCTGTTCTTGTGTAACCTGCAGTGCGTTTCATAAATTTCATTTCTGCCGCAGTTAGTCTTTGTTCATCTACACTGCGAATTGTCCAGGCCTCACTGCCGTAACATAATATGGATCTGGCCAGTGTTTCATAAATTCTAGTTCGTGTGTGTTGCTGTACTGTTTTCGGCTTGAAAATATTATTTATAATTCCTGTTACTCTGTTAAATTATATAATTTTTTGACTAAAATATTTTTTCTCTTCGTATGTAACTTGGTATCCGAGGTAGTTAAATGTGTCAGCTTTTTATAGGCATAACATTTTATTATTAATAATAATTTTACTGCGAAGTGGGTCTTTTCCTAGGAAAGACATGAATTTAGATTTTTCTGTTGAGATTTTCATGTTATAGTTTATTACAATTTGGTGAAAGAGTGGACTGAACATTGTAGGTCATCTTCTGATTTCGCTATACATATAATTCCTATTAACTTGAAAAATATCATACCAACAAAGCCGAGGTAAACATGTGGAGAAGTTCTAGAACATTGAGAAGGTAACTGGTGGGTAAAACAACCAGCCAATATTTGGCAACCCCCAAGTAAATAACAACTAGAAAATAAACCCTTCAAATTTAACATAAGTTACTAAATAAATATATAGGTTTATAGTCGGACCAACGGATCTGTGCCCCTGTAGCGCTGGCATCGTTCTTCGAAAAGTACACGTCAGTTCTCACACCATTCCACGCGCTCCCCTCCCACTACGTCAAATAGAAGCCACTGTAACTGACCGAGTAGGGACGTTGCCAAAATTCCCCCGGTGTCAGGCTCTTGAATATTGTAAGGTTAATTATTACTTCTTCATATTTAATTTAAGTAGGTCTAATGACACTGATTGATTTATACGATTAATGGATATAATTATAATAGTGGATATTTGTTGGTTAAATGGAAATTACGTGAAGGGAATTTACATATGTTGTTTTTAAAGATAAATGTTTCGTCATAAATATTTCTCCTTCACCTCGTTGTCTTATTTGGTTAGATTTGGAACGTGATCTTGAAGTCCTAACAAAATTATAAAATTTTAGGTATGAATACACAATCATGTGCTCTCCTTCTTTCTCATCCGGGCTAGGGACCGGCTATGGCGAAGTTACTACATGCTACGATTTTATTTACATATTATATAACATACTGATACTATACAGGAATTCTAATTTATGCTTATGAATTAAGCTAATGATAATAATTTACAATTTACATACTATATAACATAACATACTGATACTGAGTTGACAACGCTGGACTGTGAGTGCAAATAATATCCCGCAAGAAAGCTCAAGACTGTGAGTAATGGGAGGGGAGAAAGAGAGAGATAGAAAATAGAGACAGGCAAGAATGCAGATAGGGAAATAATTTACGGAGGAAGAAAGGGAATTAGTGTTTAGTTCGCATTTCTTACGGGGGGCACAGATCCGTTGGTCCAACTATAAAAGTCTTACCTTACATATTTTGTATCCTCAATAGATGTGCAGTCAGAACTCCTGAAATAAAACAAAGTAAGAAACTAGTAAAACAAAGAAATGGATAGAATATTTAAAATTTAACAGGTTATTATTTCAACATATTTTGAGGGAGATAAATTACTACAGAAAATGATTGGAATATTGTCTGCCATATTGGCACAGCTGGTAGGGCCTATAGTTTAATACACTGCAGTGAATAACAGACAAAAGAAGACTAGATACTGCAGAAATTAAGTTTTTGAAATTCGTAGTAGGAAATATACAATTTTAGATAAACGAAAAATAAAAGAAGAACCAAAAATAATGAGACTATCCATCCATCCATAGTAATTCTGCCGGCAGCTTTACTAGGGAATTGTAGGTGTGGTAGCTTCCCGTTGCTTTCCACACCGGTGAAGGATGATGACGATGATGAAAAGGATGATGGCTGTATGCTTTCGGGGACCGTTGGTCCTTAAAGTTTTCCTGACATTTGTCTTACAGGTGAGGAAAAACCCCGGTAAAAACCTCACCCAGAAAAACTGCCACGACAGGGGATCGAACACGGGCTCGCTGCGTGACAAGGCAACACGCTACCTCGAGACCACAGCGGTGGACAATAGCCCCTATGAATACGTAAAGAAATCTAATATAGTGTAACTTACAGGCCTACCTTAAAATTTAATCAACCTTTAATAATTTATTTATTTAGGCGTATCAGTGCACGTCAAATATTGACTAGTTTTTAATAATAAAAGATAATCTCGAAAAAAACGTAATAAATAGCTTCATGTAGTATTTAACAAAACGGTTACCTATAAATGGGTAACGATTGTTTAGTTGTCGTGCAGAAAATTAATGGTTTACGGATGTTAACTAGAAGGCAGGAGGGTGCAAAATTGCAAATGGCACCGGTGATTCAGGTTCTTTAGGAAGACACACAAAAAAAGGAGGCAACGTACAAAAAATTCGGAAGGACTCAAAGCTAATCACCATTGTGTTACCTCATTCTTGTATTTGAAAATGACCTTCAAGCATGGTATAATTTTTCTGTCAGGTATAGACAATTGTTAACAGAACAAACTCCAGAAAAAAAAAGAGAGAGAGAGAGAGAGAGAGAAAGAGAGAGAGAGACAGAGAGATAGAGAGAGAGACAGAGAGAGAGATAGAGAGAGAGAGAGAGAGAGAGAGAGAGAGAGAGAGAGAGAGAGAGAGAGAGAGAGAGAGAGAGAGAGAGAGAAGAGACAGAGAGAGAGAGAGAGAGAGAGACAGAGAGAGAGAGAGCAGAGGAGAGAGAGAGACAGAGAGAGGAGAGAGACAGAGAGAGGGACGAGAGACAGGGAGAGAGAGAGGGAGAGAGAGAAGGGAGAGAGACGAGGCGGGAGAGACGAGAGAGAGGGGGACGAGAGAAAGAGAGAGAGAGAGAGAGAGAGAAGAGAGAAGGAAAAGAAAGAAAGAGAGAGAAAGAGAGAGAAGGAGAGAGGATGAGGGGGGAGGGAGAGAGAGAGGGAGAGAGAGAGAGAGAGACGACGAGAGAGAGTGAGGAGAGGAAGAGAGGGAGAGAGAGAGAGCGAGAGAGAAAAGAGTTCATTCTATGTCTTATACTTTAAATTGGCAATGTATCCTATAAGATTTGTTAATACTTACAGATAGATCATCGGTTGATTAATGTCATCGTCCGATTCCTAATAGCCAATTTTGTCGGTCCATTCAATCTCATGGCTGTAGATGTTTCGCCTTCATGTGTAGCCTACGCTAAATATATTCCCTGACTCCAGGAGGTTTTAGGTCTTCCTCTGCCTCGTCTTCCCTCAGGTTTCCATCCAAAAACACATTTTGGTAGTCGATCCTCTTCCATTCGCTGGACATGTCCGTACCATCTTAATTGCTGAGTTTTAATATAATCTAAAATAGTGTCTTCAATCTTCATTTTCTCTCTTATAACTGAGTTTCTATTTTTTCTCTTCTTGAAATTATTGCTGCCCTTCATATAAAATCCATTTCCGTTGCCAAAAGATACTTAGGCCTATTTTTTTGTTCATGGCCGAAGTTCGGCTCCATAAGTAATGATTCTTTTAAAAATTGTATGATAGGACTATAGGCCTATATTAATCTTATTTTTATTACTTAGGCCTATATTTTTATCCCACCATATTCCATTGAGGCAAGCGATTGCAAATTTTCCTTTATTATTTCTACTTCTTTATTATTCTTAATAATAATAATAATAATAATAATAATAATAATAATAATAATAATAATAATAATAATAATAATAATAATTCAAAATTGGATAAAGTAAGAAATAATACAGTAAGAGAAATAATGAATGTAGAAAATGATATTGTACAAGAGATTGAAGAAATCCAACTAAGATGGTATGGAGATATAACGAGAAGAAGGGACACAGAAACAAACAGAGAAGTATTGAAATCGATACCTCCTGGAAAAGGAAGACGTAGTAGACCAAAGCCAACGTGGATAAAGATAAATAAAGACAACATGAAGAAGAGAAATATGACAGAAGCAGACACGCAATATCGGGAAGTGTGGAACAAAAAAAAAATGTATATTTTGGTTGAGGATACGTGTGTAAATAACGGAAACAATCCTGAAATAAAAAATAAATAAATAATAACATAATAATAATAATATTAAATATAATTGTAATCGTCAATATTATGCCTATATTAAGTATCTTGCAAAAACATAATGTAAACAGGGATGTATTATCTCCTCTAAAAACTGTTTTTTCCTTCATTTCCTTGAGATGGGATACAACCGCTGTAGGAAGGGATGTGGACCCCACCAGCTTGTATAATGAGGTCTATTGTCTCCAGACCTCAGTTCTGTGGTCTACGTAATCATGACGCTAGTACAGCACTGGCTAAGTGTACTGCAATCTGTTCCCTGCACTTATTGATTCCTCGCGGTCTGTATCCATGGAGATTCCACCTCCAACGAATCTCGGTCCTCACACACAGTACACTCATCGGACGCGAATTTTGTAAACTCGCTGCACAATAGCTTACAATAATCTTAAACTTTTATTCTTATTTGCCTAGGCCTATCTATATACATAAAAATCTTATTCTTCACGGTTTAGGCTTATTTACTAGCCTGTTCCGGCTCCAAATTGCTGCTCTTTCCATCTTTTCCTTGGTCTTCCCAAACTTCTTCTTCCTCCTGGTGAATAGTTGTATGCTGCTTTTGGTATTCTCAGTCATCCTTGCCAAGTGTTCTTTCCAGTTTGTTCTGTATTTCTCTATTGTTGAGTTTAATTTCTCTACTTTTAGTTGTTGTCTTGTTTCTGTGTTGTTTTTTGTCTGTTCTTTAATATCCTGCTGTTGGTCTGAGGAATCTCATTTCAGCAGCTTGTATTCTGGCAGATTGTTGTGTTGTCACTGTCCATGTTTTCGATCCATAAGTAATAACAGGCACTTCCATTGTCTTGTATAAGCATACAAATAAAAACAGAAATTAAAGAGATTAATGGGCCTACAAGTTTTTACAACAAACAGGCAAAATACCACATTTCTTTTGCTACTAAGTCACTGGCACTATCGAACCAGTAGGTTGATGGCCGCACGGACATAAGCTCTTCATACATTCCTATCATGAGCTAATGTTTTCCAATTATCCCCTGTATAATCTACTACCCTCAATTCATGGTTAATATTATTCTCCCACCTCATACTTTGCCTACCTAATGGGGGTTTATCCTGTAGTTTTCCTACAAAAGCTTCCATGTCCCTCTTCCATTGTCCATTCGTGCCACATGTCCTGCCCATCGCAGTCTACGAGATTTAACTGTTCTTATTATATCTGGCTTCTTATAAAGACCAAGTTTCACATCCATACAATATTGTGGGAACCGCCATAACATTATACATTTCTGTAATGAAAACGAAGACCATGGCTTTTAGAGGAAGAGATCCAGTGAGATCGAAAATCATTTTAGAAAATCGAAGTATAGAACAGGTGTGTAGTTTCAAATATTTGGGCTGTGATGTTGGCTACAATGTGGAAAGAGATATCGACTCCAAAATAAATAAATTTCAGACGGTGTGTGGAACAATACAGAGAACATTAGGCCTAAATAGTAACCTATTTTGGTTAATATTATTTTTATAATCTTTTTAATTATATCCTTCAGTTCGATATTAACCTATTCTAGGCCTAGGCCTATATTGT
Organism: Diploptera punctata; assembly: GCA_030220185.1. Lineage (NCBI taxonomy): Eukaryota > Metazoa > Arthropoda > Insecta > Blattodea > Blaberidae > Diploptera > Diploptera punctata. The sequence goes on along the minus strand of JASPKZ010007241.1, from coordinate 223,783 downwards.
TTTTTTGCGCGACAGTGCGTTTTGTCGTGCTTACAGCAATGGCGACCACGATTGAAAGTTCAACTTCCTACATTTCGGGGTTGCCAACTTAAATAACTATAGGCTACTGTAATATTACATATTACAAACCTCGTGCGGGAAGTAAACCACTATGTAGTCTACAATGTATAGTAGGTCTATTTAAAAATATATCCAAAAGGTAGTATTAATATTCATTAGGCCTATACAAAACAAATCACTGCATTTTTAATGAACAGAACTGTATTTGAAACACTATAAAACAATAAATACGGATTCCACTTGCCGCCATTTTATAACTGATTGTTGTCATGGCCTTCTGTAGTCTCAATTAATTAACATTGCCCACACTGTTAACGTTAGTCAAATGTTTATAATGAACGCAAATTTTTCTAACAAATATGTTATTATTTTACTACTATTTATTATTTTGAAAACACCATTGCGCAAAAAATAATGTTTCAATGCACATAACCTAAGTGAAGTGTTTTACAGAATCTCGGAAATTAAAAAAAACTTGCTATCGCTCGGCTTGTAAACATTTTCTCTCGTCTGTAAAAACCACTTCCCAATCTCGCATTGTAATATAGGCCTAGGCCCCTACTATTGTTTTATAGTATTCTCCTTTGCATTAATTCTTTTTTTTTTGTCATTGAGTTTTATATTTTGAAACTTTCTTCTAAATTTGCTTTGCTTTATAGGGTATTATTACCAAATGTATTTAATTACTTAGGTCTAATATTTAAATTTATTGGTTGATCTTAATTCTCGAGTTAGGCACTGCTCTTGTTTCGTATAAATCCATAACTCTTTGTTGATTCTATCGAATTCATGCCCTGTTTCTACTACATTTTGGGTAAAGCTTGATTTGCTGTCATTATATTTAAAATCTTTAAAGTGTGTTAAATCTTGTATTATAATTTATTGTTGTTCTGCCAATATATATAGGCCTATATATTTTTTGAAATTAGATACCCGATCCCTTGAGCACAGTGTCCTTTATATCCGTCCTCATCACACTACCTATTATTCGAAATTTTTTACAATTTCTCTTGCTAGAACTTGGAATTCCCTTCCACCCTATGTCAGAGACTGCCAAACTTTACCATCATTCAGAATCAAATTGAAAATAGAATTACTAACAGAAACAAGTCACTAATATTACTTTTTAAAAATTAATAATATGTTTTTCATTGTTTAATAAAAATAGTTTTAAGATTTGTTAATAGGCCTATATTTACCTTATGTCTTGTATAATAAGCGATAGATTAGGCCTAATTCATTATAGTTTATTACTTTCTTTGTATTTTTTCGAATATGGGATGAAAGAGGGGTCTGGAAAGTTCTTGAAGGAAAACCATACAGATAGATCCCAGTAGGAAAACCAGATGGAAAACGCCAAAAAATGAGGTGTATAAATATGATTTGAGGAGATGAAATCGATAGGGGAAAATTGTGAAATATTATTTCTGAATAGGGATATATGGAGAGGTTATGCCCTCGTGGTCTATGAACCTAGGGGCAATAGTGCCAGTGAGTTAATTTATTATTATTATTATCATCATTATTATTACTATTTTAATTATTATTATTATTATTACTTACTTACTCACTCACTCACTGGCATTATCGAACCCGTAGGTTCATGGCCGCGCGGACATAAGCTCTCCATACATCCCTATCCTGAGTTAATGCTTTCCAATCATTCCCTGTATAATCTACTTCCCTCATATCATAGTTAATGTTGTTCGCCCACCTCATCCTTGGTCTACCAACTGGGCGTTTTACTTCTGACTTTCTTAGAAGAAGTTTCCATGCACGTCTTTCATTCCCCATTCGCGCAACATGTCCTGCCCATCGCAGTCTACGAGACTTAACTGTTATTATTATATCTGGCTTCCTATAAAGACCATGTAGTTCATTGTTATGTAGTCTTCTCCATTCACCTGTCTGTTCATCTCTCTTTGGTCCAAACAATTTCCTAAGAACTTTATTCTCAAATACTTGTAATCTCATTTCCTCCCTTAAAGTAAGAGTCCATGTTTCGCACCCATATAATATAACTGGTAGAATAATAATAATAATAATAATAATAATAATAATAATAATAATAATAATAATAATAATAATAATAATAATAATAAGTAAAGTGATCCCACAACAGGCCTCAGGAGGCCCTTGGGGTAGTAGGAGGTTAAGGCTCCCACTTTTTCTAGACAATCGGCACTTTATGTCAGCCGGGTTGTCAGCCCTGCGTGACAGCCGCCTTTACCCCCAGAACAGGCGTCTGGTACTCATTTCCGTTAGAGGCTGAGTCGACCCCAGGGCCATAGTGCCGCCAGAGGGTTTGGGTCAGTTTAAAAATCCTGACCCCAACGGGACTTGAACCCTCGACCCTCCGGCTTGTTGCTCAGTGCCTTAACCACTACGCTACGGAGTGCCCCAATAATAATAATAATAATAATAATAATAATAATAATAATAATAATAATAATAATAATAATAATAATATTATTATTAATATTATCATTTTTATTAGTCTATACCATATCACCATCATACCAAGGGAATTACTTAAACTAATTAGGCCTATAGGTTATTATTATTATTATTATTATTATTATTATTATTAGGTCTATTATTATCTTTATCATCATTATTATTATTATTTTTTTTCTTTCCTTGTGTAGCCTATATAGGGCTTATATTATAGGCCTATAGCCTGTCATTAATCAACATGTAGATAATTCATAGGCCTAATTGTTATTATATGATATGTAAGCCTATTATTTAACCCTAATGAAGTGGAAGAGAAGACCTTACGGTCTTATCTCCATCAGGTAAATAAATAAATCGCCAAAACCATGTCCGTTAAAACTTTTCTCAAAGCTTAATCTTTATGTCACAATACCAGTCTACCCTAAATTGCGATTCTGGTGTGAATGCTAAATGGATATTGGTAATGTATGGGGATTGTATTTGATATGAACCGACTATCCAATAAGGGTGTTTAGCTCAGTTCAGTTTTTGAGTTGCGGTTGGAGACAACAAACGACATCCATATTTTGATGACGGCGGTAGAAAGGGAGGGAGTTTTGTAGAAAATGTCCCATGTCTTCCCATTTTTTTTTTTGTTATCTTACCTCTTGCGTTTTTATCTTTTCAAGACACTCCCCTCCCTAAACCCAAGAGTGGAACATCTAAACAAATGGTCAGCACGGAAATCCTACTTCTTATTTTATTTTGCAAGCCATCAATTGTTCTTCTTCTTCTTCTTCCCCTAAGCTTTTATTTATCTACATTACCTTCTCCCACTTTTTCTATTTCCAAATGGTTTCCAGAGCTGAACTGACAGTTGTGAGAATGTTTTCTTTCATTGAGTGTAACAACCTCATCGGCCTCTGCATGTGAACATGTTGTGCATTTATTTGAAATTAATAGGCCTAACTCTGAAATAAAAAAAGCTAAGCCACAGGGCACACAATTATCAAAGTGTAGGCCTATAGAAGTAAGGGATAGTACTCTAAGTGTTAAAGAGTTGGAGCTACTAACCCGTGCCGCCACCGAAGCGTCACGTCAGGTAAGCTACATCAAAAATTTACAGCTATAGGCCTATAAATAAGTTACCCAGTATTACGTATCGTATAGATATTCTATATAATATTTTATTTACATCCAGATTTTCTATGTTTACAAATCTTTCTGTGGCTAAAGTTTTATTTTCTTTATCCGCTCGTCCCTATCCATCCACTCCATGTCCTCTGGTCCTCTTGTTCTCATTCCATTTCTTATTTCTTGCATTAATGAGTTTCGAGGTCTTTCTTTCTTTCTTTCTTTCTTTCTTTCTTCTTCCAAATGAACACTATTCCAATGTTTTTTTGGGTAACCATTCTTCTTTCATTTGTCTGTCGTACATGCCCATGCCAATTTAACTGCTTACGCCTAAATCTTCCTTTTTATATGCCATACTATTGAATATTTAACAGGCTTATTCACTTTTTCTCATAGGCCTATGAATTTTCTTTTTAACATCTTGCTACTTTCTTCAAGAAATCCATTTCCACCGACATAAGTTTTTGTTCTAATAGGGATATGATAGAAAAATTAAAAAACTTTTTTCCTGAGAACTCAAATAGGCCTAATCGCTAGATAAAATACTGTAAAATACTTTGTAGGCCTTTCGGAAGAACATATGTACCATCTTCAGTTTTTACAACGGTACTAACTGTTGCTGGTTAAAATTTTATATAGAGGGTGCAGGATACTGGATGTGTTGTCATTGAGTAGACGCACGTTCCTGGTTTATTTCAAAATTTCCATTTCTTCGAGGATATTAATTCTTGTGTACAATGGATAACACATTATTGAATGTATTAAATCTATGACCTGTTTCTATTACTTTTGGCAAAGTTTGATTTTCTCTCATTAAATTTATAGGCCTATTTAAAATCCTTAAAATTCGTTAGGCCTAAATATTTTATTAAAATTTCTTGTTGTTCTGCCAATAGGAACATTTTTTTAAAACTGCTACATGTTAGTTTGTACACAACTTTGTTTTCATAAATGTATCATTCTTATATTTTGTTTTAAATTAATTTATGTTATTCAATTTATTGTCGGTTCTGTGTACAATGCTTAGGCCTATATTTTTATCATGCTTTTAATGTTTTTCTGCCACATTTTCTTTTACATGTTGACCACAACAGTATTTTGTTATGAAATTTAACAGTATTGGCAAATAGGCCCAATAGCTATGTTTATAGTAGGATCTAATAATAATAATAATAATAATAATAATAATAATAATAATAATAATAATAATAATAATAATATGATTTATTTAAACTGACAGAGTCAAGATCATACAGACAGTTGTTCCATTAACCAGTGAAAAATAATAAATACGAAAAAATGACACATAATAAAAATATTAGGCATACAAATAATAACAAATGGATGTAGAAATATCCTACACAAATTAAACTGAAAGTAAAAATAATTCAATATTACTAGAGAAATGAGAATAATGGAAACCAACAATTAGTTGGGTAAGTGACCAAATTTTACAAACTAATTTTCGTTTTTCCAGGTTATAAATTATGCTAGTTCTCAGTGTGATCTACAGTAGCGAAAGAATGGACCTCTGAAATATACAAAAAAGGTATTTTATTTATATTTTAATATTTTATAATTCTTACGATTATGTTAATATTAGTCTTTTTCTGTAAACATACGGGCTTTCATATGAATTTATTTATAATTTTACCAATAAAACCAAACTATGTTTAATAATTATTCATCAACACTTAAATAAGTTTACAATAGCCTATATTAACTACGTCATAACTTAATTGATTTTATAATACGCTGTAAATTTTATATTTTAATTTAATATTTAGGCCTGTGATATAGGAATTCATTGCAACAAAGTGCCCTATGAGAAATTAACAACAATTAAACTAAACAGCTATATGGCTACACATAGAAATATGTCATAGGCCTACATATAATGAAAATGGACAGTTAATGACAAATAAGGGAAACTTTGAAGAGTGGTTGAATTCAAATATAGGCTATAGGCCTACATTGGAACAATAATTATAAATAAGAATGATGTGCAGAAAAGGTTTTTTCATTGGCTCAATTCTGGAGGTGCATTGTACTAGGCCTAGGTATTAGAGGAATTTTGTCATCCCAATTTCCTTAAAAAAACATTAAACTGAAAATAGGCCCTATATAGGCTTACAACTATTATTCTCCCAGCTATTTTATTTAGATGCAAAATATAGAATATTAGGCCTACTTTAGGGGAGAAGAAAATATTATGAGCAGCCTATTTGAGAATAATGTTAAGAATTTTTTGTACCAAAGAGAGACGAACACACAAATGAAAGGAGAAGACTAAATAAGAATTTGGCCTATGTGATCCCTATGGGAATAAGAAGAGTTAAGTTTTGTAGACTGCGATGGGTAGGACATTTTGCATGAATGGGGAATGAAAAAGAATCTGGAAACTCCTTACAGAAAAAAAAAACACAGGGAAAATGCCCAGTAGGTAGGTCAAGAATGAGGTAGGAGAATAAGATTAGCTATGATGTGACGGAGGTAAATTATACAGGGGAAGATATGAAAACATTAGCTCAGGATAGGGACGTATGAAGATTTTGTGTCCGCGGAGCCATTAACCTTCGGGTTCGATAGTGCCAGTGAATTAGTTAATTTGTCTGTTAATTATAATATTTAGATTCTGATTAAGTTATATGCTTGACATTTTATTAGATTGTTATAGGCCTAAGCATCGGCCCTAAATAAAATTGGAGATATGATATTAAATTAAATCTAGGCCTAACTTAATTTGTAAAGCTGACTACAGATTTAAGTGAATTAATTTTTTTTTTCAAGTTCTGAACACTTATTGACATAGCAGTAATAGGCTAATTTATAGTCTAAATATAGGCCTAATATAAAATACTTTATTACTAAGTTTGTAAATGTGCTAAGTCAAATAATTGTTTTTAATAGATTATAAATAAATTTTCATAACAAACATTTTAAAGTAATGAAAGACTTTTGTAAGTGTAATAAATAAACAATTTCTAGGCTGATTGTAAGTTACTTATTCCAAATTATGCACACAGATTTACGAAGTTATTTATCAACTCATTTTCAAAATGTATGGCTCATGACAACTTAAGAACAAGATCACAAACTACTTACTTATTTTCGATACAACACAGGACCTGCATGTAGTCTGAGTCTTACACAATATCTACGACTAGAGCATGGAACTCACTTCCCAGTCATGTCAGGGACTGTCAATCGCTATCATTATTTAAATCCAAATTAACTGATATCTTAAGTTCGACACAACGAAAGTACTACCTGCATAACAACTATATTTAGCGTTTTGTATTGGCCCTATACCTATAAATAGGATATTTATCTAGGAAACTTCTCTTATTTAATTTTATTTTAGGCCTATTATTTATTACTTTATTAGTCGTAGATAATTATATTAGTATTTTACTTTTTAATTAGAAATAGCTAATTTTAGACTTTATTAGTAATTGCTAATCTTATTAGTAGGCCTATTTTATTTTCTAATTAGAAATCGCTAATTTTAGACTTTATTAGTAGTAGCTAATTTTATTAGTAGCCTACTTTATTTTCTAATTAGAAATATATAATTTTAGACCAGATTTGCATACTGCATTGTTTAGTCTATATTTAGTAGGATTTTGTATTTTATTATTTGCTGGTTGAGTGGAGGAGATGGCTTTATTGCCTTAACTCTGCCAGCTTAAATAAAACATTATTATTATTATTATTATTATTATTATTATTATTATTATTTATAAATATTATTAAGCCTAACCGAATTGTTTATGGTAAATATGATTTGCACTGCAAACGTTTGATTGGAAAATGTTCATTGCAGGAGAAAAAAATAAAACAAAATGTAAGTAAGTTACTTTTGGAGAAAAAAAAATCTTACATTTCTTACACTTTGAGGTTATGTTTATCGGAATACAGTAGAGTTGCTTCTTTTTTCCACTTGGAGCGCTCATTCCTTTACTCCCAGACGATTAATATAATTTCCTGTCATGGTATCTCCGCCTCCCTATTCAAAATCATTCTTATCCCAGTCTCTATCATAGAGAGTTCCATTGCATACGGTTCCATATTCAGTCGCATTATCTTGTCTCTTTTTCTCTCGGTGTGCCTTTCCATTCTAAAAATCTCATAAACCAGTATCCGCATCGGCATAGAAGCCCAGCCCCCGGACCTCCAGCCCCTCCCCTTCTAAACTCCCCCCTCTAAACTGCAGTTTTCTACACAGTGAACCAAGGGTGGTGTTGTACATGTAGACAAAGAGAGACACCACTACTGTAGCTGGTGGAAGCGAGACAAACATCCCCTCCCCAACCCTCCGCGCGGGCTCTCTACCCCTCTTAAAACTGGTGGGCACCGGTGGCGTCGGCGTCGTTGTTGTCGACGTCGCAGCAAGTTGGCAGCAGCCTGCTGTCGGAATACACACACTGTAGCGATCAGCTCTCTGGGACGCCTGCCGGACGCCATCATAGCACAACCGAAGCCAACTCAAGTACAGCACCAGATCCCACGCAAACTACACTTTTTTTTATTTATATCTCTCTTTCCTTGTCTCCTTCAGTCTCCCTTTTCACTCTCTCGCTCTCTCTTTGTTTGTCCACATTACTCAATTGTGTTTCAAATAATTTCTGATCCATTATATTTTGTACCACACTAACAACAATTATTCGCTATCATCAAGGTAAGTCTCTGCTTATGATAATGCTGCATGCCATGCATCATGTTGCACAACTTAGCCTTCTATGTTCTCAAAATAAAAAAAATATATATTATTGTAATCCAACTGTCTATTTATCATTACGAGAAACTGTTATCATCATTAAATCATGTGTGTTCACAAAAAATAATTTTTCTTTAATAGCATTTGGGGTTGACGAAATGTAAGGAACAAACTGTAAATTTATTCCCATATTAGTATGTAACTTACTATAAAATAAGGAGGAATAGGCCTAATTTTTATATATTTAGGTAGTTTATTATTTGACAAGAATGTTTAGAATTCAGCAATAAAATTTTCATATGGTTAAAAAAATCAGATAAAATTACTTAAAATCACATTTTTTTCTCTCTGGATAAATATTTTATTCGGAAACTAATTAGAATGAAATTTATTTCATATACACAAGCAAAATAATTATTTTTTCTTAACAATATCTAGGTAAAATTCTGTTTAAATAAAAAACTAACCATTAAGTTGGGAAACACTATTTTCTCGTTCCTGTTATTTAAATGTGCCGGACCACAGCGAAAACGAAATCATGTAAACTGTAAATTGTGTTACGTAATTCAACGCAAACTTAGTACTTTCTGCCCGTTCGTTTTTCTATTGTTTTATTATAATTATTATATAAATTAAAGTACTGAATCTTATGCCAATTTCAGGGTTAAGAAATATATTCGTTTTCTAAAAGCAGGACTACATGTCTAACCAAATGTATTTTATCTAATAGATTAAGTTAAGCCTAATATGTTACCTAAATAAAGTAATATGATCATTGAATGTTAAATGTCTTATTTTAAGATATTGCATGTCAGAAAAATAAATTGAAGCATGAATTTAAATATAGCTCTTATGCAATTTCTACTTGTTGGTAGCACATGTACAGTAGCTCCTTGTAGTGAACTGTCAATTATTCATGAAGTCTATTATTGAAGTTATTTCACGTTTTTTTAACCAATACCAATCCTATTAATAACTTCTATTAATATTGCTGAGTTTTAATGTCAGACTTTATAATGAAATTCAATTTAATTTACATACACACTAAAATGAGAAATCATATGATATTTAATCTTTTAAACTATTTATCACGTAGCATTGAGACAAAGAATTTTACATTTTGTGATAACTAGAATCGAATTTGACTAAAAATATTTATTTCATTATATTTTGGCATAATGTAAAGTAATATTTCACCATTTTCCATTCCATGTAATGGCTTCTTTTCAATACCTACCTTGCTAAACTGTACCAGGTATAAATTTTGTCAGTGGTAGGGCTATATTCGTTTTAATTCCTGTAGGCCTATAATTTTGTATTTTATCCTTGTATAATCCAATTCACAATTAAATATCATTCAAAAAATTTAGTAGATTTTGTTTTATGTTTATATATGTAACTTATGTAGGCTATGTATGTATGTATGTATGTATGTATGTATGTATGTATGTATGTATGTATGTATGTATGTATGTATGTATGTATGTATATACAAAAACCTTCTTGCTTTCTAAAGTGATTTCATTAAAATCAGGCCTACTTCAAATCATGAAAACAAATTATATTTTGTATTAGGTCAGAATTAATGAAATAGCTAATTAAAGTGGATATACAGTAAACATATTGATTTCTTAAGACAGAGATAACCACTGTTTGTCTTTTCTGGCATGTGTGATCATATGTACACACATATAGACCCTATTTATATCATATAGCCTACATACATACATAATTTGGAGAAACTGTGGGTTTTTAGGTCTAATATTTGTGTGTCACAATTTTCATATAATTTAATTATAATTTCATATTTTTATTTAATTTTCTTAATGTAATTCCTCGTTCTATTCATGGCATAGGCCTAGGAGTAGCCTAATTTTTTTACTCTAAAATAAAGTATATTCCTATAATTTTCTAGTCATGGGCCACAGATTTATAGGTTTCTTACATTTTATATAAGCCACTGTATGCATTACTAAATGGTCTATATTATGGTTATTACAAAATAAAATTAGAATAACAGCTCGACAAACGCCCCTATATTCCTATGATAAAGACAAGTAATTTCACGATAAAGGCTATTTCTTGATATGACTATATTTAAACGAAATAAAAAATTGCAGTAATTTTTTATTGTAATTTTTTATGTATTCTGGAAAAATATGACAGGACATTTTAAATTTACACTGAAAGGGAAGTTCCATAACCACTAGTTATTTCTTCAAGAAAAAAAAATCACTGAAATAACAATCATACATATTACCTGATGTTACCTTAATAGACTTTAAAGTTTCTATAAGTTTTATATCATGTTATTCTGGAATATCTAATTTACATTTATGTTGAAGAGATATGAAATAAATATACAATATAAGTGCTTAACTGTAGATCTATATTTATACGCAATATAAAAATAAGGCCTACATATCCTGAGGTTTCTTACATGTTTCAAGAGAGAGATTTAAAAGTTTAAATCTAAATATGGGGCAATAGTAATGTACAATATGCAGAAATTATAAATATTATGGACAGAAAATGAATGTTAGTTATAGAACAACTGAATGTAGTCCTAAATAAAAAACAAACAAGGAAAATAACAAAATTTAATAGCACTCTTTTGTTTTAATATGGCAAATGTCTTTTTCTTTTGTCTTACGTGTACAATGCCTTATGGTGTGCTATATAATTTAATCCAATGGGTACAAGGCCTTTAGTCAAAGAAATAAGAAAAAACACAAAACATAGGCCTACATACATTTTATATTAGATGGATTTTAAGAGTAAAATATTGATTTATTGACGTTTCTGTTTAGAGTAGCAGGTTTTTTCAACAATTTAATAAAAAAATACAGTTTCAAACACGTAAAAGAGTAAGTTGTAATTCATATATCATTTTAGGGTTCTTGGACACGAGATTAGGGCCTAAGTAAACATTTATTCAGTAGCCCATATAAAAACTGAAAATTGTCATAAATATTGCTAGGCCTATAGGCCCCTATAACTATTGATAGATCTATAGGGCATTTTATATGACCTATTTAAAAACATACATTATTTTAATTCTTGCCAAAATCTTAAATTTAAATTAACTTTTCAATAATTAAAATCTATTAAGCCTTTACACTAAATGTTTGGGCCTGCATTATAAAATAAAATAATTACCAGTGTTTTAAAGACATCAAATATTTTAAATTCAAATATCATATTAAGAAGGATAGAATGAAATAGTATACAATACGATATATAGAAAACAAATGACACTTGTCATGGAAGGAAATGGATGTTACATTCAAATTGTACAGTTGTTTAAAGAAACATGTCACATCTGAGAATGTACGTGATCCGATTGTCTACTGTTTACTAACGTAAACAGCAATGGATGGGAATCATTTGTCAGTATAATGAGTTGCAATGCCATGTCCTAACTACAATTAAATTTACTTATTGCTTCCGATTCGTTGTTTGAATGTCTAAAATAAATTAATGTAGGCCTAAACACCTGACACAAATCCAATCATCTTTCCTAAAGCACAACTAGGCCTATTGTTTTAAGAAATTCATAAACTTTCTTTTTTTAATAATTTAGGCCGATTTCAGAAGGAAATAATTTTAATTTTTCTTTCAGATGAAAGGTAAGGCGTGTTAATGTATGAAATATATTTGTATAAATGTTGCTTCTCTCTTATAGGATTTGCCGGGGCTTTGTTGAGAATATTGTCGGTACCTGACCTTCCACTTTGCGGGGTGTCAGGAAAAAACTTCTCCCGACTTGCCTCTTAACAGTAGTTCTGTAAACACGTCACTGCAAATTACCCAACAACAATTAACTGAAGAGTTACGGCTAAAAAAGATCAGAGATACATTAGGATATCATAAGTAATGCCACGAGTGATTTCCAATTTATCTAGAGAATTTGGAAATCAAGAATGGCATTTGTTAGGACTATTTAACGAATAAAATTAAGCTCTTTACTAAAAAATAATTATTTGAATATAGTTACCGGTGTTTTAAAATATTTAGATAGTTAATGTAAACGGCGATGTTTGGAAACAAATTAGAAATATGAGGTTATGTAGGCCTATATTCACTGCAGCTCGATCATATTATTTATTGCCAAATAGGATCGCAATATTGTAAGAATGCACTCTAGTGGAGAAATAATGAAACATATGAAACTATCATAATCAACATTATAGGTTAATCATTTATATTTTGAATAAACAACTCAGTAAAATCACTGAATCTATTCATTATTTGCTATATTCAATGTATTTGTTAGAGAAAAATAATGGTCTAACCTATTCAGAATATTAAAAATGGAGGAGCTTTCTTTATCACAAAAGCAGGAGCTGATAAAGAGAAATCGATAAAGAGCGAGGTGAAACACGACTGTCATTGGTGTAAAACAGAATTCATTGAAACGTGATTGGTCATTGGCTACCATTTGCGACATCAGTTAAATAGTCATCATTATTTCTTAGTATTTAGCTTTTAAAGTAGTAAATATACGCCTAATAATGTAATCATAAATTGTGAAAAATAATGTAAAATAACTCATTTTATTACAGACAATCTGAAGGCAATTCATTTCTACAGTAAGGTCATAAAAATAAAGTCTGGTAAAGACAAATGTTAACCGCAGCCAAATTGAGATAATGTAATGCAACTGAAAAATCAGGACTGAAATAGGCCATAGCAGCGAAAATTAGTTACTAAATTCTAAAATCAAATCAAAATTCCAAGCGGCACAGATGAAATTTCTACCTCTACTTCTAGGTTTGACAAAAATGGACAAGCAAAGAAGCACAGATATCATCATCATCATCATCATCAACAATCACGGATTAAGCCCACGTGGCTTGTTCCGGTCTCATAGATTCTGATTCAAAAAGTTGAATCCATCTCTTTTTCGGTCTACCAACATTCCTGTCTCCTCTTGGTTTGTAATTAAGTATAATATTTGAAATACGATCATCTTTCATTCTTTGAACATGTTCTTTCTAATATTTTTCTGGATTCTTTTATTTTATCTAAAAGTATAAAAATATTAGTTCATTTCTAATATGTTCACTTCTTTTATCTAGAAGTTTGCAACAAGCTACACTTCTCAGAAATCTCATTTCAGCTACTTCTATGATCTTCTCTTTTAGTAAAAACCCAAAATTCACTACCATACAATAGCAAGGAGACTGCCATTGCTTTATAAAATTTTAATTGTGTTTCCTTTCTGGTGTTTTTAAATAAAGAAGCACAGATATACGTCATAAATTAAAAGTTCTAAATATCCATCCATCGATAGTAATTCTGCCCGAGGGCAGGTCTTTCACTGCAATCATAGCATTTTCATGCTATGCTTTGCAGCTTTACTAGGGAATTAGAGGTGTGGTAGCTTCCCGTTGCTTTCCACACCGGTGAACGATGATGATGATGATAAAGATGATGATGACGGCCATATGATTTCGGGGACCGTTTGGGCCTTAAAGTTTTTCTGGCATTTGTCTTACAGGTGAGGAAAAACCTCACCCAGAAAAACTGCCAGACCGGGGATCGAACCCGGGCCCGCTGCGTGACAAGGCAGCACGCTACCTCGAGACCACAGCGGTGGGCGTTCTAAATATACATGAAGGAATTCAGAATTATCAAAGAAATTGGTTAAAGAAGTCAAAAGAATGGACCCATCTCGCTTTCTTACATTAGCATTGCAGTATAAACCGAAAGGACTTCAAGATAAAGGAAGACCAAAATTAGTATGATCTAACCAACCAAGCTCAAACGAACTAACCCTGAATAAGTTCATGATGATGATTATAACGTAGGCTATATAGGCCTAAAATTATAAAATTATGTAGGCCATACCTTGTATGCAGTCTCTTCAACATTAAATAATAAAAACATACAAATTAGGCCTAAATAAAATTATAAAACTTTTTTAAAATCAATTTAACAGTTGAGGATAACTACATACAAGGCATATACTTTTATAATTTTGATATTATATAATATTGTTTTACATCAGTGACTAATATCTCAATGGAGTTTTACCATGACATTTATTGGTATTAACTCATTTTTTATAGGCTACATACGGAGAAATGACACTACAAAAAAAATTAATGGATTTTGATCATTTATAGCTGTCACTCATTAATTATGTTTTTAAAATATTGCTACGTAGAAGATGAGCATAAAATTTTCCATGTAGGCTACACGATATTACATTCCAGGCATAGAGTTTATACAATTGAACTTGGTAATTCTACATAATTTTTGGCAATTTCTTCCCCAATTTATGTTAATCTGTTGGAATTATATGTAAGAAAAACAAATATATGTTCTAAGTAATATTTGGAGGTGATTTAGGCCTAATTAATATACATTCTATAGAGATATAGGTCTAGCTTATAGGCCTATAACCCAACAATAGGATCCACATAAGAATAGGCCTACCAACGTTTTTCTTAAAAAATTCTACTAGGCCCTATTATATTTTTGTTAGGAATGTAATCGTCACTAGGACCCTATAATAGGCCTGAAGGTTATTCTATTCTCTGAGACAAACACCTGTGAGAAAGATAGGCCTATTTGGTTCTCCAGTAATAATTTTTAGGCCTCATTATAAACTTGCATTTCTTTATATTGTATTGTAAGCCTATGTTTTCCCTTTACAGAGATTTAGGCGCTCGAACCATATTAATTTAGTTACACTTGTTTTCGTATAGATGTCATTTTGAGTGGTAGGCCTACGTGGTCAGCGTTCCGCCTCATACTGACATCTAGGAAACCGAGGTAATACTAGGACGGGAAAATTCGGTAAATTTTGCTTAGAGGCCTTTTCATTCAGGCTTAAGGATTTTTTACGAGCCTGAAAATCTTCAGACTCGGGACCCACGGCTTGAAGTCCCTCCCGGAGGACTTGCTCCTTGGATTTTTCCGTCGTAAAAAATCCATCGACCCCGGCCGGGTTTGAACCCGCGACCCTTGGGACCAGAGGCAAGGAGCATAACCACTAGTCCACCGCGGCCGACACTTGTATTTCTAATTAAGTTAATACTTTGTGGATAAAACTAACTTCCTTGAATATATCACTCCCACAATAAATTATGAATCTTGCAGAATTATGCTTCAGCACGTCAACTCAACAAAAAAATAATAATATTTGTTAGAGGATTTATTATTATTTGTAGTTTAAAAATTAATGAAAAAAGCAATAAACGTCGCATAGCAGAGCAGGCTTACATATAAATATTTTTGTTACAAAATGGACTCTCCAAGGTAACCCATTTACACAGAATAACATATTATGCCTGCAGCTAGATAAAGTATCACTCAATTCTTATGAGAGCTTAAAGTAGGCTACATACCCAACATGTACCATGAACCCAAGGAGGACTGCATCTGTAAATCATGCAACAATCCATGCCCCAAATATCATCTAGCGAAGCGTGAAAACAGGATTCTACCACTAAACACTGTAACAAAAGACTAGTAAAAAGCAAAATTAAATTCAATGTAGGCCCTACACATTGTGAATTAAACAAAAAAAAAGTACGTAGGGCTACCTACAAAATAATCATTAGGCTATTAGATTCCTAACAAATATATAGGGGGCCTAGGCCTACAAATAGGAATTTTTTTTATGTAATAAGTTGGTGATTTTATATTAGGGCCTAGTGTTAAATATTTCATGTAAATAGGGATAGATCGGAAAATTTCTGATTTTAGAGTGGATGGCACTCGTTCGTTCCCTAGCTGAGAAAGGGTGCATTTGTTTCTTTCTGTTTGAGGCCATTCTGTCAATCAGTAAATGAGATCCATCAAGCACCGTTACAATGGTTTGAGAAAATGTATTAAAATGACATAGGCTATTATAAAATGTGAAAGTATATTTTTTCTTACTATTCACTTAGTAGGCCTATCTATAATCCTAATCGGCCTACAACATTCCCAGGATTAGGCCTATTCACTTCACTAAAAGAACAAATTTACCTATTCTGAAATTATAAAGCTGGTAATATACCTATTATGAATAAATATGATAGCCTACTTTTAATTATGAATGTGTGCGAATTTATTAAATATTTTATTAAAAAGTATAGACTACTAATTAATTAACAAACTGGAACGTTAGAGCCCCTATGTTCATGGCCGCGCGGACATAGGCTCTCCATACATACATCTCCTGAGCTAATGTTTTCCAATCATTCCCGATATTATGTAGGCCTACCTCCCTCAAATTATGATTAGTGATATTCTTCCAACTTATTCTTGGCCTACCTACTGGGCACTTTCCTTTTGGTTTTCCCTACAAGGATTTCCATTAGTCTCTTTCTTTCCGCGTACGTGGCAGAAATCCTGGCCATCACAGTCTAGGAAACTTAACTGTCCTTAACACATCTGGTTTCCATAAAGATCATGAAGCTTAGGCCTACTATTAACTAATTTAGGCCCATTCTCCATTATTCACCTGTCTAATCCTCTCTCTTTGGTTCAATAAATGTCCTAAGAATTTATTGTCAAATACTCGCAATCTTTTTCTCCTCCCTTAAAATAAGAGTAGGCCTACATATTCAGCATCCTTACAATGTAGCCTACTGTAACTGGGAGAAAAACAGTTTTAGACTATAGGCCTATATTTTCCAGTTTAAGTCAGATGGTAGAATAGGCCCTACACAACAATATAAGCCTCTTAACAGTGTTAATAAAAATAATTAGGCCTATTTTTAAAATTATATCGTAAAAATCCTAAATTAAAAAAATGATGTTTATGTTTAATAAATTTTAAATTCCAACATAAATGAACCTATAATAATAATAATAATAATAATAATAATAATAATAATAATAATAATAATAATAATAATAATACTAATAATAATAATAATAATAATAATATCATAATAATAATAATATAATAATAATAATAATAAGAGAAGAAGAAGATCAGCTGGAAAATCTAGAATGGATAGAATACGAAATAAAGAAATAAGGGAAATTATGGGTGTACAAGAGGAGCCGGACATCATAGAAAAGAAAAGATTGCAGTGGTATGGTCATGTCAAACGAATGCCAGAGCAAAGATTGCCAAAAAATTGTTATGGAATGGATCCCAATAGAAAGGAGGAAGAGAGGAAGACCGAAGAAAACTTGGATAGAAGGGGTACAAGCAGCTATGAATATCAGAGGAATGGAGGAAGATCAATGGATGGATAGAGAGGAATGGCGTTTGGTTTCCGGAAGACGGCGGCAGCTGCCATGATACCGGATGAATAATAATAATAATACTAATAATAATAATAATAATAATAAAAATAATAATAATAATAATAATAATAATAATAATAATAATAATAATAATAATAATAATAATAATTTCATGGTGTGACAGGCCTAGAAGGCTTTTAGCGTACCAGCCGGCTGCTGGCCTCACATCCACATGTGTCAATCATACAGATAGATGACCATCTAGCCAGTGTAGGAGTGACATGTGGTCAGAATGTCGAGTCCCCCAGCCGTTATAGCTGGTTTTCTCAACCTTGAGCCGCTACTTATTGTAGCTACCCAAATGCATTACGATGCTGGGTGGGCACCGGTCCTCCTGGCCGAAATACCATGAGAAAATTTCTTCCCCCATGGAGACTCGAATCAGCGCAAGTCCCGTAGCTCTGCGCCAAGACTTCCTGCCTTAACCACTCGGCTACGGCGCTGGACTAGGAAATGGACCTATAGCTTAAACAAATTTATGATATTTGGATGTCTTGAAATGTATAAAGACACAATTAGGCATAGGCCCTATATTGTAAGTCATTTAAAATGGGAATAAGGCATAATAGGCCAATTTTTAATAAAGAACTCACTGGAAATATCCAACACGGGGTTTCATGCCCGAGCGGACATAGGTTCTACATAGGCCTACATCCCTAGCTTGAGATAATATTTTCCAATCATTCCCTGCGTTATTAGCCTAACACTAATCATAATTCATACTATTCTCCCATATAAATTTTAGTCTACATACCGAGAGCTTTCCCCCTGGTTTTCCTTTTTCATTCGCCATTTGTCCTGCTCAAATATTTATATAAATTAATACATTATTATCATAAAATTTCCTGCATTGAATTTACTGGCTTCTCCTGCCATCAGTATTAATAAAATCGTCAGGATTTCTTGTACTTTTGCCATTTTATGCATTTGGGCTATTACATAATTTCAAATGTACAGTGTATGATGTTGAAATGCATTTTTACACGCTTTATATTAGCTTGACCTGTATCTATCTATCTATCTATCTATCTATCTATCTATCTATCTATCTATCTATCTATCTATCTATCTATCTATCTATCTATCTATCTATCTATCTATCTATCTATCTATCTATCTATCTATCTATCTATCTATCTATCTATCTATCTATCTATCTATCTATCTATCTGTCTATCTATCTATCTATCTATCTATCTAAGTAACGGAATCTTTCAACGCGATTTTCACCCACTTAAAATCATCGAATCGACTTGAAACTTTGTATACTTGCAGAGGACCCGTGACAATACAATAATTTCATATTTAATAATCTGTTTTGAACTGTAATTGTAAAACAAAAGATTACACTTGTAGAACTTACATTCATTTGTATTAAGCCTTTTTAGGGGTAGTGTAGGACAGAATGCGGCCTACATTTCACGGAATATATATAGGCCTATATGTACGTAGACGTCTGCCGGAATAAAATAATTTTTAACTATAGGCCGATATTTATAATGTATCCATAAGATAGGCCTACATTGTTTTAATTTATTTGATATTTTATTAGGTGGTTTCTCATAGTCTAAACAATGTCGGTTTTTAATTTAATGTGTTTCTGGTGAAAAATTGAAATTATTTAAACAAAAACCAAACTTGGCATATAGCACATTAATTTAAAAAAAACTAATGTCGAGTTTATTATTCAACAAAAAAATGAACCATTAGGTGTAGAAACGAAAATGTAAAAAACAGGCATAGGAATTAAAATTAACTGAGAAATGTATTCTCCAAATTCCGCGAATTACCAACATTAGAAGTAGGGGTTTAGGCCAATCTGAAACCCGAATTTAGCAGTCACAATGTACGCCTTAAAAATTAATTAACCATTAATTTTTTCATGTAGGGCCTATCCAATAAGATGCATTAGTTTAATTTATTTAATAGCATTTAAATTGGTATCAAATTATACAACAACATGCAAATACAGGGCTTCCAATATAAAACCGGACACGCCTCACGGGGTTTCACCCGTCAGGCTGCGCTCTCTCCTCGTCCGCATTTCACTCTGCCAGCCGCAGAGTGTCCGGTTTTATACTGGAAACCCTATAGGTAATGACTTAGGTAAACTAGTGCAGGATTTGTTTTCAGTGCAGTACGACACTTTTAAATAAGCTGGCATTAGAAGTTAAGTTTGTCCAATTTAACAAATTGAACAGGATATTCCTTAAACCGGGAAAGTGGGATAATAAATTTGACTTGCTTGAGGACTTCTTTTTTATTTACAGAGTTCCTGCGTGCGGACTTTATAAAATACATAAATGGGGCCTAAATAAAATTGTACTAATATATTATATACCCAATGTATTCCCTTTTGTATGAATTTTATCAAACGAATAGAAAATTAAGACTAACCGAAACTACACTAGCTTTTTTATTTCTGAGATACAAACTCTAGGCCTACATAATTTTCTTTTTCTCATTTAAAATTGGACGATGTTATGCACAAACCGGTTAAGCGCCATTTAAAAAGAAGAGAGAATTTTATACCATCTGTTGTACTGCCTTACGAAATAAGTGCACGCACACTTTTAGCGCCAACTCTTTACATATAGACATAGCCTTACTATTAGGCCTAAAGCAAAATGTAAACGTCATCAGTCCTATGTTTTTATTTTTTTATTTAGAGCCCCCCCCGGGTTAACTCGGGCATAATGCCCTTATCCCCGGGTCTGCTCTATGTCCCTATATATATCTAATCTTTATTGAAATACATAATAAATAGGCTATACAATTCCGGTATTTTAAGTGTGCAGTTGTTACATAAGTGTTTTGTTTGTTTGTATGTGTGTATTTGACTGTGTGTTTTATGCTTGTTTGTGTATGTGTGTGTGTAGTAGCTAGTAGTAGTAGTAGTAGTAGAGTGGTTAAGTTTTTAACGCCTCTCTTGTCTCCGCTGGTCTTCATCTCTCCTTAATCCCAAGATTCTTCCTGTGTACTTGGTGAGGGATTTGAAGGCTTCCTTCCCGGTCCAGAATTCTAAGGCGGGCGGCCATTGTGTCTCACCGATCATGGTTGCTTCCTCCAGCTCCTGCCTGAAGACATTGTACTTAGTACATTGATAGAGCACGTGGACTACGCCGTCCTCTTCGGGGTTGTAACAATCACTGAGAGGTGAGTCGGCACGTCCTCTTTCGTGCAGTTTGGAGCGGAACAGTCTATGACCTGAGATGATCTGTGTGGTGTAGTGGGTGGGAGTTATCCACGTAGTCTGCATTCTTTTCTGGACTCTTGCGAAGAACTGGAATGTCTGGCGTCTATGGGGCTCTTGTTCTCATTCCAGTTGCCACTTGTCGAGAAGGTCAGAGTCGATGATTCTGAGGACGGCGTCCTTTTCATCTGGTTCGGCGTAATGATCGTTTCCGCAATGTGTACGGGAAGCACTCTTCGGAGACGATATCGTTGAATACACGTCTCTATGTACAAGTCTATTGGGAATACTCCAGCTATGACTGGAAGGCGTGCTCTCGATACGGTGTTACGGGGTTTGGTGACAATTATTAACACATGTCTTTGTGCTGCCGGGAACTTCTTTTTGTGGCATGACTTTAGTCGCCGTCCATCCGTGTGCAGCATACGCGCATATCTGTTGGAACAGCGTTTTGTAAAGCCTTACATCATCGGAGATTTTCTTTTTTTTTGCAACAAATGGCTACGAAACTTGATCTTCATA
Source organism: Diploptera punctata (assembly GCA_030220185.1). NCBI lineage: Eukaryota > Metazoa > Arthropoda > Insecta > Blattodea > Blaberidae > Diploptera > Diploptera punctata. The sequence goes on along the minus strand of JASPKZ010007241.1, from coordinate 202,460 downwards.
TTTGCTACTCGAAATTTTGCATCATTCAGCTAAGCGCCAAATGTTCCCGCTCTTGGATTGTTGATGCATACCTCAGTATTGATAGTTTGGTGTCAGAGTATAATATGTAAAAAAAAAACTTAAACTTATTTTTGCCGAAACTTACATAATGGCACATAGCCGGTTGATGCATAACGCCAGCCAATTGATAGTAATTTTTGTTTCTTAAATTAGAAAATAAACTGGTAATGAATTACGAAAATAAATATAAACGGAATTAGGCCTATCAAAAAGAAGTATGAACGAAATTAAAACCGCTAAAGTAATAAAACAGGCCTAGTTTTCTTACCTTCATTCCACAGTGCTTTTTAGGCCTATTTTACGTATGAACATAGCCTAAGGACAGAACACACATCCAGATCCAATATCCAAAAATTTTCTTAAAAACTTTTTTCTCAAAAACTGGTAAAAGGCTATTTTCTCCTCCCTTAAAGTAGTCTAACAGTCCATGTTTCCCAACCATATAATTGGAAGAATGACAGTATTATATACTTTCAGTTTAATACATTTTTTAAAACTAGAAAATAAACTATTTTAGAATTTTACAAAATATTGGCAGTTGCATCTCTTATCTATGAATGTGAAACCTGGACATTAACAAAGGCAGATAGTAAACAAATAAGGGGCTGCAGAAATGAAGATGTTGAGAGCAATAGCAGGATACCAAAGGACCGATAAAAAGAAAAACGAAGATACAAGAACAGAACTTAATAAATTTAATCTCAATGAAAGAATAAAATACTATCAAAATGCTTACCTTCAGCACGTATTACGAATGAATGAACAGCACATACCAAGAAGAATGTATAATTATAAACCAAAAGGGAGAAGATTGTTGGGAAGACCATTGAAGAGATGGAAGGAGCAATTCGACCTATAATGAGATCGGAACAGGCCATTGGGCTTAATCCTTGTTGTTGTTGATGATGATTAATATATTTCTAGAGATTTTTGCGATGACAAGAGCTCTTAAAATACACCATACCATGTACAGTAATTCCAGAACTGTGCCTATGTTTAATTACTCTCTAAACCTTTTTTTTCCTGTTCGTAATTATTGGTCCTAGCTACATATTTGAATTCAGCCACTTCTTCAAAATGTCCCTCATTTTATACACTTTAATGCATTTGTATGTGATCACATGTTTAGCCTTTTCCCTGACATAGAATAAAAATTATTTTTGGACGTATCTGGGACAAGAACCAAGATTCTTGAGACGGAAATGACTTGGAAAATGTGACTGAGTTTTCTTTTTAGAATAAGGTGAATTTTTAGTAGCAAAGAGTGTACTAGGTTTCAGCAAAGCCCATAGAAAAGAACACAGAGCCAGTAAACAATAGAAAACATTGCTTGGACTCCTATACGTGGCGCTATCTTTCTTAACCGTACGCTCACTAAATCACTTTTCTCAATAGGAACCCCGTCCTTTCTAGAGCATCCCCCAGGGAAACCTTGAATCACACTCGCCCTTCACAATAGAAAGCAAGAGGGAGGGAGGGAAGGATAGATGAATTTAAAGGCCCCCTGTGAGTAAAGCAACCAAACGTACATCTCCAACATGGCCGCTCCTATACAACTCAATAGCTCCCACCCCATTTCACCCTCCCCCACTTTTCAACATAAAGGAACGTACAAGGGTAACTCACACCTTCACAGTGAACAGCTTAGGTCCAAACCTTGTCGACTTTTTTTTCTTATCTAACCAATAGACTAACACAGGCTAAAACTAGCTACCCTCTGTTCCCTAAGTACACACACTTCAAAATGTCACTATGCTATTTAGCAAAACAACTTAAAAAAATGCCAATAATATACATTTATAACTAACTATCTCACTAGCATTTTTCTTAAGTCTATTTCTGCGCGGACATTCTTTCTCCATACACCCCTACCCTGAGCTAATATTTTCCTATAATCCCCTGTATAATATAAAAAAAAACCTCCAAGCGCGATAGGCCTAGAAGGCCCTTAGCCTACCAGCCGGCTGCTGGCCTCATATACACACCTGTTAATGATTTTCTAGCCGGTGTAGGAGTGACATATGGTCAGCATGCCGGGTCCCCCAGACGTTATAGCTGGTATTCTCAACCTTGAGTCGCTACTTATTGTAGTAACCCAAATGCCTAACTATACTGGGTGGGACCGGTCCCATACTGGCCGAAATTCCATGAATATTTTTCTTCCCCCCATGGGACTCGAACCATCGCAAGTCCCGTAGCTCTGCACCAAGGCTTTCTTACCTTAACCGCTCCACCACGGCGCGGGACCCTGTATAATATAGGCCTACTTCGCTTAATTCATGGTTAAAGAACATGTTTCAATCCATGAAACTGGAAGAATAACCATTTTGAACATTTTTAGTGTAACATTTATTAGAGAAAGCGTACAAATGAAATTCCCTAGATGAACAAAAGACTGCACAAGATTGGATCGGATATTGAATGAAGATATAAGAACACTATTAAATATATACGCCTATCCACTGAATGATACAATCAAAGAATCTAGAGATAAATGATTTAGACATGCAGAAATAATGAATGTAACAAGATTATCAAAAACAGCAAACCCGACCGGGTTTGAACCCGTGATTCATGGCATCAGAGACAAGAAATAGGCCCTATAGCCTAGACCACGAGACTTCGATAACGTTATGGCATATATTTAATTAAAATAGGTTCTAAAATAGTCTACATTACTCTAGACTATATCCTAGTCTGTTTTTTCTAAGGAAGGAATTATCCTATCAACTCGCTTCAACAGAGAGAGAGAGAGTGAGGGAGGGAGGGAGGGAGGGAGAGAGAGAGAGAGAGAGAGAGAGAGAGAGAGAGAGAGAGAGAGAGAGAGAGAGAGAAAGAGAGAGAGAGAGGAGAGAGGGAAAGTTAATCATGGTTGGTGGGGTTTAGATTACCTTGGCTAGAGGGTGAGTGATCCATATTTACCCTATAGTCAAGGTACCTGCAGATGTAGTTGGAATCTACCTGTTTGTATTTATAGGACCCCCTAATAAATTACATTTGCTGTTCTCCTTATAGACCCCACATCTATTGTCTATAATTTATATAGTTTTGTGAATGGATATAAATTAAACATAGGTAGGGGCCTATAGTGAAAGACGAGTCTTAAATTATTTTCTTCTATGCTCTCTATCCCCTACCTAAACCCAACTCACACCTTCCTAAGCACGTGGCAGAAAATGTTTACAGAGTTACCGTCTTTCCCAGTAGGCCTATTGAAACATAGTCCCTACTCTGACAGAAAATGTGGAAATGTATTTAAAATAGAAACGCTGACAGTCTTGCAAAATCATTGCCTGGCGCCAACGAGGATTTGGCAACATGTTGTAGGCTATATGTTCAATGATCTCATCATTAAGGGTGATTTGGGCAGATTGGAAGAAAATATCTTAAAAGATTTGTCCCAATATAGCCTATATGATCTTAATCTACAATGCAATTGGTAGCGAAACACCCTATATCACAAACCCGCCTTAGAAGGGGAGGGAGGAAGATGTACGGTTTGAAAATAGTGGTGGAATTTTTCCTTCCTTAAAAAAACCGATAATAGCCTATTTAAGGAATTTCTAAGTTTTTCTTTTTAGGTTTAGACAATTTATAATAATAATAATAATAATAATAATAATAATAATAATAATAATAATAATAATAATAATAATAATAATAATAATAATAATAATAATAATAATAATAATAATAATAATAATAATGATAATAATGATAATAATAATAATAATAATAATAATAATAATAGCTCTATTTTACCTGGCAGAGTTAAGGCCTTAAGGCCTTGTCTGCCACTCAACCAGGTTTTAAAAAATACAAAAAAAAAGTTTTAGGCCTACATGTAAATTACAATAGGGCTATACATAAACAATTATATGTTATAAATACAATACAATTAATATTAATAATGTATTTTGATTTACTCTAGATTTAACGAATTAAATATAGGCCTATAATACGTACAAGATAATAGGCCTATATAAAAGAACGAAAAAAATATTAATGACATAGTATAAATTTAAATAAATGGAAAAAAAATTAATTATTAGACAACAGGTAACTGTATAAGCGTGACTTAAAAGTGCCAAGTGTGCGTCTAACGACTAATATAGGCCTATAGTAAAAGTAGGCCTTATATCCGGCGTAATATCAGGTCAAGGTATAAGATGAGATAAAGCCTGTACTCTTGAAGGTCTGTGAAACACCAAGTCTATCGCACCGTCACAGGAGCAGGTGAAATGAAACAAAACTAAAGGAATGCCATTAGTATAGGGAAGTTGTAGATTGAAATTTTGTCAGGGAAAATAGTAGATATCCCGAGAAAAAACCTGCCCTGGCTTGGACTCATCGACCAGAAACTCCACATGAAGTGACCGAGGCGCAAACTCAGGACTCTGAGGTGGAAAGCCAATTACTATCTATAGAGCTATCCATTAACATGCTAATATTCAGCTTAAATGCAGTCTTACCTGTCAATGTAGGCCAGATTAAACGCGGAATATCTATAAAATGGCGAACAATGGGGATTTAGATGAGCTTTAGTGCGTCGGCTCGTATCTCTAGAAATTTGAACAGAATTCATAAATTCTCTTCCTTGCTCATTCTTTCTCGGCGCTTGTGTTAGTGATTATAGTCCAAGATTTATTTTATCTTAACTGAAAATTCTCTTTGTCCATTTGCTTGAAAGCGTTCTTTTGTTACCTTCCATTTTCTACGTTCTTTTATTACAACAATGAAGGAAAGAAAGAAAAAAACAAAAGCAAATCTGCACATGCGCATTTGAAATTTAAAGATGAAACTGTTTTGCACGATAAACCATTCCTTTACTCAGCTATGACTGATTTGATTGACGATTGGTCCCCGTTCGATCCCACTGCGGTGCCATGGGTGCTTTCTTAGTGGGAAGTTCCTTAACCATACTGAGTTTACGCTTATTTTCCTACATATTTAATGAATGGGATGTAGTCAGCATACCAATCCAATGAGACATCTAGTAGGAAACTGGTTTTACGTGAATGATGAAGGTCTGCAATTTTTGCCCAGAGGCCTGTTTTTTCAACCGTAAGGTTCTTTTACGAGCCAGATAATATTCAGACTCAGGACCCACGGTTTAAAGTAGGCCTACCTCTAAAAAAAAAATCATACGAAAACTATGAACTACAATTCAAAGGGTAGAAGAAATGTTGGAAGATTGAAGACAAGATTGGCTCAGAAGATAAAAGTTAAATATTAGAATGTACCTCTTGAAATGAGCCGTCATCCTCAACTTTGTTAAAATTATGTATATAAAATTTTAACTGGAGGCCTTTCGGAAGTTAACTTCCATCATCAGCAGGATGGAGCTTCTGCTACTCGTTGTTGTTGTTTACGACGATGTAGACTCCAAAGTGACTGTAGCAGGGCTCAGCACTGTTAAAGAATGATTCTGGAACAAGACTCATGAGTCCCCTATAGGCCTACAGCTCCCAGAAGTCTGTATACAGTAGGCCTACTTAAGATATTCTGAATCACCCTGTAGGCTATGCTCATTAAAAGTCTTAGACCTAGGCCTATAATTGCGTACTCGGAATTTCAGAAAATGTAATATAGGCCTATTTAGAGCCTATAAATAGGCAAAGGCAAAACAGTAAAATAGGCCTACCATTTTCTCCTCTATTTGTCAACCTATTTTATTTTTATTTATTTACTTTTTGTTTAGTAGCTACTGACGAGCTATAGTGTTAGGCCTATCAATAAAAAATGGAAACTGTTTTTTCTCCTACGTTCGACACAAAACAGTTAGGCCTAAGTACCTATGGAATTTGTAATAGGCCTATTAGGCCTATATTATAAAATGGTCAACAGACTAAAAACTTCAATTACATATAGGCGTAAGTTATATATTTAGGTCTATATATTTTAAATTAAGGATAGGCCTAATCCTTAAATTTGCAATGTAGGCCTATCCTATAACATAGGCCTACAATATATTAATTTAATATTAAAAAATAATAGAGAAAGGAATGAAATGATATTACTTACGCTAAAGCTTTGTGTCGAATTAGGCCTATAGGCCTATAATAAGTTATAGGTTACAGTAAAAGCAGTTTTACATGATTCTGTTTTCACTGGGGTCCGATACATGAAAATAACTAGCACGAAAAGTTAGTGTTTCGTCAATTTAAAGGCTAAAAATTCTATATTTTCACTTTATCGACTTTTCATACATTAATTACAAAAAATACAAACAAAAAACAATAAAAAATAAGGTATGTTATAGACTACAATATTAGTATTCAATTGAATATAGATCTAACAGTGCATAAGATAACTAACTCACTGGGACCATCGAACCAATAGCTTCATGTCCGCAACAAGCTCTCCATACATCCCCATACATCCCTATCATCAGTATAATTTACTTCCCACAAATCATGGTTATTTTTCCACCTCATTTTTTGCCTATCCACTGGGCGTTTTCCCTATAACATCTTGTTTCCCATAAATATTATGTTGAACACTTAAGTAGCTAGTTCTCTCATCTCTCCTGTATGTTCATCTCTTTTTTTTTTTTTTGGTCCAAAAATTTTCATGAGAACTTCTCAAATACTGTAATTGTTTATTCTCTCTTAAAGTAAGAGTAGGCCTATATATTTCACATCTTTATAATATAACTGGGAGAATAACAGTTTTAAACATTTTTCAGTTTAATGTTTTTTGAGAGAAGTTGGGACAGGAGTCCGTATAATGCATAATAGCATGCATTTCCAGAATTGAGATTATTTTATTTACACTAAAATATATATTTTTTAAATTCAACAAACTCGTAGCTATGTTGCTAGTAAATATATTCATACTTACATAAGGAGACAATTCGTAACGAAATTGTCTTCTTCTTTTCCTGGTTTAGGCAAGAGTTGCCTGTTCCGAAATTGTTGTAGGCCCTATTACACAGTTATTGTCGAAGCTTTCATAAACCACACGTAAAATCCACATCTTCCTACTATAATAGATCCTAAGAAAACACAGATAATATTAGAAAATAAACCAATAGAACAAGTGGTAAGATATAACTTCCTAGGTTGCGAAATATCATACACAGCGGAAACAGATAAAATAAAAAACTAAATAAGTTTAATTATATAACAGGAAAACTAAAAATAACTTTGAAAAATAAAGCCAGGAAAACCTCTATAATAAAATTATATAAGACAATGGCAGTGCCTATTATTACTTATGGATCCGAAACATGGACAGTGAAAACACAACAATCTGCCAGAATACAAGCTGCTGAAATGAGATTCCTCAGACCAATAACAGGATATCAAAGAAGAGACAAAAAACATAACACATAAATAAGACAACAACTAAAAGTAGAGTGTGCAATTAAGTTGTAGCCTTCCAAGCGACCCCTCTTAAAAAAAAAAACACACACACAGTTACCACTTGTCACTGAGCTCGTGCGGATCTGTACTATCCTGTGTGAAAGTGTCGACTCTCATATTTACAATAAAACTAGTTTGCATGCCGTAAAAGAAAAACTATGTTTTTTAAATGTTATAGTACATAAGTTTGGAAAAAACTACTGCTAACCTTGCCGCTCCACCCCTCCCTAAACAAACAAATACCGTTATTATGAGTTTGGCAACTTCTACCTACTGTAGGCTAGGTAGGTGCACACTGGCTTAGCCCGTAAGGTCTGTAGTAACTTCCTGGGTTGAATTAGAGTGTGACTCAGCTTTCCTTTTTGTATCCGCATAGAAACCATTCATGTTTATAAACTCTATCATCTGATGTCTTTTTTTTTTGCCTATAATAAGCCCTACAATTGGATGTAAGCCTCGAATTCCAGTTAAGTAAGGAAATAAAAGTAGGATATATATATAAATGTACACAACCTGCAGTCAGATGTTTTTATATTCGAAATATGAAGACTCACAGTAAATAGCAATCCAATTTCCAGGAATTGGCATTTTTAGCTAAATTCATTACTGCAGTAATAATTGGACCTATTATTTTAAACTTTCTTGATAGAATAGAAAACTTATAAAAACTGAGAAGTCTTAGCAAAATTAAATGCTAGCTTGAATCTGTAATTAAATGACTTTTTTTTTATGTAGGGCTATTGATTGGCAGATACCTGCCTATTAAAAGTTTTTCAGGGCTGTTGAGGGGATTAAAAGAAAGTAGGCCTATATAATTAATCATAAAAAAGAGAAACAAATAGGCCTATAGGATAAGGCGCTATTTAAAATAAAAAATAAAACATATATCGGCCTAATTAAATAATAACTATTACAAATATAATAATAATAATAATAATAATAATAATAATAATAATAATAATAATAATAATAATAATAATAATAATAATAATAACATACATGTACAATGAGGTTCACAGTGCATTTATGAATCAATTCTTGACTTCAGGGGGAGAGGCTATCCCCTCCCTCTTAATCAATTTTTTAACATTTCAAAAACTAACGAAAAAGGGCAAAGCCTACTTGGCTTGGAACTTTGAAGCTACAAAACAAATGGCTACTGCTTGGGGATTAAAAGCTGGGAATCGACATATATATAACCGAAGATACGGGAAGAACTTAATGAAGCTAGTCACAGTGCCTCGCAGACTTAATTCCCGTGAAAGTCACGGCGTTAAATTTAACACTTAAATGGGCAATGTAGGCCTATAATATAGGATAGGCCTACAACAATTGGTTTAATTTATTTAACATTTTTAATGAAACAGAAGAAAACACACGAATAGAAATTATTTGAATTTGTGTTAAATTACACAATAGCCTATAGGCCTACGTAATAATAAGAGTTATACATGATTTCGTTCTCACTGCGGTCCGTCACATATAAATAACAGACACCAGAAGTTAGTGTCTTGCTAATTTAAGGGTTAAGAGATATTCTATGTGTCGCAGGCCTGTCTGAATACTTTTTTTGCCTTTCCCTTTATTTATTATAGGCTAACTTGAATAGTCTACAAACAGGCCAAATTAAAGGCCTAAGATCGTACGTATTTGTGCTGATTGAGCAAGTCTGTTGCCGTGATATAAGCGTTAATGTCCTAGCTTCGACTCCGGAGACCCGGGTTCGAGTTCTGGTAAGGGATTTGAAATATTCACATATGGGTCTATGTATGCGTCCTTTACTTGTGTGAAAAGAAGAGAAAAGTAAAAAGGTAATCAAATAATAATAATAATAATAATAATAATAATAACGTTTAATTTATTCTGGCAGATTAAGGTCATAAGGCCTTCTCTTCCACTCAACCAGCACAAATACAATAAATATTTGACAAATATAGGCCCTAGATACACTATAGCCTACTAATTATAAACAGTTAAAAATATTATAAATGTAGCAATGTAAATTTTATAAGCAAACAACATTTTATACGAAAATAACAATAACAATACTTAAGATAGTAATAATATAATAATAATAATAATAATAATAATAATAATAATAATAATAATAATAATAATAATAATAATAATAATAATAATAATAATATAATAATAAGGTAAACGATGTTAAAAGTAAAACGAATAGAAATTAGGCCTACACAGTGTGTTGCCAAATACTCGCTTTAAGAGACTTCTTAATAGTATTATTATCATATTTTATATTACATTTATTTATAATATTATTACATAGTCGGCCGCGGTGGACTAGTGGTTATGCTCCTTGCCTCTGGTCCCGAGGATCGCGGGTTCAAACCCGGCCGGGATCGATTGATTTTTTAGGACGGAAAAATCCAAGGAGCAAGTCCTCCGGGAGGGACTATAAGCCGTGGGTCCAGAGTCTGAAGATTTTTAAGCTCGTAAAAAATCCTAAAGCCTGAATGAAAAGGCATCTAAGCAAAATTTACGGAATTTTCCCCGTCCTAGTAGGCTACTACCTGGGTTTCCCAGATGTCAGTGTGAGGCCGAACGCTGACCACGGACCACTCTAAATGGCATCTAGGCCTATACGAAAACAAGTGTAACTAAATTAGTTCAAATTCTTCCCTGTAGGGGGAGAGCGCCTAAATCTGTGTTAAGGGAAACATGGGCTTACAATACAATGTTATTACATATTATTATTAGGCCTATATTATATTATTATAGCCCTATTTCCGATCCGATTGAGGGTCTTTCCACTTTTCAGCGGTTGCCCTTTTACCAGCCGGCTGCTGGCCCTTCACATCCACATATGTCAATCACAGAGGTAGATGATCAACAGCCACTGTAGGGGTAACATGTGGTTAGCATGTCGAGTTCCCCAGCCGTTATAGCTGGTTCCTCAACCTGGAGCCGCTACTTATTGTAGCTACCCAATTGCCTCCCGATGCTGGTTGGGCACCGGTCCCATACTGGCCGAAATACCATGAGAAAAAATTTCTTCCCCCATGGAGACTCGAACCAGCGCAAGTCCCGTAGCTCTGCGCCAAGGCTTCCTACCTTAACCGCTCGGCGCGGGACTATTTAAGACCTCAAAACTCATGGATGCAAGAGATAAGAACAGGAATGAGAACAAGAGGACTAGAGGACATGGAGTGGATGGATAAGAACGAGTGGAGAAGAAAAATAAAACTTTAGGCACAGAAAATGTGTAAACATAGAAAATCTGTAGACCTATATAGGGCCTAAATAAAATGTATTATATTATTATTATTATTTTTATTATTATTATTATTATTATTATTATTATTATTATTATTATTATTATTATTATTATTATTATTATTATTATTATTATTATTAGGAATCTTTATTAACGCCCTGGTGTAGTAACTTATTTTCCTTAGATTCTATGTAGGTCTAAATTTAATGAAACATTAATTAACTGATTAATTTGAAGATGTCACTGTATGACCCAGTTGGCGTGTGGTATGTAAAAATACCTATAAGGTGAGAAGTTAATGGCACTGATTGATTTCAAGAAACACAAAATCTATAAACTGATGACAGTATCAATGGGAACGCCATTGCAGTTTTCTTTATTTTCCCTTTCTTTAAATCAAACTTCCGAGTGATGGAATGTTTTCAAGAGAACCTTGATTTCATTCATGGAATAAATCAATGCGTTGGATAGTAGGCCTCTTGCTTTATTAATTCCGAGCCAAGTTCCAGTTGTAATGTAAATAAAGGAGATGCAGTAGGCCTATTGCATTTTCATTAATCGAATAACTACTTTATCTTGAGTAGGATAATGTAGCACATGTCTAGCCTATATAAATTATAAAGGAGACTCTTAAAATAGGCAACATATAGGCTAACCCTGCCACCATGTCTCCGGCTCTGAAGTTTAGGTTATACCAAGGGTAAATGGAGAATTCGCCCTCAACTACCAATAAGAAAACTGTTGTAGTGAGAGTATATGTCTGCCACAAACAATCACTGCTCTTGACGCAGCTATAGTGCGCTAGTAAGGTCTGAAATTGCTGAGATGTTGTCAGCTGTATGTCTGTTAACCGCATACATAAAGCGTCCATATCCCGGTAACACTGTCGCGAAAACGTCAAGACCGGAGAATCAGTGGGTGCAGTATAATTTCCATTTTAACACTATTTTATTCTTACATACACACGTTTAATGCAGAATTGGTAGAAATTTCTGTTGTTGCAAAGTGGCCGTCTCTGTATAGGCCTAAAATTAGTCAAATCTAAAATATTGATAACGAAAGCATTTGAAAAACATAGAGAAACAAATTATTTTGAATGTTTTAAAACTGTTTAGTGAAAAAAAATATCCTATAGGCCTATTAATCACTGAGAATGTTGTGAAAATAACAGCAGAATTTACAGGCGAGTCAGCATGGAGCATAAATTCAGGTAGTAATGCAATTGTAAATAAAGAATATGTAACATCATCGACCCAAATATAATTTTTGTTATAAATAAATAAGAAATAGAAGTTCCTAGTTATTGGTTAATCTTTCCTTGTATTCATTCTTATTTCCCGTAAAATATGATGTTGCCTAAGAACAATGTAGGCTATCTATCGATGACAGTTCCGTACACAATCCAGGCATATGGCGGAGTAAAGCATGAGGATAGTAGGTCTAATGTAAGCAAGACGGCTAACCATTCAAGAGGCCCCAAGATCGTATACTTTGGAGGTTTCGCAGGGGAATACGGTAGCAGCTGTAAAAACCCGAACATAGATAGGGATGTATGGAGAGCTTATGTCCGCGCGGGCATGAACCTATGAGCTCGATATTGTTAGAGTTAGTTAGGCCTATAACTTATGCTTATTATAGGTAAATCATCTAGGCCTATACTCAGAAAAATTGGAGTAAAATATTGTAGCTAAGTTTTAATGTGTATTAAAAGTAATTGATTTCATGACCTCTAAGTTGTAACACGCTAACTTAACCTTTCCAGTTGTTTGACCTCAAATGTTCAATAAATTATGAGGTAATAGTTGACTGTTATTCACGCCATATTGCTAATCAGATACGACCCATGTTTACGCAAGAATTATCCAACTTAAAATCACGTTTAAGCAATTAATTATAACTTCGCTGCTAATAACAATGTAGCAATACAAGTTCTAACATTTATACTTTCTTTTTTTTTCAGATGGCCGACCCAGGCGAGAGAATTATGGACAAGATAATCGTATAAAAAATGTTACAACAGGGATTTTTTCATCGTAATTCAAGAAACTAATCTTATTACGATGCACAAATACTTCAAGTTGAAAGAAAAAGTTTCTGTTTACCATATAAATAGATCTCTTCCATAAGTCATACGAGATCCGACATTTTCTAATGGTTTAACCTTCCAGGCAAAAAATATAACTGCATAAATCTGTCCAACAAAACTGGTTTACAACAATTTTCTATCTCTTGTAACATGTTAAAGAATTCAATGGCTGCCTTCGTTCTCTTGTTTTGTTTCTTGCTACATAAGACAAAAACATATCTCATTTCACTTTCTAAGAAAATATTACGAAACATATGTTGTTCTACTATTATTTAATTAAGATTTTTTAAAATTTAATTCTTATTTTTATAGATCTAAGATCAAATTGCGAATATTTTCCCATTGTTTAGAACTAGCTTTTTCTAGTCTGGTACTGTCTGACCATCGGATCTGTGCCCCGTAAGATATGCGATTCAATCTTAATTCCTTTTCTGCTTCGGCAAATAATTTTCCCTCTTTGCATTCCTATCTCTCTCTTTTCTATCTCTCACTACTCACAATTTTGAACCTTCTTGCGGGACAGATTATTTGCACTTGCAGTCCAGTGTTGTCAAACTCAACATGAACACTTGTAGCATGGAGTGATTGAAGGAAATATTCATCATCAGCATCGAAGATTAGACCCTAGAGTCTATTCCGAACTAATGCTAGAATTGGTCTGTCCATCTTTTACTGGATCTTCCTACATTTCTTCGTCCTAGTGGTTGATAATGAATACTGTTTTGGAATTCTATTGATGTGGTCCACCATTCATCTCTGTATTGTGCAATTCTATCTAATAGATTGAATATAGGCCTATTTAGTTCACTTCATATATTTTCATTCTGTTTTAGATATGCTATTGTATAGGCACAGTCCTCAGAAAACTCATTTCTGACGTTTCTATTCATCGTTTCTGGTGTTTGGTTAATACCCTGGCTAAATAGGCTAACAGAAGTCAATCAGTGTAATTAGACAAAGTTCATCATCATCATCATCATCATCATCACTCCAGGGATTAGGCAATTGCCCGTTCCGACTTCATATTGAATCAGCCCAACGTCTTCTAGGTCTTACAACATCACGCCTTCCTCTTGCTTGATAATTTCTTGCTAACAATGGATATCTCTCCTTATTCATTCCATCCATGTGATCAATCCATTTCTGTCTGTAATTCGTGACTTTATCCAATAAAGGCTGTACTTTCAATTCTTCTCTTATATCCTCATTTCTTATTCTATCAAGTCTTGTACATCCTTTTACTTGTCTTAGGAACCGCATCTCTGCCGTCTGTATTCTATCCTTCTGTTTTTTCACTAGAGCCCAAGTTTCACATCCATACAATATTGTGAGAACCGCCTTAACATTATACATTTTTATCTTGGTTTCTTTTCTAATTTTATTTTTGAATGTTCTCTGTATTGTTCCATACACCGTCAGAAATTTATTTATTTTGGAGTCAATATCTCTTTCCACATTGTAGCCAACATCACAGCCCAAATATTTGAAACTAGACACCTGTTCTATACTTTGATTATTAGCTTCATGGAAATTAGACCAAGTTAAAGAAGTAATAATTAACCTTACATGATTCAATATTCAAGAGCCATGACACAGTTTGGAGGAAGTTTGGCAACACCTCTACTCGGTAAGGTTCGCGACTGCTCTTTTATGTGGAGGAAGGGAAGTGAGCGCAGATGTTAACTTTTCTAAGAACAACGGTAGCGCTGAAGGAGCACAGATCCGATGGTCCAACAGTTTAAGGGCTTATATCAAAATATGAGAAGTATCTACACAGGCCTTTGCAAGGATGAAATAACTTGGCAAGATTTTTTTTTATATTTATTGACTCAATTTATTAATGAAAATTATAATTATTGGTTGAACTTTAAGCTAAGTTTAAGCTCTGCATCCACAGCACAGGGGCCTAACGCATTAGAGAGCACATGACATGAGTTTTCTTAATGGACGACGTCACACGGAGGTAATATACAAATTGTACTTTTTTATAGCCTAAAATGTGTCAAGCACTTTGAAAATGTTAGTTTTCTGCTACGTCTTTTGTTTTTAAACTGAGAATAAGTGATTTGACCTGTTTTCGTGTAACAGTACAAAAGTAATATTGAAATCAATAGGCCTATACTCAGGCTAGCAGTTGGATTGGAATCTTTGTAGGCCTATATAAATATTCTGCCAGCATATGTTTGTGCTCGCAGAACTCGAAAAAAGTCTGCCGATTGTTATGAAAATTTGTAGGCCTACATCAGGTAGGGAGAGTATTTTAGTAGCCATCTATTATTCTCTGAAACCATTAGCCTATGTGTAGGAGTTTGTCTGAAACGAAAATTAAAAATATCAATCTAGCGATCGTAATTTTTGATTTCTCACAACAAAACGCAGTAGGCCTATTTGCTATTAAAATTAAGAGGTAGGCCTAGATAGCCTATTGTCAAAAAATCAGCGAAATCCGTTCATTATAGGCTAAGTTGGGGTTTACTTGAAATTTGAAATTTAAAGTTGACTACAACAACCGCTATAGGCCTATTTGGTTCGTTGCAAAGTAGGCCTATACTATACAATTTAATTAACCTGTAATTTTCTTTTAATTTATTCAACTAATAATAAAAACACACATTTCATTTATTTATGCGTAGTAGCGCACGCCGAGTAGGCCTATTCGCTAGTAGTTAAGCCTGATATAACTAAATATATAAAAGCTGGAGATCTTGGAGTTCAAATCCCTGTTAAGCAAAAGTAGGGCCTACTTCCGTTTAACTGTAGGCCTATTATCTACTGCATGCGAAGAACAAGACTGAGTAAGGCCTACACTCATTTCAATATTATGTTCTTAATTAGCTAAGCCTATATGGCACGGAATAAATTTTCATTATACTGTCTTCTTAAAAGAAGCGATCATGTTGTAATGCGAATAAAAGTTCAATAATAGGGGCACATGGGAGTTTAAAACAGTGAAAGATTTGTCTCTCTTTCTGGAGTGCCTATGCACCACAGTGGTTTAGTGCCCCAGCGGATAAAGCTTGACATCTTGGGTTTAAATTTCAGTTTAGGCAGAAATGTTTAACTTTATTTAGGCTGTATTACGAAATCATAATTGAATGAGTCATTTCGAAAAGGGACCATCTACTATTTTTTCTGAAATTCACTTTTCGTTATTCCATGTTGACATAGGTCTACTTCCATCATTTCCACGTGAGAACGGAACAACTAGGCCTACACTATTCCTTTGCCACTTTCTGACTTAATTCAGTAGCAATTTCAGATTCAATGCTTTATCCTGAACAAGTTGAAACAGTTTTTTTCTCTCTCCTGTTAAATTTGATCAGCTGTAGATGATCCCTTTTTTCAAATGACTCATTCAATTTATAGTTTGTAACTATTTATTACATTATTATTTTATTGTTATTATCTCCATTTAGATATGTGGAGTAGTGCCATAAAATAATCAAATTATAAAACTGATTGTTCTTTGTAAATATGGCATGTGAGATATCTTGGGAAGTTTATGGCATGTATGTTATGGCTTGTTATACAATATTCATAAATTTATTAAATTATATATGATAGGATATAAACATGCATCGAATGGATAATATATCAACCAGGATGTACATGTTGGCCATACTCATTAAAAAACTTAATATAAATAGGGGCCTAATCACCTGTGGCCACAGGGTAAACATACGTAAGTCCGAAAACATAACATTTCACAAGAGATTTTTGACATTCAAATCGGAGATTTGAGATAGCCTATCTAACATAATCAATGACCTAGGCCTATCACTTAAGTTTTATTTTATGACAGAGGAAGAAAAATGCTATTTTTTGACATATTCATCTACAAAATAAAAATTAATAAAAACGGAGTTATGTACTTTTACCCTAATGCCAATATAAATAAAGAAATTGTATAGGCCTATAGCCTACATTAGATTGGCAAAACCTTAAGTATGCTATAATATTATTTTTTTAATGAAGGCTGGATGAAACTATAACTATTTAAATAGCCTATTTCATGTTACACGTATGCCTATACATTAAGTTACATAGGCCTACAGCATGAACTGATCTTTTGTAAAACATTTGAATTTCAATATTTTAATCAGAACACTTTTAGTAAAAAACTCAATAATTCTCATACATTTAACACATTTGGATAATCTTCAATGGACAAAGTGTAGGCCCCCTACATATTAATAGTTGGCTTATTTGTGCGTCGAAGCGAAGAGACGCAATGGCGAGTTAGTGAACTACTAATTCTTACGTCACTACACACAGTACATTAAAGGCCTATGAATACCACCAGCAAAACAAAACAAATAATGCCCTCTTCCATATAGGACTACGTCTCATCGCTTGGACGCACAGTAATTTAAAATACTAAATAGGCCTACATTATAAGTTATAGGCTAAAGCTAATAGGATTAACATAAATTAAATTAAAATAATATCATGTTATCCTTGAATTATTAGAAATAAGTGATTTGTGACTAAGAGAATATAGACATTTTATTTGCATGAAATTTTATTAAATGTAAGTGGATGTGACTGAATATATGACCACGTGTAAGAATGAATGACGTAGTCTTAGAAAATATGTTCTATAGATAATGATTGGATTGTCTGTGTGAGAGAAAGAAAGGACACTTAGATTACAAAAAAATTCAAATTCTTAATTTTGATTAACCCATTCGCCTCAAATGACGAGACAGACTCGCCGGTTGTTAAATGGCCTTCAACTAAGAAGACGAGGTACACTCGCTGAATACTGCTATTATATATGTTTTACATCCCTTGGCACAATAATCTTTTGTTAACATTTATGGATAGTAGAGAGGTATGTGCTATTGCATTCACCCTTATTGTGATCTAAATTACCGTTATATTTTGTCTGTTTTTAATGTCTGGAAATATGCAATATAATTTACGGTAACTTAAATTAGGTTTCTGGGAAAATTCATTGAGCATTTAAACCTGAGGCGAATGGGTTAATGTTACATACAAGTATTCACTGAATTTGGTCGAAATAAATTAATAAATGTCTGAAATTTATTGAATTATAGTCAATTTAAAGTAATTGGCCTACTTTACAGTTTATTTGGAAGAAAATTGTTTAAAATATATATTTTTTTAAATTCCAATAAACAGATCGTTAATGAATTTAAAAAAAACAATGTCATTCTTATTTACTGTTATTTAAATCTAACAAAATAGAGATACAAGTTCAGGCCTATAATTAACACAATGTAGGTCTACTTGTTTGTAAATAGTACTAGATCGATTCTAATAAAAGTAAAATTATCACACATAGGCTTCCTAGATGTTAAATTTCAATTTTACTTCTTCGGTGAAAAGGATTAAAATCTATAGGCCTCCTTCAATAATAGGCTAATAATTAAATTATAGTCTAATAATACACATGAAAGGTAGGCTACAGGAAAGAACCAGACAAGTCACTTTTTTTTTTTCTAAATAGAGTTTGAAGTGTCATTAGATTCTCCTTGGAAAGCACTATAATTTAGGAGCATGAAAAATTAAAGATTGAGTTTAGTCGTGGGCTTATTTACTTCCAAATTTAGGCAAGAAGTATAGATATTATAGACCTACAACTAAAATAACTTTTTCCAGGATTCAAGAAAAAAGTGACATAGGGTCTACCTGGTTCTTTCCCTATAGGGCCTACCTTCATTTCTCAATGAATAATAGGCTATTGTTTTGAGCACTCTTATTAAAAATACTTAAGACCTTTAGGCTTATAAAATTATAGAACCAGATCGTACGTAATCCTAAATTCTATTTAGCCTATTTACATTTTGCCTAAAATTCCTAAAAATAACTTTAAATTATTAATATATAACTTATGACTAACTAACTCACTCACTGGTACTACCGAACCCGTAAGCTCATGACCGCGCGGACATACATCCCTAACATGAGCTAATATTTTCCAATCATCTCCTGTATAATCTACTTCCCTCAAATCATGTTTAATTTTATTCTGCCATCTCATTCTTAGCCTACCTAATGGGCGGTTCCCTCTGGTTTTCCGACAAGGAGTATCCATTCCCCTCTTTCATTTGCCACAAGTCCTGCCATCGCAGTAGGCCCTATACGAGATTTAACTGTTATTGATATTTCCTATGAAAATAAATTATGTAGGGCCTATAAGCAATCTGAATTAGTTTTCTTGTGTAAAAGTAATTTTTATTCTTTCCAACCTACAAAATGAAATAGGCCTACATTAATAAAATAATGGATCTTAATTATTTAATGGAGACAATATATGTACGAAAATTTAACAAAATAACACGTGTGTATATTTACTATGAAAAATAGGCCACTGTTGATATATCTACTAAAGTCACCATCAACTTTACTATAGCCTAATAACTTAATGCATAATGACTAGATAGATTTTTATGTACTAAAATTTAAGATTTCAACATAGTATAATGAGAAGTTAGACTTCTGACTGTCTTTTGTTTTTGTTTCACACACAAACAGTTGAATAGTGTAATGAGAAGTTAGACTTATGACTGTCTTTTGTTTTGGTTTCACACACAAACAGTTGAATAGTATAATGAGAAGTTAGACTTCTGACTGTCTTTTGTTTTGGTTTGAAACACAAACAGTTGAATAATATATATTATCTCTATTGCAATTTTATCTTTTATTATATAAAAATCCTAGCCCCCAATAATAACATAATTAATTATTCAATTATTTATCTTAATTGTTGTACATTTGCTTTGTTTCAAATTGTTTTTATGCATTTAAATAATGTGAAATATGTGTTAAAATTACATAATTTTAGACCTACATTATTATTCTTAATTTGTTTGTTTTTATCTAACGTAAAAGTATAAAATAACATTGGAGATAACCATAATGGGTAGGCCTATAAGTCACTTCTAGTAGGCCTAGGCTATTATGTTGTTTCCCAGCAT
Source organism: Diploptera punctata (assembly GCA_030220185.1). NCBI lineage: Eukaryota > Metazoa > Arthropoda > Insecta > Blattodea > Blaberidae > Diploptera > Diploptera punctata. The sequence goes on along the minus strand of JASPKZ010007241.1, from coordinate 182,765 downwards.
TAAATTATTGTCCTACAAGTAAATATATTTCCTTCTTTTTTGTGTATATACTGTATTAACTTATTTGACTAATAATATGTAGGCCTATATAGCCATAACATAATTGCACATAGGCATACAGCCTAATGTCTAAATCAATTTTTTCTGTATTTCTGCATTTATATGCGGGAAAAAGGTTTCTAAAATTCCGAAAATGTACAAATATTTGCAATTTTTTATACTGAAAGTTGAATTAATTGAGGATGAACGAAATATCAAGTACAAATTTGAAAATTAATCTTTTGCTTCTGCAAATAGGCCTATGTATGTGTTCTGAAAAGCAAAGTAGCCCAACATTTATTTTTATTTATGAATTGGGTTTATGATTTCATAATAATCTAAAAGCATTTCATTTAATTTTTCTTCTTTTATAGCTTATAAATATCTGTATCACAATGCTCCATCGGAGAAAAAATGTTTGCGTTTTTGAAGAATAAATCACAAAAGAGACATTGTACAGCAGTCACGCCAGCTGACCCCCGTCAAGACATAACTTTTTAAAAATCCTGTATCACTGGCTGGATAAATTTGAAAAATTTCATGCTCAAACTTGAAGTTCTAAAATTTCAATTGATATCAGTGACATTAATATAAAGAGTATAGGGCCTTAGTTTTTATTGAGCAGGTTACACATTGTTTCACGTCTTCCAGCACTGAATCTCCTCCTCATCTCTCTGCCATTCAAATCTCCATTGGTTAATCATTTATAATTCATGCTGCACAAAACACCATCATCATCATCTTAAGGCACGACTACTTTAAAAGTGAAAGTTTGGCCTTATCAACAATCCTCCTCCATGCCAATCTGTCTCTTGCCACATTCAAATTAGTAACTTTCATTTTCCTTAGATCGTTCATTGTGTCATCCTACCGTCTGATCTTCGGTCTTCCTACAGCTCTGCCTCCTATAGGTTTCCATTTGTAGAGTTTTTTGACCAGTCTCTGATCATCCATTTTTATCAAATGTCCAAGCCAGCAAAACACCATCAATCTACATTATTTTCGGCCGTTCTCTTCTTCTACAAAGTGGGATCCATTCTAGTATTATTTTAAGGTATCAGTCTTCTGACATTCTTTTTACATGACTATACCATTTTAATTTTATGTTTTTATGAAATCCTCAACTGAAATCTGAACATCCATATTTTCTTTAATTATTCTATTATTTTATCTCTTCAAGAAATTCCAGCTGATCGCCTCCGAAAATCCATTTCTGAAGAATTTAATTTACTTATTGTTCTAGATTTTAATTCCCATGTTTCTGCATCGTATTTAATTGATTTCCTCATTATTAGGTCAATATTAAAAACATTTGTCTTTGTTTTATAAGTTATATTCTCTTTCCACAAAATATCATTTAATTTGGTATTGCAAATTTACCCTTAGGCCTATTTATCCTCTCAATAATGTCAGCATGATGGCCTTCATCTGCACTAATGTTTGTCCTCCAATTTGAATATTTGTCATTCTTTTTTTTTTTCCATGCCCGTCTTCAAAAATCAGATCTCTTGTTTTATCTCCTATCACCATACATTTACTTTTTTCTTTTGTCCAAATTTAATCCCAATTTTTCGTATTGCTCCTTCGCTTTTCTTATCTTCTTCCTTCCTTCCAAGTATTAGGCCCAGAGATCTTCGTCCTCTTGGTATATAATTATAAACAGCTTTGGGGATCCGATTTGAACTCATTCTTTCAAGATAGTGTTTCCAATTTAGTTGGTACTGTTTAATATGTTCCAAAATTGGCGTAGTTTTCAATTCTTTTAAGATATCGGTGTTCCTTTTCCGATCCCATCTGGTGTAACCCGCTGTTCTGCACATGAATCTCATTTCACAAGCCGTTATTTTGCTTTCATTTTGTCTTTTTAGTGTCCATGCTTCACTACCATAGGTCAACACTGGTCTGGCCAAAGTGTTATACAAACGTAATCTGGTGTTTTTTTTGTACAAGGGATGGTTTCATAACTTGATTAATAATTCCCAAACTTTTATTATAACTAGTAATTTTTTCAGGGATATCCTTTTCATCCCAGATAGAGAGATACTATCCAAGATATTTAAATTGATCTTTTCGACCCCAACGCTTTTCTTATCATGTACTCTAAATCTTCGTAATCTTCTGCTATCAGTAGCTAATCATTATCAAATAGCAATGAATAAACTGTAGGTCCTATCTTCTTATAGGGCCTACTTTTATTTCCATAGGTGAACATTTGTTTTTTCACTGTGTCAAGACTTTTTTAAGATATATTTTCAATAAGTTGGTGATGCAAAAATCCTTGTTTTAAACCTTTAGTAACTTAAAAACCTGACGTAATAGTTTCACCCATTTTTACTCTATAGATATGCTAGTATCATCGTATAATACAAGTAATTCTTTAAGAAATAAAAAAAGTTTACTTTAATAAAATTAAAGACAGTCTACTTGGAATTATAGAAAAAATGAAACACATTAAATTTAAGTCTAATTTCATTATTAAATGTCAATAATAATTTACAATATTATGAAGATTAACATAGGCAGATTAGTAGTAAAACTTTCATATTAATTTTACAAATTTTTAAAAAAAGTTCTTTATAAATATTATTTCCTTTAATTACTCAAGAAATTCCGCAGAAATGTTTATTCCAAATTCACACGTTTTATTCCATCCTCTGTAATATTCTAAGTTGAATGTTTATGCAAAATTACAAGCAAATCTGTCAAATGTTTTTTAAACGTGTTTTTTTGTAATTCTGTCCCTACTTTAATTATGTTAGAATATCTACTTTATTGTTAAAAAATAACTTATACACATTGCATTAATGTGACTTATATAAACTGAAAGTCCAGAACTTAATGTTCAAGCATGCAAAATTCCAAATTAATCCACCAAGTGCTACAGGATTTACATAAATTTATATCTGAACTAAGGCCTAGCTGGCGTGACTGCTGTATAATGTCCCTTCAGAGACACTGGTTTCAGATCCATTACTCAAAATGTGACACATGGTTCAAGCAAACATATGGGTGTGATGTACACATGGCTGGATGAAGAGGTGCAGCAGCAGAAGTTCCTCGGCTCGGCAGATGATTATGTAGAACCCCCTGTACGTATACTGAATGTATCCTGAGTGTATTCTTTTCCGGTATACCTTCAGTATACGTAACAGGAGGCCACACTGTACTCTTCAAGACGTCCATCTTCAGCAGCCTCCAAGATCTTCAGACACCAGTTAAATAGTAGCGTACTCTAGTCTAATGCAGTTTCTTAATTATCTGTGGTCACAGGGAATAAGTTGACTGGAAAAAGTCCGTCACGCAGGGACTGCGGAAACTAAGCGAATTTCTCATAAAATCGAATTTATGTAAAATGTTTCTGATTTACGGAATATATATATATATATATATATATATATATATATATATATATATATATATGTCTTTTGTCTACCGCTGTGGTCTCGAGGTAGTGTGCTGCCTTGTCACACAGCGGGCCCGGGTTCGATCCCGGTCGGGACAAGCTTCCTGGGTGAGGTTTTTTTCGGGGTTTTTCCTCACATGTAAGACAAATGTCAGGAAGCTTAGGGCCCAACGGTCCCCGCCTATCATCCGGCCATCATCATCACCATTATCATCATCATTCTTCACGGTGTGGAAAGCAACGGAAAGCTACCACACCTACAATTCCGTAGTAAAGCTGCAAGCATAGCATGAAAATGCTATGATTGCAGTGAAGGACCTGCCTTCGGGCAGAATTACTATGGATGGATGTCTTTTGTCATAAAATTATAATAAGAAGTAGGCCTAACATTATGTGGTTGCTCTAATAAATGAGTTGGGTCTGTTCCATCTTATCTCATAAAAGTATTTGAGGACACGTTTCAAAAACACTTGTGTTTCATCTTCAACTAGTCCAGACGGTTGATTTTTAAGTTTTCGGCCCTGGATGTCGACTCTTACACCTAATATCAACATATGGAGTAGGAGTCAACATCCAGGGCCGAAAACTTAAAAATCGACAGTCTGGACAAGCTTACAATAAAAAATAATTGTTTTGAAAGGTGTCCTAGAAAAACTCAACTTTTATAAGCTAAGTTGCAACAGACTCAAATTGTTTATTTTATATAGGCCTATATATACCTATTTTTTTTGTTAAATTCGAGAAATTCGATTTCTGATGCTAGCTTATTTATAGGCCTAAGTATTGAACAGCACTGAAAACAAAGCGATTTTTAACTTATAATTTTTGGAGAATACCTACTTGATTTTATTTCAATACCATATAGGCCTACTGAGTTTTGTTACGAGACATTGAACGTTGTGACCGGTAGGATGGTTTTTAAATTTTTGTTCCAGGTAAATTCCTAAACCTAATTGTCCGGTTTTGCTTTTTAAGGAGCTCGACCTTAATTTTTTTAATTGATTGCTATAGGACTATATCAAATTTGTTTCTGATAAAACAAAAATTGTGGCCGCTATAGTGTTAACAAATAGGCTATATGTATACGCTTGTATTGGTGATGATCTTCTAAATCGGTGAAGATAGGTCTATAGGCTATATTTTTTTAATCTTATTATGAAAAATGGCCAATTGATTTATGTATACAGCTTAAAAAAGTTGGCAAATCAGGACTCTACTTCTTTCAGAGTTATAAATAGGTCTGTGTGTTTCTTGGATCTCGTAAGAAAAGAGCATGTTCTCGGCTTAAAAAGATTTTCTCTGAAAGTAGTGATGTTATAAATGGACACTTATTCCCTTTGACCACTGATAGATAGAGTCAGGATTTTTATGTACTAAAACGTAAGATTTGCAACATGGTATAATAAGTAGTTAGAATTATGACTGTCTTTTTTTTTATTCCACATAGAAACAGTGAAACATCGTAACAGTGATGAGAAGTTAGACTTCCGACTGTATTTTTTCTTGGTTTCACATACAAACAATTGAATAATATATAGGCCTACTGTCTGTATTGCAATCTTATATTTTATTCCATAAAGATTCTGGCTCTATTGACAAATTTGTAAACTTATTTATTTATTGTGAAAAGTTTTTTTTTTAATTATCATATTTATAGGTAAAGTGTGTTATCTCCAATTCTGCATTACAATCCCTTAATTTATGTTTCCATTTAAACTTGAAAAAACAACTTGTAAATACACTGTAGGCCCTAAAGGAATCTGGAAGTCAGAATATTCAATTAAAGATTTTTGGAAAATTTCCAACTTCCAAATAAATTCATATCAAAAACTTTTTGGAGTTAACACTCTTTACACGCCCACTCACCCATATTTATATAATATGTTAATTATTTATACTTAATCAACAAAACACAATACGTTTTTGATAAGAAAAAATACTTGAAAAATATGGAGAGTATGCCTATTAAATATAATAAAACACAGGCAACATACTAGAATATATTATTATTTTATTAGCCTAATGTTAGTAAGAAAGGAATTAATAATTAATAATCAATTATTGAAATATACTGAAAGTCTGTCTGGAAAGCTTTATGAAAATATTTTGTAAGTTTAAATTGACATCGTATGGCATAGGCCTACATGTTTTGTTAAAATATATTCTTAACCCTTAAATTCGTAATGTATCCTTTTGGATACATCAGTTGGTTCAGTTAATTTAATATTTTAAATAAATCAGAAGAAAACTAACTAAAAGAAACCACTTAAATTTGTGTATAATTATACAATACCTAATAATAACAGTTAAGCCTATACAAGATTCCGTTTTCACAGCGGTCCGCCACATTCAAATAACTAAGAGAAGAAATTTGTGTTTTGCCAATTTAAAGGTTAAACATTTCAAATTTGTTAACAGTAAATTAACGATATAAATAGGCCTATAAATTTAAGTAAGTTATGCTTCAACTGAAATGCTTTTTATCTTATAGGCTAAATATTTGCTATTATATATCAAATAGTAGATTAATTAGAGGCAGGAAAATATTGTGAAAAAGCGTAACATGCTATTATATTATAACATTTCAAAATTCATATTATTCAAAATAAATGTTTACATTAATAAATAATTATGTTATCTATGTTTTAAAAAATAGTTAAAGATGGAAAAGTAGGCCTAAACATTTTATCCTTTTTTTAATATTCGTAAGTAATCTATATGGGCAGCCAGATGTAATAAGAATGGTTAAATATCATAGACTGCGATGGACAGGACATGTGGCACGAATGGGGAATGACTTGTTGAAAACCCACAGGGAAAGTGCCCAGTCGGTAGGTCAAGAATGACGTGGGGAAATAAAATTAATCATGCTTTGAGGGAAATAAATTTGTCCTGTAGGCCTATACAGGGGATGGATGGTAAACATTAGCTCATGATAGGGGCATTTGGAGAGCTTATGTCTGTGCGGCCATAAACCTACGGGTTCGATAGTACCAGTTAGTTATGAAAATTTGATCGAAATATTTTTATTAGATTATACTGAAAGAACAGTTCAATAAATCGTGGACAACTGGCCCTAAAAATACATTAGGCCTACAACCGTATCATGGATTATAGGCCTAGGCCTAATTGAAAATTATATGCAGCCTCCATATAGATTCTCAGCCCCAAAACAATTAATAAAAATTGTAATTTAGATGTATTTCAATTCCAATTTTATCCCCATTAAAATAAAAAATCATCATCATCATCATCATCATCATAGTACATTCAAGAATGCAAGTCATTTGTTGACCTGTTTCGGCCTCAAGAGAAACACCATCCAGAAGTCTTTTGAGTGGACGTCCTGATCTTCTTCTTTCTGCAGGTTGATATCTTAACATTTGTTTGATTTTCCATTCGATAAACATGTTGCAACCATCTTGACTTAGCCTATAGTCAGAAATTTTGTTTTCTAAAGGTTCCATGGAGGGCACGCCGTAGCGTAGTGGTTAAGGCACTGAGCTACAAGCCGGAGGGTCGAGGGTTCAAGTCCCGTTGGGGTCAGGATTTTTAAACTGACCCAAACCCTCTGGCGGCACTATGAACCTGGGGTCGACTCAGCCTCTAACGTAAATGAGTACCAGACACTTGTTCTGGGGGTAAAGGCGGCCGTCACGCAGGGCTGACAACCCGGCTGACAAAGTGCCGATTGTCTAGAAAAAGTGGGAGCCTTAACCTCCTACTACCCCAAGGGCCTCCGGGCCTGTTGTGGGATCACTTTACACTTTAAAGGTTCCATGTGTAATTCTTCTAAGATGTCTTCTTCATTTTTTTTTTGTGATCTAGTAGTGTGTATCCTGCAGTCCTTCATAAAATGTTATGAATGCAATTCAAAACCATCGTAGGTCTATATGTCCTACAGGAATAAACAGCTTAATGTATTACAATATTATTTTATTATTATTATTATTATTATTAATTATCACCATCTTCTTCAATTCAAGTTATAGGCATTCAAGTGCCTGTTCCATCTTCAAGTACTTTCCAGCCATCTGCTTCTAGGTCTACCCACCGATCTGTTTCCATTAACTTTATAACTCAATATTTATTTTGTTAATATTGTAGTTGGTATTCTTTCTAGATGTTCTTTCTACTGTTGTTTATAGGCTAATATTTTAATCCTAAATTCAAATTAAAAATGTCCAATTTCTCGCGTATTTCTTCAATTTTTATAATAATAATAATAGTAATAATAATTATAATAATAATAACAATAATAATAGGCTAATAATAATAATAACAATAATAATAATTTTTTATTATTCCGGCTTTTACAATGAATATACATTTTTCCGGTACCCATGTTCACAGTTAACTACACATTTGTTTCAACACATTTTTCCATTCTTGTCTGTTCATCCATATATCTTCTTCTATTTCCCATTCCCTCTTAGTTTCATTGATTCCCTGAATCCACGTAATAGTTGGTCTACCCTTCTTTTTCCTTCCCTGTGGTTCCCAATCCATGATTATCTTAGGTAATCTTCCTTCATCCATCCTTCTAATGTGTCCGTACCAATTTAATTGTTTCTTCTTTATAAAATCTAATATTGAATATTGTACCTGCATTTTTCCTTTTATATATGAATTTCTGATTTTATCCTTCCTGGATATTCGTGCAGCACGTCTCCAGTAGTCCATTTCAGTAGCGAGTAATTTTTTTTTTCATTTGTGCATTTAAAGCCCACACATCAGCTCCATAGGTAATAATGCTTCTGATTATTGAATTAAAAATAGTTTTTTTCGTTTCTTTGAAGATATGTTTGTCCCATACTATTCCATTTAGGGCAGATATAGCATACTTTCCTATATTGATCCTGTTTCTTATCTCTGTTTGTTTTCCATCTTTAGTAATTTTAATTCCCAAATACTTATATTCTTCAGTGTATTTAATTGTCCCTAAATTTTCTTCTAGTATTAAATCTTGAGGAAGAACTCCTATTGTTATAGGCCTATATCTAGATTTATCCATATTGATATTTAAATAATAATAATAATAATAATAATAATAATAATAATAATAATAATAAATAATAATACAATAATAAAGTTATTAACAGAGAGAGGGAAAACTGGAACTGGTAGCCTATTAATTTGTTCATTTTTGGAAAGGTAATATTGGGACATTCTGTAGTCTAATAATATCTAATTTAGCAATTGTTTATTTCAATGACATGTTTAACATTATAACTAAGTGAAGGTCATTTGGGAGAGTTCTCCTTCTAACATGTTATTCAACCTTTGGCAAGATTTATAATGTAAAATTATTATTTAGTAAGTTGTGTTATAATTGCTATCTGCACTTTTATTTAATGGGTCTACTTAAATTTAATGAATTTGTATATCTGGACATTCATAATTAATAGTTATTAGTTTATATATAAACCATACAATAACTGTAGACATTTATGTCAAAGTGGAATACTTGTTTGAATGAGTCATAAAACTAACTTGATATGTAGGCTAGCTTTTAGTACTTTACAATGATAAAAACAACCTTAACTAAGTTGAGTAGTTCTTCTCACTCCTCTTGGGGAAGCATAGGGTCTTGTTTTAAAGCCAGGCAATTCAATTAAGATCGCAAATTTAGATAGCCCCTATATTCTAATTAAGATACTCTTAAGGCCAACACGAACACACAATTGATTAACACGACGAAATTAGGACTGGAAATAAATATCAGTAATAAAACTACAGTAGATGGTCACACGGTGAAATTCAGTATATAATGGAAGTGGGACAGCTAATTGACAAAGGGAGGGGAAATTTTGAGGAAGTGGCTGGGCATTCAAAATACCTAGGTAACAATAAGCAAAAATAGGAATGAGAGGCGCAAAAAGAAATTAAAAATAGGCTCAATTCTGGAAATGCATGCGATTATGAAGCGCAGAGACTTGACCTTTGTACCAACTCTTTTCAAAAAACGTTAAGCTGAAAAGATATAAAAACTATTATTCTACCAGTTATAGTATATGGAGGCGAAACCTGGACTCTCTTACTTTATTAGGGAGGAAAGGAGATTACGAGTATTTGAGAATAAAGTTCTTAGGACAATTTTTGGATCAAAGAGAGATGAACAGACAGGTGAATGGAGAAGACTACATAACAATGAACTACATGGTCTTTATAGGAAGCCAGATATAATAAGAACAGTTAAGTCTCGTAGACTGCGATGGGCAGGACATGTTGCGCGTATGGGGAATGAAAGACGTGCATGGAAACTTCTTGTAGGAAAGCCAGAGGGAAAACGCCCAGTTGGTAGACCAAGAATGAGGTGGGAGAACAACATTAACTATGATTTGAGGGAAGTAGATTATACAGGGAATGATTGGAAAGCATTAGCTCAGGATAGGGATGTATGGAGAGCTTATGTCCGCGCGGCCATGAACCTTCGGGTTCGATAGTGCCAGTGAGTTAGTTAGTTAGTTAGTTATATTCTAATTCAAATTCTACCCTCTTTACACTATTTTTTTTGCTAAAATTTTCACTTTGGCCCTAATTCCAGGTTTTCACTTGTTCAATTTCTGTTATTGCTGTGCTTAATTATGCCTACTTACTTACTCACTGGCACTATCGAACCCGTACGTTCATGACCGCAGGGACATAAGCTCTCCATACATCCCTATCCTGAGCTAATGCTTTCCAATCATTCCCTGTATAATCTACTTCCCTCAAATCATAGTTAATGTTATTCTCCCACCTCATTCTTGGTCTACCAACTGGTCGTTTTCCCTCTGGCTTTCCTACAAGAAGCTTCCATGCAAGTCTTTCATTCCCCATACGTGCAACATGTCCTGCCCATCGCAGTCTACAAGACTTAACTGTTCTTATTATATCTGGCTTCCTGTAAAGACCATGTAGTTCATTGTTATGTACTCTTCTCCATTCACCTGTCTGTTCATCTCTCTTTGGTCCAAAAATGTGCTGCGCCATATAATTTTTGGTCATTCTCTTTTCCTAAATATTCCTTGTGGACAGTGTGTCTACCTATTTTCTGAGAGTGTGTGCACTCCATTTCAATTTATGACATTTAATTTCTGTCTAGATTTCATTTTGTCATGTTATCTTTCAAAATCCTTCGTTTGATATGGATTTTGGCCACCAGATTCTAAAAATAAATCTGAAACATCTACTTATATATACCTGCAATTTTTTTGTACAGGGCGTAATGCAGTTGTTCCTTTCCAAATCTAACATCCAGATAGCAATGTACTTTTTACATTGCTATTGAATAGTCTTAATTTAGGACCAGTTGAGCTTGATTGGATCTCCAAATGAGAATACAGCTTTTGAATTTATATATATTTTTTTTACTGAAATTTGGCTAACTTCATTATTTCAGCATCACCGAGTTACAATAACATTTGTGTTGCATTATTTGCCCTCATTATTTTTAGTTGTTTTTTGTTTCTTTAGACACAGTCCAGCTGTGCTTTCTGAAGGTCTCGCAACTTACTTTCGATCTCAGAAAATCTGCTTGGCAATAAACAGACATCGTCAGGATATTAAAAATATTCGGGTCGGTTACGAGACTCCATCGAAGCTCTCTACGTCTTCGATTGCGTGCATTTGTCATTACGGCCATCTAAAGCTAATACAAATAACAATGGCTACAGAAAAAACCTTTTCTTTCTTCTAACCACGCTAATTCACTTACACTTATTTTCCTACAGTTGTCAGCGAGTGAAAAGTGGTTAGATATTCTCCACAAATAGATAGGCCTACATAGCTGGCAAGTGAGGTAGCCTATAACTTGGATGGGAAACGCCAATTATATTTTCTCATTACATATTCTAATAGGCCTACCGATACAAATAACATATTTTAGGCTTGGTTAAAAAAAAGCGCGGTGGACTAGTGGTTATGCTCCTTGCCTCTGTCCCGAGGGTCGCGGGTACAAACCCGGCCGGGGTGGATGCATTTTTTAGGACGGAAAAATCCAAGGAGCAAGTCCTCCGGGAGGGACTATAAGCCGTGGGTACCGAGTCTGGAGATTTTCAGGCTCGTAAAAAATCCTTAAGCCTGAATGAAAAGGCCTCAAAGCAAAATTTACCGAATTTTCCCGTCCTAGTAGGCTACTACCTTGGTTTCCTAGATGTCAGTATGAGGCGGAACGCTGACCACGGACCACTCAAAATGACATCTAGCTATACGAAAACAAGTGTAACTAAATTAGTATGGTTCAAATACTTCCCTGTAGAAGGTGAGCGCCTAAATCTCTGTTAAGGAAAAACGTGGGCTTACAATACAAAAAAAAGTGATCCCCTACAGGCCTTAGAAGGTTCTTGGGGTAGTAGATGGTTAGGGCTACAACCTTTTCTAGATAATCCGTACTGTGTGTCAGCCTGTTTGTCACCCTTCCTTAATAGCAGTCTTTACACTCAGAATAAGCATCCTGTACTCAATTCTGTTAGAGGCTGTTTAAAAAGTCTTGACCTCACCGGGACTCGGACCACCGACATTCCGTCTTGCTTTTACCAACTACGCTAGTACGAACCCCCACATTAGGGTAGAAAAACGTATTCTGATTTCTGTCTTCTTTGTCCTCGATATTTAACTTCCTGCAAAACGACTGCCCGAGAGAGGTTTATCTAATTCCTGAGTTAATCTCTGTGGTCTCGAGGTAGCGTGCTGCCTTGTCACGCAGCCGGCCCGAGTTCGATCTTCGGTCGGGACAAGTTTCTGGGTGAGGTTTGTCCGGGGTTCTTCCTCACCTGTAAGATAAATAACAGGAAACTTTTAAGGCCCAAACGGTTCCTGAACTTCATCTGGCCATCATTAGATTAAGGTTAGGATTAAGGCCTCTCCTGGTGTATCATTATCATCATCGTCACCTATGATATAGGCCTATCATCTTAATAGAAGGAGGGGCAGCTAATATTTTAATAAAAATCATGATAAAGCTACTTGGTATAACATTTAATAGCCCCTTATTGATTATTAATCGGCGCAGCATAACTTCGTCTTCCAGGAGCCCCAACCTCAGCCGATGCAAGGAGAATACCAGAAATGTCGGAATGACAATCTGGGGCATTCAATATAAAAAAAATATAGGCCTACTTCCAAAGTTTCATTACAACATTTATCTTGCAATTAAAAGTGAATTTTATCGCTGTAATAAGACAAATGTATGTAATAAATCTTGGGAACAACAAGTAAAATTTACAACATGCATTATACTAAGCCCACTGGTAAATATTAACAATTGAAATTAGCAGACCCTAATAAACAGGAAAATACACGCTGCTTTTTAGATAACAGAATTAGTAGTCCATAGTGTTTAGAAAAAAAGTTTATAATTAATGAAAGGAAGAAGTAATGAGATAACTTAGTTTCTATAGGCCTACCTCCAATTTAAGTGTTATTTAAGGATATAGACTACATTAATAGGCCTACATTAGGCCTACGAAACTATCTTCAATAGTTCTATCTGAATGATTTAAGAAAACCTTTTGTTTACAGTTTTATTTATTAATTTATTAGGCCTAATAAAACAATCATATTACAAGTTATATTAGGCCTATATCATTCAAGTACAGAGTTGTTAGTTTAATATGTCTACCGCTGTGGTCTCGAGGTAGCGTGCTGCCTTGTCACGCAGAGGGCCGGGGTTTGATCCCCGGTCGGGACAGTTTTTCCGGGTGAGGTTTTTATTGGGATTTTCCCTCGCCTGTAAGACAAATGTCAGGAAAACTTTAAGGCCTAAACGGTCCCCGAAATCATATGGCCATCGCAATCATCATCATTCATATTTATCTTAGGTTAAGCTTAGGATTAGGGACTCTCCTGGCGCACCATTATCATCATCATCACCACCCATCATATCATCGGGACGAATGAAAGAGAGACATGAAATCTTTTTATAAAAATCAGAGGCAAAGAGCCCAAAAATTAGCCAAGAATAGGTAATGAAAAGAGAGACATGAAATGTTTTTATAAAAAATCTGAGGGAAAGAGAACAAAAATTAGCCAAGAATAGGGAATGAAAGAGAGACATAAAATCTTTTTATAAAAAATCAGAGGCAAAGAGCCCAAAAATTAGCCAAGAATAGGTAATGAAAGAGAGACATGAAATGTTTTTATAAAAAATCTGAGGGAAAGAGAACAAAAATTAGCCAAGAACGAGGAGTGATATTAACATTAAGAATTATTTGAGAGAGGTGATTTATGCAGAGAATAAATTAAAAATAATAGTTTGAGGACAGAGATGTATGGAGAACTCATGTCCACGCGAATAGGCCTATAATCTTCCGGGTACGGTAGTGTCACAGTTAATAAGAACATGATGGATTATTTTAGGCCTATTTATACAATGTGAAAATTATCATTTTATCATTTTTACTATAGCGTGATCTAAATGATGAAGCAAAGATGTTTTCTATTCTGAGAAAAATATTCCCATTTGAAATTTCGTTGTATGCAGAAACAAAATGGGCGCAGGGATATTGCAGGATGGTCAAGTTGTTAAATTTGTTACAGCAGTACTTTCCCTTAACCCTTCCCAACTGTGGACTTAGTTTCGACATTCTTTACGATGGTTTTTTCTCATTCTCACACCCCAGAGCTATCATAAAAGGGGCATAAAACCAAGTGGACAAAATACTATCAGCAATCACCTGAAAGGGTTAGTTGTATAACTTTCTCTTCTTCCTGGTGTTGTACAGAAAGGGTTAAAAGCGCAACAAACTAAAGGTGGAAAATACTTCTGCATTCAATAAAGAGAAAGTCTATATTTGTAAGGGACAAAGTCAAAAGATTGAAAAAAAAAAGTGAAAATTTTAACCAATAAGAGAAGAGTTACCCTGTGAGGTAAAGTTTGTAATATATTTTTAAATAGAAAGTTTGGATATATTTTTAAGATCAGTTGATATTTGAAGTGTGCAGTGTTGACATGTAAGTGATAGTTTATATGTGACAACGTGATACTTGTGATGTGTATTTTATTTAGGTAAGACTGCTGATAAGGTTATTTCTTACAACTATTTTTCAGAAATAATATATTTAATATTTCGCATAATTACTGCTCATTTGTTTAATCAACCCATTCGCTTCAGATACGAACTCAAACAATTTCTTTATTCAATTGAAAAAGTTTGGGCAAGTTGAGTTTTTTTTTTTTCTATTTGCAAAATATTATAATTAAGCATAATAGGATGAAAATAAAGCCACATTTTGTATTTGTAATTATAAATATTAGGGCCCATAAAGTTTTTATTTTTATTTAACGATACTATATATCTGCCTATAACATTTTATTAACTTAAAGAAAATCATTATTAACAAATAATAGCTATGAGAAATTATCCTAAATCCAGATACAATTAAAATACAAACTTCTGGAATGTGTAGGGCCTATTACAAGTTATTTGCCATAGGCCTAAACACAAATTAATAACATATAATGAACTTGAAATAGATAGAAATAATTATCAATTAATTTATATAAATATAAACCAATTAAATTTAAATATAGCTATGCTTATTGTAAAACTTTTGTATATTACTAGGCATATTATGACATAACATATATAGCCTATAGCCTATCATAAATCGGATATTTTATAAGTTAATTATATAATATAAATAATTTATGTCATATATAAGTTATAATAAAATGTGGATTAATAATAATTATTATATTATGCATAATTATTAGACCTATAAAATATAATAGGGCCTAAATATTATATTTTAATAAGTTAATTAAATAATATATATAGGCCCTATTTATAAATATATTTAAACACAAATAAGAATTAATAATTTATATGATAATTATTAATAATTTATATATGATATGTATAGGCCCTATATATATATATATATATAGGCTATACGAATATTACTACTGATTATTTAATTTATTAGTATAGGCCTAAAATAATTTATATAGGCCTACTTATTTATACAGGGTAAAATTTAAATTTGAAATATCATGTCGGCCTATCATATATCATAGGCCTATATGAAGAAAGTAGTTGTCTAGGCCTATAATAAAAGTCAATTTATAAATTATGTTATTAATATAATTTTCTATTTTTTATATATATTAGGGCCTATATTGCTGCGAAAGGAAAATTATAAATATTGCCTGAATTCAGTGTATATAGGCCTATTTATAAAATTTATAGCGGACCCGTATTTATAAAGTTTTATTTTTAAGAGGTTAGAATTTTAATTGGAATGTATCTAATTATTTGCTTTAAATACGTAGGCATAACTTACATATAGGGATATATAGCCCTATATAAAATAAGGATTAATAATTATTAAATCTGTTATTAATCCATGAATATCAATAATGCATTTCAATCGCAATTGAAATCTGGGTGTGAAAGGGATGAAAGATTGTCTGAGAGTCCTCTTATTTGAAGCTTAAGGCTCTTTTACGTGCAATAAATCTGTGACATGCCCACGGCTTTACTTATGTTCCGAATAAAACTAGCCTATAGGCCTATATCGTATTTTTACATCCTTAAATAACCACGGACCCCAGCTGGGTTCGAACTTGGAAAACTCGTAACGTGATGTGAACTTGGTAACCAAGAATGAGATGTTAATTTTAGAATGCCTTCTCAAGGTACCTACAAAATATTATTGAAATAGGCCTATATTTTTATTTATCGAGACATGCATCTGAATTGTACGCCATAAAAATATACATGGGCAGATCTCGTCTTCTCAAGCGAATCGGCTAATTAATAACACATTTAGGCCTATATTCCAATTAAATTAAATTTTATATAAAATAATAAATTTACATTACATAAAGAGGCCTATTTTATTATGTAGGCCTACTTAAAGTGCTTCAGTTGGGAAGAAATATTTGGATAGAATCACCATTTAGGAACTTTCATAAATACTATCAATACAAAGTATTTCAGGCCTATACTGTAGGCCTATATAGCCTAGAACTAGAGTTTCTAAATACATTTTGACAGCATATAACTGTACAGATGGATCCGGGAATATTGTTATAGGCCTAGTAAATAATAATGAAATATATTTAAAAATCCCTCTAGATATTTGGCAGGATGCCACCTCCCCACGTTCCCAAACCAATTAGAGCGCTGGTAATTTAATTTAAGCATTGTTTTGTTTTATTACGGTTTTGCAGATTCTCGGCATTATAAGTTAATATTACAGATCTATAAGTCATTACTCCAAATGCCTCGTCATCTAATTAGTGACGCGCATGAATGGATTAACGAGATTTACTTCGTCCCCATTTTTAAGTTTTCTGAGTATTGTTTCTTTAACGTAGGATAATCTATAGGCCCTACTGTAAATATGTATTTCAATAGGCCTATTTGTTCTGGTTGAATGGAAGAGAAGGCCTTATGACCTCAACTCTTCCAGAATAAATAAAACATTATTATTGTTATTATTATTACTATTATTATTATTATTATTATTATTATTATTATTATTATTATTATTATTATTATTATTATTATTATTAAAATATTAAATAAGAACCAATTATGTAAAGACTTTTTATATAGACCTAGATAATATTCTATAATCTGCACAAGTCTAAATTTAGTTAAAAACTGCCTTTTATTTTACCCACAAGTACCTATTTTTTGTTTTTTCGACTACTTTAATTAAATTCATATAAATTGCCAGATCTCCGGAAATTTTTGGAATTTTACCAGAGCATAGAAGTTATGTGTCGGTCATTACTCTTAGATGTCAATACATATATTTATTACACATTTTCTCTATTTTTGTTTTCTTGTAATTTAAATATGCCTTTAACATCTGAGGTAATATAGGCTAGAGTGTATTAATTTAATCTACTTAGGCTATATTTTGATGTATATATATAGGTTATATAATCATATTATGAAGTGGGTCCAGCTGATTAAATTCACACCCAGTATATGATTTGATGGTCGATGAAAACGAAGACAAATATTCTTAGATTGGAACGCATCGGGATTTGAACCTGGGACCTCCTGAACACATCTCAAATACTAACGCTTTAATCAATTATTTCAGCGATTAACTTATTTTTTATTTATTTTATAATCTTTACAAAGATTTTGCTGTTAATAATACTGGCAATATGTAGCCTATTATTCCACAATTGAAAGCCTAAATAGCATTATAAAACCTGTTTTAGTGTACAAAGCTTTTAGGTGCCTAATTAGGCCTATATAAGATATAGCGAAAGACTTCAACGTGTTCATAATTCTTGATCACGTTTTATTTGTGATATTCGCAAATTTGACCATGTTACACCGTCACTGTAACATTTATCGTGGCTTCGTCTAAGATACCGTAGGACTGTCCATTCCCTATCCCTTCTAAATTACTTCACACATCATCGCCTAATAATTTATCACGCCGCTTCATCAGACTATCCGACACACATAATCTTGATACACGATCCCATCAGCACATTGTCCTTTATATCCCTCCTCATCACACTGTAGGCCTATATTATTCATTATCTTCTACAGACTCACTTATCAAAACATGGAATTCCCTTCCGCCCTATGTCAGTGACTGTCAAACTATAACATCCTTCAAAAACAAACTAAAGAATTATTTAATAACAAACTAACTTATCCACCTCACTGATATTATTCTTTTAACAATTAATGAATTAAATTATTTAAGAAAATAATATTAAGATTAACAAATATTTTCATTTGTTTAAATATTGTATAATCGTAAAATTAGTTTTCTATATTTTATTACCTTTCTTTGTTTTTTATATACATTAGACAGGGACAGTCTATCAACAATTTAATTTATCTGCTTGAATACATTTTACTTTTAGTTTTAGTCTTAATCTTAACTGTCATTAACTGGTTGTATTAGAGATCATAATATAGCCTAATAGGCCTATATATTATCTCATTGATCAAATCTTCATTTAGTATTTAATATAAGAATTAATTGAGATTGTTATATTCTGATGTAACATATGTTTGTCCTGGTGAGTGGAAGAGAAGGCCACATGTCCTTAACTCCAACAGGTTAAATAAATAAATAAATTTTGGATCTAAACTCTGATGTCTTGTTGTAATAAAATCATGTAATTTAAATATGATATATGTAAATATTTTAGGATTTTGTTGTATTGCTATTTGATTTGATGTACATGAGTGCTAGAACGAACTATGTAAATATCTAAGTTTTCTGACTTGCAGGCGGGATATCATGCAATTTACTAATGTGCATTTGTGCTCTGTAAATGCTTATTTACAATGTATTTTCGAGATAATAGATAAATTAAAATTCGACGAATTGGTGTATGCAAGGTGATTCATAAGAAATCAGATCGTTTTGATTAATACATTTTATGATACGGGTATATGTTTTTGAAATTTGATATTCATAATTAAATAATTATGAATCAACATGCATGCTGTTACCAACAGAATTTTGTTCCCCCTGAAATATTTATAATTCCTTTACCTTCTTTTCTCTATTAATAACAGCAGAAATATATTTCACCTCTGGGATTCAACGACATCTTCTAAAAGGTAAGATGAAACTTTTTAGAATTCAAATTTTGTTCTCATTAGATCCCACAATTCGTTTTGAGACTCATAGAGGCCAACCTGAAGAAGTTGACTGTGAAAAGAAAGCCATATATGAGCCAACAATTGACTATTACAAAGATAAATAGGCCTTACCAATTAGATAGTATAACTGTCACAGGGTTGGTAATCGGGGCAAGAAGTACTATACCAGGATTCCTAGCCAAATTTTGGAATTCCTTAGATTTGGACAGAGTGTATCTTTCTAAAATTGCCATCGCTGCCATTAGAGGATCAATCTCAATTTTAGGAAACCATTTTTACAAATTTCTACTTTGTAGTATGTATACTTTAATTAGGCCCACAATTTGAATTTTTTAAATGTATTTACAAAATGTAGGCTATTTCATAAATTCAAAAAATTAATTGTCTGTATCACTTTGTTTTGAGGCAATCCTCTAATGAGGAAAGTTGTATAGCCTATAATAATAATATTTGGGCCTACTTATGTCAAATATTACCATAACCCAATTCATTTCAAACTTAACATACTCAAGGCCAGTGCCCTCTTTAATTATGTTTATTTATTTATTTTATTTTTTCCAATAACCTGCTTGCTAGGTCCAGTCCTATAGTTTATATATTTTTTACTTTCCCCATATTTTATGTAGACCTCGTGCCTACTATTAATGTAACTGTAGACGATCTTACACCGTAAAAATACAACCGTCAAGAAATGCGGACATGGGTTCTACTGGGATAAAATTCTCCCATTCGGTTTTCCGGGCGAGCCAAAGCTCAAACACAGGGACATGTAGCCTATAGGAAGCCAGACATAATAGAAACAGTTAAGTCTCGTAGACTGCGATAGGCAGACATGTGGCACGAATGGGGAATGAAGGACGTGCATGGAAGCTTCCTGTAAGAAAAACAGAGGGAAAACGCCCAGTTGGTAGACCAAGAAAAGGTGGGAAAATAACATTAACCAAAGTTTGAGAGAAATAGGTTATACAGGAAATGATTGGAAATCATTAGCTCAGGATATGGATGTATTGAGAGCTTTTATGTCCGCGCGGCCATGAACTTACGGGTTCGATAGAGCCAGCGAGTTAGATAGTAGATCATTCATAATTGTTAATTTTTTCATAAAAATTTAATCCTGGTAAAGTGAAAGAAAAGACCTTTGCGATCTGAATTCCCAACAGGTAAAATAGAGGCCCTAGTACTATTATTGTTACAACTGTTAATGTTAATGTGAATGAAAGAGGGGCGTGGAAACCTCTTGTATGAAAATCTGAGGGAAAGCGCCCTGTAAGCAGATTGAGGTAAGAGAATGACATAATTTGGAGGAGGTTAATTATACAGTGTATTATTGGAAAACATTACCTCAGGATAGGGATGTATGGAGAGATCATGTCCGCGTGACCCTGAACCTACAGGTTAGATAGTGTCAGTGAGAAATTTGGTTACGATTGACATTATTATATAGGCCTAGGCTAATTTTATTATAGGCCTATAGTCAAATTCTAAGAATACAAATAGACCCTACTCTAAAAATGTTATTGAATCATTTAGGCCCTACTTCAAAATGTAAATGAAAAGTTTGACCGATGAAGGGAACAGGGCCCTTAACAAGTGATATATTCCTAGACTCTTAAAGACCTAAAAATCCCTAAAAATTGTGAATATCATAGCATTCTGGAGAATCAAGTTTGCTTGAAATGAAAACATTTGTCTTCTTTAAGGGAAAAATAAAAACTGGGTCTGAAATTGTAATAGGCCTAGATCCATTAATTATTTTTATTAAAATGCCTGTTATTATGCATTGCAGGGACTCTTGACTTCCCAACTCCTTTCAAAAAACGTTAAACTGAAAATATATAAAACTATTATTCTACCAGTTATAGGCCTAGTATATGGATGCGTAACATGGACTCTTACTGTAAGGGAGGAAAGGAGATTAAAAGTAGGCCTATCTGAGAATAAAGTCCTTAGGAAAATATTGGACCAAAGAGAGATGAACAGACAGGTGACTGGAGAAGACTGGATGACAGTGAATTACATGGTCTTTATAGGAAGCCAGATACAATGAGAACAGTTAAGTCTCATAGACTGCTATGGGCAGGACATGTGGCACGAATGGGAATGAAAGACATGCATGGAAGCTTCTCGTAGAAAAACCAGAAGAAAAACGCCAAGAATGAGGTGGGAGAATACCATTGTCCATGATTTGAGGGAAGTAGATTATATAAGGAATGATTGGAAAACATTGGCTCAGGATAGGGATATATGGAGAGCGGTCATGAACCTACGTGTTCGATAGTGCCAGTGAGTTAGGTAGTTAGGGATGATCTGCATTATTTTTTGTCTAATGTCACCAGGTTGTCTTTTATAACATTTCTGGCTTTCTCCCCTGGCACTGGAAAATATTGTAGGCCTAATCCATTTCTTAGGTTGGGGCACATGGTGAGGCGGAGTTACTTTACCCCGATGTTATGATGGGTGATAAATGATAATGAAGCGCCAGGAGAGTTCTTAACCTAAATTCCAGACCATGGGCAACCACAGGAATTCCTTTTATGGAAAAATTCCTATGGTTTGACCGGGAATCGAATCCAGGACCTCATGAACAGTAGTCAGGAATGCTGACCACTAGCCCATGAGGTTGGTTATTTGTATAATTTTAAACATCTGCAAACTTTATTAATTTAATAGAGTTTTTTTTTTCTGGTCCACCACTGTAGCCTCGAAGTAGCGTACTGCCTTTTCACTCAGCGGGACCGAGTTCGATCCTAGGTCGGGACAAGTTTCCTGGGTCAGGTTTTTTTTTTAGATTTTTCCTCACAGGCCCTATAAGACAAATATCAGGAACCTTTCAGATCCAAATGGTACCCGAACACTATCTGGTTATAGCTATTTAGCATCACTGCCACATTGGCATCATTAGATTAGGTTTTGATTAAGGCCTCTGCTGGGCGCATCATTAACATTATCATCTTTCTTACAGGGTAGCCTATAAGTATCATTGGGGCACTGAACCTCAGAAGTGAGTTCAAGTACGCCATGCCAGGAGAGAATACCAGAAATGTCTCTATTGGAGCATTCATAAAATAACTTAGGCCCATATAAAAACGCTTAAATGTTTTTTTGTGAAATAAATAAGAAATTAGTAACAATATAGGGCAATTTATTGTAAGATTCCCATCATCATCATCATCATCCATGCAAGTATTAGGCCGTGTGTCCTGTTACGGTCTCAAAGAGGAATTTTCCATCCAGCACTTTTTTGGACGTCCCAGCGAACTTCTGCCTTGGGGGCAGTAGCAAAGTATGGCTTTTGGAATTTTGTGAGACGGCATTCGTTGGAGATGGGCTTTCCATTTTTTCTGGTAGTTTTGTATATGGTGAAGAATGGGTTCTACATCCAACTCTTCCATAATTTCCTCATTTCTTATATGGTCCCACTTTCTGTAGCCTGCTGTACGGCGCATAAATCGCATCTCACTTGCTGTTATTCGGCTTTTATCTCTTCTTCGTATTGTCCATGCTTCACTATGATATTTTAATACTGGTCTTTCGAGAACCTTATAAAGCCGTAATCTTGTGTTCTTCTGAACTAAAGATGGTTTCATTATACTGTTAATTATCCCCGTTGTTTTTGTAAAATTTGTGATTTTCTTTGATATATCAGATTCCCAATAGGCCTAAGTTAAATTACATCTTTCACCTCAAAAAATAAATCACTGTTGAACTTAAAACATTTATGCCTAACTAGCTCAAGACAGATTCTTAGTTTATGAGATCCTATGTAAGCTTACAAGTGTTTTCCTTAAAACTTTGCGTTGTTTTTAAGTGAGGAGAATAAGCCCACTACAGGTCTCAGGGGGCCCTTGGGGTAGTAGGAGGTTAAGGCTCCCACTTTTTCTAGACAATCGGCACTTTATGTCAGCTGGGTTGTCAACCCTGGGTGACGGCCGCCTTTACCCCAGAACAAGCGTCTGGTACTCATTTATGTTAGATGCTGAGTCGACCCCAGGGCCTTAGTGCCTCCAGAGTGTTTGGGTCAGTTTAAAAATCCTGACCCATCGGGACTCGAACCCTCGACCTTCCGGCTTATAGCGCAGCGCCTGAGAATATTTTATAAGTAGTCTGTTTCAGAATAAAGTGCTTAAGAATTTTTTACAGCAAAGATGAACGGACACATGATTGAAGAAAACTACAAAGGCCCTAACAGTGTGCTACATGATATTTATGGGAAATCAAATAGGCCTATAATAGTTATAGTTAATAATATATAGGCCTATAGTTAAGTCTCATAGATTGACAAGTGAGATGGGCAGAACATGTGTTAAGAATGGTGAATGAGAGAGGGGCATTGAGATTCCTTTAGGGAAACCAGAGGGAAATCACCCAGTAGGTAGGCCAAGAATTAGATGGTAGTAATTATGACATTGATAAAAAAATATCAGACGAAGACTCGTTGGAAGTTAGTAGGTAAGACAAAAAAAAATATACCAACCATTATTTGAGAGAGTCCACCGCTGTGGCTTCGAGGTAGCGTGCTGCCTTGTCAAGCAGCAGGCCCGGGTTCGATCCCCGGTCGGGGCAGTTTTTCTGGGTGAGGTTTTTATCGGGGTTTTTCCTCACCTGTAAGACAAATGTCCAAACGGTCCCCGAAATCATATGGCCATCATCATCATCCTTCACCGGTGTGGAAAGCAACGGGAAGCTACCACACCTACAATTCCCTATAGAGCTGCAAGCGTAGCATGAAAATGCAATGATTGCAGTGAAGGACTTGCCCTTGGGCAGAATTACTATGGATGGATTTGAGAGAGGTAAATTATTTAGGGGATGGTTAGAAAACACTAGTTCAGGATAGGGATATATGGAGAACTTATGCCGAGTGGAATGAAACTATTTTTTTGTTTGTGTTATGAGTTAGTGGGCTTCGATAGTACCAGTGAGTTAGCAAGTTAGTTAGTGGGTTTTTAATGTTGTTTTTGAACTGTAGAACAATTATGGTAGGTCTATAGCCTAATAGTTTTGCTTCTTGTAGGAAAACCAGAGGGAAAACGCCCAGTTGGTAGACCAAGAATGAGATGGGAGAATAACATTAACTATGATTTGAAGGAAGTAGATTATACAGGGGATGATTGAAAACATTAGCTCAGGATAGAGATGTGTGGAGAGCTTATGTCTGCGCGGCCATGAACCTACGAGTTCGATAGTGCCAGTCAGTTAGTGAGTTAGTTAGCTAGAAGTAAATATCACTAAAACTAAATATATGGTCACACGTAGAAATTCAGTATATAATGGAAATGGACAGCTAATGACAAATGAGGGAAATTTTGAGGAAGTGGCTGAATTCAAATACCTAGGAACAATAATCACAAATAGGAATGAGATGCACAAAGAAATTAAACATAGGCTCAATTCTGGAAATGCATGCTATTATGCATTGCAGAGACTTTTGATGTCCCAACTCCTTTCAAAAAACGTTAAGCTGAAAATATATAAAACTATTATTCTACCAGTTATATTATATGGGTGCGAAACATGGACTCTTACTTTAAGGGAGGAAAGGAGATTACGAGTATTTGAGAATAAAGTTCTTAGGAAAATTTTTGGACCAAAGAGAGATGAACAGACAGGTGAATGGAGAAGACTACATAACAATGAACTACATGGTCTTTATAGGAAGCCAGATAATAAGAACAGTTAAGTCTCGTAGACTGCGATGGGCAGGACATGTTGCACGTATGGGGAATGAAAGACGTGCATGGAAGCTTCTTGTAGGAAAGCCAGAGGGAAAACGCCCTGTTGGTAGGCCAAGAATGAGGTGGGAGAACAACATTAACTATGATTTGAGGGAAGTAGATTATACAGGGAATGATTGGAAAGCATTAGCTCAGGATAGGGATGTATGGAGAGCTTATGTCCGCGCGGCCATGTACCTTCGGGTTCGATAGTGCCAGTGAGTAAGTAAGTAAGTAAGAGTTTGTATAGCTTATGGAACTAACTGACTCACTGGCACTAGGCCTATCGGACTCGTAGGTTTACGGCTGCTCGGACATGAGAGAGAGAGAGAGAGAGGAGAGAGAGAGAGAGAGAGAGAGAGAGAGAGAGAGAGAGAGTGTATCCTCAATAATGATTATGTCACCACATGCTACATACATTTTTTTATTTATTAATATTGGCGAAAGTTGTATGTGGTAACATGTTTTGAGAACTATAATAGGCATAGTTCTTCTCCACACTCATTTTAATAACATAAAAATCCATGCATCCATAGTAATTTTGCACGAGGGCAGGTCTTTCACTGCAGTTATAGCATTTTCATGCTACGATACGCAGCTTTACTAGGGAATTATAGGTGTGGTAACTTCCCGTTGCTTTCCACACCGGTGAAAGATGATGATAATGATAAGGATGATGATGGCCGGATGATTTTCGGGGACCGTTGGGCTCTAAGCTTCCTGACATTTGTCTCACAGGCGAGGAAAATCCCTGAAAAAACAACCTCACCCAGGAGACTGTCTCGAGCGTGAATCGAACCCGTGCCCGCTGTGAGAGAAGGCAGCACGCTACCTCGAGCCTATCAAATTCGAGAAAGTGTTAGATAATTGTTTTCTTACAACATTTCCAAATTTTATATTTGAAAAGAAAATAAAGAGAATCTTATTTCGAAAACAAAGTAAATAAAAACTAGAGAAGCAAAGTGTAAACTACCTATGGGCTAATAATTATGCCAGGTCATATTAAGGGCAGTAAATGATGAAATAGAGTCCAGTTCTTGTATAATAACAGTATTGTAAATATGAGCTGTTAAATTTATGAGCCGGGTTCAGTAACTGAACTTACGATCTGTACAAAGGTTACGCTTAATAAATTTAAATGTTATTATTTCTCTAATTATTTTCTTCAACGCCGATAAAGATATTTATTGTTACGCCAAAATCAAATTAAATTTCACATTCCTTCACTGATTTTATACATATAAGCTTAATGTACACATTAAGTCTATTACGCATTATAATTTGATATATAGGCCTATATATATGTTATAGGCCCTATTGTAGATTTTATAAAAAAAAGGCCAACACGCACACACTATTGAGTAATACTAAGAAATTGGGACTGGAAGTAAATATCAATAAAAGTAAATATAAATGATATGGTGCTCAATTCTGGAAATGCGTGCTATTATGCATTGCAGAGACTCTTGATGCCCCAACTCCTTTCAAAAAACGTTAAACTGAAAATATATAAAACTATTATTCTACCAGTTATATTATATGGGTGCGAAACATGGACCCTTACTTTAAGGGAGGAAAGGAGATTACAAGTAGGCCTATTTGAGAATAAAGTACTTAGGAAAATTTTTGGACCAAAGAGAGATGAACAGACAGGTGAATGGAGAAGGTTACATAACAATGAACTACATGGTCTTTATAGGAAGCCAGATATAATGAGAACAGTTAAGTTTCGTAGACTGCGATGGGCAGGACATGTTGCACGTATGGGGAATGAAAGACTTGTATGGAAGCTTCTTGTATGAATCCATTCATCCATAGTAATTCTGCCCGAAGGCAGGTCCTTCACTGCAATCATAGCATTTTCATGCTATGCTTGCAGCTTTACTAGGGAATTATAGGTGTGGTAGCTTCCCGTTGCTTTCCACACCGGTGAAGGATGATGATGGTAATAGTAAGGATGATAATGATGATGGCCATATGATTTCGGGGACCGTTCGGGCCTTAAAATTTTCCTGACATTTGTCTTACAGGTGGGGAAAAACCGACAAAAACCTCACCCAGAAAAACTGCTCGACTGGGGATCGAACCCGGGCCCGCTGCGTGACAAGGCAGCACGCTACCTCGAGACCACAGCGGTGGACTCTTGTAGGAAAGCCAGAGGGAAAACGCCCAGTTGGTAGATCAAGAATGAGGTGGGAGAATAACATTAACTATGATTTGAGGGAAGTAGATTATACAGGGAATGATAGGGATGTATGGAGAGCTTATGTCCGCGCTGCCATGAACCTACGGGTTCGATAGTGTCAGTAAGTAAGTGAGTATACATGATATGGTCACACGTAGAAATACATTAGGCCTATATAATGGAGATGGACAGCTATTAACAAATGAGGGAAATTTTGAGGAAGTGGCTGAATTCAAATAGGCCCTACCTAGGAACAATAATCACAAATAGGAATGAGATGCACAAAGTAATTAAACATGGCCTCAATTCTGGAAATGCGTGCTATTATGCATTGGAGAGACTCTTGACTTCCCAACTCCTTTCAAAAAGCGTTAAACTGAAAATATATAAAACTATTATTCTACCAGTTATATTATATGGGTGCGAAACATGGACTCTTACTTTAAGGGAGGAAAGGAGATTACGAGTATTTGAGAATAAATTTCTTAGGAAAATGTTTGGACCAAAGAGAGATGAACAGACAGATGAATGGAGAAGACTTCATACCAGTGAACTAGGCCTACATGTTATTTATAGGAAGCCAGATATAGGCCTAATAAGAACAGTTAAGTCTCAAAGACTGCGATGGGACATGTGGCACGAATGGGGAATGACATGCATGGAAGCTTCTTGTAGGAAAACCAGAGGGTAAACGCCCAGTTGGTAGACCAAAAATGTTGGGCGCTTACACAGAAGATGTTTCAAACAATTTTAACAATTCTAGCTTTCATGAAACCGGAAGAGGAAAACTAATAAAATTTTAGTTATAGGGAGAGGGAAAACAAAATATATAACTGTAGGAGCCAATTTTTAAATTAAAGTAAATTCTGTTATAACTTATAGAAAATTTAAAAAAAGAATACAAGGGGAAATAAAATAAGCAGGATAATATAGAATAGATTAGTGCCTAATACCAGACTGAAGAAAGTAATTAAATAGGCCTAAAGTACGTAATAATATAAAGTGAAACAAAGTTAGGAGATTATTTGAGAATATAAGACTCACTCTAACATAACTTATATCTACACAAAGAGTTAATTCAGTGGAGAATGATAAAAACAAAATAACATAGGGCTATACAAAATGGTATTAAATTATAGTGACTGTTTAACTCATTTCGAAAATGGTAGTCAATGACCAATCACGTTTCAATGAATTCTGTTTTACACCAATAACAGTCGTGTTTCACCATGCTCTTTATCAGCTCCTGCTTTGGTGATAAAGAAAACTCATCCTTTTTTAATATTCTGAACAGGTTAGACCATTATTTTTCTCCAACAAATACATTGAATATAGCAAATAATGAATAGATTCAGTGATTTTACTGAGTTATTTATTCAAAATATAAATGATTAACCTATAATGTTGATTATAATAGTTTGATGTGTTTCATTATTTCTCCACTAGAGTGCATTCTTACAATATGGGATCGTATTTGGCAATAAATAATATGATCGCGTTGCAGTGAATATACATAACCTCACATTTCTAATTTGTTTTCAAACATCGCCGTTTATGTTAACTAGGCCTAGGCCTATATACATATTTTAAAACACCGGTAACTATATTCAAATAATTATTTTTTAGTAAAGAGCTTAATTTTATTCGTTAAATAGTCGTAACAAATGCCACTCTTGATTTTCAAATTCTCTAGATAGGCCTAAATTCACTCTTCACTTCGTGAGTCGTGAATTTATCGATAATTTGGAAATCACTCGTGGCATTACTTATGATAAAGTAGCTTAATGCAGGTTCATTCTATTTCATTTAACAGATGTGTAGGACTACAATTTTGACCTTCAATTAATTTGTTTAAAAAATATATAGGCCTATTATTTTGTAAAGGAATTCCGGAATACCCATCAGTTTGGATGATAATTTTTCGCAAATGCGAAATGCGTAATAAGGGGCTTGAACATTCTCATATTTTCTCATTTAAAATCACTTTTTTGAGTGCCTTCTGTATGTATAACGTAAGTGAAATTGGTTCAAAATGAAAATAAATAAATAAATGCGTTTTTAAATTAAAAATTTATTTTTTTGAAATGTAGGCCCTATCTCTTTTCTTCTGAAAACTTCATAAAAATATGTAGACTGCCTGAAAATGGTTTTGGCTGTTAATCTCAAACACTCAGAATTTGCCAAAAAGCTGTGGAATGTGTTTTGGGCCAAACTAACAGTACAGAAGAAGAAATATCACCATCATCATCATCGTCACTACAAGGATTAGCCAATTGCTCGTTCCGACTTAATAATGCATCAGCCCAACGTTTTCTAGGTCTTCCAACATCACGTCTTCCTCTTGCTTGATAATTTTATTTCTAACAATGGATATCTCTCCTTACTCAGTTCCATTCAAGTGTTCAAACCCACTTTTGTGAAATATAATTCAGTAAAATAAAAATTTAGTAGACAACAACTAGAAGTAGAGCAATTAAACACAACTACAGAGAAATACAGAACAAACTGGAAAGAACACTTGGCAAGGATGACTGAGAATAGAATACCAAAAGCAGCATACAACTATTCACCACGAGGAAGAAATTTGGGAAGACCAAGGAAAAGGTGGAAAGATCAGCAATTTGGAGCCGGAACAGGCTAGAAAATAAGCCTAAACCGTGAAGAAGAAGAAGAAGAAGAAGAAGGTAGGATGCAGGTGAACCCGAATTACAGAACAGTTATATTTTTTTGTCCGATGTTTTTTTAATGACATTTCTGGTGTTCTCCCCTGCCATTGAAGAAATGTAATCCATTTCTTAGGTTGGAGCACCCGGAAGGCGTAGTTACGTTACCCCGATAATATGATGGGTGATAAATGATAATGAAGTGTCAGGAGAGTCCTCAACCAAAACCTTAATCAAAATTCCAGACTATGGGCAACCACAGGTATAGGCCTAATTCAATTTAAGGAAAAAATCCTATGGTCTGATTCGGAATCGAACCAATTACCTCATGATCTGTGATCAGAAACTCTAACCACTAGTCCATGAGGCTGGTCACAAAACAAAGTCATACCTTCACTTCAAGGTTTAGGCGATTCGCCTGTTCCGAATTCACAATGATTCCTTCCATCTCTTCCTAGGTCTTCCTACATCCCTTAATCCCTTTGGTTTAAAACGATATGCTATCTTGAGCAATATTATTTCTTCCATTCTCTGAACATGCTCTTCCCAGCCGACGCGGTGTTGTTGAATTCTATCATTTATTGAATATATCTCTAATTCACTTCTTATTTCTTAATTCTTACGTGGTCGAATTTTGTGCCTCAATATGAATAGGCTTACTTACTTACTCACTGGCACTATCGAACCCGTAGGTTCATGGCCGCGCGGACATAAGCTCTCCATACATCCCTATCCTGAGCTAATGCTTTCCAATCATTCCCTGTATAATCTACTTCCCTCAAATCATAGTTAATGTTGTCCCACCTCATTCTTGGTCTACCAACTGGGCGCTTTCCCTCTGGCTTTCCTACAAGAAGCTTCCATGCACGTCTTTCATTCCCCATACGCGCAACATGTCCTGCCCATCGCAGTCTACGAGACTTAACTGTTCTTATTAGCTATATCTGGCTTCCTATAAAGACCATGTAGTTCATTGTTATGTAGTCTTCTCCATTCACCTGTCTGTTCATCTCTCTTTGGTCCAAAAATTTTCCTAAGAACTTTATTCTCAAATACTCGTAATCTCCTTTCCTCCCTATAATAGGCTACATTGAGTAATTATTACATCAAATAGGTTACAAGTCTCTTGTGGAGTTAATGATGACAGGGCTGCTGTCTTATGGCTTAAACCATTTAGCCATCATGTATAGCGCTACATGAAGGGATCCTTATGGCTTAAACCATTTAGGCATCATGTAGCCTATAGCGCTACATGAAGGGATCCTTATGGCTTAAACCATTTAGGCATCATGTAGTCTATAGCGCTACATGAAGGGATCCTCCTTCCGCTCTGTCTTGACCTTTGGAGACTTCTTCCTTGTTACCCCGAGCATTGGCCCTCCGTATTTATAACCCCTAGAGAGAGCCCCCAGAAACTGGACTCCTTGTTGGTCAACGGGTCCTGTACAGAAGTAGCCTATATTCTGAGATTTCATCCAAGAGTGCTACTCAACTATATTGCCCAAATTAATTTTGTGTAGGCCTAGGTCTATTTTATTTTTATTGCTCTCATTTTTATGGGAATAATTTTTTCCATGCCATTCTTCAGCCTGATAAATTTAATGTACTTTTCTGACTATTGTTTTAATCTATTAACTCACTGGCACTATTGAACAGGTAGGTAAATGGGCAAGCTCTCCATATATTCAAATTCTGAGTTAATATTATTCAATCATCCCTTGTATAATTAGATCCTTCAAATTATATTTAATATTTGTCTCCCAACTCATTCTTAACTAACTGTGTAGGTCTATACATATTGGGCGCTTTCCCTCTGGTAGGGGCCTATGCATATTTCTACAAAGAGTTTCCATGTTCCTCTTTCATACTCCATTCGTACCACATGTCCTGCTAAACGTAATCTACAAGATTTTACTGCTATTATTATATCAGGTTAACCATAAAGATTACATGGGCCTATAGGTCACTGTTAAGTACTCTTCTTCATTCACCTAGGCCTACCGGTTTTTGTCTCTTTGATCCAAAGATTTTCCAAGAATTTATTCTCAAATGTTCACGATTTTTTCCCTCTCTTATATTAAGAACCCATATTTCGCATCCATATAACTGCAAGAATAACAGTTTTAGGATATATATTTTCAGTTTAATGTTTTTGAGAGAACTTGAGGTAACAAATCTAGGCTATGACCTACAGCATAACTTACTTACTAGGCAGGTCTTTCACTGCAATAATAGCATTTTCATGTTATGCTTTGCAGCTTTACTAGGATATTGTAGGTGTGGTAGCTTTCCGTTGCTTTCCACATCGGTGAAGGATGATGATGATAATGATAAGGATGATGATGATGATGATGGCCATATGATTTCGGGGACCTTTTCGGCCTTAAAGTTTTCCTGACATTTGTCTTACAGGTGAGGAAAAACCCCGATAAAAACCTCACCCAGAACAACTGTCCCGACCGGTGATCGAACCCGGGCCCGCTGCGTGACAAGGCAGCACGCTACCTCGAGACCACAGCGGTGGAATCTATGGACCTATCATACATTTAGTTCATTTATTTAATATTGTTTGTTCATTCCTATACTAATAATGGCCTAATTATCATTCTGTTTCTAGGAAAGTAGGCCTAATTTAATTTACCAAATAGGCCTAAGTCTTGGTATTGATTGACAACGGCATATAATTGCTCAACTTACTTCCCTAGGGGAGAAAAATTAATTGACTTAATTAATAATGTAAAAATGTATTTTTTTTTTAACACACCAGTCCATAAATATCCTGTGGGGGGGGGCTATTTTTTCCTATCTATTTTTAGACTTTGCTGGTAATAGAAAATGAACCACCGCATTGGCCGTTTCCTCTACATCACAATTAATCATATCTGTAATTAATATGCAGTTTGAAACTGCTATTTAAAATGTCTGCCACTAATTCAGACAACAATAAACAATTGCATTTGTTTTATCAACATTCTCTTGATATCAAACAATTGAACTCTTCAAATCAAGACATAAATTTAGGCGAAATATATAACAATTAAACATAATTATTGATATAGGAGTGAACAAAATAATATATACACAATTATAGAAGGACGTAGGCCTAAATTAGCCTCGAACTTATTTGCTAGCCCTCCATAAAGCTGGGGATCAAACACGTCCTCGGCTAATAACGTAGGCCTATTACTGACTTCCTTTTTTTTTTGCGTACACAACTTTTATGAAACAATAGAAAACAAATGAGTATAAATTACTTACGTTTGTGTCAAATTACACAATAATGTACATTAACTCACGGTTTCTACGATTTTGTTTTCAGTGTGGTCCGTCTCATTTGAATAAATGGTTCTAGATATGTATGTTTCGTCAATTAAGGGTTAATCAATAGATGTTTGATCCTACTACTTTGAATAAAATGCAACAAAACTTGCTGTTCATAATCTCTATTTTAACTTTAATGGTGTAGGACACTCCAGAGCCACTTAAGCACATCTTGAAAGCAATATAAGCTGTATAGTCGTAGTTTGATATCGTCTAGCGTTAAAATATCTTTCCGAAAGTGCAGTAGGCCTATCTTCTGAATGTCTGAACATATTTGCTTGAAAATTTCAGTAAGTATTTAACGAATCTGCGTGCAAAATTTAACAGGTAGTTTTCTCTCAGATATCAATACTATTAGATTTAGAAAATTATATTGATTATTAACTCAGGCACCAAATGAGAGTCAATGACCAATCATGTTTCAATTCATTTTGCATATTTATCGAATTCTCTTTACCAGCTCCTGCTTTTGTGATAAAGGAAACTCCTTTTTAATATTCTGAACAGGTCAGAGCATTATTTCTCAGTGACTAACTCTCCAACAAATACGAGTACATTGAATATATCAATTAATGAACAGATTCCATCGAACTACACATTTGATATTTGTGTACTTAAATAATTATTTTACTGAGTTGTTTCCTAAAAAAATAATTAATAACCTATAGGCCTAATGTTAGTTATAATAGGCCTAGGCATATAGGCTACAGTTTGATATGTTTAATTTTTTATCCACTAGGGTGCATTCTTACAATATTGCGATCTTAGTGGGTTATCGCTGATTGCGATCGTGTATGGCAATAAACAGACCCTAATATGAATTAAGGGGGCACGCCATAGCGTAGTGGTTAAGGCACTGCGTTGCAAGCTGGAAGGTCGAAGGTTCGAATCCAAGTGGGGTCAGGATTTTTAAACTGACGCAAACCTTCTGGCGGCACTAAGGCCTTGTGGTCGACTCAGCCTCTAACGGAAATGAGTACCAGACGCTTGTTCTAGGGGTAAAGGCGGCAGTCACGCAGAGCTGACAACCCGGCTGATATCAAGTGTCATTGTCTAAAAAAAGTGGGAGCCTTAACCTTCTACTACCCCAAGGGCCTCCTGAGGCCTGTAGTGGGATCACTTTACTTTATTTCTAATACGATCAAGTTGCGTTGAATAAACATAACCGCACTTTTCTAATTTTCCAAGCGTCTCCGTTTACATTAAATATATAAATATTTTAAAATACCGGTAACTATATTTAAATAGCGATTTTTGAGTAAACAGCTTAATTTTATTCGTTAAATAATCCTAACAAATGCCAATCTTGATTTCCGAATCCTCTAGATTAATTGGAAATCACTCGTGGCATTATTTATGAAACATAGGCCTATGACGAATTCTATATCTAGGTCCATTTTTAAAATCAGGAGTAAAAATAGGCTAAGTAGGCTAGTCTATGTTAAATAAGAATTTGACTTTCATAAATTAAGCATCTCGAGAAAGTTAAGTCTTAATAAATTAAGACTTTGTGAAAATATGTTTTTATAAGGAGCATTCTACATTAACAATATAGGCCTCTACATTTTTGAATCACACTAAAATGTTGTGAGAGAGATGAGTTTGGAACAAGTAACAAATTTTAATTATTTGAGTTGTAATTTTACTATAAACACAAAAACTGAAAGAGACATAGGCCTACATATGAAACTGTCAAAATTTCAAATGATATGCGGAACTATACAGACAACATTAAAGAATAAAACAAGAAGAGATACTAGAATGAAGTTTTATTAAACATTGGCAGTTGCTGCATTACTTTATGAGAACGAAACTTGGGTAATGACCAAAAAAATTGTAAAGTAGAATACAAAGCGCAGAAATGAACTTCCTTAGAAGAACAAGAGCCTGCACAAGATTGGATCGGATAAGGAATGAAGATATAAGAACAGAGTTAAATATATATCCATTGGATGAGAAAATCAGAGAATATAGAGAGAAATGGTTTACACATGTGGAAAGAATGAATGTATCAAGATTACCAAGAGCAGCATTCAACTACAAGCCAAGAGGCCAGTGAAAAGATGGACAGAACAACCATGAGGCGGAACAGGCAATATGCCTAGCCCGTGAAGAGAAGAAGAAGAAGTAGACTAAAATTTTGTTACAGGTCAACCACATTAGTCTATGGCTGCTGTTATCCCAACTTCTCTAAACAATATAGGCCTATTACAAATTAGCCTATATAAAATGGTTAGGGCCTATTCTACCAATCCCTACATGTAGGCCTATGTGAAACATGGTCTCTCATTTTAAGGGGGAGAAAATATTAAATATTTGACGATAAAGTTCTTAATTTTTTTAGAGACGAGCTGACAGATAAATTGAAAACAAATTAAAACGAAAGAATGAATGTATCAAGATTACCAAGAGCAGCATTCAACTACAAGCCAAGAGGCCAGTGAAAAGATGGACAGAACAACCATGAGGCGGAACAGGCAATATGCCTAGCCCGTGAAGTGAAGAAGAAGAAGAAGACTAAAATGTTATTACAGGTCAACCACATTAGTCTATGGCTGTTGTTATCACAACTTCTCTAAAAAATATAGGCCTATTACAAATTAGCCTATATAAAACGGTTAGGGCCTATTCTACCAATCCCTACATGTAGGCCTATGTGAAACATGGTCTCTCATTTTAAGGGGGAGAAAATATTAAATATTTGACGATAAAGTTCTTAATTTTTTTAGAGACGAGCTGACAGATAAATTGAAAACAAATTAAAACGAAAGAATGAATGTATCAAGATTACCAAGAGCAGCATTCAACTACAAGCCAAGAGGCCAGTGAAAAGATGGACAGAACAACCATGAGGCGGAACAGGCAATATGCCTAGCCCGTGAAGTGAAGAAGAAGAAGAAGACTAAAATGTTATTACAGGTCAACCACATTAGTCTATGGCTGTTGTTATCCCAACTTCTCTAAAAAATATAGGCCTATTACAAATTAGCCTATATAAAACGGTTAGGGCCTATTCTACCAATCCCTACATGTAGGCCTATGTGAAACATGGTCTCTCATTTTAAGGGGGAGAAAATATTAAATATTTGACGATAAAGTTCTTAATTTTTTTAGAGACGAGCTGACAGATAAATTGAAAACAAATTAAAACGAAAGAATGAATGTATCAAGATTACCAAGAGCACCATTCAACTACAAGCCAAGAGGCCAGTGAAAAGATGGACAGAACAACCATGAGGCGGAACAGGCAATATGCCTAGCCCGTGAAGTGAAGAAGAAGAAGAAGAAGAAGAAGAAGAAGAAGAAGTCTAAAATGTTGTTACAGGTCAACCACATTAGTCTATGGCTGTTGTTATCCCAACTTCTCTAAAAAATATAGGCCTATTACAAATTAGCCTATATAAAACGGTTAGGGCCTATTCTACCAATCCCTACATGTAGGCCTATGTGAAACATGGTCTCTCATTTTAAGGGGGAGAAAGTATTAAATATTTGACGATAAAGTTCTTAATTTTTTTTTAGAAACGAGCTGACAGATAAATTGAAAACAAATTAAAACGTGAATCAGGGCCTAGGCTACATGATATTCATGGGATGCTTAATGTAATAAAATGTAGGCTAATTCTTGTGTATTGTAACAAGCAAGACAAATGGAACGAATATAGAATGAAAAAGGGGCATGTAAACTTGCAAGAAAACCGTAGGGAGAGTT
This sequence comes from Diploptera punctata, assembly GCA_030220185.1. Lineage (NCBI taxonomy): Eukaryota > Metazoa > Arthropoda > Insecta > Blattodea > Blaberidae > Diploptera > Diploptera punctata. Next base: position 146,144 of record JASPKZ010007241.1, on the reverse strand, counting down.
TCCAGAAGCCAGCCTAAGAATGAGGTTGGAGAATAATATCAACCATGATTTGGAGGTTAATAATGCACGGGATAGAATTATAGGCTACATACTTGCTCTGAATAGGGATATATGGAAAACTTACGTCTGCTCGGCCATAAACCTGCGGGCTCAATAGTTCCAGAGAGTTTAGTTAAGTAGATTGAAGCCTTAATAATATTATGGTTTGGTCACCTTGAAATCGAAGGCAAACGGAAAATTGGAAGATCTCGCATCAGTTGGAATAATAATCTGGGACAAGTTCAGAGGGTATGGGAGTGAATGGATGGAGGAAAAACACAGAAGAGAAAAGAAAGGCGTATTTTTGGGGATTGTCAAACCTTGTAGAGACTCATGTATTTTATGTCTTTCGGGCTAAATGGCCGTGGTTTGGTTTTATTAACACTCAATGTTTCGTCCACTACTGCGGTAGACATCCTCAGGAGATTCTGAGTACTCTTTGACCTCCCAACTCTTCAAATGTCGACTGCAGAGTTAGGAGGTCAAAGAGCACGCAGAATCTCCTGAGGATGTCTACCGCAGTAGAAGAAGAAGCATTGAGTGTTAATAAAACCAGACCACGGCCATTTAGCCCGAAAGACATAAAATATATGGATCAAAACACCTGCCGTAAAAGTCTACAATTTTACTTGTAGAGACTGTAGGACCAATAATGAATTTAATAGAATAATGTAATATAGGGCCTACAGTTAATAAAAATGAGGAACATTTAGAAGAAGTGGATGAATTAAAATGCCTACGAAAAATAGTTACAAACAGGAATGAGATGCAGACAAAAATTAAACATAGCCTCAACTCTGGAAACATATGATTTTCTCAATAAACGCCAAACTAAAATTACATGAAGATTTACTTTTCCAGTTATATGGATGCGAAACACGGCCTCTTACTTTAAGGGAGGAGAAAAGATTGGGAGTAGGCCTATTTAAAAATCGAATTCTTAGGAAAATTTAAGCTCTAAAGAGAGAAAGACAGGCGAAAGGAGAAGACTAGTCTATATAACAATGAGCTACATGATTTTCATAGGAAACCAGATATAATAAGAACAGTAAATTCTAAACAATTGATATCAAATTCCGTTGAGGTGAAGTCATAAGATAAAAATTAAAAGTTAAAATATACCTGCTGGTAGGTGCCGTCGTCCTCAACTTTGTTAAAATAATATTCAATATTTTATATAGGCCTACATAATTTTAACAAAGTTGAGGACGACGGCACCTGCCAACAGGTAGATTTTAACTTTTCACGATGACAAAGAATATATGGCTAAAAAACCAAAAGAAGAATATGAAAAATGCGGACTTTATATAAACATTGAGAAAACTAAATAGGCCTATCTGTATATAGGAGAAGAAATGGAAAATATAAATTTCAACAATGGAGAAGAACTAAAACCTAGTATTGAATGTACTTATTTAGGAACAAAATTAGACCATTCAGGCGATAACACAGTGGAAATTAAAAATAGAATCGCACAAACAAAACAAGCAATAAATGCTTTAAACTCTGTTTGGTGGAGCAAAAAATATTACAAAAAATAGAGAATTACAAATATATTAAACCACAATTCAGAGCATTTTAACATATGGTGCTGAAGTCTGCCAAATTCCTACCAGGGAAATTAAAAGAATTTTAATACAGAAATGGATGTTTTAAGAAGATCAGCTGGAAAATCTAGAATTGATAGAATAAGAAATAAAGGAAATTATGGGTGTACAAGAGGAGCCGGACATAGATATTATAGAAAAAAATATGACAGTAGTATTCATATAGCCATGTCAAAAAAAAATGCCAGAGCAAAGGTTGCCTAAAATTATTATGGAATGCATCCCAATGGAAAGGAGGAAGACCGAAGAAAACTTGGATAGAAGGGGTACATGCAGCTATGAATATTAGAGGATTGGAGGAAGATCAGTGGATGGACAGAGAGGAATTGCGTTTGGTTTCCGGAAGTCGGCGGCAGCTGCCATGATACCGAATGATGATGATGATGATGATGATACATTTTTATCTTAAGAACAGTTAAGTCTCATGGACTGCGATAGGCAGGACATGTGGCATGAATGAGGAAGGAAAGAACGGTATGGAAACTTTTTGCAGTAAAACCAGAGGGAATGCCCCCAGTAGACAGACCAAGAACAGGATGGGGAGTAATATTAACCATGATTTAAGGAGGTAAGTTATATACATGCGAAGATTGGGAAACAGCTCAGGCTAGGCAGCTCCGGTTTCAATAATGCCAGTGAGTTAGTTAGTTAGATGAATACACGCCTTCAGAATAATTGCCGGAAAAATTCGTTACTGAAGACTCCCAAGTCTTACAAGAGCTGAAATCGATACCGAAAATAGGGCAAGCTACAGTCAGACTGTTGAAACACAGATACAAGAGTGCGCAGAGAAATTTCTCCAAAGAAGTTAAACCATTATCAGTTATCACTTATACTTTATTTTGTGAACGTATTTCTGCGCTGCCAAATTCCAAACAATGTCATCCTTTAATGTATTGAGTTAGCAAAGTTGCACTCTGTTCAAAGAAAGAAAATGTATTAATTTATATAATCCGGGAATCTTCGGGAAGGAGCTTCAACATAAAATTGTTTACCAACTATCTTAAATCCTTCTCAATGTCTACTATATATTCTCTTTACACTTTTCACACACAAATATAAATAAGATTCTGCAAATTTCTATAGGCTAGGGCTACTACTAGGAACCGAAAAACCCTTGAAAATGGGTGTTATCTAATCATAAGTCGTTGGTTGAAGGTCATTTAAATGTGTTACAAATAAAAACAATAAAAATACCAGCCAAGTGGGTAAGACTGACGATTCTAGACGCGATTATACCCTACATATTGAAGCAGAGTGTAAAACTATAACATATTTTATAAATAAACTGAATAAGTTTTAATAACTAATGGAAATCCTCACTAATAGGCCTAGTATCTTTAAAAAATAATCGGGCCTAATCTGATTTCTTTATTTAATAAAAATTGGAATACGATTTTTCAACAATTTAAGTTTGTGTTTTATATAGGCCCTAGATCCTATAACTGATAATGGGGTCTATCACTATTTTTCTTTTTCATGTAGGCCCTGTATTAGATAGGATCTGTTCTTCCTTTGTGTATATTTTATTATTAGTTTTAATTTGTCATCAAATTATAGCTAGCCAGTTTGATCTAATTTTTGTTTAGGCTACTATCTAATTTTATGATTACACTGGTCTACATGATTTTTGTCTCATGAGTACCAATAGTTTTACATAATGCAGCTTTTTTACCGTGTTTTCAAATACGTATTCGGGATTTCTCCATCACCCACAGTTTTTTTTATTTCAATTACAATTAATGGATTTAAATAATTATTTTTTAAATAAACGTTTTTTCGTCCATTTGTCCATTGTAAAATAAAACCAAATGAGCTAACTCAAATGGTTTTAGCTATGGAAAAGATATATCAAGGCAAATAGAATTCTAATGTGTTGGCCGATTATTGTTGGACCATCAAGAGGGATACTCCACAGGCGAAATATAGCAGAAAATCGTTATTTCTTACTTTCTAGGCGAGTCCGAATGTTGGAATATTGTGTAGTTACGAATGTAGAAAATATTAAAGTGTTTGAAATTATAAATGACTGTCTCTCGGAAACCTTGCGTGATGGAGAAAAACCGATATCATATTTGAATTCAGGAGAAAATATACTATCCGGATCACATATTTTTCTTTCTGAGACAAAAAAAAAAGTTTCTTTTTTGTTGCTCAGTGTTATTGTTACTGTTGTATTTTTAAATATGTAATAATAACAATTGCCTCGTACAATCTCAAGTTCCCTCAAAAAACATTAAACTGAAAGTATATAAAAAATATTATTCTCCCAGTTAGACTATACTATATAGATGTGAAACATTGTCTCTGTAAGAGAGAAGAAAATATTACGTGTATTTGAGAATAAAGAGAAGAACAGACAGGTGAATGGAGAAGACTCCATAACAGTGAGCTACATGATCTTTATAGGAAACAAGATATAATAAGAATAGTTAAATCTTGTAGACTGCGATGGGCAGGTCATGTGGTGTTCACCATGTTCATAATCATTAGGATTTGTATTTTTATTTACTGTTGGGGGTTTAAACAGGTGTTATGAAACGAATGGGTGTGAAACAGAGGCATGGAAGCTTCTTGTAGGAAAACCAAAGGGAACACACCCTGTTGTTAGACCAATAATGAGGTGGAAGAATCACAACAACCATGATTTGAAGGAAGTAGATTATACAGGTGATGGTTGGAAAACATTAGCTCAGGATAGGGATGTATGGAGAGCTTATGTCCGCGAGACCGAGAACCTACGGGTTGGATAGTTCCAGTGAGTTAATTATTCTCATAGTTCTTCTGATAGGTCTGCACTAGTTCTTGTTTTTTTTTACTTGTACTAAATCGTTGCTTAGAATTGAAGCCATGACTTTCGTAAGTGCACAAGTCCACTTTTTGGTACCTTCAATCTCTTGTTCAATATCCTTTTTTACTTGTGCACTTATGAAAGTAATGGCTTCAATATTATAATAATGATTTTATTGCAGCCAAATAGCCAGGATTAAAGTAAGAATACATTTCAAATTTACAATTTTGCAAATTCACAAATTGTCTTTGTTCTTTTTGTGCGCAGCTCAATGTGATATCGGTCACATAGCATACATTTAGAGTCTGTATTTGCTTCATGGAAGTTTGTGTTCTTGCATATTAGGTGGTGTAATCCGTGGACTACCAACCTAGTGATGACGTGTCTCATTTCGAAATTTTCTTTTGTCCACGCACGGTCCACCATGGCCCCGGTGCTGTAGAATTCTGGGTGTATTTCTTCTCTTTTTCTATTCCGTGTTGCTAGCAGCTTCTGTGATGCGCTGGTGCTGGGTAGGAGTATGCTCGTTCTGAGGTCGTCGATGAGGATAATTTCCTTCGCCAGGATGTATGCGAGTTTTGAATGCGTTACTTTTGACACAGGCTTCAATGTTACGAATGTAGAAAGGGATATTGTACAAGAGATTGAAAGTGCCAAAAAGTGGACTTATGAAAGTTATGGTTTCTTGCTAAAACATTTCTTACTAAATAGGCTATAAGATTAGACCCAACCTCTACTCATGTCCTGTCAGGTCGGGGATGTGATGAAACAAAGCCTCCAATTTATTGACGTCTGTGATACAGGCTTAGGGCCTACTGCAGGTGCAGATGAAACCAATGGTTAAGTTATATTTTATATTAGACCTACATATTTTAATAGAGGCCTAATACAATATTTTAAAATTCATAGAAATGTTATCTCAAAAATAAACCTAGTCTTTAGTGTAAATAAAATTGTGATTTTTTAGAAACACATTGGCCTAATATGAAAATTTAGGCCTAAATAACCGTTCTTCATGGATCAAATATTTCACTCACACGGACACCCAGATGTTCGTGGATCATGGGTTGGGTAAATAACTCTAGTCCAAGAGTTAGGCCTACTTTAAAATGTAAATTAAATATTCATCAGTGATCTAAAACACGAGGCGATGTTATTGAATAAAAATTATATGGCGCAGGCAGAAATTAAAGTTATTTTTAAATAGGTCTAATTGAAACTTCGTTGAAAATATCTGAAGTGCAGAAAACATTCAAATGGAAGTTACAGAGCCTGTAGAAGAAAATAAATACGTGGAATATTGAAGAAAGGAAGGCCAGCTCTTAACCTTTTCAATAATGTAGGGTAAATTTAGGCTAGTTCGTGAAAGCCTACTTGGTATTTCCTGATAATATATTTAAAAACTAGGTTTTTAAAAACCAACAACCCTATAATTTTATTTTGTTGTGAAACCTAGAATAATTTACCTAGTAAGTTCACAAAAACTGTAGTTACTCGAATAGCTATTGTTTATTTCTTAAGGGATATTAAATTGCTGATCACTAACTAGACCTACACAATATTATGAAATACCTAACTTTACCCTGACGCTGAAATTTCATCAACATTTTTTCTTACTGCTATTGTTTCAAAAATAGGTAGGCCTATTTTTTTTAGAATGTTTTGAAATGTTAGCATTTTTACATAACTGTTAGACCTACATATGCTTACAATGTCTATAGATTTTATCTTATATTTACATAATAAAAATTAAAAGATAAATGAAAATTTATATAAATTAGAGTGAGCATTCACCATAACAGAATTCATTTATTTAGGCCGTTCCTCCAACCGTAACTTAAACACAAGATTACAACATAGTCTCTTGCTTAATATACCGCAACACAGGACATCACATCACTCCATGTCATATACCATCTTCACTTCTCGCGACTGGAATTCCCTACCACAAGAAATAAGGGGCTGCCGGGCATTGGCAACTTTTAAATGAAATCTAAATTTATATTTGCTCTAAACTCGACTTCATCATTACCCAGTGTAAGGCACATTATATTAATTGGTGTTTCTCGTATAAATTATCATATTTATACTATAAATATTATTACGGAAGACGAGGCAGAGGAAGACCTAAAACCTCCTGCAGTCAGGGAATATGTTTAACTTAGGCCTATACATGAAGGAGAAACATCTACAGGAGATTGGATGGACCGACAAAATTGGCTATTAGGAATCGGACGATGTCAAAAGCCATTATTCAACCGATGATCTATCTATCTATCTACCTATCTTATTATTATTATTATTATTATTATCATTAATTAAATAAAAATAAAACGTAGTTTTATTTGATTTTCATATTTATTATATAATTCAGTGACAGCTGTTTCGGTACACTGTACCTTCTTCAGACATGTTAACAAATTATGAATTGTGTTCCAACTGATCTAAGCTACAATACAACAATATTTATTTAAATTTTTAAATTTAACAAAGGGGATTCATTCAAATCAAGTTGAGAATTTAACAGTTTTTTACTACTTTTAAATGTATTAATTTCTACAGCCTCCAAAAGATCTAACTTCTTACCCTTATCACCCTTATCACAGAAATTTAGAAAATTCAAAATATGCTAACCACCTTTTTTCAATTTAATCATTGTTTCGATCCAAATTTTGAAATTTTACATATTTGTGATAAGGGTAAGAAGTTAGATCTTTTGGAGGCTGTAGAAATTAATAAATTTAAAAGTAGTAAAAAACTGTTAAATTCTCAACTTGACTTGAATGAATCCCCTTTGTTAAATTAAACAATTTAAATAAATATTGTTGTATTGTTGCTTAGATCAGTTGGAACACAATTCATAATTTGTTAACATGTCCGAAGGAGGTACTGTGTACCGAAACAGCTGCCACTGAATTATATAATAAATACGAAAATCAAATAAAACTACGTTTTATTTTTATTTAATTAATATGGATTTTCATCAAGTAAACACCAACTCAATTGATTATTATTATTATTATTATTATTATTATTATTATTATTAATTAATTAAATTGGTACGGACACATTAGAAGAATGGAAGAAGGAAGACTACCTCAGATAATTATGGATTGGGAACCACAGGGAAGGAAGAAGAAGGATAGACCAACTATTACGTGGATTCAGGGAATCAATGAAGCTAAGAGGGAATGGGAAATAGAAGAAGATATATGGATGAACAGACAAGAATGGAAAAATGTGATGAAACAAATGTGTAGTTAACTGTGAACATGGGTACCGGAAAAATGTATATTCATTGTAAAAGCCTGAATAAAAAAAATATTATTAGGCCCTATTATTATTATTATTATTATTATTATTATTATCATAAGTAGGCCCTATTATTTACATCGTATGAAATGATGTTTGTACAAAAATTTCATTGCAACATTTAATATAATTATATATAATAATTATTTTTTTTAGTATAGTGCAGGCCTATATGTAACCTATATTGTCAAATATGTAGTAATTTATGCTGGTTGAGTAGAAGAGAAGGCATTATGGCCTTAACTCTGCCAGAATGAATAAATTATTATTATTATTATTATTATTATTATTATTAAGTTATATTAAGTTATTAATCTTGGCTCACTGGGATTTTCCAAATGATAGAATATAAAAAATAAAATTGTACCGTTTAAGGGTTAAAATTAATAAATATATACAAAAAATGAGTTAATTTTAATGCTCTGACTTTAATAGTAAAACTATTGCTTGGAATTAAGAAATAATGAGATTAGTCCCTATAGTTTTTTTTTGTCATAATTTTTGACAGTTGTACATTTCCGAGTAGCCTAAAAAATCAGAGTGATTTCATACAATATTTAAAAAACCTAGTAAAATCATGATTATATACCAGACATTTTAAAATCTAGAATACAATTTTTGAAAGAAAATAGAATAAGAAAACCTTGAACCTTCCATTTCTAATTTTGTGACTTTGTTTGGAAGAGAGGTGGGAAGCCTGTTACAACTCCTGTCTCTTCATTGGTTGAAATCCCTTGTTACCATGGTAACGGAAAGGCAGGGCCTAGGGACCATATTTCTTCCACAATGGCAGGGGGAGGGTTTGCTAGATAATGGTGGGACGCCATGTTGGAAGGATTTCAAACATTACAATGGAGAGGGAATCCTGCAGTACTCTGCTATTCTTCATCCACTATTTCTTGACCCTCAGATTTATGTTTTCTTCAAGGTCGTTCTAGTTATTACTCCATCAACTGTTTCAATATGACTACAGCAGACTACTGGAATACACGTTACCATGGCAACAAATTAAATAAGTTATGTTTCGAAATGTAAGTTATACTTTTAAAAGAAGAATACAATACTAGGTCAACCGTTATCACATAAAACCTCAAATGTCATTAAGGCTTATAATAGCAGTGAGAACTGTTATAATTAACACATAGGTAGGCCTTTGTGGCATCTGTGACAAATTCTAAGAGGTAGGTGATTTTAAATCTATCTAACTAACTAACTAACTAACTCACTGGCACTATCGAATATAGACTATATATAAAAACGATTGAATGTCTGTCTATCCTTACAGACTTCTAAACCGTTGAACAGATCTTAGTGAATATTTGTATATACAGGTTTTCAGATACGGTGAGTGTCTTGCCGTTATCAATTATGCTATAAAATCATTAGGTGTAGGAGTTCACCTGAAATGAAAATTTTAAAATCGCTCTAGCGATCGCAATTTTCAATGTTTCACAACAAACTCGGAATATTATATTAAAATAAGTCTAGTTATGCACTATCAAAAAATCAGCGAAATCCGACCATTAAAAGTGGGGATTACCTGCAATTTGAAATTAAAAATTGACTCTAGTTACCTCCATGTTTGCTTCTGCAGTGTATATCATATAATTAATTAAGCCTCAATGTTTAATTTATTTAGGCGTGGCAGCGCACGTCGGGTATTAGCTAGTAGGCTTATAAAACGAATGTGCAGGCCTATATGTCTCTCCTTTGTAGACTTCTAAATAATTCGACAGACCTTGAAATTGTGTAAATAGGCCTACATGTTTTCAGGTACAGAGAGTGTTCAGCCGCTATTTATTATGTTCTAAAAAACCATATGAAACTAAAATTTAAAAATCACTCAGGCGGTTCCAATTTTTGATGTATCACAACGAATATTAATGATTTAATAACATTAAATATGATTTGAGGAAAGTAAATTAGGCCAACACTGAGCAACAAAAAAGACACTTTTTTTTTGTCTCAGAAAGAAAAAAAATGTGATTCTGATAGTATTTTTTTTTCCTGAATTCGAATATGATAGGCTATCGGTTTTTCTCCATCACGCAAGGTTTTCGAGAGACAGGAATTTATAATTTCAAACACTTCAATATTTTCTACATTCATAACTACACAATATTCAAACATTCGGACTCACCTAGAAAGTAAGAAATGAGGATTTTCTGCTATATTTCGCCTGTGGAGCATCCCTCTTGATGGTCCAACAATAATCGGCCAGAATATTAGGATTCCATTTGCCTTGATATCTCTTTTCCATAGCTGAAATCTCCTGAGTTAGCTCATTTGGTTTTATTTTACAATGGACAAACGGACGAAAAAAGTTTATTAAAAAATAATTATTTAAATCCATTAATTATTGAAATTGAAATTAAAAAAAGTGTGGGTGATGGAGAAATTCCGAATAGGCCTATATATTTGAAAACACGATTAAAAACTGCATTAAGTACAACTATTGTTACTCATGAGACAAAAATCATGTTAACCTCTGTTATATATGGAATGATTGAAAACAATACCTCGGGATAGGGATGTACGGAGAATTCATGCCGGCGCGACTATGATCTTAAGGATGCGATAATGCCATTGAATTATTTAGTTATTATTATTATTATTATCATTATCACTGTCATTATAGTTTTATTTATTAATTTATTTAGCAGGTTTCAAAATGTTTCACAACATCTTGCGTCCAATTAATCTAGTGTCATTCTGCTCCACATCTCTCTGTCATTCCAATCTCTTTAGTCCAATGCTTTTTACTCTCATGCTGCTCAAAACACCACCAATCCACGTTATTTTTGGCCGTCCTCTTCCTCTTCTACCAAGAGGCACCCATTCTAGTATTCTTGTAGGAATATGTCTTCTGTCATTCTGCTCTGTTATTCATTTTAATTTTTTTTTGTGAATTTCACAATTGAAGTTTGAACATTCATTTTTTGTTTAAATATACTGTTTCTTATTTGATCTCTTCTAGAAATTGCAGCTGAACCCCAAAAAATCTTTTCTGCAGACTTTAATATAACTACTCCTTGTTCAAGATTTTAATTTCCATGTTTCTGCACCGTATGTCATTGTCTTTATTATGCTTTTTATTTTAGTACGAGTTATATCATTTTATTATCCTATTCTTCTTCTTCTTATTATTATTATTATTCATAATTTGTAGGATTTTCATCCTGTTTATTTCCAAAATCACTCCTCGGAGGAAGACATATTGGATGTGTATTCACTGTCTATCCATCTCTTGGCTGGTCTTCCTCTTGTTCTTCTCCCGTCCATTGGTCTATCTTCTTTAGCTCTTTTTGCAAGTCTTCCATTCTTTCTATATGACCCTTCCAATATTTTCGTCTGTCTATAATAAAATTTGGTTATGTCTTGAATATGACATTTGTTACTAATTTCTGTGCTGCGTATGTTATCAAATGTTTTCCCCTGAATAGTTCTTAAGATCATCATTTCACATGTGCTTATTATTTGTTTAGTTTTTGTTGTATCAGCCCTAGTTTCTGCTCCATATAAGATAACTATCGTTTTGTATAGCCTACTGTGCGGATTTTGCTTTCTATTGACATAGGCCTATGTTTGTTGCGCCAAATTAAATATTTCATATGGATCCTGATATTTGTGCTGCTTTATCAGCTTGTTTCGTTACTTCTTTTATTAATTTTTTTGTGTTTGTTATTAATACACCCAAATAATTTAATTATGATAGGGCCTATTTGTTCTATAATTTTTCTTACCATTTCTAATTTGCATCTTACTGGTTCTTTTGATAGGCCTATTGTTAAGCATACCCTATTCTTGAATTATGTAATTTACAATATTATAGACTATTAAATGTAACATTTAATTAAAACGATCTGAAAGGAACTAGAGTTAGGACTAGTTCAGGTAAATTTGCCCAAGCCCTGATGTAAGCGGCAGCATGAAGTGTCTGACACAGTAAATCAGCTATCTTGTTATAGTCTATGTCAGCATAAATCTGGAAGCTCTGAGGTATAACGATGCTTAGAGATCGTCTCTTCTCTATTAATGAAGTGTATTATAGCTACCTCGTCACTTGGGGTGTAATACATCCTACATCTACACACATGGCTGGCATTACTACATTTTGGAAGAAGCACTAAATTATATAAGATAACAAAAAGAAAGGACAATGTACACAACATAACCCAACTCAAAATAGGTTTTGAAAAAAACAAACAAAAGATCTGGATAACACATATACAGGCAAATAAACAATAAAATTTGGCAACACGCTTAAAATAATTGTTAAAAAACATACAAATAGCATATAAAACTAGAAACAAACAAAAAAAATAATTAAAATATAAAATTATGGAATATTCACCTGAAAGGTCCGTTTTCTCAACTTAATTACTTATTTAACTGTAGCGCTTTCGGGGTTTGTCCCATCATCGGCAGGAACAAGAGAAGTCCCGAAAGCGCTACAGTTAAATAAGTAATTAAGTTGAGGAGACGGACCTTTCAGGTGAATAATTTTATATTTTAATTTTGAATAATACCTCAACGGAACACATCATGAATCTTATAAAAGTTAAAAAAAAACATAAACAATAATAAAATAGAGGGGGAAAAATCACTAACAAAGGCAAATAGCCTATAAACCAACATGTAAAGATTGTAAGAAATTTTATACAGAAACAACCAGAAGATGTTTAATATCAGATTTAAAGAACATTTTAAAGATTTTGAATATACAGAAGAAAAAATCAAGTTACGCGAAACATAGAGTTAAGGAAATTATACAAGATAACAAAATACTTACTTACTCTTACTCACTGGCACTATCGAACCCGTAGGTTCACGGCCGCGCGGACATAAGCTCTCCATACATCCCTATCCTGAGCTAATCCTTTCCAATCATTTCCTGTATAATCTACTTCCCTCAAATCATAGTTAATGTTATTCGCTCACCTCATTCTTGGTCTACCAACTGGGCGTTTTCCCTCTGGCTTTCCAACAAGAAACTTCCATGCAAGTCTTTCATTCCCCATACGTGCAACATGTCCTGCCCATCGCAATTAACGAGACTTAACTGTTCTTATTATATCTGGCTTCCTATAAAGACCATGTAGTTCATTGTTATGTAGTCTTCTCCATTCACCTGTCTGTTCATCTCTCTTTGGTCCAAAAATTTTCCTAAGTACTTTATTCTCAAATACCGGTAATCTCCTTTCCTCCCTTAAAGTAAGAGTCCATGTTTCGCACCCATATAATATAACTGGTAGAATAATAGTCAAGATAACAAAATAGGAAGAACAATGTAGGCCTACACAACACAGCCCAACTCGAAAAAGATTTTGAAAAAAAAAAACATCCAAAAGAACTGGATACAAGTACACAGTCAAAGAAACAATAAAATTTGGCACACACTCCAAAATATTTGATAAAAAACCTAAAAATCACATACAAAACTAAAATCAAATTAAACAACATAATAAACAATAACAAATAGGAAAAAATCAATAACAAAGGCAAATATAAACTAACATGTAACGATTGTAACAACCAACCAGCAGATGTTTTAATATCAGATTTAAAGAACATTTTAAAGATTTTAAATATGCAGAAGGGAAATCAAGTTACGCGAAACATAGAAGAAAGGGTGGACGTCAGATGCAGGGTATCATATAGACAGCACCCTCACAATATTACACAAAGGTTGGATTTTAAACGAGAACGAACTCAGTACATCATCAGTAAACAATGAGTATCTAGATAGTAACTTGAGAGTAACGTATAACCTACTTCTGAGGATGGAATTGGTCCCGAAAGGCCTACAGTGTTTTAATCATTTTAAAAGTTCAATAGACTGCATAAAAGTGCATACTTTTATATTATAATTTTTAAGAATCTGAATTAGAGAGACCTAAAAGAAATAATTAATAAAATAAAAATATTTTAAACCAGTGTTGTATGGCCCTTCCTTAGAGTCAGTGAGAAATAATGTGATTGGCAGCTTATATGCATTTGGCAGCCAATGATAACGTCTGATATCTCATCCAAGGAACGTACGACTGAATCCTAACATCAACCCTGTAAAATATTATATTTTGTATACCTCTCGGAGCTAAGTTCTACTTGTAATGTCAACAAAACAGATGTATGATTGCATTTTCATTGGTTGAATAAAAATTTTACCACTGGGGGTTTAAGAAAATGTAGTTCCCTCTCTGACACTTCAAATAGAGAAAATAAAAAATAATACAGATGTATATTATCTAGCAATTTCTCTCAAAAATACGTTAAATTGAAAAAAAATATATAAAACTGTTATTCTCCCAGTTATGTTACGGCCTATATGCATACGAAACATTCTCTCTTACTTTAAAGGAGGAGAAAATATTACCCCAGATATAATAAAAACAGTTAATCTCATAGACTGCGATGGGCAGGACATGTAGCACGATTGGGAAATGAAAGAGGGACATGTAAGTTTCTTGTAGGAAAACCAGAGGAAAACGTCCAGTTGGTAGACCAAGAATGAGGTTGAGAGAATAACATTTACCATTATTTGAGGGAAATATATTATGCAGCGGATGGTTTGAAAACATTAGCTCAGGATAGGGATGTGTGGAGAGCTTATGTCTGCGCTGCCATGAATCTACGGGTACGACAGTGCCAGTGAGTTAGTTATTATCTAGCAAATGTCTATATAAGTTATGTATAGGCCTACACATTATTTAATGTTCCTCCCGGAGAACATCCCTTGGATTTTTCCATCCTGAAAATCCATCGACCCCGGTCTGGTTTGAACTAGCGACCCTCGTAACTAGAGACAAGGAACATAAACACCAGTACTCCGCTGCCGATATAATAATAATAATAATAATAATAATAATAATAATAATAATAATAAAAATAATAACAATAATAATCATATGGCCATCGCAATTATTATCATTCCTATTCATCTTATCATCATCATCCTTCATCGGTGTGGAAAGCAACGGGAAGCTATCACACCTAAATTTTCCTAGTAAAGCTGCAAAGCATAGCATGAAAATGCTATGATTGCAGTGAAAGACCTGCCTTCGGGCAGAATTACTATGGATGGATAATCATCATCATCATCATCACTCCAGGGATTAGGCAATTGCCCGTTCCGACTTCATATTGCATCAGCCCAACGTCTTCTAGGTCTTCCAACATCACGCCTTCCTCTTGCTTGATAATTTCTGGCTAACAATGGATATCTCTCCTTGCTCATTCCATCCATGTGATCAATCCATTTCTGTCTGTAATTCGTGACTTTATCCAATAAAGGCTGTACTTTCAATTCTTCTCTTATATCCTCATTTCTTATTCTATCAAGTCTTGTACATCCTTTTACTTGTCTTAGGAACCGCATCTCTGCCGTCTGTAATCTATCCTTCTGTCTTTTCACTGGAGCCCAAGTTTCACATCCATACAATATTGTGGGAACCGCCATAACATTATACATTTTTTATCTTGGTTTCTTTTCTAATTTTATTTTTGAATGTTCTCTGTATTGTTCCACAACACCGTCTGAAATTTATTTATTTTGGAGTCAATATCTCTTTCCACATTGTAGCCAATATCACAGCCCAAATATTTGAAACTAGACACCTGTTCTATACTTTGATTTTCTAAATAATTTTGGTTCTCACTGGATCTCTTCCTCTAAAAGCCATGGTCTTCGTTTTCCTTACAGAAATTTTTAGATCGTATAATTTACATATTTCATTTAATGCATGCATTGATTTCTGTAAGTCGTCTTCATTTTTCTGTATTATGATTACATCGTCAGCAAATAAAAGATTATTTATGCACATTTTATTATCCATTCTTATTCCTGGATTTACTAAAAATTTCCATTTATTAAAAATATCGTCTATATATATATTAAACAAGTGGGTGATAAACTACATCCTTGTCGTAATCCAGTATTTGTTTTGATTGCATCTGTTCTTTTGAATCCGGTATCTATAATTATATTTGTGTCTTCATATAATGTCTTTATTGTTTCAACAAGGCACAGCGGGTATCCTGTATCCTTTCATTCGTATATTTCCCATAATTTTTGTCTGTTTACTCGATCGAAGGCCTTATCCAAATCTATAAATCCTATGTGAGTTTCTAAGTTATGTTCTCTCTCTTTTCTATGAGTTGTTTCAGTGTAAAGACATTGTCTATACATGACCTTCCCTTTCTGAATCCACTTTGATTTTCACTTATTATTACTTCTGTATGTTTCTCAATCTATTATTTATTATTTTCGTATATATTTTGTAGCCAGTATTCATTAAGCTAATCCCTCTGTAATTCTCGCAATTTCTCCGGTCTCCTCTTTTGAATATATTCTTGACAATTGCTGTTTTCCAAGTGGTTGGAATCCCATAGGTCTGCCAACATATATTAATTAGATGAAGTATTCGTAGTTTACACAATATTCCACTATATTTGATTAATTCCATATTTATATTATCTAATCCTGTTGCTTTCCTATTCTTAGTGGTTTTCAAAGCCATTTCTAATTCATTTATGTCTATTACATCAATATTTTCCACTTTTATTTCTTCCTCATTGTTCTCTTTTCCTTCAATTTCCTCCTTTTTCCAAAGTTTTTCATAATGCTGGATCCATTCTTGTTCTGGGATTATATTCAATCTGGCAGAATCTTTCTCAGTCTGATTTAGATGTTTCACTAATTTATAACCTATTTCTTGTCTTCCATACATATCATGTTCTACTGAGCTTATAAATTTATCCCATGACTCCTGATGGGATTTTCTTATAATGCTTTTAGCAATTCTCCTTTTCATTTTATATTCTTCATAAGATTCTTCTGTTTTCACTCGTAAGTATGTATGATATGCTTTTTGTTTTTCATTCACTGCATTTTGTATATTCGCATTCCAAGTTCTCAAGCCCTTCCTATTTCTTATTCTATTTTTCTTTCCTAATATCTCATTTGCTGTTTTATGTATTACATTTGATATATTTTCCCATTCAATATTTATATCTTCTGACGTCGCTATCTCTGATATATATTTATTCATTCTGCTTTCATAATGTTGTCTAATACTTTGATCTTGTAATAAATATATTTTATATACTTCTTCTTGGTTTCTTTTGTTCTTTATGTTATTTTTCCGCCATTTTAGCTATTATGTTTATTTTGCTTATCACGAGATAGTGATCAGAGTATATATCGCTGCCTCTATGTACTCTCACATCTTTTACCAAGGCTCCTAGCTTGTTGTTTACGATTAAATAGTCAATTATTGATCTTGAGTTATATCCACTTCTTGTATATTTATGTATGTCCTTTTTTCGGAAATAGGTATTCATTATTTTTAATTGATTATAGGCTGAAAACTGTCTCAAATCCTGTCCATTGTCATTTATTGTTATTTCTCCATTATTTCCTATTACATTAGGTATAGGGACATTGCCTACTCTGGCATTTAAGTCTCCACTTATTATTAAATGATGATCTTTTGTATATTTATCAACTAATGTTTGTAATGTTTTATAAAATTTTTTGTT
Organism: Diploptera punctata; assembly: GCA_030220185.1. Lineage (NCBI taxonomy): Eukaryota > Metazoa > Arthropoda > Insecta > Blattodea > Blaberidae > Diploptera > Diploptera punctata. The sequence continues at coordinate 128,855 of JASPKZ010007241.1, read as the reverse complement.
TCTTCTTTCTTGCCTTCCTCTGGGGCATACACAGCAATTATCATCATATATCCTCTTTCAATTTTAAATCTGGCTATCAGGATTCTTTCATTTATAAACTCATAGCTATTCAATTTGTTCTTCCATTTTTCATCTATTAAAATTGCTACTCCACACTGCGCTCTTGTTGTCTGTTCTACTCCGCTATACAACATAGTATAGTGTTGTAAGTCCTTTGTTCCTTTTAGTTTCTTTTTTGTTTCTGTTATTGTTGCTATATTTATTTCTTTTTTCTTTAATTCTCTTTCTAATTCTTCTTCTTTTGTATTTATTCCCCTAACGTTCCAATTTCCTAATTTCAAAATGTCCTTTATTCCAAATCGTATGGATGGATAATAATAATAATAATAATAATAATAATAATAATAATAATAATAGGCCTAATAATAATAATAAATATATATAGGCCTATATATTTTCGGTTTTAACAATGTAGATGCATTTTTCCACCACCAATGATTTGTCTTCAATTTCGCTTTAGGCCTACAATTTTCCTCCATTAGTCTATACTGTAACACATTTCTTCCTCTATTTCCCAATCCTTCAAAGTTTTTCTAATCCTTTTCCTTCCCGTTCCTGATGGTGTCTATTCCATTATTATTTTTTTGGTAATCTTTCGTCCTCCATTCCCCTAATATGCCCGTACTATTTTAGTTGTTTTCTTGGACTATTTAACTCATGCCCCAAATGGGAGTCAATGACCAATCACGTTTCAATGATTTCTGTTTTACAACCAATCAGAGTCGTGTTTCACGAAATATTTACCATATTAAAGAAAGTTCTTCTCCTTCTTCTTCCTTCCAAGTATTAGGCCAAGGCCTGTTACGATCCTATAGAAAATTTTCCCTCCTTTTTAATATTCTGAAATAGTATGATCTAGTTGCAGTGATAAACAAAAGAAGCAGATGAAGCGTACCTATCGTTTCTCATTTGTTTTCAAACATCGCCGTTTACATTAGATATATAAATATTTTAAAATAACTACAGTTAAATAATGATTTGTGAGTAAACAGCTTAATTTTATTCGTTAAATAGTCCTAACAAATGCCACTCTTGATTTCCAAAATCTCTAGATAAATTCGCTCCTCACTTCGTGAGTCGTGAATTTATCGATAATTTGGAAATCACTCGTGGCATTACTTATGATAAATTCTAAAATTGGGTTTAATAATAATAATAATAATAATAATAATAATAATAATAATAATAATAATAATAATAAACACAGATCTCTTAACTGTTAGAGACAATTATTTCTATTTTGCTTTCTCGCTAACTTAAGCGTTGGCGCAAAAATGTGATTGAATTTAATAATATTTGATTTTTATTTAGATTTGTAGGTATCAATTCTATCATAAATTGAGAATTAACCTACACGCAGGCCTACACTCAACCTAATATCGTTGAAGACAATTTGTGCTAAATGTAAACAAGTTATTACTGAAGGCCATGAAAATGTTAGTATCATTCACACCTATAGCTGCAATATTACAAAATACGAGACAGTTGAATTAATAGAAAGACCAAGCTAAAGAATTATTAGACCGAGAGCAAGATAATTCAACTAGCAATAAATTCAAATGTCTGGAAATAAGACTGCAATCAATGTAATGGGCATGAGGCAATAAACGGGAATGGAACTAGTTCTATTAATTGTGACTAATACATTTCACAGACATTTAGTGTTGTGTGCAAGGTGTGAAATCATTTGACCTAACACATTCCTCTTGGGATTGGTTATGACTTCCTTTTCGTAAGCAATATTGTGTTTCTTTTTAACCACGAGTGATTTCCAAATTTATCTGGAGAATTTGGAAATCAAGAGTGGCATTTGTTAGGACTATTTAACGAATAAAATTAAGCTGTTTACTCATAAATCATTGTTTAACTATAGTTATTTAAAAATATTTATATAGCCTAGGCATTTAATGTAAACGGCGATGTTTGAAAACACATCAGAAATGTAAGGTTATGTTCATTCACTGCTGCTTGATCATATTATTTATTGCCAAATAAGATCGCAATATTGTAAGAGTGCACCCAAGTGGAGAAATAATGAAACACATCAAACTATATATCATAATCAACATTACGGGTTATTCATTTATTTTTTTATTAAACAACTCAGTAAAATCAAGGAATCGTTTCATTATTTGCTATATTCAATGTATTTGTTGGAGAAAAATAATGCTTTGACCTGTTAAGAACATTAAAAAGGAGGAGCTTTCTTTATCACAAAAGCAGGAGCTGATAAAGATAAATCGATAAAGAGCGAGGTGAAACACGACGGTCATTGGTTGTAAAACAACATTCATTGAAACGTGATTGGTCATTGACTAGCATTTGTGGCATGAGTTAAATAGTCTAGAGAATTTGGAAATCAAGAGTGGCATTTGTTAGGACTATTTAATGAATAAAATTAAGCTCTTTACTAAAAAATAATTATTTGAATATAGTTACCGGTGTTTTAAAATATTTATATAGTTAATGTAAACGGCGATGTTTGAAAACAAATTAGAAATGTGAGGTTATGTATATTCACTGCAACTCGATCATATTATTTATTGACAAATAGGATTGCAATATTGTAAGAATGCACTCTAGTGGAGAAATAATGAAACACATCAAACTATTATAATCAACATTATAGGTTAATCATTTATATTTTGAATAAACAACTCAGTAAAATCACTGAATCTATTCATTATTTGCTATATTCAATGTATTTGTTGGAAAACCTGTTCAGAATATTAAAAAAGGAGGAGCTTTCATTATCACAAAAGCAGGAGCTGATAAAGAGAAATCGATAAAGAGAGAGGTGAAACACGACTGTCATTGGTGTGAAACAGAATTCGTCGAAACGTGATTGGTCATTGACTACCATTTGCGACATGAGTTAAAGAGTCAATATAATATATTCTCGTGTCAGTTATGTAAATATTCCGGACCGCAAGGAAAATAAATTCATGTTAAACTGTGTTATTATTATACATTATTGCGTAATTTGACATAAATTGAAGTAATTTTTACTCGTTTGTTCTTCTATTGTTCTAAAAACAATATTAAATAAATTAAATCAATGTATCCAATAAGATACATTTTTAATTTAAGGGTTAAAGCAATCCTAAATGTTGATAATAGACTCATGCACGTTTGTGCGCTTTCCAGTTATTACTTAAAGCAATCCGCACAAATTTTCTGTTGAAGTGTAAGAAAAAAGAGAAATATGAAACATTTTTGTGTGGTATTAATAAAAATTATCATGCCCAGGAGAGGAGAGAAAGAAAATATATTATCTGCACTCTAAACTGTCTAATATAAACTTCTAATTACATGAAAATAAACTTTGATTAGATTAATTGTTTTCGTCATTTGCGAGAATGAAATTACATTTGTGCGAAGCACATTTGAAACTCTGTGAAAGCCATTACCAGAGGTAGCTGGGATTTCTATGCAAATACGTGTTTGTTTTTACATTAGTTAGAGTTAAATTTCCGTTACATGTTCACGAATAAGTGTATTTGGAGAGGTTTCCATATTTTAGGAGATAAAATATGTTTTTACACAATATTTCAGAAAAGTGATATATCTTTAGGATATATGACGTTCAATTATTATAAATATGTTCTATATTTTATGGTTTTAAGGTTACTTTTTTCTTTAATTTTATTTTTTTATTTTATCTGATGGTGTTAAAACCGTAAGGTTTTCTCTTCCATTTCACCAGGGTTATATTATAACTTAGGCCAATATATAATTTCAATTATTAATTACCTACATGTAATAATAATTACATAATAGGCATAGCCTACAAAATATAGAGTTGACAAGGGAAAAAATTAATAATAATAATAATAATGATAATAATAATAATATCTAATAAATAATAATAATAATAATAATAATAATAATAATCTTCTTCACGGTTTACGTTTATTTACTAGCCTGTTCCGGTTCCAAATTGCTGCTGTTTCCATCTTTTCTTTGGTCTTCCCAAACTTCTTCCTCGTGGTGAATAGTTGTATGCTGCTTTGGGTAGCCTATTCTATTCTCAGTCATCCTTGCCAAGTGATCTTTCCAGTTTGTTCTGTATTTCTCTATTGTTGTGTTTAATTCCTCTACTTTTAGTTGTTGTCTTATTTCTGTGTTATGTTTTTTGTCTGTTCTTTGATATCCTGCTATTGGTCTGAGGAATCTCATTTCAGCAGCTTGTATTCTGGCAGATTGTTGTGTTGTCACTGTCCATATTTCGGATCCACAAGTAATAATAGGCACTGTCATTGTCTTGTGTAATAATAATAATAATAATAATAATAATAATAATATTAATAATAATAATAATAATAATAATAATAATAATAATAATAATAATAATAGGCTAATTTATTAGGAACATTCCAAAATGCGATGTTTCTCCTTCAACCCAAAGTGATTGTCGGCATAGGTTCCTGTCTGAAGCATCTTCTTCCCTCAAATCTCTAGGTTCCATACTTCTCCTCACTCTATCTATCCAACGTTCTCAAGCTCTACCTCTTCCACTTCTTCAATTAGCTTTCCAATCAAGGATCTTCTTTTGTATTCAATCTTCTTCCATTCTTATGAGGTGTCCATACAATTTCAAATGATTTTCTTCTATTTTTTCTCACATGTTTTTTAACTTGCATAATTTCCCTTATTGTGCTGTTTCTGACTTTATTCCTTTTTGAAATTCTTGTCGATCGCCTGCAAAAATCAATTTCTACTGCTAACAGCTTGTTGGCTTGTTCTCTACTTACTGTCAAGGTTTCGAACCCATATATAGGGCCTGTAGGATATAATAATAATAATAATAATAATAATAATAATAATAATAATAATAATAATAATAATAATAATAATAATAATAATAACGTATAATTTATTTAAGTAATTGACTTGCTAGAGAAAGTGTAAAATATTAAATAATATTACAATATTTTACTAGTATCCTGCTGGAGTTCGGAATTCTTAAAAAGTTAGTTAGACTTATACGAATGTGTCTAAATGGCACAAAGAGTAGGGTGCGTGTAGGCAAAGAGTTTTCGGACACTTTTGAAATCCAGAATGGGTTGAAGCAAGGAGATGCACTATCTCCTCTACTATTTAGTTTTGTACTAGAGCATGCCATTAAATCTTTAGAGAATGAGGAAGGCTTACAACTGAATGGTATTAATAAACTGTTAGTTTATGCTGATGATGTAGTATTGTAGGCCGATAGTGAGGAGATACTAAAGGACAATACGCACACACTATTGAGTAACACTAAGAAATTAGGACTGGAAGTAAATATCAATAAAACTAAATATATGGTCACACGTAGAAATACAGTATATAATGGAAATGGAAGCTAATGACAAATGAGGGAAATTTTGAGGAAGTGGCTGAATTCAAGTACCTAGGAACAATAATCACAAATAGGAATGAGATGCACAAAGAAATTAAACATAGGCTGAATTCTGGAAATGCGTGCTATTATGCATTGCAGAGACTTTTGATGTCCCAACTCCTTTCAAAAAACGTTAAACTTAAAATATATAAAACTATTATTCTACCAATTATATTATATGGGTGCGAAACATGGACTCTTACTTTAAGGGAGGAAAGGAGATTACAAGTATTTGAGAATAAAGTACTTAGGAGGATTTTTGGACCAAAGAGAGATGAACAGACAGGTGAATGGAGAAGACTACATAACAATGAACTACATGGTCTTTATAGGAAGCCAGATATAATAAGAACAGTCAAGTCTCGTAGACTGCGATGGGCAGGACATGTTGCACATATGGGGAACGAAAGACGTGCATGGAAGCTTCTTGTAGGAAAGCCAGAGGGAAAACGCCCAGTTGGTAGACCAAGAATGAGGTGGGAGAATAACATTAACTATGATTTGAGGGAAGTAGATTATACAGGGAATGATTGGAAAGGATTAGCTCAGGATAGGGATGTTTGGAGAGCTTATGTCCGCGCGGCCATGAACCTACGGGTTCGATAGTGCCAGTGAGTAAGTAAGTACAATATTTCACATGATGGAATTATGACTGTAAGGTCTTCTCTTCCACTTCACTAGGGTTAAATTATAGATTCCATATAACTTAATATTAATTTTAAATTATCTACTATTTTATAAACAATACATTAGTTGGCATTATCTTTCATCCCCATTTGCATATTCCTCCTTCAGTTTTTCTTGTCATGACTAAATATTTGAAATCTTCTGCCATCAGTAACTGATCGTCAGAAAATATCAAAGAATAAACTTATCTTTATAGTTTGAATAAGGTAGGCCTAAGCGATAAAAAATCATTGTCTGAAACCAATAGTATCTTCAAAACCAGACGTAGCTAATATTTTTATCCAGTTTTAGGCCTACTCTAAAGATAGATTCAACATGAAAAGAAAAATAAATGCCTTAGCCGGGATTTGAACCGGAGACCTCTAACTCTATACGTTAGCGCTGTAAACAACTGAGCCGCTTAGGAATCACAACACAAACATTAATTTTCTTGTATAGGCCTAAGTTAGGCTATATAGGCTATGTGGGGCACGCCGTAGCGTAGTGGTTAAGGCACTGCGCTACAAGCCGGAAGGTCGAGGGTTCAAGTCACGGTGGGGTCAGGATTTTTAAACTGACCCAAACCTTCTGGCGGCACTATGGTCCTGGGGTCGACTCAGCCTCTAACGAAAACGAGTAGGCCTACCAGACGCTTGTTCTGGGGTAAATGCGGCCGTCACACAGAGCTGACAACCCGGCTGACATCAAGTGCCGATTGTCCGGAAAAAGTGGGAGCCTTAACCTCCCACTTCCCCAAGGGCCTCCTGAGGCCTGTAGTGGTAATACTTTACCTATAAGTTATAGGCTATATAAAATTCTCAATTCACGCTGGACATTGGTCCAACTGCCATCTACTGGCTAATGTATCAATACTAATAAAATTCATATCAAATTCCGTTGAGGCGAATAGTCAAAAGATAAAAATTAAAATATATACCTTTTGGCAGGTGTCGTCGTCCTCAACCGTGTTGAAATATTTTGTTTAAAATGTTATCTGGAGGCCTATCGGAAGATAACTTCCATCATCAGCAGTACGAGCTTCTGCTACTAGTTGTTTTTTACGACGATGTCAGTTGGTGCTACAGACACTTTGAGTATACATCGTCATAAATAACAACTAGTAGCAGAAGCTCATCCAGCTGATGATGGAAGTTAACTTCCGAAAGGCCTTCAGATAACATTTTAAACAAAATATTTTTACACAGTTGAGGACGACTGCACCTGCCAAAAGGTACATATTTTTACTTCTTATCTTATAATGTATCAAGTAAGCATTTTGAAGAACATTTGTACTTTAGTATAGCAGCAACGCTTGTAATATGCCTATTTAGATGTTTATAACTAAATTTTTGACATTTAGCAATGAAGGCTAATTATGAAATGAAAAGAAAAATAAATGCCTGAGCCGGGATTTGAACCCGAGACCACTGACTCTATACGTTAGCGCTCTAACCAACAGAGCTACTCAGATATATATATATATATATATATATATATTACCCATCCAAGTGTTTTGTGCAGGCGAAAATATGTTAACTAACAAACTGTCTTTCTCTTTCCCTTCCTTACTATGTTGCCACTTCCTGTCCTTTGTATTATGTTGTTTGATTGGCAGGTAGAGAGCTGACAAATACTATGTATTATATTTGAAAAGAAAACTATACGCCTAGACTGGGGTTTGAACCCAGGACCTTTGACTTTCTATGTCAATGCTGTTCCATCTGAGCCACCTAGGCCTCCAATCTAAACGCGTATTTTTCTCTTACACATAGTTAATTCCCTAACCCCAAATGCTACGAGCCGTTGCTACGATTTTTGCAAATGGCGGCTTCTTTGTTAAGAAGACTTTTTATTGGGAATTTAAACATTACTTATAAAGCCAAATATGTATTTTAATGATCCATCGTTCTGCGCGGTCATTGGCAGTATGACTAACTTGACAACCCTGTTACTTTTGGGGTTACGTCTAGGAATGAGCTGTCCCTTCCTTGCCCTTCTCATTACATGTTTCCACTTGTGATTTATTGTGAAGCTGGTAACAGAGAGACAACAAATGCTGTGATTTTAAATGATCCGACCGCTTGAGCGATCCGTGCTTAAATGACTAATTTGACAACCATGTTAAGTTCTTTCACACGTGTTTAGAGATTCTCCCCCCCACATTTGAAGTTGAAAAATATCAATACGTGATCGGATGTACAGTTTTCTCCTACATCCCTTCCACAGATTCAGTATATCGGTCACACTAGCGCTAAAACTCTTCCCCTCCGCCCGTGAACAGTTAACTTGGATGCGTAATATATATATATATATATATATATATATATATATGTATATAGCCTTAACTTTTGAGTTAGTTTTGATTTGTTAATTAATTTATTTATTTTTTCAATTACATTACATTATCATTGATATGTAGGCCTAACGCTAGAAATTAAGCATAATCTAAATTAATGTAGGCCTAAATAATTAATTATATTTTAACTAAAACCCTAATATAGGCCTATCGGATGGTGAAATAGGGTTCACATTATTGGAGATTCAATAAAAAATAATGATAATAGGCATATAGGCCTATATATCAGGGAAATGAAAAAAATTAGTATAGAAATGGATGTTTTATGAAGATCAGCTGGAAAATCTAGAATGGATAGAATACGAAATAAAGAAATAAGGGTAATTATGGGTGTAGAAGAGGAGCCAAACATCATAGACATTATAGAAAAGAAAATATTACAGTGGTATGGTCATGTCAAAAGAATGCCAGAGGAAATATTGCCTAAAATTGTTATGGAGTTGAACTCAAAGGAAAGGAAGAAGAGAGGGAGACCGAAGAAAACTAGGATAGAAGGGGTACAAGCAGCTATGAATATAAGAGGATTGGAGGAAGGTCAATGGATGGACAGAGAGGAATGGCGTTTGGTTTCCGGAAGACGGTGCCAGCTACCATGATACCGGATGATGATGATAATATATATATATATATATATATATATATATATATATATAAGAAAAATAAGTGTTTGAATTGGATTCGCCTGGTAGTGTAATGGATATCACGCTGAGGTACAGACTCAGAGATCCGGGTTCGAATCCCGTCCAGGCATTTATTTTTCTTATCATATCATATTAAGCTTGCATTGCTCAATGTTAAACATTTAATTATAACATCTATAAAGCGTCACTGCTATAAAGTAAAAAATATTCTCTTTAATTTGCTTACTTGTTATAGTCAGCTACTAGATGGCAGTGTAGACCGAGTTCTCGCGACATCTAGTAATAATGGAGAATATAATACATAGGCCTATATAAGAAAAATAAGTGTTTGAATTGGATTCGCCTGGTGGTGTAATGCATATCACGCTGAGGTACAGACTCAGAGATCCGGGTTCGAATCCCGTCCAGGCATTTATTTTTCTTATCATATCATACTTATTGATTATTGTAACACTCTTTTTACAGACTTAAATATTATTTTCACTCAAAGACTTCAACGTGTTCATAATTCTTGCGCACGTTTTATTTGTGGTATTCGCAAATTTGACCATGTTACACCGTCTCTGGAACAATTATCGTGGCTTCGTCTAAGAGAACGTAGAACTGTCCATTCCTTATCCCTTCTCTATAAAATACTTCACACATCATCGCCTAATTATTTATCACGCCGCTTCATCAGACTATCCGACACACATAATCTTGACACTCGATCCCATCAGCACATTGTCCTTTATATCCCTCCTCATCACACTGTATATTATTCATTATCTTTTACAGTCTGACTTACCAAAACATGGAATTCCCTTCCGTCCTATGTCAGAGACTGTCAAACTATAACATCCTTCAAAAACAAACTAAAGAATTATTTAATAACAAACTAACTTATACACCTCACTGATAATATTCTTTTAGCAATATTAATATATTTAATTATTTATGAAAATAATATTAAGAATAACAAATATTTTATTTGTTTTGTTTTAAATATTGTATAATCGTAAAATTAGTTTTCTATATCTCATTATTTTCCTTTGTTTTTTATATACACTAGACAGGGACAATTTAATATGCCTTGCTTGTATACATTTTATTATTAGTTTTAGTCTTAATTTTAACTAATATTAACTGGTTGTTTTATAGATCGTAATAGCCTATATTAGATATTATCTTTTGATCAAATTTTTACTTAGTGTTTAATATTAGAGTTAATTAAGATTGTTATATTCTGATGTAATATATGTTTGTCCTGGTGAATGGAAGAGAAGGCCACATGGCCTTAACTCCACCAGGCTAAATAAATCTAATCTAATCTAATCTAAAAAAACGTAGGCCTACTACTGACATAACACAAATAATATCAGGAATCTGAAATCGAGACAGATGACACTAGCACGTTGTGCAAAATTATGACATGCATTGTTAAATTTTAATAATAATAATAATAATAATAATAATAATAATAATAATAATAATAATAATAATAATAATAATAATAACAATAATAATAATAATAATAATAATAATAATAATAATAATAATAATAGTTAAGACCTTAAGGTCTTGGTGTACCAGTCAACCAGGATATATATAGGCCTATATATATATATATATATATAACTTATAGCCTATGTTACCCTGCATGTTTTGTAATGCAGATCAGTTTTGTTAATTAGAGTATTTCGTGAAGGACATCTCTGATAATCAGTGAAATGTATGGAAATAATTCAACTCAACGCGAAATATCTAGTGAGGAACTTCTGCATGTCTTAATGAAACAATTAAGGTAATTCCTGTCAAAATTTCATTGTCCCCGCACAACACCTGCTGAAAACCACTGTGTCATGTTAGACATAGTAAAATAAAAAAAATAATGATAATGAATTTATGTAATAAGAGAGTTGGTTCTGCAGCCGGTGGCGGTAATTATCTTGCCTGAAGACAATTCACTACAGGCGTCGGCAACCTCAGGACCTCATTCCACAGAATGCACGTCACAGATTGCGCTGCGTATTTCCTTGAAATATTACATTCACTCCTATAACATGCAACTTACTATAATTTGTGAGAAAGTTATTATGTCTGCTTATTAGAGAACCGCTACAAAAATAATCATACGCTTCACAATTGCTTAAACATTAGTCAAATTTCTGTTCTCTCAAATTAGACTGTCTTGTTACTCTGCTAATTTCTGCTGTAGACCCTATGTTCAAACTATGAATTTCATTCCAATTTCACGTCACCAATAAGGCTTGTATTAAAACTATCCTACAAGTAAAACTAGGCTATAGCCTGTAGATTTTTAAAGACTATTTAACTCATGCCCCAAATGGGACTCAATGGCCAATCACATTTCAATGATTTCCGTTTTACATCCAATCTGAGTCGTGTTTCACGAAATATTTATGAGTGTTATAATTACCATATTAAAGAAGGCTCCTCCTTTTTAATATTCTCAACAGGTCTGACCATTATTTCGCAGTGACTGAGCCCATGAGAAATACGGCTACCAGATTGTATATATAGTGCATGAATGTCAACACATAGCGCTTGCAGGAGTTAATATAAAAACATTTGTAGCAATTGATTACACCACCAAAAAAAGAAACCACTGTTTGCACTTTCTTAAATGTATTTTTCCCCAGGTAACAATCCAGAAAAATATAATTGTCATATTTACATCATACGACATCAGAAATGAATTAATATACAGTTTGATATGTTTCATTTTTTCTCCACTAGAGAGCATTCTTACAATATTGCGTTCCTTTGGCAATAAATAGTATGATCTGGTTGCAGTGATAAACAAAAGAAGCAGGTGAAGCATACCTATCGCTTCTCATTTGTTTTCAAACATCGCCGTTTACATTAAATATATAAATATTTTAAAATAACTATAGTTAAATAATGATTTGTGAGTAAACAGCTTAATTTTATTCGTTAAACAGTCCTAACAAATGCCACTCTTGATTTTCAAATTCTCTAGATAAATTCACTCCTCACTTCGTGAGTAGTGAATTTATCGATAATTTGGAAATCACTCGTGGCATTACTTATGAATAATTAGATTTAACATTTTCCAATACTGTTATTGTAACACAGTTCCAATAATGGATCATATTATAATGATATTGTGAAAAGAAAAATTAATGTCTGAACCAGGAATCTAACCGTGGACACCTAGTTCTCCAGACTAGTGTGCAGTCCACTACACCATTCTAGTCTGGAGAACTAGAGGTCCACGGTTCGATTCCTGGTTCAGACATTAATTTTTCTTTTCACAATATCATTATAATATAATGTGATTCATTATTAGAACTGTCCACCGCTGTGATCTCGAGGTGCTGCCTTGTCACGCAGCGGCCCGGGTTAATAATAATAAATAATAATAATAATAATAATGATTTATTTTCGATCCCCGGTCGGGCCAGTTTTTCTGGGTGAGGTTTTTATCGAGGTTTTTCCTCACCTGTAAAACAAATGTCAGGAAAACTTTAAGGCCCAAACGGTCCCCGAAATCATATGGCCATCATCATCACCATCATCCTTCACCGGTGTGGAAAGCAATGGGAAGCTACCACACCTACAATTCCCTAGTAAAGCTGCAAGCACAGCATGAAAATGCTATGATTGTAGTGAAGTACCTGCCTTCGGGCAGAATTACTATAAAATTCTCAAATATAGATACTTCTAAACGAAGCCAGCCGTTGGTGATGGTAGCGACACCTACCTTACAGCGGACGAAACGCGTCCGTACAAAAGTGTACAATCGCGGAAAGCCCAAACTGGTAAACACGCTCCCTAGCCGTGAGAATAAAATTACAAATGTAGGTGGGAGCTTAAATAAAATATTTACGCCCTTAGAAGACATGTGATTGAATATTCTAACCAATCAAAATTAGAGTTACGGTGTACGACCATATATGGGAATAAAGGGTCCTGAGTTCGATACGGAACTCATGAGGACGAATTAAGGGGATATATACTCAACACTTCGTAGGAAGAAGATCTAAATTATATGATTAAAATGTCTTGTAACAACGATTATGGACTCAGGGAAAATTTCTCAAATTCATAAATCATTTGCTAGTCCTCATTAGTGAAATATCGAAGGCCAGGACAGAAAAGTTTTATCTTTACAGTGTAAAGTGTAGTTAAGAGGCAGAGATGAAAAAAAATATATATAAATAATTAGCTATTGTCTGTTTTCCACTCATTTCTCCTTCCGAACCCTATGTAGATAGGAATCTCAGCGCTCACTCTGAAACAGGAACCGACTAGCTACCGAGGTACGGCATCAACTATTTACAACAATTAGCAATAATTAAAACAGTGAATTTAGTGACATTACTACCAGCCTATAACGTAGACCTACTTCCCCACAGACTAGGCTATAACTAAAAAATGCATAACAAGGCAATTATTCCAGTTTTAGAACATGGATGAGAAACATGGCCTTACTGTAGAAGAGGAGGTACCCAACCGTTTATCCTCAAAACGAAGCAGCAGTGATGCCAAGTTAAAACTCACAGACTTTAGAGGTGTAATACAATATGTTACGTAACGCGAAGTTAAACACTTGTCGAACTGGAGCATCGTGCAGTGGGGTGAAGTATATGACACTAATTTGACCGGACGGTTTACACTCATATCTCTTTCACAAGTATAAACCCAAGAGAGTAACTATGTGTCTTTTGCGATACTCGTACTTCTCACGTTATGATTCCCAAAGCATCTCCTACCCTCTCTTCAATTATATACTTTTATTTCATGCTTTCTTGCACAAGTTTTAACATCTAACATCATATTGCATCTGGAATAATTGGATATATTAAGCAGTTCGAGAGAAATTTTGAAGTAGGCCCTATTGACGAAATTTTAACAAGTTACCCAGGAACAATAACTATAAACCAGAATGAATTACAGAAAACATAGGCTGAACTCTGGTAAACCCGTGGTATTATGCATTACTGGGGCTTTTATAGTCCCAATTCCTATAAAAACACTGGTCAACATGATTTTTGTCTCATGAGTACCAATGGTTGTAATTAATGCAGTTTTTATCGCGTTTTCAAATATATAAAAACTCATGGCGCGACAGGCCTAGAAGACCCTTAGCCTACCAGCCGGCTCTGGCCTCACATCCACATGTGTCAATCACAGAGGTAGAAGATCAGCCAGTGTAGGGGTGACATGTGGTCAGCATGTCGAGTCCCCCAGCCGTTAGACCTGGTTTTCTCAACCTGGAGCCGCTACTTATTGTAGCTACCCAATTGTCTCACGATGCTGGGTGGGCACCGGTCCCATACTGGCCGAGAATACCATGAGAAAATTTCTTCCCCCACGGAGACTCGAACCAGCGCAAGTCCCGTAGCTCTGCGCCAAGGCTTCCTGCCTTAACCACTCGGCTACGGCGCGGGACTTTCAAATATGTACCATATTCGGAATTTCTCCATCACCCACAGCTTTTTTATTTCAATTTAAAATACTGGATTTAAATAATTATTTTTAATAAATGTTTTTTCGTCCATTTGTCCATTGTAAAATAAAACCAAATGAGAACGGGGAACACTTTCACCAGGAGATTACAGCTATGGAAAAGAGATATCAGGGCAAATGGAATCCTAATAAGCTGGCCGATTATTGTTGGGCCATCAAGAGGGATACTCCACAGGCGAAATATAGCAGAAAATCGCCATTTCTTACTTTCTAGGTGAGTCCGAATGTTCGAATATTGTGTAGTTACGAATGTAGAAAATATTAAAGTGTTTGCAATTATAAATGCCTGTCTCTCGGAAACCATGCGCGATGCAGAAAATCCGATATCATATTTGAATTCAGAAGAAAAAATACTATCATCATCATCATCATCATCATCTTCATTCATGGATTAGGTCTGTTGACCCGTTCCGACTTCAGCCCATCTCTTTCTAGGTCTGCCCACATCTCGGGTGCCTTTAAGTTTGTATTTTGTTATTTGTTTTGGATATCTTCATTCATTCTATATATGTATTGCTTCCATTTTTGTCTATATGTATCCATTTTATCAGTTATTGCAAATATTTCAAGTTCCTCTCTTATTTCTGTGTTCTTGATTCTGTCTTCCTTAGTGCACCCTTTAACAGATCTCAAAAATTTCATTTCT
Organism: Diploptera punctata; assembly: GCA_030220185.1. Taxonomy (NCBI): domain Eukaryota; kingdom Metazoa; phylum Arthropoda; class Insecta; order Blattodea; family Blaberidae; genus Diploptera; species Diploptera punctata. Next base: position 113,607 of record JASPKZ010007241.1, on the reverse strand, counting down.
GCCGCCGTTATCCTACTTAGATCTTGTTTTTTTTATGTATCCAGGCTTCTGAACCATAGAGCAGTACCGGTACTGCCAACATCTTATAAAATTTCAATTGGGTCTCTCTTGTTGAAAAAAATAAAAATACTATCAGAATCAGATATTTTTCTTTCTGAGACAAAAGAAAAGTTTATTTTTTTGTTGCTCAGTGTAATCTGAGATTTGTATTACATAGGATCAAGACATATCTACGATAAGAAATTAGCTATCACTTAATAACTTTAGCCTTGTAATAGAGGAAGGGAAGTACTGTATTTCTACAAAATAAAAATAACTAAAATCGGACTTCTGTATCTGTACCCTAATGCCACAGAAAATTGTATTAGGTGCTGTATTATTAAATCATATCCATCAATTCCCAAATGTAAGATCTACTCTCTTTGGTCACTTCCAACAAAAACAAAGAAAAAATACAACATTTATGGTGTCCCTATTTAACTCGAGTGCACGTCTGTTAAATTAATGAGAAGTGACAAACGTCTGGCACAATTCTCCAGTTCCTTCATTACATATTGTGTCATTCATACTCTAAGTGCATGGCGTTCTTACTACTATTTTTTGACGTCACGCGCTTGTACATAATATTTCATGCAATTGATTAGGCCTATATTAACTTTAATGTCTGGTCTAACAGGGACGAATTAACCTGCGCAAAAATGTTACGAAAATGTCATTTTACTTTAAATTGCAATGTCGCGAGCGTGCATACTTTGAATAATTAAAAACATTTGTCCTATTTTGCATTTTTATGCCATTTCACTGTAGCTGTTTAAACATACAGTAGTAATGCCAACTTTTAAAAATAGAATTTTTATGGTCCTCACACACCATGTGTGGATACTTTATACATGTAGTTATGACCAGGAGCTGCCAGCATTGCACAGTGTAGATATATGTAATATATTAAAGAGTGTTTTAGATTAGCTTAAATTTTCTTTTTATAGAATAGGCTAATGTAGCCAATTCTTAATTACATAGCCCTACAGGATACACTGGTATATTTATTTATTTTACCTGATGGAGTTAAGACCGTAAGGTCTTCTCTTCCATTTTACCAGGGTAAATTATACATGCTGCAATAATAATTATGATTAATTATATACAATATATATATATATATATATATATATATATATATATATATATATATATAGACTACACAATATAAAGTCGACAAGAGAAAGAAAGAAAAATACTAATAATAAAAATAACAATAATAATATTAATCTTCTTCTTCCTTCCTTCCTTCCTTCCAAGTATTAGGCCAAGGCCTGTTACGATCCTATAGAAAATTTTCCCTCCAGCGTTTCATAGGACGGCCCAGTGATCTTCATCCTCTTGGTATATAATTATAAACAGCTTTGGGGATCCGATTTAATAATAATAATAACAATAACCTATAATTGGATTAAGTAAATGGCTTGGTAAAGAAAGTTTAATATATAAAGGAATAATAAAATTATACATGGAACGTAGAACAGTTAAGTCTCGTAGACTGCGATGGGCAGGACATGTTGCACGCATGGGGAATGAAAGGCTTGCATGGAAGCTTCTTGTAGGAAAGCCAGAGGGAAAACGCCCAGTTGGTAGACCAAGAATGAGGTGGGAGAATAACATTAACTATGATTTGAGGGAAGTAGATTATACAGGGAATGATTGGAAAGCATTAGCTCAGGATAGGGATGTATGGAGAGCTTACTTATGTCCGCGCGGCCATGAACCTACGGGTTCGATAGTGCCAGTGAGTAAGTAAGTAAGTAGGCCCCTAAGTAAGTAAGTAAGTAAGTAAGTAAGTAAGAAAATAAGTAAGTATACATGGAACGTAGACCTGGTTGCAATAATAAATACAAGTTTTCATAAGTAATGCCACGAGTGGCATTTGTTAGGACTATTTAACGAATAAAATTAAGCTGTTTACTCACAAATCATTATTTAACTATAGTTATTTTAAAATATTTATATATTTAATGTAAACGGCGATGTTTGAAAACAAATGAGAAACGATAGGTACGCTTCTACTGCTTCTTTTGTTTATCACTGCAACCAGATCATACTATTTATTGCCAAAGGAACGCAATATTGTAAGGAGGAGCTTTCTTTAATATGGTAATTATAACACTGATAAATATTTGGTGAAACACGACTCTGATTGGTTGTAAAACAGAAATCATTGAAACGTGATTGGTCATTGACTCCCATTTGGGGCATGAGTTAAATAGTCATTGCAATCACTCGCTCTTCCTTGAAATTCAGTGAGAAGGTTGCGGCCTGCTTTCCAGTGCGACAGTAGTTCTTTGAAGTTCACGGAACCACACAGCACCTAGTTAAATAAAGTCTCAATCACTTTCAACTTTCAGGGCACAAGTCCGTTTCTGGAGGTTCTGTAATATTAATTTTTTTAGATAGGCAGGGGAAGAAAACGACTTTTCCGCACAAATATGTGGATGCATAAAAGTAGAAGGTAACGCAGTTATGGTCTTATTTCGCTAACACTGGAAACTCCTTTAAACTTAACGAAAAACCAATTAACAACAAAGATTTTTAACTAAAAACCAGTAGAAATTTCGACAAGCAGCTTTTTTTCATTTACGCTTAATGTGAATTCTAAAATCCTTGATTCTTCGAATGGATTGCGAATCCGCAATTATTATTATTAATATTATTACTGTTGTTCTTGTTGTTTTTGTTCTCGTTGTTCTTCTTGTTGTTGTTGTTAATGATGCTATTATTGATATAATAATAATAATAATAATAATAATAATAATAATAATAATAATAATAATAATTATTATTATTATTATTATTATTATTATTATTATTATTATATAGGAAAGTATGCTATATCTGCCCTAAATGGAATAGTATGGGACAGATATATCTTCAAAGAAACAAAAAAAAACTATTTTTAATACAATAATCAGAAGCATTATTACCTATGGGACTGATGTGTGGGCTTTAAAGGCACAAATAAAAAAAAATTGCTCACCGTTGAAATGGACTACTGGAGACGTGCTGCAAGAATATCCAGGAAGGATAAATCAGAAATTCATATATAAAATATATTAGATTTTATAAAGAAGAAACAATTAAATTGGTACGGACACATTAGAAGAATGAAAGAAGGAAGACTACCTAAGATAATTATGGATTGGGAACCACAGGGAAGGAAAAAGAAGGGCAGACCAACTGTCACGTGGATTCTTGGAATCAATGAAGCTAAGAGGGAATGGGAAATAGAAGAAGATATATGAATGAACAGATAGGAATGGAAAAATGTGTTGAAACAAATGTGTAGTTAACTGTGAACATGGGTACCGGAAAAATGTATATTCATTGTAAAAGCCGGAATAACAAAAATAATAATAATTATTATTATTACTGTTGTTCTTGTTGTCCTCGTTGTTGTTCTTGTCGTTGTTCATGTTATTCTTGCTGTTGTTCTTGTTCGTATTGTTCTTGTTGTTGTTATTCTTCTTGTTGTTAATGATATTATTGATATAATTATAATTATTATAATATAATAATAATAATAATAATAATTATTATTATTATGACAATGTAGCAAAACATGAAGGAAACAAGGCTTAAACTCGAAACTCACCATTACGGAATAGTTTTGACGAACCCCTTCAATTTTTTTAAGAACTCCCCTCGTGTTTCGCGAACCACAGGTTGGGAAACATTGCTTTAGATAAACTACAGTACTACATTGAACTTTCAGGGATTTTAACTAAGGGATTTGACATAGTTGTGTAGCTAGGGGAGCAGATAGAATAAGAACCTGTCAGAAGAAGAAACGAAACTTAGAAATTTATGTTAAAGTAAAGTCACTTTGCGGTAAAAAATGTATAATTATATAAAGGAAATATCCTTAATAAAAAATGAAATAAAATTTCTCGCTGGGGGAAAAATGGAGGAAAGCAAAAGAAGATGAATTCGGTCGGATTGGACCACAATGTAGTGGAATTCCAGATATTGCTTTAGCCTACAAAATATGAGGTGCATTTTATAGGACAATTAGAGTTTAGGAGGCTGTAAATCAGAGAGCAGACCGCAGCTGCATGTTAGATGTGACCACCAGGGCAGGTTTCAATGTCACGTAGACATAGATCAAAACTCGCAGGAAATACTGTACGTGTTTCACATATGAACACTCAAACAGCCATTTCACGGCTGTTACCTCGTTGCATAAGCTTTGTATTTAATAAGCTAAATCTGTTTCTAATCTACTGTGACCATTTAAAATATCTCATTTGACGACATTCAAAACGTCGCAAAATTGTTCTTCTTCTTCTTCGGCTTTCCCCCACTTATAGGTTTGCCGTCTTCAGTTTCCATTTATCTCTATCATTCCAATCTCCCTCTTCCAAATTCCTATCCTCCATTATTGTTCTGACGTAGGTTTTCCATTTCCATCTTGGTCTACCACGTTTATTTCTTCCAGGGGGTGATCATTGGTAGGCCTATATACTTTTTGGCCATCTTTCATTTTCCATTCTTTGTACATGGCCATACCATTTAAGCGTTTGGTTTTCAATCCTCTTAACAACAGATGTGGTGACCTTCATTTCTCTCCATAGGAATTCATTTCTTATTTTATCCTGTCTTGTTTTTTGGAGGCTTCTTCTAAAATAATCGAATTCAACTGTTCTAATTTTATTTTTTTGTAATTCCGTCAAAGACCACGTTTCGCTTCCATATGACAAAATATTCTGTATTATGCTCTTATAAATTTTCATTTTAGTTTCCTTTGTAATATTTTTGTTCCAAATTACTCCATGTAATGTCTTAGTTGCATTTTTTGCCATTGCAATTTTAGCCTGTACATCTCTCTCACAGGTACCTAAACTTGTAATTATTACCCAAGATATTTAAAAAAATTCGCATTTTTTTATTTTCCCTGTTTCAAGTATGAGGTCATCCACATCCTTTCCCAAACACATATATTCTGTTTTCTGTAAATTTATATTCAGTCCCCATTTTTATATTCTTCCATTAATTTATTTATCATATATTTCATATCATCTTCATCCCCTGCAAAAATTATTTGATCATCTGCAAACAACAATGAATGCAGTACTTTTCCTCCTATAGGAATACCCATTTCAGAACATTTTTATACCACAAGTTAAGAGCCTGGTCTAAATAAATGTTAAAAAGGATTGGTGACAAACTGCATCCCTGCTTAAGGCCTTTATTCACTGTGAATTCCTCTGTTAAATTATTCTGTATTTTTACTTTAGCTTTTGTATTACTATAGATCCTCCTAACAATATTAATCCATTTATCACAGATATTCATATTTCTCATTGCCATCCATAACAATTGTCGAGGTACACTATCAAAATTTTTAAGGACGCAAAAATATCATTATCTACTTTATCTCCTATTAGGAGCATAGAAAACGTCTTGCGAATCATATTCTGAGCCAACTTCTTCACTTTCCTCCAGATTTTCCCCTCCTTTAAAATTTCTTCAAGAATGGTTCTCTTCCATGTCTGTTTCGGTTTGCCTCTTCACCTGTGTCCTTGAGGATTCCAATCCAATACAATTCTTTCAATCAAATCATGGCATTTTATTAATGTATGTCCTATCCAGTTCCTATCAATCTTCTACCATTGTCTTTTTATCCAATTCTCCATAGGCCTATGGTCCGACTACATCATTATCTATCTCTTTGCCGATTCTGCTGTTAAAATCGCTAGCTAATATAATTTCTCTTGAGGTCCCGATCTCATCCATAATATAATTTAATGTAGGCCTACTATAAAATTTATCTTTTATTAAATAATTTTCGTCCTCACTAATTCCATATATTCCTAATATAGAGCATTTTATACCAAAAAGACATAGCCTATATTAATTTAATTATGTTTTCTTTATTACTTCCCAGTTTGTGATATAGGCCTATCTCTTATATTTCTTCTTGATAAGTACTGAAACCCCTCTTTTAGCCCTTTCATTCTTTTTAATACCAGCGATTGGAGGAGGATCGACTACCAAAATCAGTTTTGGAATGGAAACCTGAGGGAAGACGAGGCAGAGGAAGACCTAAAACCTCCTGGAGTCAGGGAATATGTTTATAGGCTACATGAAGGAGAAACATCTACATCCAGGAGATTGGAAGGACCGACAAAACTGGCTATTAGGAATCGGACGATGTCAAAGACATTAATCAACCGATGGTCTGTGTAAAATTATACAGGGAATGATTAAAAAACCCAGGATAGGGATATATGCCTATGGAGAGCGTATGTTCCCGCAGCCATGAACCTTGGGTATTCTATAGTATCGGTGAGTCAGTTAGTTATAAAAACTGTATAAATAGGAGGACTAGTGGTTATGCTCCTTGCCTCTGGTCCCGAGAGTCGCGGGTTCAAACCCGGCCGGGGTCGATGGATTTTTTAGGATGGAAAAATCCAACGAGCAAGTCCTCCGGGAGAGACTTTAAGCGTGGGTTCCGAGTCTGAAGATTCTCAGGCTTGTAAAAAATCCTTAAGCCTGAATCAAAAGGCCTCTAAGCAAAATTTAACGAATTTTCCCGTCCTAGAACGGTACCTTGGTTTCCTAGATGTCAGTATGAGGCGGAACGCTGACCACGGACCACTCAAAATGACATCTATACGAAAACAAGTGTAACTAAATTAATATGGTTCAAATTCTTCCCTGTAGGGGGAGAGCGCCTAAATCTCTGTAAAGGGAAAACATAGGCTTACAATATATACAATACAATAAATATAACAGCTTATATAATTTCCATTCTGTATAAGAATTGAAATATTTTAACAGGAATACTTTCTCTTCTATTGTTATTGATGTGTTTTGTCATCCACAAGAATATAACGTCCGAACAGGTAGTTTCTAATTACAGTTTAATTATCCCGTTTTAATGTGGAATGTCGCGACATAATCAATAAATATACAAGTTTTAAAGTGACTATAAAAATTCTAAAAGAAATCAACAATGTTTATAACACTGCTTTGCATACTTATCAAAGCGCAATAAAACAAACTTATATTATTCTTAATGATTCCTTATCGAGTAAAACACTCCGGTATTAAATGTGAAGGAGATAGGAAGGGGTTTAAATGCTTCAAATGTTTCTCCCATACTCATTAATTATTGAGTAAAGAATGTTCTTTTAGAATGGGAAATGAAGTGTAAAAGAATGGACTTTAAATTGTTATTATTATCATTTATTTTCTGTTAATTATGCAGACTGTAGGGTTTTAGTAGCTTAAAACTTAGAGTAGACATGTTAAAAAACTATTTAAATCTTTAAATTAATCTTAATAATTAGTGTCTTCACTTGGAAGTGAACTATAGACCTTAGGAATTATTATAAAATAACTGAAAAAATATGAAATTAGTCTTCATAAGTAATGCCACGAATGATTTCCAAATTTATCTAGAAAATTTGGAAATCAAGAGTGCCATTTGTTAAGACTATTTAGAGAATAAAATTAAGCTGTTTACTCTTAAAGTGAAGTGATCCCACAACAGGCCTCAGGAGGCCCTTGGGGTAGTAGGAGGTTAAGGCTTCCACTTTTTCTAGACAATCGGCACTTTATGTCAGCCGGGTTGTCAGCCCTGCGTGACGGCCGCCTTTACCCCCAGAACAAGCGTCCGGTACTCATGTCCGTTAGAGGCTGAGTCGACCCCAGGGCCATAGTGCCGCCAGAGGGTTTGGGTCAGTTTAAAAATCCTGACCCCAATGGGACTTGAACCCTCGACCCTCCGGCTTGTAGCTCAGTGCCTTAACCACTACGCTACGGCGTGCCCCAAGCTGTTTACTCACAAATCATTATTTAAATATAGTTATTTTAAAAATTTATATATTTAATGTAAACGGCGATGTTTGAAAACGAGTCAGAAACGATTGTTACGCTTGTTCATCACTGCAACCAGATCATATTATTTATTGCCAAAGGATCGCAATATTGTAAGAATGCACCCTAGTGGAGAAATTTATAACCATCATTATAGGCATAATTAATTTCTGACGTCCCATGATGTAAATATGTCAATTATATTTTTCTGCAACGTCATTTCTTGGAAAAAAAAATTGGTCTAAGAAAGTGCAAACAGTGGTTTCTTTTTTTTTGTCATATAATTAATAGCTACAAATGTTTTTATATTATCTCCCGCATGCGCTATCTGCTGGCATTCATGCACTATATATACAATCTGGTACCCGCATTCCTTACAGAGTCAGTCAAAATAATGCTATGACCTATTCAGAATGTTGAAAAGGAAGAGCCTTATTTAATATGATAAACTTCGGTTGATAAATTCCAGGCGAAACACAACTGTGATTGGTTGTAAATCAAAGATCATTGAAATGTGATTGGCCATTGACTCCCATTTGGGGCATGAGTTAAATAGTCATTATAATTAGCTTACATTTTTGTAATTTTATATTATTTTTTATGTCAACTAACGCCTCGACGGATTTTTACCATTCGTGTTGTTTATAGGCCTATCATTTTAATTTTATTATATTCCATGTTTTGTTAGTACTAACTAGTATGAGATCACTTCACAATTGTCGTTTGTTTAGTCTATATTTTAAAATTGTAATAAGTAGACATATTTAATTTTTGTATAGGCCTAATTTTACTATTCGCTGGTTGAGTGGAAGAGAAGCCTTATGGCCTTAACTCTGCCAGCTAAAATAAAGCTTTATTATTATTACTATTATTATTATTATTATTATTATTATTATTATTATTATTATTATTATTATTATTATTATTATTAACAAAACAACAAGAGAGACCCAATTGAAATTTTATAAAATGTTGGCAGTACCGGTACTGCTCTATGGTTCAGAAGCCTGGATAGGCCTACATAAAAAACAAGATCTAAGTAGGATAACGGCGGCAGAAATGAAATTTTTGAGATCTGTTAAAGGGTGCACTAAGGAAGACAGATTCAAGAACACAGAAATAAGACAGGAACTTGAAATATTTGCAATAACTGATAAAATGGATACATATAGACAAAAATGGAAGCAACACATAGACAGAATGAATGAAGATAGATATCCAAAACAAATAACAAAATACAAACCTAAAGGCACCCGAGATGTGGGCAGACCTAGAAAGAGATGGGCTGAAGTCGGAACGGGTCAACAGACCTAATCCATGAATGCAGATGATGATGATGATGATAATATTATAATGATGTTGTGAAAAGAAAAATTAATGTCTGAACCAGAAATCGAACGTGGGCCTCTAATTCTCCAGACTAGTGTGCAGCCCACTACACCATTCCAGACCTGGCACAAACATTAACAAATTTCTGGTTCCTGGTTCAGACATTAATTTTTCTTTTCACAATATCATTACAATATTATGTTCATATTGTTTGTATAATTTAGTTTAGATAAATATGTTGACATAAATAACATATGTTCTTAAGATTAACAATTGTAGGCCTAAACTATAGCCTACCGGTACCTCATGGAAATGACAATGAGGAGACATTTAAGAGTGATGGGATTACGAAAGACATTGAGAAGCAAGATGTAAATTACGAAACAAGCTATAATTGTCACTCCATCCTGTTGAAAAGCTTCATTAACATATCGCAGCTCCCTAGAGCCTATGCCTGTTCAACATTATTCTAAACCAATCATCGCACATAACCAATTGGATATTCGGCACATGACATGAATATTCATGGGCTTTTGGTAAACAACATGGTGGACACGGGCCGGCAGATACACGTGTGTACAGATTCATTTCGTACGTTTCCCTTAGGCCTACATAACTCATCATCATCATCATAGTACATTCACGAATTTAGGCCATTTGTTGACCTGTTTCGGCCTCAAGAGAAACACCATCCAGAAGTCTTTTGAGTGGACGTCCTGGTCTTCTTCTTCCTGCAGGTTGATATCTTAACATTAGTTTGGGTATTCTGTGATCTTCCATTCGATGAACATGTTGTATCCATCTTGACTTATAATCAGAAATTTTGTTTTCTAAAGATTCCATGTGTAATTCTTCTAAGATGTCTTCATTTTTTTTGTGATCTAGTAGTGTGTATCCTGCAGTCCTCCGAAGATATCTCATTTCAGCAGATCTAAGTCTCTGTATATCCTTCTGTTTCAACGTCCATACTTCGCTACCATACAAAAGAGTTGGAAGAGCCAGTGTTTTAGCCTATATAACTAACATATTTAAACTTAGGGAATTCTAAGCCACCGTACCACCTCCATAAAATTAAATAAAACATGTGAAAAACACAGAATTTGTTGTTGCAGTTTATGTTAATAATTAACTGAGACTATTTAACTCATGACCAATCACGTTACAATGATTTTTGATTTACCACCAATCACAGTCGTGTTTCGCCTAGAATTTACCAACTAAAGTCTATCATAATAAAGAAGACACCTGCTTTTTTACATACTGAATAGGTCATAGCATTATTTTGCAGTGACTGACTCACTAAGAAATACGGCTACCAGATTGTATATATAGTGCATGAATGTCAACACATACCGCATGCGGGAGTTAATATAAAAACATTTGTAGCAATTGATTATACCGCCAAAAAATGAAACCACTGTTTGCGCTTTCTTAAATGTATTTTTTTCCCAGAAAAATATAATTGTCATAGGCCTATTTACATCATAGGACATCAGAAATGAATTAGGCTAATATACGGTTTGATGTGTTTCATTTTTTCTCCACTAGAGTGCATTCTCACAATATTCTATTCCGTTGGCAATAAATAATATGATCTGCTTGCAGTGACGAACAAAAGAAGCAAATGAAGCGTACCAATCGTTTCTCATTTGTTTTCAAACATCGCCGTTTACATTACATATAGGCCTATAAATGTTTTAAAATAACTATATTTAAATAATGATTTGTGAATAAACAGCTTAATTGTATTCGTTAAATAGTCTTAACATTACTTATGATAAATATAATCATGTGATTTTTTTACTGTCATAAGAGAAAAAATGAATATTGGTTATTCAATAGTAGATTATATACGGTATAAGCAATTAAATTAGTATGGGCACATAGGACGAATGCAAGAAGAAAGATTACCCAGGAAAACATTGGAATGGTGTCCATCTGGAAGAAGGAGGAGAGGAAGACCTGGAAACTCGTGGATGCAGGAAATAAGAACTGGAATGAGAGCAAGTGGACTGGAGGACATGGATTGGATGGAGAGAGACGAGTGGAAAAGAAAAAGAAAATTTTAGGCACAGAAATATGTGCAAACATTAAAATTCTGTATATAAATAAAATGATGATTTCCAAAAAAAGAAATGTGAAAAAAATGCCTTAAAATGAAGTAAGATGCTGAGCTCAAACGAGCCTATAAATCACCATACTTTGGCCTACAATGTAAACTATTAATTAGTCATTGCTAAGACAGTGTAGCCAACTTATCATAAGTAATGCCACGAGTGATTTCCAATTTATCTAGAGAATTTGGAAATCAAGAGAGCATTTGTTAGGACTATTTAACGAATAAAATTAAGCTGTTTACTCACAAATCATTATTTAACTATAGTTATTTTAAAATATTTATATATTTAATGTAAACGGCGATGTTTGAAAACAAATGAGAAACGATTGGCGTGCTTCATCTGCTTCTTTTGTTTATCACTGCAACCAGATCACATTATTTATTGCCAAAGGAACGCAATATTGTAAGAATGCTCTCTAGTGGAGAAAAAATGAAACACATCAAACTGTATATTAATTCATTTCTGATGTCGTATGATGTAAATATGACAATTATATTTTTCTGGATTATTACCTGGGAAAAAATACATTTAAGAAAGTGCAAAAAGTGGTTTCTTTTTGGTGGTATAACCAATTGCTACAGATGTTTTTATATTAACTCCCGCATGCGCTATGTGTTGACATTCATGCACTATAAATATAATATATCAGCCGTATTTTTTAGAGAGTCAGTCACTGCAAAATAATGCTATGACCTATTCAGAATGTTAAAAAGGAGGTTTTATTATGATAAACGTTAGTTGGTAAATTCTAGGTGAAACACGACTGTGATTGGTTGTAAATAAAAAATCATTGTAACGTGATTGGTCATTGACTCCCATTTGAGGCATGAATTAAATAGTCACAGAAACACGCTAACAAACAAGTGAACGTAAAACTAATCTGATGTACACTAACTCACCCATTTTCTCACTCTAACTGGCCCAAACTAACACCAACTTGCCCATTTTCTCTCCTAACTTGCCCACTAATAAAAATAGATAGAATCCCGTTATATGTGAGCAAACAAGCTGGCAATTGGGTCTAGCGGGAACATATCTTATCTTATTGGCCAACATGACGTTGGCAGTCACTTGTTCTCCGATCGAATATTCACAGATGGCACGATGACGTTTAATTTTTGTTAACCTTCGGATAGTAAGACACTACTTTTTCTCTTCAAGAAATTTATAACTTATACAGATTTCAATCTCTTTAACAGAACATATGGAGTTTCTATCTTTAATAATTGTATTTAAAATGTACGGTTTTACATCGGTAACTGACGTAACTCTAAAATGACGTCTGTTTTACAGACTAAGAGGAAACTAATAATTTCTATGAAGAATTCAATCTTATTTCAATATGAAATTATGAATAATAATAATAATAATAATAATAATAATAATAATAATAATACTTTATTTATTCTGGCAGAGTTAAGGCCATAAGGCCCTCTCTTCCACTCAACCAGCACAAATACAAATAAATATTCGACAAATATAGATATACACTATACTAATTATAAACAGTTAAAGATACAATAAATGTAGCAATGTAAATGTCATGTACAAACATTTTATAGGGTAATAACAATAATGATACGATAATAATAATAATAATAATAATAATAATAATAATAATAATAATAATAATAATATAAATATGATACATTATACGGGAAACACCAATTAATATATATACCTTACACTGGATAATAATGAAGTCGAGTTTAGAGCAAATATAAATTTAGATTTCTTTTAAAAGATGCCAATGTCCGGCAGCCCCTTATTTCTTGTGGTAGGGAATTCCAGTTGCGAGAAGTGAAGATGGTATATGACATGGAGTGATGTGATGTCCTATGTTGCGGTATATTAAGCAAGAGACTATGTTGTGATCTTGTGTTTAAGTTATGGTTTGAGGATAGATACTGGAAACGGGATCATAAATAATTGGGAATCGAGGTATGTAGGATCTTAAATAGGAGAATTAGACAGTGCGATTTTCTTCTCTCTTTTAGATGTAGCCATGACAATTCGTGGAATAATGGAGAAATGTGATGGTATTTTCGAACATTAAATATGAATCTGATACACATATTATGGACACGCTGCAGTTTGTCCGACAATCCGTCACTTATGTCAGTTAGTAGAACGTCACAGTAGTCAAAATGAATGTAGTGGGCCTAACTTATATAGGAGTTACAAACTATAATATAAATTACATTTTTTAGTTTTATGTTCGAATAAAATAAACGAAACAAAGGTAACTGACGTAACAACTAATATTTCTGCGTGGTGTAAGAGTTTTATTTGAAATTAACGATTCTTTGTTATACACGAATCTGTTAATATTCTACAATATTTTGGGATGTAGGCATTTGGAGATATATAGGCTATATTAATCCACGTTGGAAACAGGGATGAAAATTTAATTTGCATGTGTTGTGTCAAATTTTACGTGGAATCCAACTAACTAAATAGTGAAGATAAAAATGTAACAATTATTTACTAACTTTTAACAATAAACCTATAAGTTATTCAAATGTTTTTTTATTATCAAATGTTAGTAAATAATTGTTGCATTTGTTATTCACATTTTTAAACTTAAAACTCTTTATTACTGATATGAATAATGGTTTATTGCAATATTTTAAAGATGGATGCCTCGGAATTATCAAATATTGCCGAGAGAACATTTAGGCCTAAAACAGGGTCGTTAATAAGTGCTCGCTAGGTGAGAAAATACCCCCACCGCCCCTCTTATTCAACCCTACGTCGGATAGGCTGACAAGGTAAAAGACTGCTACTCACTTGTCAGTTGTGTCGTTTCATTGGGAGTCCACCAGTATGCGGGTGGGAGGTGGGGCCGTCTTCTGTCACCTAGTGATAAAGTTTAGATAGGCCTGATTTACAATGCAAAATCTTGATAACTCATTATTAAATTTAAAAAAAATAACCCAAAACCATTCTCAGTAACCATTTGAGTCTCATTCCGGCTCTTTTAAATATTGTATAGTTGGTATTAAACTTAAATCAATTAACACAAACCACATTCACCTAATAATTATATTTGTCCGTTTATGACTAGCTACTATTATTAGGAAAAATGTATATTTTTAAAAATTCACTAGCTAATGCACGGCGTGCGCTGCTACTCCTAAATAAATGTTAATGTGTTTTTACCACCAGCCGTGCGCTGTTATACTTGCCCGGGAATCTGCTTATCCCGATCTACTTGTCATCAATGAAATACAAAAATGGTTATTGTGAGTTATCCATAGAAGATAAACATATGCTGTCGCGGACTTTTTTTGTAGAGTTTTTGAGATATTCAGTTCTGTGTAACTACTTTAATTTGTTGTATTTATTATGGTTTAGGCAGCGTAAGCCATTTAAGCGTGAAAATAGGAACTATATTTCACGTTTTTCACTACAAAGGGCGATTTTTAGGGATGAAGGAGTTTAGTATCACAACTCTCATATAGCCTATGTTCATCCCCGGAATCTCCTGAACATTTTGCAAAAAGCCACCATCTCAATCGGATGAACGGTATGGCAGAGCTCGCTTCCCCGGGAATCTACTTATCCCGATCTTCTTGGTATAAATGAAAGACAAAAATAGTTATTGTGAGTTATCCGTAAAGTCCGCGACAGCATATGTTTGTGAGATAATCAATTCTGTGTATATAAATTTGGTGTATTTGTTATGGTTTAGGCAGCGTAAATTATTTAAGCGTCAAAATAGGGACTTTATTTCATGTTTTTGACAAGTCAAAGGGTGATTTTTAGGGGTGAAGGGGTTTAATATCACAACTCTTTTACAGCCTATGTTCATCCCGGGAATCTGCTGAATATTTTGCAAAAAACCCCATCAAAATCGGATCAACGGTATGACCGCACATAAAATACGAACAAACAAACCACAAACAAACAAACAAACAAACATTGATTTTTATATATTAGATTAAAACATGAATTCACTCATAAACGTGAACAACGTACTAGAATAATTTAAGATAATTTTCCCAATACTTACAAAATGGCGATTACAAAAACAATATGTACTTCTTGCACTTACGTCGCTATTGAAGCATAAACTTTCACTCAGCCTCTCCTAAATTAAGAAATTAAAATAATTAGTTTATCAGGACGAGTATTATTATCTAAAATACGTTAAATCACTATAGGATGAAATAATCATCGGATATGTACGAAATGTAGGCTACATGCAATCACATCGGGATAACACGAGGGATTCAATTTTTATATAATTAAGTAAAAATAAATGGATACAACATGTTCATCGAATGGAAGATCACAGAATACCCAAACAAATGTTAAGATATCAACCTGCAGGAAGAAGAAGACCAGGACGTCCACTCAAAAGACTTTTGGATGGTGTTTCTCTTGAGGCCGAAACAGGTCAACAAATGGCCTAAATTCGTGAATGTACTATGATGATGATGAAGTAAAAACAAATTAAATTAAAGAAGTTGATGGGATCCCGAATAAACTATCAGTTACTTATCAAGGAAATAATTTAGCAAGTATATCGTACTGCTATTGTCAAGTGACAGGTAGCTACTTGAAAAGATGACAAAAGAGTTAAAATTTGAGGAAATACATTGTACTAGCGGATTACGAGACGTTTCTTTGTAGATCAGTAATCTAAGATCTTAAACCGATCTTCGTGACAGGTTAAGAACAAAGAATTGATACAGGGTTTGAAAACTACAGCGTGAATTAAAGAACTCCTTATCAGGAATCAGAAAAAACTGCTAGAACGCCAAGCCAGCAAACAAGCAGGAAAAGGCCACTGACCTAAACAAAATTATATAACAAACTTAGATCGGAATTCCGCAGAGTACAAACTTATGGTAAAACGGTACGATCCAAAAGCCGTAACTTGGTGGAATCATGTCCTATCACAAGACGGCGATCCCTTTCTCATATACAGGAAATGGTGATCAGCCAATCTAAAAGACTGTATTAAATTAACAAGGTAAAGATCTCACAACGTTGTAGTCCTATAGTGGGAGGAACGGAGTGTTCCTTCAAGCAGGAAAGATAAACCCAAGTGAGTTGCGAATCGTTGTTCGTTGTTGTTCTTTGGGAGCCCGATACTGTTAACAATTCATTGCGCAACCACATAATTGAATTTTGGACTTAGACTTATTTACGATATTGCAAATTTAAGTACTCATGAATATTGACGCGAAACATTAGGTTAAATATAAACATAGCTTGCGGTCAACAATCAATCAATAGCCCCTACTAGTGAAATTCATATCAAATTCTGTTGAGGTGAAGTCATATGATGAAAGCTAAAAATTAAATTGTACCTGTTGGTAGGTGCCGTCGTCTTCAACTTTGTTAATATATTGTATATAAAATTAACTGGAGCGCTTTCGGAAGTTATCTTCCATCTTCTGCAGGTTGAGTTTGCGTTACTTGTTGTTGTGTACGGTGATGTACACTCCAACTGTTTCTAGCAGACATAATATACAAAGGCATAGAAGAACACAACAAATTTAACAACAAGGGAGTCTACAAACTAACATGTAAAGATTGTAATAAATTTTATAATGTTGGCAGGACAAGCAGAAATTTCAATACAAGATATAAAGAACACCTAAAAGATTTCATACACGCGGGTGATAAATCAAGCTATGCTAAACATCTCATTAACGCAGGTCATCGGATGTTCACAATTGAAAACACTCTCACGATAATCCACCGAGAAAACATTCCAGCTAGGATAAATATATTTGAAGACCTCGAAATTATAAAGAAAACAAACAACACCTCACTTCTTAATGAGAACGCACCCCAGTCAAACCCATTATACGAGATCGTCAAAAACAAGTCAGTTGCTGCTACAAACAGTTGGAGTAAACATCACCGTACACAACAACAAGTAACGGAACTCAACCTGCAGAAGATGGAAGGTAACTTCCGAAAGCGCTCCAGTTAATAACATATACAATATATTAACAAAGTTGAGGACGACGGCACCTACCAACAGGTACAATTTAATTTTTAACTTTCATCATCAACAATCAATTACAATATAATCAGCAACAAGTCTTGAGATCATCTCCAAGAACAGGTTTGAATTGTTTGTAGCGTGTCTCAAAATCAAACGTGCCTGTTTGTTAACAAACTCGTAATAAAAGAAGTTATTTTTGATTACAAGTGTAACCAGTGTCAAATTCGATTAATAAATCATTTTTCTTAAAATTCATCTAGCGTAGTCTTGCACCGGCCAGCCTCTTGCTATCTCTGAAAATAAAGAACCTCAGCTCCACCTATCTTCCAACCTGAGCAACCCAAGTTCTCACATAGGGCCTATGGAGAATTCCTTAGATATTCCTGGCGCCCAAAGATCCCTTATTAATCTATAAACCTTAAAACAGAAGAAGGAACCTTAATTATTCCTGTTCCACTATAATTAGGCCTAGTACTGATATCAAGGTGATGCATTTTGAGATTAGGTGGCTTTGGTTAAGTCTATCATGTGTCGGCTATAAGGTGGCGGTGGGGGTTCGGCATGTTTTACACATAACCAAGTTTTACAATCTGATTAGTTTCTTTGTTTGAAATAATTATATTGAACTAAAAAAAGGAAAGACTCGGAGACAGATCTTATTGAGATTCTTCGAGCATTTTGAGAATACTAAGATTTTATTAGGTTTAATAAGAACAGTTGGTTGTGAAGGCCATTAAAATAGATCATAATCAAAATATGTTATCTCTGATTCTACTTACCAGTTCACAGCTGTGGTCTCGTAAGCAGCGGGGCCGGATTCGAACACCGGCCAGCACAAGTTTCCTCACCTGTAAGACAAATATCAGGAAACGTTAAGGCCCAAACGGTCCCCGAACAACATTTGACCGTCATAATCATCATGTTTATGAATGTGTGTGTGAATGGTGTTTTTCGTCTTAATGTTGTGTTGTCTTGGAGGAGGCTTTGGTATTGAGCTGATCACACATTCGAGGAGACTCTCCATGTCCTTGTGTGGTCAAAAAGTGTGTTTGTGATCCATTGTATAAAAAATCCCTGTCCCGACAGGTTGTGTCACTGGCTCGGATGGCGTGTGGCATGTAGCCTACAATAAAGAGTCTACAAGGTGAGAGGTTAAACTAAGTAATGGAATTGAATGTGAAAAATAGCCTATATTAATTTTAAAAGTAGGCATATAGGCCTAATAATGTTAAAACTATATTTTTGTAAACTTATGTCGATGGAAATGGACTTCCTGAAGAGAGCAGCAAGATGTTCAATATTAAAAAAAAAAAAAAAAGAAAAATCATATACCGCGGCCATTTAATTAAATCATAGGGCAGGTAATACTTCATATTATATCATGAAGCGATGTTTTGCAAGAAAATAACGACGAATATTAAACATTCAATAATATATTAGGCCTGTTCACCGCTGTGGTCTCGAGGTATCGTGTTGCCTTCTCACGCAGCGGACTCGGGTCCGATCCCCGGTCGGGGCAGTTTTTCTGGGTGAGGTTTTTATTGGGTTTTTCCTCACCTGTAAAACAAATGTCAGGAAAAATTTAAGGCACAAACGGTCCTCAAAATCATATGGCCATCATCATTATCCTTATCATTATCATTATCATCATCCTCCTTCACCGGTGTGGAAAGCAACGGGAAGCTACCACACCTATAATTTCCTAGTAAAGCTCGAAAGCATAGCTTGAAAATGCTCTGATTACAGTGAAGGACCTGCCTTCGGGAAGAATTACTATGGATGGATGGATATTAGGCCTATATTTATTTTACGCATATATGAGCACTTATACTGATAAGGACAACGAATGCAAGAATAAATATTACCCAGAAAAAGATTGGAATGGTGTCCACCTAGAAAAAGAAAGAAAGGAAGACCTCGAAACTCATTGATGCAAGAAATAAGAACTGGAATGAAAACAAGAGGACCGAAGGATATGGAGTGGACGAATGGGGACGAGTGGAGAAGAAAAATAAAACTTTAGCACAGAAGATGTGAAAACATTGAAAATCTTTAGACCTATAGGCTATAAATTTAATTTTTTAAAAGATCGTGAAACTATTGACATATATTTTTAACCAATTACATTTATTGATTGGCGATATTTCGAAATTTTAATAAAAAGAAAATTTAATTTCGGATCACTTATTACACACATTGTGGGGCCTATATAGGGAAACATTTGAAAGAAGAGTGTCTGAAATACATTAACAAAGAATACTGTAATTTAATACTTGATAAAAATTGATTGTAAATTGTTGTAGTCCTAATATACTTTTGTTCTATTCTTTTGTAGTTACAATTTATTTATGACATCTTCAACCAAAGCAGCCTATAAATACTGTTATTTGAATTTTATACAATAATCTCGTAGATATTCCTAACACACGTGAAGCAGAATAGAGCCATAAACAAGAAGAGTTTGTTTTAGTTTAGCAAATATTTGCATTACTATTCATTCGGTTGTCTTCTTCTTACCTTCATAAAATTTCTAACATTTCGCTCAGGAACTTCTTTACAGTCTTCCTATATTCAAGGTGAATTTTAATTCCATGAAATAAATTCAATGTAGTCCACAACCTAAGTACAACAAAGGAGATGGATTCCATCTACTGTTGTTATCGAAGTGCATTCAACAAAAGCTAATCATTATACTTACTTACTTACTTACTCACTGGCACTATCGAACCCGTAGGTTAATTGCCGCGCGGACATAAGCTCTCCATACATCCCTATCCTGAGCCAATGCCTTCCAATCATTTCCTGTGTAATCCACCTCCCTCAAATCATAGTTAATGTTGTTCTCCCACCTCATTCTTGGTCTACCAACTGGGCGTTTTCCCTCTGGCTTTCCTATAAAGACCACGTAGTTAAAGCTAATCATTATATTCACATTAAACGTGAATAAAATGTAAAACAGAACTGTAAAGTCCGTCACGCAGGAACTGCGTAAACAATGCAAATCCCTCAGCAAGTCGAATTTAAGGCCTCATTTTATTGGGAACAAAAAAATTAAAGGAAAAATTACTATTAACATTGTAATATACTATAGGCTACTTACTAACTCACTGGCACTATCGAACCCGTAGGTTCATGGCCGCACGGACATAAGTTCTCCATACATCCCTATTCTGAGCTAATGCTTTCCAATCATTCCCTGTATAATCTACTTCCCTCAAATCATAGTTAATGTTATTCTCCCACCTCATTCTTGGTCTACCAACTGGGCGTTTTCCCTTTGGCCATGGGTTCCCTGAAGTAGTCCCCGCCCGGAGAACCGAATGGGACTATTTGACCTCCAGAAAATTTTACCCCAGTTGAACCCATGTCCGCATTTCTTGACGGTTGTATTTTTACCGTGAAAGATCGTCACTCTTTCGACCAAGGTATTTTTTCGTCTGGCTTATCACCTTCGAACAGTCCGGCATGGGTAACCCTATCGGCAGCAATGCTACCGCCGGCATAGCTCTCAGGATCATTTAAGCACGCAAGCCACTCCACTACGACAAGATAAAGATACCATAGAGGGTTGTAATATAGTCTAGTATAAGAATTTAAAAAAATAATTTGCATATTTATTTGTTAAATTGGAAAAAGATCATATGTCAAATGAAGATCTTAAGATCTATTTAAGGGAACACATTATTTCATAGGATAGGCCTACACAGTACAGGCATTAGAGACAAATGTTAAATCCAAGACGTAACCAAATTTGTTATAGACAGACGAAAATATTGGAAAGATCATATAGAAAGAATGGGATACAACATACCTGCAAAAAGAGCTAAAGAAGATAGGCCAATGAACGGAAGAAGAACAAGAGGAAGACCAACCAAGAGATGATTAGACAGTGGTTGCACATCCAATACATCTTCCTCCGAGGGGTGATTTGGGAAATAAATAGGATGAAATCCTAGAAATAAAGAATAAAAAGAGGAAGAAGAGGAAAATATCTCGAGAGAGAGTTGGAAACCCCTTGCGGCCATACAATTTGACAGTGAGCGATTCGAATTTTGGTTCTCCTTTATAGATAGAACACCAGGCTCCTAAATAAACAATAGTTCCGGTGTTTTGATACATTTTAAATTTGGTTAGGCTACTTACAGTCTATGGCAAATGGAAATAGGTTTGTTGTTGTCCTTATAGGTTACAGGTAGTGGAGGATTTTTCTTGCAGGTTTTATTGCGAATTTGTTTGTTGGGTTTTCGGTTTGCGTGCATGTGTTTTTTTCTTTTGTTTTATACTTACACTTACCTAAGTTTATGATTTGCGTCAATTTCTGATACCAGCTTATTTAAAAGTATCAAACTGCAGAGAAAACAAATCATGCATAACCATAAGGTACGAGCGCGGATCGGAAAGTAACGGACAATAATTTTTTTCTGCCTTGGTATTGCAGCTAGAATGTTGAAATTTCACAGAGATATAGTTTGAAGTTTTCACTACAGATGGTATTTTTTTCTCAGGTGCACCTCTTGCGAGAGAAGCTTGAACTATGCAACAAAGATGGTGCGCATGCTACAGTCGTCCACCTGTGAGGAACAGAGAAGTGTTGTTCGATTTTTGTGGGCCAAAGGGCATAAACCCAGTGAAATTCACAGGGACATGCGTGGCGTGTATGGGGATGATTGTATGGACCGTAGAAATGCCTCCAGGTGGTGCACTTCTTCCAAGAGGACGCGTGAACCTTAGTGATTCGCCACGTGATTCGCCTTAGTGATTCCTGGCCGGCAAACGCTTTGAGACAGATGTGGAAGTGAAATCAGCAGTGCGCAGATGGCTACACTCCAACCAAACGGACTTCTACAAACAGGGCATATTGAAACTGGTAACACGATGGGAAAAATGTGTTGAGAAAGTTGATGACTATGTCGAAAAGTAGGTAAAGATGTAAGTTCATTTGTGATTTTTTTCCTTTTTTTTTACTATTAAACTTTTAAAAAAAAATTATTGTGCGTTACTTTCCGATCCGCCCTGTGGACGACTGTAGCATGCGCGCCATCTTTGTTGCATAGTTCAAGCTTCTCTCGCAAGAGATGCACCTGAGAAAAAAATACCATCTGTAATGAAAACTTCAAACTATATCTCTGTGAAATTTCAACATTCTAGCTGCAATACCAAGGCTGAAAAAAATTATTGTCCGTTACTTTCCGATCCGCCCTCGTATTTATATATTATTGTGTAACTTGACACCAACTGAAGTAACATGTATTTATTTTTCCATTATTTTATTTTAAAAATATTAAATAAATTAGACTACTGTAACTTATAGGATCCAGTGTCAATATAACGATTAAATAAATTATATGGTATTAATTTCGATGAACCAAATGTTGCTGTTGTAAGTCAATTTTTAATTTTGGGTTTCAGGTAAACTCCCATTTCTACTGGTCGGGTTTTGCTATTTTTTAAATACCTTCCATTAATCGCAAATTAAAAATTTCGTTTCAGGTTAATTCCTGCACCTATTGGTTCGATTTTGCTATAGTCTCTGTGGTTTAACTTTACGACAAATTTGTAGAATGAGACAACTGTACTCACCACTCTCACTCGCACCAGTGTTGCCGGTGTTTCTTCACCAGATATTAACAGGGGAAAGGGAGAAGAGGAAAACTGACAACAGGGTGGGTTCTTTCTTTTGTATCTGGACTAAAGCGGTCAACGATCTACCCTTGTATCTCCATCTCCATCTCTCTCTCTGCCAAGTTAAACCATCTATACAATACGATGACCTTGAAGATTTTCGGGCTGTAGGTGGGTGGTCGTAAGACTTGTAGTTCCTCGACGTTTCGCCAGAGGATGCCAGACGCAGTGTCTGGCGAAACGTCGGGGAAATCTTCTTCAAGATCATCAAAGCAACTCGGGCCTAGAAAGTCTACGTGAATACATCTATACAATAGTTGACGTACTCCACCATACTTTTTAATCAATTGCTGTATGCCAAGATCATCTTTTCCACTTCACTACGGTAAAATTATACAAATTTTAACAATTATGAATTGTTTACAGTTTACAAGAGAACTGTCAACCATCGCAAACCTTGAAATTTCTTCCAGAGAAGTGTTGTGATGTACTAAGGTCATGTCCAAAAAAAATATCTTCTTCTTCTTCCTTCCAAGTATTAGGCCAAGGCCTGTTACGATCCTATAGAAAATTTTCCCTCCAGCGGCCATTATAAAGTGCAAGGAACGGAAATCGAAACCAGAAACCAGTAAATGCAGCTCAATATACGAAGCAGATGCTCACCCCTGCATGAGTTAAGCACAGAATGGAGGAAGGCGAGACGCTGTGCGAACGGCGGGTAGTGAGGGTTTTCCAGTCTGCCAATACAGGAATTATATTACTTCGCTATAGTTTAAATTAGATATTTGGCGCTTGATTAAGAAGTTTTGCTGTTAAAAATGTCAGTTTTTTTAGACACGGTCTTTGTACATCACAAAGTTTTTCTAGAAGAAATTTCAAGGTAGGTTTCGCCATGCAATGGCTGGCAGTTCCCTTGTTAGTTGCAGGAGAAGAGGACGGACAAATATAACTTAGATTGATATTTTTTAGGAGGATGAGGGAAAAGGGATTGGACTATGGAAATCGGAATGACAGAGATATGTGGAGGAGACAATAGATTAATTGTGACAGGAAGAACACGTGAAAAATAGTGAAACCATCTACATAAATAAATTTGAATATTTGGAAATACTTTACAAAAGTGACGCGATTTTTTTCTAAATTCCAATCATACACCATACGCATGCGCCAACAGACAGCGGTTTACACTATGGAATCACGGGATGCAGTAAACATAAACACGATATTTGAACTAGAGTTGCCGACGAACCTAAAAGCTAACCTAACGCATTTTAAGTACTCTGCACTGTGAAAGAATGCATGGTGATTTTATTTAGTGTACATTAATTAAAGTATAGCTGGCTGAACTTGGCAGAGAGAGAGAGAGAGAGAGAGAGAGAAACAGAGAGAGAGAAAGAGAGAAACAGAGAGAGATAAAGAGAGAGAGAGAAAGAGAAAAAGAGAAAGAGAGAGAAATATAGAGAGAGAAAGATAGAGAGAAGGAGAGAGAGAATAGAGAGAGAAAAGAGAGAAGCAAAAGAGGGAGAAAGCGAGAGAGAGAAAAAAGATAGATAGAACTGATAGAGAGCAAGAGAGAAAAGAGACCATCTCACACACCCTCTCTCTCTCCCCCCTCTCGCTCTACCTCGATCCCCCCTTCTCTCTCTCTCCCTCTCTCCCTCTCCCTCTCTCTCCTCTCTCTCTCTCCCCTCTCTCTCTCCCTCTCCCTCTCCCTCTCTCTCTCCCTCTCTCTCTCCCTCTCTCTCTCCCTCTCTCTCTCCCTCTCTTCTCCCTCTCTCTCTCCCTCTCTCTCTCCCTCTCTCTCTCTCCCTCTCTCTCTCTCCCTCTCTCTCTCCCCCTCCATCCTCCCTCCTCCCTCTCTCTCTCCCCTCTCTCTCTCCATCTCTCCCTCTCCCTCTCTCTCCCCTCTCCTCTCTCTCCCTCTCTCTCCCTCTCTCTCTCCCTCTCTCTCTCTCCCTCTCTCTCTCCCTCTCTCTCTCTCCCTCTCTCCCTCTCCCTCTCCCTCTCTCTCCCCCTCTCTCTCTCCCTCTCTCTCTCGCTCCCTCCCTCTCTCTCCCTTCCCTCTCTCTCCCTCTCTCTCTCTCTACCTCTATAACGAGAGATACAATGGTATATCGGTTGACCGCTTTAGTCAGACATAAAACAAAGAACCCACCCTGTTGTCAGTTTTCCTCTTCCCCCGTTCCCCAATTAACATCTGGTGAAGAATCACCGATAACACAGGTGGGAGTGAGAGATGCGAGTACAGTTGTCTCATTCCACAAATTTCTCGTAAAGTTAAACCAGAAAGACTAGAGTACAGATAAAATGTTGTCTGCACTGGAACACAAAATATTCGTTAAAATCAATATGGCTGCCACGTCTGCATGTAGTTCAATATTGTGAAAAAAATATATTCAAATAATCGTTAGAAAACATGTAAAAATCATTGTACATAGTGGGAAATAGGCCTAATTTTAAAAAATGAAACTCTAAGATTAAAATATTACAAGAGTTTATCAAGGAATTTAAAAAATGGCGTCACAGGTTGTAAAGTTTGGCCTAATATTTGATTAAAGTCACATTGCGTGTTTGAACATGTAGAAATTACAACTTAAACACATTACACAGGCAAATTGATCCATCGAATGTTGTAAAAGAAGGTTGCATGCACCGCCGCAGGGAAAAAAAAAAAAAAAAAAAAAGACGCCATCTAACAGATTAAAAATATCCTGCAATGCTAATTTTACATGATGCTATAGAATGTTAAGAGGAAATGTTGCATTTTGTATGGATGGCATCCGGTGAACATATGCTAATAAATAATAGCATTCACAGATATGCGTGCAAAGAGAATTCGTGTATATCTGTCAACACCAACGTTATGCAACACTGTAATTTATTTGCAACTCATTTTTTTGTCTTGCGTTTATGGTCTTGTACAATTGGTAGTTAAAAGGAGCACGTACGTGGGTGGTAGATGGCAGCAGCGGACAGTGCATCAGTAGTAAAACTCCCCGACCTACAGCAACCAAAACACTCATCCATACCAATATGGCTTTCTTTATGGCATAAATAAATGAATGTGCTTGTCTTCCGGTCGTGTCAGTGACGGACTGTCATATATTTACATTACAAGTAACAGTGTGTCATTTACTGTTCTCTACAAAGATTTTAACTTTAAACAAAGGCCTATGTCAAGGTCAAATAAACAATTAATACTAATAGCTAATTCACTATCGAACTCGGGGGTTCATGGCATTGAGGACATAAGCTCTCCATACATCTTGAGTTAATGATTTCCAATCGTCTACTGTATAATTCAGTCCCTCAAATCATAGTTGTCCACCGCTGTGGTCTCGAGGTAGCGTGCTGCCTTGTCACGCAGCGGACACGGGTTCGATTCCCGGTCGGGACAGGCTCTTGGGTGAAGTTTTTTTCGGGGTTTTTCCTCACCTGTAAGACAAATGTCAGGAAGCTTAGGGCCCAACGGTCCCCGAAAATCATACGGCCATCATCATCATCCATATCGTACTTCACCGGTGTGGAGAGCAACGGGAAGCTAAAAAAAAAACTCCTGGCGCGACAGGCCTAGAAGGCCCTAGCCTACCAGCTGGCTGCTGGCCTCGCATCCACATGTGTCAATCACAGAGGTAGATGATCATCCAGCCAGTGTAGGGGTGACGTGGTCAGCATGTCGAGTCCCCCAGCCGTTATAGCTGGTTTTCTCAACCTGGAGCCGCTACATATTGTAGCTACCCAAATACCACACGGTGCTGGGTGGGCACCGGTTCCATACTGGCCGAAATTCCATGAGGAAATTTCTTCCTCCATGAAGAGTCGAACCAGCGCAAGTCCCGTAGCTCTGCGCAAAGGCTTCCTGCCTTAACCACTCAGCTACAGCGAAGCTACGACACCTATAATCCCCTAATAAAGCAGCAAAGCATAGCATGCAAATGCTATGATTGCAGTGAAAGACCTGCCCTCGGGCAGAATTACTATGGATGGATGGATATTAAAAATGGCGATTAGTGGTGATATGGAACTAGATGTTCCATAATACAACCTCTTCCTTTATTTTAAGTGTCCTGATTCCAAGAAGTCAATTAGGGCCTGAAAATAAAGGTCTGAGGCAAAAACGGCGGCAGGAACAAGTTATAGGTGATTAAGGGAATGAATTCCGTTCGTGGGAAAACAAAAACCACACACGAAGTGTTTTGATGTGCCTGAAGCTACCCTCTGCAGAAAGGTCAAGAAAGATGTTGATCCCAATATTTTGGAGGTGAATGAAATATTGGAAAGCAATAGCCTGTTCTATCGCCAAGTGCAAAGAAGCATGCAAGAGATAGCATTGAGATGAATTATGGGTCCAAACACATGCGTTTCATGTTACAATCCCCGTTCCCAGAATCCACATTTTATCGCAAGTTTAAAAAATGCGAAACTCAAAATTCTTAACGTATGTTTTAAAAAGGATTGGTATTTGTATAGGCCTATTATACAGCCTATAATACTATATAGGCTACTAATGATAATAACGATTTGTAAGTTACTATATGCAATTGGAATTCAAAATTTTATCATAAGTAGTGCCACGAGTGATATCCAAATTATCGATAAATTTTCGATGTCACGAAGTAAGGAGTGAATTTATCTAGAGAATTTGGAAATCAAGAGTGGCATTTGTTAGGACTATTTAACGAATAAAATTAAGCTGTCTACTCACGAATCATTATTTAAATATAGTTATTTTAAAATATTTATATATTTAATGTAAACGGTGATGTTTGAAAACAAATGAGAAACCTTTAGCCTATGTTTTATTTGTTCATCACTGCAACCAGATCATATTATTTATTGCCAAAGGACCTATTGTAAGAATGCATGCTAGTGGAGAAAAAATGAAATACATCAAACTGTTTATAACCAATATTATAGGTTATTAGGCCTAATTAATTTCTGATGTCCTATGATGTAAATATATCAATTATATTTTTCTGGAACGTCATTACCTGGGAAATAATACGTTTAAGAAAGTGCAAGCAGTGGTTTTTTTTTCTTTGTGGCATAATCAATTGCTACAAATGTGTTTCTATTATATCCCGCAAGTAGTATCTGCTTACATTCGTGCACTATAGGCCTATACACAATCTGAGAGCCACTTGAACTCTAGGATTCTTACATCTTAATATATAAATTGTTATGTTCAACGTATTTCTCAGAGAGTCCGTCACTGCAAAATAATGCTCTTACCTATTCAGAATGTTAAAAAGGAGGAGCTTGATTTTAATTTGATAAAATATTAAATTGATAAAATCGTGGTGAAAAACGACTGTGATTGGTTGTAAATCGAAATTCATTGAAATGTGATTGGTCATTGACTCCCATTTGGGGCAATAGTTAAATAGTCACAAATATAAAAGTTGTCCATATTACCATTACTTCCCCTACTATCTGACATAAGTAAAAAAAAAACTATTTTAAAAATTAATAAAGCTTTCTTAAAGTATAAATTGTCACTAAATGGAGACCTTTCGAAAACAATGTTTCATCTTCTGCGTTTTAACTGGAACTTAAAAAGAAGTTTAATAACACTGGTCAACATGATTTTTGTCTCATGAGTACCAATAGTTATACTTAATGCAGTTTTTATCGTGTTTTCAGACATGTATTCGGAATTTCTCCATCACCCACAGTTTTTTTTATTTAAATTTCAATTAATGGGTTTAAATAATTATTTTTTTAATAAACCTAGATTTCTTCCTGGAAAATCATGGCACAGTGAGCACGGGGAGCACTTTCATCAGGAGATTTCAGCTATGGAAAAGAGATATCAAGGCAAATGGAATCCTAATATGCTGACCGATTGTTGTTGGACCATCAAGAGGGATGCTCCACAGGCGAAATATAGCAGGAAATCGTCATTTCTTACTTTATATGTGAGTCCGAATGTTCGAATATTGTGTAGTTACGAATGTAGAAAATATTAAAGTGTTTGAAATTACAAATGCCTGTCTCTCGGAAACCTTGCGTGATGGAGAAAAACCGATATCATATTTGAATTCAGGAGAAAAAGTACTATCAGAATCACATATTTTTCTTTCTGAGACAAAAAAAAGTTTTTTTTTTGTTGCTCAGTGTAATTTAGTTGAGGACGACTGACTTACCAGATGAAAATTATATATTTAACATTTTATTACATAACCTCAACGGTGCTTTAATATGAATTTCAAAAGTGTTGATTAGAAATTAGATAAATCATTCTTGGATTTAGACGGTTTACAGGTGAGATAATTCTCGTACACTGCGATAACCAGGACACGTGGTACGAATGGGGATTGAAAGAGGGGCATGGAAACTATAGGAAGACCAGAAAGATAGCGCCTAATAGCCAGACCAATAATGAGGTGGGAGTATTACATTAATCATGATATGAGGGAAGTAGATTATACAGGAATGATTTTAAAGCATTATCTCGAGATAGGGATGTATGGAGAGTTTATGTCCGTGCGAGCATGAATCTACGGGTGCCAGTGCCAGGTAGTTAGTTACTTAAGCATAAGTAAAATAATACAGAGAATGATTTGAAAAGATTATTTCAGGGTATGGGTGTATGGAGCCCTCCATGGTATCTTTATCTTGTTGTGGAGTGGCTTGCGTGCTTAAATGATCCCGAGAGCATTGCTGCCGATAGGATTACCCATTCCGGACTGGACGAAGGTGATAAGCCAGACGAAATAAGTACCTTGGTCGAAAGAGAGACGATCTTTCACCGTAAAAATACAACCGTCAAGAAATGCGGACATGGGTTCAACTGGGGTAAAATTTTCCGGAGGTCAAATAGTCCCCCATTTGGTTCTCCGGGCGGGGACTACTTCAGGGAACCCATGCCAAAGGATAGGGATGTATGGAGAGCTTATATCCGAGCGGCCATGAAACTATGAGTTGATAGTACCAGTGAGTTAGTTAGTTAAGCCTATAGCGATTCTCATATACGATTTGGAAAATGCTGTACTGAGAAATTTTAGAGAAACTTTGACATTAGAACTAAGAAATTAAATTAAGTTTTTTTCTTTATTTTTTAATTTTAAAATTTAGATTCAATGACATCAGTATCAGGTTTGCCTGATGTTTTATTCATTGTAGCTGTGCTTGTCTGTGAAACCAGTTTTCTAGCCAACAAGAATTACCATATATCAGGCCCCTCATCTCTGGTCCGCCTACTGGGGGCTTGGATTGGTCACGTTTCTAAGTCGCATGAGCATGATGTAGCCTATACGTATTTAGAATATGTGAAATTTAGATTTTTGTAGGCCTACTTTGATATTATTGACAATTCATAATTTCTTGTACAGTTATATAGTTTACTGCTCTGGAAACAAACGAAAGTTAAGGCAAAAAACAAAAACGTTGCAAAGCGCATCGAATTTTATACAAACGTTTTGTTTTCCATATAAGATAGATTGGATCCACACTGAGTTTCTCCCATTTCAGACTCATACGCTAGAGACCGTGAAATTGAAATCCCGAATGGTGATTGTCCCCAATCCCCAAGAAAAATATATATATATATATATATATATATATGTGTGTGTGTGTGTGTGTCAAAAATATCAAAAAAAATTTAATTATAACGTCGAAAAAGCGTCACTGCTATAAAGTAAAAATATTCTCTTTAATTTTCTTACTTGTTATAGTAGCTACTAGGTGGCAGTGGAGACCGAGTTCCCGCTACATCTGGTAATAATAGAGAATATGTATAAGAAAAATAAATGTTAGTTCTGGATTCGCCTGGTAGCGTAAGTGGTAGCGCACTTGGATATCAACTCAGAGGTCCGAGTTCAAATCCCGTCCAGGCATTTATTTTTCTTATCTTGCCATATATAGGCATATAGGGCCTATGTGTGTGTTTAACTGGATCTATTTTAGAAGCTACTCTATGTTGCAATGTTAACTTTTAGCACATAAACATCCTTTCCCTTGTAATGATAAAAAAATGAAAGCTTAATATGGGCTTTATTATAAAACAAAAAAATAGGCCTATACTTGAATAGATGCGAGTGATTCGTTAGATCATGGGAGCTGAGAACCTACTTTTTTTTGTATCGGATTCGAAGAAATGAAACTAGAGTGCTTGTTCTCGTAACGTCTATAAAATAATTAATCCTTAAATCAGCAATGTATCCTGTAATACTTTAATTTATTTAATACTCTTGATAAAGTAATGAAAAACGAATCTGTAGATATAATTTAAAATTGTGTCAAATTATACAACAATATGGAAATGTGTAAAAACATACGGTTAGCCTATGATATGAGGGAAATAGATTATAGGACATGATTGGAAAACATTGGCTCAGGATAGGGATGTATGGAGAGCTTATTACCGCGCGGCCATGAACCTACGGGTTCGATAATGCCAATTAGTTGGTTAGATAGTTATTATTATTATTATTATTATTATTTGTAAGGGGTAGTGACGTGTGTATAACCTCTCCTACCCAATTCTCATCCTCACCTTCTCGTGGTACAACCCGTTTTCACAAACGAGGCTCTGAGGACCGAGTCACGGCGGTATAACCGTTCCATCAGGTACTGAGTAAATGCGGTATCCTAATGTCTGTCCAGAGACTAAAAGGTAGCAGCCCTACCACTGGACTACTTAGCGTCGGGCCAGTAACCTGTCCTAAGGAACTTCAAAACTACTTTCAAGTCTCAACACGAAAAAATCCAGAAGGAATTGAAATATGTACCAGGACGTCCACTCAAAAGACTTCTGGATGGTGTTTCTCTTGAGGCCGAAACAGGTCAACAAATGGCCTAAATTCGTGAATGTACTATGATTATGATGATGATGATTATTATTATTATTATCATCAAATAAATGTTTTTGCATTAATTTATTTACACTTGCTACATTAAATCCAACTAGGTAGGCCCTAATGAATTTTAAGAGTATAGAAACAAAAAGGAGAATATGAAGGACATTTGGATGCACAACTTGTAACTTGGTGGTGAATCAGAAGAGGATGTGACAATAGAGCTGTTCTTATATAGACACTTAGGAGTATTCCACCTGTGCTATATTGCGACTACATTTTATGATATCTCTAACTATGGGATTAATTCGAAAAACTACAATTTATTTTAATATACATCTAAAATATGGATTATTCGCGCAGAAGTGCCAGAAAGTCAAAATTAGAACATGTCACAAATAAGGAATGCATTGCACAGACTCTTGATGTCCCAACTCCTTTCAAAAAACATTAAATTGAAAACATATAAAACTATTATTCTACCAGTTATATTATATGGGTGCGAAACATGGACTCTTAGTCTTACTTTAAGGGAGGAAAGGAGATTACAAGTATTTGAGAATAAAGTACTTAGGAAAATGTTTGGACCAAAGAGAGATGAACAGACAGGTGAATGGAGAAGACTACTAAACAACGAACTACATGGTCTTTATAGGAAGCCAGATATAATAAGAACAGTTAACTCTCGTAGACTACGATGGGCAGGACATGTTGCACGTATGGGGAATGAAATACTTGCATGGAAGCTTCTTGTAGGAAAGCCAGAGGGAAAAACGCCCAGTTGGTAGACGAAGAATGAGGTGGGAGAATAACATTAACTATGATTTGAGGCAAGTAGATTATACAGGGAATGATTGGAAAGCATTAGCTCAGGATAGGGATGTATGGAGAGCTTATGTCCGTGCAGCCATGAACCTACGGGTTTGATAGTGCCAGTGAGCAAGTAAGTCACAAATAAGGAAATTAGAAACATAATGGAAGCAGAAGAAAGCATAATTGAAAGAATTGAGGAGAAGGAATTAAAGTGGTTAGGACATGTTTTAAGAATGGAAGATGAGCGATGGCCGAAGAAACTATATCAATGGCAACCGACCAGAAAGAAGAAAAGAGGAGACCAAAGTTAACATGAAAGGAAAACATGAAGAAAATAATGCAAGCAAGAGCGCTAAGGATCGAAGATGCCCAAGATCGTAGGCTTTGGAGGTTTGGAACGGGAAGACGGCAGCAGCTGTAAAAACCCGTAGATAGATAGATCTATATACTACGAAACAAAGATGGAAGACTTTTTTAAACACTACTCTTTAATAGGTCTTTTTTATTACTCATAACATTATATTAACAAAGTAAATTTGGACTTAGGCTTTCACGGCCGGAGTTAGTAGGCCTATGATTATCTTGTAGAAGATTTCCGGGCTGTTGGCCGTGATCTTCAGGCTTGTATTTCCCCAACAAGAAGCCTCAAGACCACGGTCATCACCCCGGAAATCATAAGATCCTCAAAATATATTTTATTCGGGAGCATTTCCAATATTAGTCTTATTCACTGCTTATTATTTGAAAACAAAATCATTACAAACACTTGCAATATAAAATGTGAATCTGGATGTTACTTGGGGCGTGTTTAAATCTCATTTAGGCCTAAGTGTCACAAACTACACTGAGCAACAACAAATAAACTTTTTTTTTGTCTCAGAAAGAAAAATATATGATTCTGATAGTATTTTCTCTCCTGAATTCAAATATGATATAGATTTTTCTCCATCACGCAAGGTTAGCACTAGGGTGTTTGCTTTGCTGATTGGTATGTTTAGATTTATGACGTTGTGTACTTCTGTTATATGACTTATTGCTTCTTCTATCTATGTGTTTGTGGTGATTTGTCTGTCGTTGAGAAAATGGGTGATATCATCGTTAGAGAATTGGCCAAGAAAGCTAAAGGTCCTGGGTTCAAACCCCAGTCTGGGCTTATAATTTTTGCCGTATCTTCAAATATGAAAATTAAAAAAAATACAAGCAGAGTAATATACTTCAATGAATTAATTTATCTCTTATAGTGCCAATATGTATAGGCCTTATAGGCCTATATATAAGTTATAAGACATTAGGAGTACTACCGGTTACTCAAGAACAGACAATAATAGGAATTCTGAGATTCTCAAAGAATTACAAGCAGAATCAGTCATGGAATATGTACAAAAATACAGAAACAACTGGAAATCTCGCTTAAGAAGAATGAGTAGAACAGAATGCCACGTCAAATCTTAAATTACCAGCCACCAGGGAAGAGATCTTTGGGCAGACCCTTCAAACGTTGGGTTGAGACCGTAACAGGCCACTAGGTCTATCACATGAAAGGAAGAAGAAGAAGAAGAAATTAGGTAGAAATATTGAAAAATCTTAATACTTTTATTAAATAAAGGGAAAACATATTATTAATTGTTAAAAAATACTACTAACATTATATTTCTGCCAGTTAGTTAATAAAAACATAATTTGGTTCTGAAAGATGTTAAAATTTCGTTGTCACTGGCATAGGATGGAAGAGAATTCCGTGTTCTAGCAAGAGAAACCGTACAATGGTTTGAATATGTAAATAGGTAGGCTACTTGAAGAGGAGGGATGTAAAGGACAACGTGCTGATGTGATCGTGTTACTAATTTATGTGCATGATGGTGTGTTTAAATTATGTTTGGAGGATAGATACGAGAGGTTAAATAATTTTAACTCGAGATGTGAAGAATCTTAAATAAGAAAATTAGACATAAGCCTATAAAACGTTTATTGATAAAAATGGCCATGTTGATAGAGATAAGTTATGGAAAATATTGGAAATACATGGCTCCGCAAAATTAATTTATATGATAAAAAGTTATATGTAAAGTCTCAAATTATAATAAATAGGCATATCAAAGACCGAAGCTATTTTAATAAATAGAGGTGTAAGACAAGGGCGTAGTTTATCACCTACTCTTTTTAATCTATATATTAATGACATCATCCAAAATTGGAAAAGTAGGCTATTGTTAATGTAGGTATAAGAATTTTTTTTTAAGTGATCCCACAACAGACCCGGAGGTCCTTGGGGTAGTAGGAAGTTATGGTTCCCACTTTTTCTAGACAATCGACACTTTATGTCAGCCGGGTTGTCAGCCCTGCGTGACGGCCGCCTTTACCCCCAGAACAAGCGTCTGGTACTCATTTCCGTTAGAGGCTGAGTCGACCCCAGGGCCATAGTGCCGCCAGAGGGTTTGGGTCAGTTTAAAAATCCTGACCCAACGGGACTTGAACCCTCGACCCTCCGGCTTGTAGCTCAGTGCCTTAACCACTACGCTACGGCGAGAATGGACCGTTTTAAAATACTAAATGTTTTAATGTATGCTGAACGATGTGGTTATTAATGATAATGATAATAATAATAATAATAATAATAATAATAATAATAATAATAATAATAATAATAATAATAATAATAATAATATATTTTAGCTGGCAGAGTTAAGGCCATAAGGCCTTCTCTTCCACTCAACCAGCGAATAGTAAAATTATACAAAAATTACGTATAGGCTATATTACAATTTTAAGATATTTTTCAAGAAAATGAAAATAATTTGCAGTACTCTTTACATCAATTAAATCAGTTGTGCCAAGAATATAATTTCAAAATATCGAAAGAAAAAACAAAAATAATGGCATTTTGGGGAAACGATCATATAAGATCAAAAATCTTAATAGACAACAAACCTCTGGAACAAGTAACAAATTTTAATTATTTGGGTTGTAATTTTACTATAAACACAAAAACTGAAAGAGACATAGGCCTACATATGAAACTGTGGAAATTTCAAAAGATATGCGGAACAACCTACATAAAACATTAAAAAAAATAAAACAAGAAGAGATACTAGATTGAAGTTTTATAAAATATTGGCATACTTTATGGGAGCGAAACTTGGGTAATGACCAAAAAATTGCAATGTAGAATACAAAGCGCAGAAATGAACTTCCGTAGAACAAAAGGCTGCACATGATTGGATCGGATAAGGAATGAAGATATAAGAACAGAGTTAAATATATATCGATTGGATGAGAAAATGAGAGAATATAGAGAGAAATGGTTTACACATGTGGACAGAATGAATGTAACAAGATTACAAGCCAAGAGGTTCAAGGAATGTAGGAAGGCCAGTGAAAAGATGGACAGAACAACTGTGAGGCGGAACAGGCAATTTGCCTAGCCTGTGAAGTGAAGAAGAAGAATATAAAAATGTTGCCAGTTCGCCACTGAAAACAGGAGGGCACTTTGTTATCTAAGCTAGAGAGACAATCTATCAGAAGAAAGGTGCTAACTCATGCTTTGAGGAAAATCTTAACACAAGAGATAAAACCATTTATACGACCCTCTTTCGTCTTCTTACGAGCTATTAAATCTTCCCAAACGTCATCAGGCGTGACGTCACATTCTCCCCACCATGCTGACATTCACAAGTATCATCATCATCGCCATCACTATTGCCATCTCACTCACAATTCTACCCCTCACAAGGAAAAAAAATTATAGCCCATTTACCAAGGACGATGTTAACATCAAACACTGGGTCAATGACATGCTTAAATACTTTCCAAGGTCGTCGTGTATTGTTTCTTGCAGCCTTCTGCTAAATCTTTATTTGTGAATTGAGTTTTCCTCTAACAGTAATAAATAGAAACTGGATTTATATCAAAATGCATTTTAGCCGTTACCGAAGGAAAATAGCTAGCTATTGCTTCCATACATCGCCACTGGTAGTGCCATCGTTGAGTAAAATCTTAGCTGAGTATCCTTTGTTTCTTGGTGCTCGTATCACTGTTCCACAAATATCTTGAAATTTATGCATTAAGTTTATTTCCATCCATAGTAATTCTGCCCGAAGGCAGGTCCTTCACTGCAATCATAGCATTTTCATGCTATACTTTCAGCTTTACTTGGGAATTGTAGGTGTGGTAGCTTCCCGTTGCTTTCGACACCGATGAAGGATGATGATGATTATGATAATGATAAGGATGATGATGATGGCCATATGATTTCGGGGACTGTTTGGGTCTTAAAGTTTTCCTGACATTTGTCTTACAGGTGAGGAAAAACCCCGATAAAAACCTCACCCAGAAAAACTGCCCCGACCGGGAATCAAACCCAGGCCCGCTGCGTGACAAGGCAGCACGCTACCTCGAGACCACAGTGGTGGTCATGAAAGCATAATAATAGTCCCTTTGATTGGTTGCTGGCCAAAGGAAGGCAAGACCAGTGATGGGGCTGCCATCTTATAGCCTCTAGTCAGACTTTTCTGGAGAAGAAAAGAAAATAAAGGAAAGAAGAAATGGAAGAAAGGAAAGACTCCCTAGCCCTCGGATGCCCTAATAGCGTTGGGGTTGAAAAAACAAGAATTAACCAAGAGAGCTTAGATAGTAAAGTTAAAAGAGTGCAAAACACAAGTAAGTGGAAGAAATGTTTTGCTCAGCTTGGGCACCTTGTGGCCGCCATCCACATATCCCCTAGATGAGGACCCCTGAGGGATAAGTTTATTTAATGGATGAAATTAATAGACCAGTAGTTCAATAAAAAACCATTGATCATCAACGATACTGACGTTATGAATATTATGTCATCTTAAACGTTGAATTTGATTAAGACATAATCCCCCAAAATGAAAGAAAATTTTGCCTAAAGTATTCATTAAAAGATATTTGGTGTTTGGAATTGGTCCAGTGTGAGACAAAAGAAAGAAGAAATCGCGTTAAGCCAAGTAAATAAATTTTGAACAGAAGATTGTGGTCTGCCACACTTCATCAAGTTTTAACACAAGAAAAGAGAAGAAATGTTTTCCCGGAGGTCGTTTCACATCCCTGTAGAGTTTGTTGTGGGTCCACTGGGGGGAAACAGCAAGGGAGATGCGATAAAGTACACGGGGCTTACCCATCCCCAACACATAGGTGAGAATTTGTGGGTTTACACATCCATAATACTAAATACAGAGATTGGTATTGCGACTGTGTCTTTGTCTATCTCAACATAAAATTGTTACAATATCTGTATCGCCATTTCAGTGTCAAACATGGATTACCGCCATCTTGACAAGTTTTCTTCTATTTTACAAAACTGACGTTTGCTTCGAAACATCGACATTGGAAAAAATATAGGCCTATAGATATATATAAAATTGCCAGTAATTGGGAATAAACTATTTTTATTTTATTTCTGGATTGTTTCTGTTATACAAACAGGTATCCTCACCAAAATAGGCCTATACACTTTTTTTCTTCTACACTTCTCGTCTTGCGTGTCTGCTTCTGTCATATTTTTCTTCTTCATCTTGTGTTGAATTCCCTTTATCCACGTTGATTTTGGCCTATCGCGTTTCCCTTTTGCAGGAGGTATCCATTTCAATTCTTCTTTGTTTTTTTTCTGTGCCCCTCCTTCTTATTATATGTCCATACCATCTTACTTGGATTTCTTCAACATCTTGTACAACATCCTTTTCTACATTCATGATTTCTCTTATTGCATTATTTTTTATTTGGTCTAATTTTGATATTCTTGCCGATCTTCTTAAAAAGTCCATTTCTCCGACTAATAATAATAATAATAATAATAATAATAATAATAATAATAATAATAATAATAATAATAATCATCATCATCATCATCATCATCTGCATTCATGGATTAGGTCTGTTGACCCGTTCCGACTTCAGCCCATCTCTTTCTATGTCTGCCCACATCTCGGGTGCCTTTAGGTTTGTATTTTGTTATTTGTTTTGGATATCTATCTTCATTCATTCTGTCTATGTGTTGCTTCCATTTTTGTCTATATGTATCTATTTTATCAGTTATTGCAAATAATAATAATAATAATAATAATAATAATAATAATAATAATAATAATAATAATAATAATAATAATGATAATAATGATGATAATAATAATAATCATCATCATCATCATCTGCATTCATGGATTAGGTCTGTTGACCCATTCCGACTTCAGCCCATCTCTTTCTAGGTCTGCCCACATCTCGGGTGCTTTAGGTTTGTATTTTGTTATTTGTTTTGGATATCTATCTTCATTCATTCTGTCTATGTGTTGCTTCCATTTTTGTCTATATGATCTATTTTATCAGTTATTGCAAATAATAATAATAATAATAATAATAATAATAATAATAATAATAATAATAATAATAATAATAATAATAACAATAAAATATTATTTTCAATAAAATAGAATATTTATCATCTACAATGCAAATGGATGGATGTTTAGAAATTGAAAATGAGAAAATTAAGATTACACCGGATGCATTAGTTATTACGTCATTTACCTTTAATTTGTATAGGCCTAATTAGCGACTAAAGTACATTTGAACATGAAACTAAAAAACATGTATTTTATAACGTCTCCTATATAGGCCTATATATTCACGTTTGCTTGTTGAAATGGCACTGAAAAATTCATAAGATATTATTATTTTACTCTCACTCTATAAAAATGATATCATAGTACAGTTACGTCAGTTACCGATATGAAATTTTACATTTACAGAACAATTACTAATTAAATAAATTCCATACGAGTATTTCCACCCTTTAAATGACAATGTATCTTACAGAAAACAATTGATTCGATTTCTTCTGCTTCTTCTTCTTCTTCCTTTCATGTGATAGACCTAGAGGTCTCTTATGGTCTCAATCCAACGTTTGAAGGGTCTGCCCAAAGATCTCTTACCTGGTGGTTGGTAATTTAAGATCTGACGTGGTATTCCTGTTCTACTCATTCTTCTTACGTGAGATATCCAGTTGTTTCGGTATTTTTGTACCTGTT
Organism: Diploptera punctata; assembly: GCA_030220185.1. NCBI lineage: Eukaryota > Metazoa > Arthropoda > Insecta > Blattodea > Blaberidae > Diploptera > Diploptera punctata. The sequence goes on along the minus strand of JASPKZ010007241.1, from coordinate 74,042 downwards.
CCATGACTTATTTGGTTCAATTTAATTAGCACTATTAATGAAACAGAAGAAAACGGACGAGTAGTAATAACTTAAATGTGGGGGGCACGCCGTAGCGTAGTGGTTAAGGCACTGAGCTACAAGCCGGAGGGTCGAGGGTTCAAGTCCCGTTAGGGTCAGGATTTTTAAACTGACCCAAACCCTCTGGCGGCACTATGGCCCTGGGGTCGACTCAGCCTCTAACGGAAATGTGTACCAGACGCTTGTTCTGGGGGTAAATGCGGCCGTCACGCAGGGCTGACAACCCGGCTGACATAGAGTGCCGATTGTCTAGAAAAAGTGGGAGCCTTAACTTCCTACTACCCCAAGGGCCTCCGGGCCTGTTGTGGGATCACTTTACTTACTTTTACTTATGTGTCGAATTACACAATAAACCTAATAATAACAGTCATGCGTGATTTTGTTTTCAGTGCGGTCCGCCACATTTAAATAACTGGCAAAATAAATAAAAATACTGGCGCCGTCAAGTAGGCTCGGATTAAGTGAACTACAACCCCGTAACGATAGCCACTATCTACTTAGCTGCCAAAGAGCCCTAGTCTGTTCTAACATACGCAACACACTGGGCGAAGCTAGACTTTGCCTTATTCAGTCAGTCAGTCAGTCAGTGTTTTGCCAATTTAAGGGTTAAAAATATTGAAGATGAACAAAGGATAACTGCGGCAGAAATAAAATTTATGAGACGTACTGCAGGTTGCTCAAGAACAGACCATAAAAGGAATTCTGAGATTCTCAAAGAATTACAAACAGAATCGGTCATGGAATATGTACAAAAATGCAGAAACAACTGGAAATCTCACCTACGAAGAATGAGCAGAACAAGAATACCACGTCAGATCTTAAATTACCAGCCACCAGGCAAGAGATATTTGGGCAAACCCTTCAAACGATGGATTGACACCTTAACGACCAGTAGATCTCTCACATGAAAGGAAGAAAAAGAGGAAGAAGGAGAAGGAAAAGATTGAATCCTAAATAAAAGTGTTTTAAGAAGAAAAGTAGTTTCCTATTAACTGAAGGATAAAAAATAGGCCCTACATATTATTTTATTTGTCCACCGCTGCCGTCTCGGGGTAGCGTGCTGCCTTGTCACGCAGCGGGCACGGGTTCGATCCCCTGTCGGGGCAGTTTTTCTGGGTGAGGTTTTTTCGGGGTTTTTGCTCACCTGTAAGACAAATGTCAGGAAAACTTTAAGGCCCAAACGGTCCCCGAAATCATATGGCAATCATCATTCATATTCATCGTAGATTAAGCTTAGGATTAGGGACTCTCCTGGCGCACCATTATCATCATCACCCATCGTATCATCGGCGCAACGTAACCCCGCCTTCCAGGTGCCCCAACCTCAGAAGTGGGTTACAAGTACGCCATGCCAGGAGAGAAACCAGGAATGTCGAAAGACAAACCTGGGGCATTTGAAAAAAAATAATACCACGTCAAATCTTACATTACCAGCCACCAGGCAAGAGATCTTTGGGCAGACCCTTCAAACGTTGGTTTGAGACCGTAACAGACCACTAGTTCTATCATATGAAAGGAAAAAGAAGAAGAAGAAAAGATTGAATCATAAATAAAAGTGTTTTGAGGAGAAAAAGTAGTTTCCTACTAACTGAAAGATAAAAAAAATATATATTATTTTAAAATATATATGTAGTCAATATGCCCATTTCACCAATTAATGTTTTAAAATGGTCAACAAGTTTCTACAGCCAAGCTGTCATTCTCAAGACCAGATATTGACTGGTCTTGAGAATGACAGCTTGGCTGTAGAAACTTGTTGACCATTTTAAAACATTAATTGGTGAAATGGGCATATTGACTACATATATATTTTAATATTATATCACCAAGAAGATCACTTGTGTATTAAATATATTATTTTGTTTCGTTGTTATTATTGCGTTAGTTACCATGGGATTCACAGAATGATTTTATTATTATTCTTTTCTGATTATTCGCTCCTTCTGCCTAGAATAAAAATAACCTTTCGTGGCTAGGGCCTAACGTTCGAGGTAAGTTTGTTTCCCATATAGCAAGCCCATTACAACAGGAGAAGAGAATGTGTCTACCACCCCTTCTGTTGCGGGTTGTGAAAACATACACACATATAAACAATTGTACAAGGCGCAACCTGTGTTTTTCCACCCTGCCATCGCTTTATTGGCACAAACCGGGATTAAACCTAATCAGACACTTTGTGTGTGTTGGTCCGGACGAAAATGAGAAAATTCTGCCGGGGAAAACTCCCCAATTTGTTGCTAAACCAAGGGGAAGACAAGAAAACAGCATTTACTTAGCCACTGCAACAGAAAAAGAATTGGCAATATAGAGCCGTACGTGCGCAACTTGCATCTGTACAGATTACATGGGGCAGTGCCAGCGAAATGAGACGAGGTTTTTCCACCTGTCACGCCCTCATCTTGTTTTCATATATTCTTTCTGCAATTTAAACTCCACTGTTTACATTTGTTTTGTCAGAAAATTACACTTTCATTAAGTTACAGACGTCCTTTACCTATTTCGATATTCCAACAGTTATTTACGCTACAATTATTGAACAGAATGACAATATAATACATTTTATTTATTAATACTTTTTTTTTTGCCCCCATCTCCACGTTAGTATAAATATGCATTCTCTCATTCTCCTATTCAAAATTATAGGCCTATATACTCCTACAACAATCTATTTATCCTCTCGATACCATCTCCTATCCTCCAATCTACTACCAGACTCTGGAGTTCTTTACATCTAGAAATCAGGTACTCGCTGACAATAGCTTCTTTCTCCCAGTTTCATTAAAACAAATCCTTGTGCAGAATCTTATGTTGCCACACTTCGATTATTGTGACATTATATATAATGATTGTGGAAAGCAACGGGAAACTACCACACCTACACAATTCCCTAGTAAAGCTGCAAGCATAGCATTAACATGCTATGATTGCAGTGAAGGACCTGCCTTCGGGCAGAATTACTATGGATGGATGGATATATAATGATCTAAACTATGACTTGTCGCAGAGACTGCTTGCGTTCGATTCTCAAATTATCCGACATTTGTTTTACGGGTGAGGAAAAACCCCGAAAAAGCCTCAGCCACGAGCCTGTCATGACCGGGAATCGAACCCGGGCTTGCTGCGTGACAAGGCAGCACGCTACCTCGAGACCACAGCGGAGTACCTTCCTTTAACATAAATTTAATGTCTTTCTTTTGAAAATGGTCTTCGAGTTTATTTAATTGGTGGTTTCTGATTTTTTGTTTCCCTAATAATATTGACTAGATTCATCATAATTTTAGTTTAGTTTTATAAATATTTATTTATAATTGTAGGCCTATATGTTATGATCTTGTGTAAATATTTTCTATATTTAATATTTTTCGTTGGATGAATGGAAGATAACGCCTTATGGCATTAGCTCTGTCAGTTTAAATAAATTATTATTATTACTATTAATTATAATTATTATTATTATTATTATTATTATTATTATTATTATCATCGTCATAATTATTAATAATAATATTGTCATTATTATTATTATTATTATTATGATTGTTATACCTCACGAACAGTGAGTGCATAGGAGTATGGGGTCGAGAGGATTAACAGAGAGTGATGCAAAGTAGGCCTATAGGGAATTATGGATGAGTAAAATTTACAATGGGTTGTAGGAAAACTATCGTTTTTAGAGAAATTCCTATTTTAAAAAATATTATTATTATTATTATTATTATTATTATTATTATTATTACTGTACCAAGAGAATAAAGGGTTCAAGCGTAGGAGTAAGGTGTCAAGAGGATTAACACAAGAGAATACAGAGAATAGGGATTTATGGAGGAGTAAAATTTACAATGCTTGTAGAAAAACTACTGTATTAGCCTATAGAGAAATTCCTAATAAAGAAGAAAGAAGATAATAATAATAATAATAATAATAATAATAACAATTATTACTATTATTATTATTATTATTATTATTATTATTATTATTATTATTATTATTATTATTATTATTATTATTAGTCGGTCGCGGTGGACTAGTGGTTATGCTCCTTGCCTCTAGTCCGGAGGGTCGCGGGTTCAAACCCGGCCGGGGTCGATGGATTTTTAGGGCGGAAAAATCCAAAGAGCAAGTCCTCCGGGAGGGACTTTAAGCCGTGGGTCCCGAATCTTAAGATTTTCAGGCTCGTAAAACATCCTTAAGCCTGAATGAAAAGGCCTCTAAGCAAAATTTTCCGAATTTTCCCGTCCTAGTACTACCTTGATTTCCTAGATGTCAGTATGAGGCGGAACGCTGACCATGGACCACTCAAATGACATCTATACAAAAACAAGTGTAACTAAATTAGTATGGTTCAAATTCTTCTCTGCTTGGGGAGAGCGCCTAAAATCTCTGTTAAGGGAAAACATGGGCTTACAAAAACTACTATTATTATTATTACTATTATTATTATTATTATTATTATTATTATTATTATCTTCTTCTTCTTCCGAATGCAGTATTGGGTGATGATGTCCGTTCTGCGACTACAAAAACTGATCTTTCCATTTGTTGAAGGGTCTTCCGAGGTCTCTTTTGCCTTTAGGGTTGAGGTGGTAAATCATCTTTGGTAAACGGGAATTTGACATTCTCTGGACGTGTTGGAACCATTTAAACTGATAATTTTGTATATGTTCAACCATTTCTCTACTATTCCACTGCATCCTTATCTCATCACTTTTCATTCTATCCCTTAATGTTACTCCAGTTAGTGATCGGAGGAATCTCATTTGTGAACTATTAATGCGGGATTTATCTTTTGCTCGAAGTGTCCAGCATTCACTTCCGTATAGTAGAGCAGGTTTGGCTATGGCATTATGAAATCTCAATTGGATTTCTTTCCTCATTTGTTTTCCAATATTTCTCCTAATTATACCATTTAATCTGTTATATTTTTCGAAATTTGTTTCCACATTTTTTTGATTATGAAACTGTGATATATTATTACCTAAATAATTAAAGTGTGTTACTTGTTCTATTGGTATTATTAATTATTATTTTTTTACTCTCGAAAGTCCCTTTCCAGTTATTATTATTATTATTATTATTATTATTATTATTATTATTATTATTATTATTATTATTATTATTAAATGTATTTCCTCTACAGTGTTATTAAACAGAAACGAATGTCTGGCCTTTGTTGTTAGGCTACTCGTAACTTGTCTTCATATTCAGAATTACAGCAAATTGAAACATATTGCATGTGTTTGTCTACTCGATTTTAGAACAATTTATACTCGTATTTCTTCTCGAGAGTTTCCAGATGCGATATTTTCTGCTTTCAAGATATTAAATTCGCTTTCTGTTGGAATAGTTTACAGTAATGAACACAAAGGAAACAAAATTCTAATTCTGAATTGTGAAAAGATAGATCACGTCGCAATGGCAGAAATCCTTATTGTCCCACATAAAAATAAGAATTTTGAGGAAAAGTAAGTAATTCTGAACAAACTCTTTCATTTCATTACATTAATGAAGCGGATAGCGAAAGCAATTTTCTGCATAAAAGCACTCCACATTCGCCGCGTTCTAGATATTGAAAACACGTGGTGCGTAATTTCATATTTTCTTAAAACTTTGCTTGAAATTGCTTAGACCAACACTGTACCCAGTAATTTTCTTATCAAGGGAGAAAATGTTCTCTGGAGAGTGAGAGAGACAAAGAGAGAGGGAGAGAATGATGGAAAAAATCAAGAGAAAGAGCTGACAGCCCCTGCAAGATGGAAGATATGGGGGATTACATTGAGAAAGCACAATTCCCTGCATACCATCACCCTGAGGTTGGTATGCAACACTGAAGAAAACTTTTCCTTGGGGCCATGTTACTTTAAACAAGTTATATTAGTTTTTTCAGCTACAACAAAGTGGAGACACCGTGAAGCGGGCTTTCTCATTCTTCTTCTTCTGCTTCTTCCTTCTACAACAGAAACATCTTCAAAACTGCAACCAAGGGCAAACCTGGCTTGAATTTCTTGTATAAAGTATGAAGTGCTTTTCTTTTTTCTGTCATTTCCATCTTTTCCTCTTTGTTCTTCTACTTTTCTCCCCTTTCCTGAAGAAATACGATTCATATCTTACTTGTCTATGCAAAATTTTCCAATACATGTGAAATCATCATCATCATCATCATCATCAAGGTATGGGCCTGTTGACCCGTTCCGCTCCCCTGTGCACTATATGCTGCAGCTGCAGGTCGTCTTTCAAACGACGTGTTGGTCTTCCTACATTTCTTCGGCCTAGAGGCCTATAATGAAGTAGCTGTTTTGATAAACGATTATTTGGCATTCTTTGTATATGTTCAAACCAATTACGTTTCTTTTTTTGTGTGCATTCTCTCGTTTATATTATATATTTGTAGTTCATCTCTGATACACGTGAAATCTTGTCCAATATTTGTCCAGCAGACAACTTTTAATTGTATTTACCAAAAATACAATCTTTATGGGAAACCATTAGGTAATAAGAACAGTTATGTTTTTAAAAATCTGAAGATGGAATATGTTCTTCCGAAAGGTCTACAAACTGTTTTAAATAAATAGTTGGGGACGATTGAAATCTCAGATACGAATTTTCGTAACATGGGTAGGACATGTGGCACGTAAGGGAAATGAAAGAGGAGCATGGAAATTCCTTGTAGGGAAACCAGAGGGAAAGCGCTTAGTAGATTGCCCAATAATGAGGTGAGAGAATAATATTAACCATGTTTTGAGGGAAGTAGATTATATAGGGGATGATTGGAAAACATTTAACTTCAGGGTAGGGATTTTTGGGGAGTTTATGTCCGCGCGGCCATGAACCTAGGGTTCGATAGTGCAAGTTAGTTGAGAACAACTGAAATCTCAGATACGAAATTTATCATTAAAAATTTAAGAACAGCTAAATATCTTAGACTGCGATGGGAAGGACATTATTGCAGACTCATGCCCCAAATGGGAGTCAATGACCAATCACGTTTCAATGAATTTTGTTTTACAACTAATGACAGTCGTGTTTCACCTCATTATTTACCGATTTCACTTTACCAGCTCCTGCTTTTGTGATATTCAAAGCTCCTCCTTTTTAATATTCTGAACAAGTCAGAGCATTGTTTTGCAGTGACTGACTCTCCAACAAATATATCGAATATAGCAATTAATGAACAGATGCCTTCGGACTACACATTTGATAACTGTGTGTTCAATAATTGTGTTTTTAAATACTGATTTTACTGAGTTGTTCTCTAAAAAAAATAATTAATAATTCTGCCCGAGGGCAGGTTTTTCACTGCCACTTTAAAAAAAATGATATTTTGATGTCATCTGTTGCACTGGCTCATGAAATAAGTACACACTTTTAGCGCCAAATCTTCAAGTATAGCCTTATTCTTTAAAAAGATGTAATTGCCATCAGCCCTATCAGAAATTATATGTTTTGCAACAAAAGGCTATGAAACTAGATCTTCATAAATGCTAAGCTAAATTTTACATCATGCAGCTAAGCGCCAAATGTTATCGCTCTTAGATTGTTGATGCATAACTGTCAAACAAGGAAAATAACTTGCAAAGTCTTGTATATTGTTAGTTTGGTTCTACAATCAATAGTGAAGAATGACCTAAACTTTAAACATATTTTTTCTAAACTTACATAAAGACGCATAGCCGGTTTTTGCATAACGTCGTCGTGTTTGTAATTTACTTGAAATTCGTACGCGAGTAAAATGTCAGTATAATCTAGCCTAATCGAAAACAAAATATTTTTCATTTTGCAGATCGGATTACCGGGGTTCGGATTAACGACACGATAATGTAATGTTCTATAACTTCTGTGGGTGAACCAATCGGACATAGCTACGCACTTTGAATACATTTTTTTGTGTATTTCAGATAAAATCGTGAACTTGGGTATAACAGTAAAGAATTGAACAAGTCAGCATGTTTGATCAAACAGAGACGATAAATGTCTTATCATGTAGGCCCTACCCATACGTGTGTTGCAATATAGGCCATTCTCCTTCAGTACTGCGGATAAAGCTAGCTGTGTATGCAGATTGTTATCGACCGTAAAATTCAACTATCGTGAAAAGAATTCCATGGAGATAACAGCTGTAATCTTCATCCTGTAACATCTAACTGAAAGAAAAAAGCTCTCAAGGAGAAATACATTTCAGTAACCACTGTTTCCATAGGCCTATATCTCAATATGGACAATAAATAATAATAATAATAATAATAATAATAATAATAATAATAATAATAATAATAATAAGATTATCGGTTGATTAATGTCTCTGATATCGTCCGATTCCTAATAGCCAATTTTGTCGGTTCATCCAATCTCCTGGTTATAGATGTTTCTCCTTCATATATAAACATATTCCCTGACTCGAGGAGGTTTTAGGTCTTCCTCTGCTTCGTCTTCCCTCAGGTTTCCATTCCAAAACAGATTATGGTAGTCGATCCTCTTCCATTCGCTGGGCATGTCCGTGCCATGTTAATTGCTGAGTTTTAATATAATCTAAAATGGTATCTTCAATTTTAATTTTCTCCCTTATAACTGAGTTCCTAATTCTTTCTCTTCTTGAAATTCTTGCGGACCTTCGTCCAGGTTGAGGGTTCATGCGGTAGCCCAGTTACCTCCCATCAGAAAAAATTGCAATTCTAGAAAAAACCTAATAGATATAATAATAATAATAATAATAATAATAATAATAATAATAATAATAATAATAATAATAATAATAATAATAATAATAATAATAATAATAATAATAATAATAATTATTATTATTATTATTATTATCATTATTATTGTATTGTAAGCCTATGTTTTTCCCATTACAAATATTTAGGCGCTCTCCCCCTACAGGGAAGAATTTGAACCATACTAATTTAGTTACACTTGTTTTCGTATAGATGTCATTTGAGTGGCCCGTGGTCAGCGTTCCGGCTCATACTGATATCTAGGAAACCAAGGTAGTACTAGGACGGGAAAATTCGGTAAAATTTGCTTAGAGGCCTTTTCATTCAGGTTTAAGGATCTTTTACGAGCCTGAAAATCTTCAGACTCGGGACCCACGGCTTAAAGTCCCTTCCGGAGGACTTGCTCCTTGGATTTTTCCATCCTAAAAAATCCATCGACCCCGGCCGGGTCCATCGCGGCCGATATTCTTGGCGCAGCTCTGCCGATAATAATAATAATAATAATAATAATAATAATAATAATAATATAATAATATATTACATTACAGTATTTACATACCGATTTCCAAACTTTACACAACTTTCTGTGCTTAAAGTTTTATTTCCGTTCTCCCCTCATCCCTATTCATCCAGTCCTCATTCCAGTTCTTATTTCTAGCATCCTTTCTTTCTTCATCCAGGTGGAAATCATTCCAATGTTTTTCTGGATAACCTTTCTTCTTGCATTCATTGTACATGCCCATACTAATTTAACTGCTTATATACAGGGTGGTCCAAAAGTCTCGATCCATTTTTTGAAAGCACTGACCAACGTCCATGACCGTTGCGTATGTTGTTTGTCAGATGTCTGTGAACAATCTTCAGTACAGTTCAATCAGTCCCCCATGCATTGCTCCCAGCGTTGCACTGTTGCTCTGAACACATTACGCAGATGGCGAGTTTTAATAGCTGCTACTGCGTCGTAAATGCATTTCCGCAAATGAGGAAGATCACGAATCTTAGTCTTGTACACACAGGACTTGATAAAACCCCACGCAATAAAAACAAGTGGGATTAAGTCTGGTGAGCATGGTGCCAACATTCTTGGCGCAGCTCTGCCGATTCAGCGACCCAGAAATGTTGCATTGAGATAGGCACGCACACACAGAGCGAAATGCGGTGGGGCACCATCTTGCTGAAAGACAACAGAGTGCAAAACACCATCCTGCGTAATCTGCGGTTCTAGAAATTGTTCAAGCATGTCCAAGTAGGTGACTCCAGTGACTGTGGGTTCTTGAAACATGAATGGACCGTACAGTTTTGTTGCTGTTACACCTAGCCTACATTCATTTTTGGTGTATCTCGTTGCCATTCATATGTAGCATTAGCTTGCTCGTCGGCCCATATTCCACAATTAGGCCTATGTCTATTTACATGACCACTAATGTGGAATGTAGCCTCGTCACTGAAAAGGATATTGTTCATTAGATTTTCATTAGCATTAGCCTGAAGCAAATCGTAGCACACAGCCTGATGGGCAGCATAATCTTCCTGTTCCAAGAGATGTAGCACTTTGCAGTTTGTTGAGTTTAAATCTCAAAACCCTCCAGACTGTTGTCCTGGGAATGCCCAGTTCATTACTAAGCCTGCGAGTCGACGCGCCTGGACTGCGTTCAATCGCGTGCTGAATACGTTCAACATCATTTGCAGAGGTCTGTCATCTGCCTGAACGTTTTTCATGAAGAACACTTCCTGTTCGTCTAAATTTGTTCACCAACATCCGGATATTGGCTCTAGTAGGTGCTGGTTCCTGAAACTTTCGTTAAAATTCCTGACGCACTTGTTCATAGCTTACCAATCGCATTCGCGCGGAAAAAAACTGTTATACTTCCTTGAATGGCCAGCATACTTCGTGATCAACCTGAAAAACAACGAAGAAAATGTCAATTTAATGGAAATGGATCGATACTATTGAACCACCCTGTATGTAACCTACTATTCAATTTCTTCTTCTTCTTCTTCTTCTTCTTCTTGGTGGTTCAAGTATTTTGTTAGTCTGTTCCGGCTCCAAATTGCTGCTGTTTCCATCTTTTCTTTGGTCTTCCCAAACTTCTTCATCCTCGTGGTGAAGAGTTGTTTGCTTCCTTTGGTATTTCGTTCTCAGTCATACTTGCTAAGTGTTCTTTCCAGTTTGTTCTGTATTTCACTACTGCTGTGTTTAATTTATCTACCTTTAGTTGCTGTCTTATTTCTGTATTTTATTTCTTGCCTGTTCTTTGATATCCCGCTACTGGTGTGAGGCATTTCATTTCAGCAGCTTATATTGCGTTGTCACTGTCCATGTTTCGGATCCATAAGTAGGCCCTAATAATAGGAACTGCCACCGTATAATTCAAATTTAATATTCATTTTTGTTCTATGATTTTTTTTTTTCAATTTTGAACATCTTGCTGCTCTGCCCAAGAAATCCAGTTCTATCTACAAAAGAGACCTTAATAATAATAATAATAATAATAATAATAATAATAATAATAATAATAATAATAATAATAATAATAATAATAATAAAATAATAATAATAATTATTATTATTATTATATTATATATGCTCAATTCTGGAAATGCGTGCTATTATGCATTGCATAGACTCTTGATGTCCCAACTCCTTTCAAAAAACGTTAAACTGAAAATATATAAAACTGTTATTCTACCAGGTATATTATATGGGCGCGAAACATGGACTCTTACTTCAAGGGAGGAAAGGAGATTACGGGTATTTGAGAATAAAGTACTTACGAAAATATATGGACCAAAGAGAGATGAACAGACAGGTGAATGGAGAAGATTACATAACAATGAACTAAGTGGACTTTATAGGAAGCCAGACATAATAAGAACAGTTAATTCTCGTAGACTGCGATGGGCAGGACATGTTGCACATATGGGGAATGAAAGACTTGCATGGAAGCTTCTTGTAGGAAAGACAGAGGGAAAACGCCCAGTTGGTAGACCATGAATGAGGTGGGAGAATAACATTAACTATGATTTGAGGGAAGTAGATTATACAGGGAATGATTGGAAAGCATTAGCTCAGGATAGGGATGTATGGAGAGCTTATGTCCGCGCTGCCATGAACCTACGGGTTCGATAGTGCCAGAGAGTAAGTAAGTATTATAATTATTATATATTATTTATATTATATATTATTATTATTATTATTATTATTATTATTATTATGAGAATTGTTTGAGCCTTTGGCTCAACATGTTGCGCGTATGGGGAATGAAAGACGTGCATGGAAACTTCTTGTAGGAAAGCCAGAAGGAAAACGTCCAGTTGGTAGACCAAAAATGAGGTGGGAGAACAACATTAACTATGATTTGAGGGAAGTAGATTATACAGGGAATGATTGGAAAGCATTAGCTCAGGATAGGGATGTATGGAGAGCTTATGTCCGTGCGGCCATGAACCTACGGGTTCGATAGTGCCAGTGAGTAAGTAAGTAAGTAAGTAAGTAAGTAAGTATGGGAATTGTAGATTAATATGTCATTAATACCTGGAAATATTGTTCATTTGTTAAACAATTTAGACAAGTTATCTAAGATCAAAATAAAAAATAATTGCAACGTGATTGGTCATTGATTCCCATTTGGGGCATGAGTTAAATAGTCCTTGAAAGGATTGATATGTGGTTTCTAATTTATAGGCTTCATCGAACTGTGTAAACAGAAATGTGAAATATTAAAACTGAACTTGTGTGAAATGTAAAAAAGATGTTTCATTCAAAGTAGAAAAATAAAATATTGCAAATAATTTAAGCGCGCACTTGATGTCTGATACAGAGCCAAATTCATATTGATATACGAGTTCATTTTAACACAAAGTCTGCGCGCACACATAATATTTTCATTTTGGGGGAAGCTAATGTACATACCATGGAGAGGCAGATGTTTTCTGCTGACGCGCACAACAAAAATGAGCCAGAGGACGTACGTAATCGCCAAAAACAGGCTTCACGGGATTTTCATAAGCCACACTGAGCAAAACACGAAAAAAATAGAGATGATGAAATTGGGAGGAAGATAGAAAAAAATACACAACATAGAAAATTTGCCGTTCATACAATAGTGACACATGTTCATGTAATCTATTAAAAATGAAGTTAGGCCTAACCCATTATTGCAAATATATATCCTCAACTAGTCACACGTAGAAATTCATTATATAATGGAAATGTACAGCTAATGAAAAATGAGGGAAATTTTGAGGAAGTGGCTGAATTCAAATACCAAGGAACAATAATCACAAATAGGAATGAGATGCACAAAGAAATTAAACATAGGCTCAATTCTGGAAATGCGTGCTATTATGCATTGCAGAGACTTTTGATGTCCCAACTCCTTTCAAAAAACGTTAAACTGAAAATATATAAAACTATTATTCTACCAGTTATATTATATGGGTGCGAAACATGGACTCTTACTTTAAGGGAGGAAAGGAGATTACAAGTATTTGAGTATAAAGTACTTAGGAAAATTTTAGGACCAAAGAGAAATTAACAGACAGGTGAATGGAGAAGACTACATAACAATGAACTACATGGTCTTTATAGGAAGCCAGATATAATAAGAACAGTTAAGTCTCGTAGACTGCGATGGGCAGGATATGTTGCAAGTATGGGGAATGAAAGACTTTCATGGAAGCTTCTTGTAGGAAAACCAGAGGGAAAACGCCCAGTTGGTAGACTAAGAATGAGGTGAGAGAATAACAATAACTATGATTTGAGGGAAGTACATTATACAGGGAATGATTGGAAAGCATTAGCTCAGAATAGGGATATATGGAGAGCTTATTTCCTCGCGGCCATGAACCTACGGGTTCGATAGTGCATGTGAGTGAGTGTGGGCGTCCAACTCAGCGTCGGTTTGAGGGATGAGATAAGATGAAGCCCCTATATTTATAGAGTTCAGTGAAATACAAGGGTGCCGGCCGATCGCCGTCGCAGGGGCAGATAAATTAAATGAAACCAAAAAAAAAATGGGATCAGTATGGAGAAATGGTCGGAAGAGATTTGTGACAGGGGAAAATTGGATAATCCCCGAGAAAACCTGCCCAAAATCCGTTTCGGTCACCATAAAACCTACTTGGAGTGATCAAGCAAGATTCATTCTAGGGACCCCAGAGGTGAGAGGAGAGCGTTTAACCGCTTGTTCCACCGAGCCGCCTAACCCATTAATCCATCCATCCATAGTAATTCTGCCCGAGGGTAGGTCTTTCACTGCAATCATTGCATTTTCATGCTATGCTTTGCAGCTTTACTAGAGAATTATAGGTGCGGTAGCTTCCCGTTGCTTTCCACACCGGTGAAGGATGGTGATGATGATAATGATAAGGACGATGATGATGATGGTCATATGATTTCGGGGACCGTTTGGACCTTAAAGTTTTCTTGACTTTATCTTACAGGTGAGAAAAAAACGCCGATAAAAAAAAATCACTCAGAAAAACTGTCCCGAGCGGGGAACGACCCAGGGGCCGCTGCGTGACAAGGCAGCACGCTACCTCGAGACCACAGCGGTGGACAACTCATTATTGTATACACTAAAATTTAAAACAAATGTAGGACATGTGGCACGAATGGGGAATCAAAGAGGCGCATGTAGCTTGTTGTAGGGAAACCATAGGGAAAACGCCCAGCTGGTAGACAAAGAATGAGGTGGCAGAATACGGGTGTGGTCTCGAGGTAGCGTGCTGCCTTGTCTCGCACTGGGCCCGGGTTCGATCTCCGCTTGGGACAGTTTTTCTGAGCGAGGTTTTTATCGGGGTTTTTCCTCACCTGTAAGACAAATGTCAGGAAAACTTTAAGGCCCAAACGGTCCCCCAAATCATATGGTCATCTCAATCATCATCATTCATATTCATGTTAGATTAAGCTTAGGATTAGGGACTCTCATGGCGCACCACTATCATCATCATCATCATCACTCATTATCGGGACAACGTAACCACGCCTTCCAGGCGCCCCAATCTCAGAAGTGGGTTAAATTTACGCCATTGCCAGGAGAGAAACCAGAAAAATCTAAAAAAAAAATGACATAACTGGGGGCATTAAAAAAAACATTAACCATGATTTGAGGGAAGTAGATTATACAGGGTATGATTCGAAAACATTAGCTCGGAATAGGGATGTATGGATAACTTATGTCTGCGCGGCCATGAACCTACGGGTTCGATAGAGATAATTAGTTAGATATCTGAACAAATATTAATGTTCATAATTTAATGTCGTGGTACACATAGCCTATTTTTGTGATTTTTTTTGTGATATTAGTAAAATATTAAAACGATTTTAATATTAATAGGCCCAACCTAATATTTCCCCATTTTTTGGGCGTTGCTTTAGAGTGTTTAACAATGGCGCAGGACAGAACTGTAAAACTATCAAATAGCGATTTATTTTGCGCGCGCACGTAATATCTCCTTGAACCTTTGCCATGGATTCTCCGAAGTAGTCTCCGTCCGGAGAACCGAATAGGAGGAATATTTTACCACCGGTAAATTATACCCCAGTAGAATTTTACCACCGGTAAATTATACCCCAGTAGAATCCATGTCCGCGTTCTTTACAATTGTATTTTTAAGGTGAAAGATCATCACTCTTTCCTTCTTCTTGTAAGCCCATGTTTCCCTTAACAGAGATTTAGACGCTCTCCCCCTATAGGGAAGAATTTGAACCATACTAATTTAGTTACACTTGTTTTCGTATAGATGTCCTATGAGTGGTCCGTGGTCAGCGTTCCGCCTCATACTGACATCTAGGAAACCAAGGTAGTACTAGGACGGGAAAATTCGGTAAAAGTTTGCTAAAAGGCCTTACATTTAGGTTTAAGGATCTTTTACGAGCCTGAAAATCTTTAGACTCGGAACCCACGGCTTAAAGTCCCTGCTGGAGGATTTGTTCCTTGGATTTTTTCATCCTACAAAAATCCATCGACCCCGGCCGTGTTTGAACCCGCGACCCTCGGGACCAGAGGCAAGGAGCATAACCACTACTATACCGTGGGCGATCACTCTTTCCATGAAGGTAATTTTTTTTTCATCTGGCTTATCGCCTTCAACCTGTTCGACCTGTGCTATAGCCGACATAGCTCTTGGGGACATTTAAACATGCAAGCCACTCCACCCCGAAAAGGAAAGATACAATGGAGAGATTATGAAATGCAAATATATATGAGATTAAGCTACTGGTGTTTGGTCTTCCTATGTAATTTACAAACCCAGGATTTGAAAATGTTTATCATAAGTAATGCCACGAGTGATTTCCAAATTATCGATAAATTCACGACTTACGAAGTAAGGAGTGAATTTATCTAGAGAATTTGGAAATCAAGAGTGGCATTTATTAGGACTATTTAACGAATAAAATTAAGCTGTTTACTCACAAATCATTGTTTAACTACAGTTATTTTAAAATATTTATATACGGCGATGTTTGAAAACAAATCAGAAATGTGAGGTTATGTTCACTCACTGCTGCTTGATCATATTATTTATTGCCAAATAAGATCGCAATATTGTAAGAGTGCACCCAAGTGGAGAAATAATGAAACACATCAAATTATATATCATAATCAAAACATTACGGGTTATTCATTTATTTTTTTAGTAAATAACTCAGTAAAATCAAGGAATCTTTTCATTATTTGCTATATTAAATGTATTTGTTGGAGAAAAATAATGCTTTGACCTGTTCAGAACATTAAAAAGGAGGAGCTTTCTTTATCACAAAAGCAGGAGCTGATAAAGAGAAATCGATAAAGAGCGAGGTGAAACACGACTGTCATTGGTTGTAAAACAACATTCATTGAAACGTGATTGGCCATTGAATAGCATTTGTGGCATGAGTTAATAGTCAGTGTTAAAATCCGACTTGTTTCTGTTTTCCACGGAGAAGATGGCGTGCTATGTAGCTAGGTAAATATTTGAACAGAAGCAAAATGAGAGCGCAGCAGAGCGCGTACATCTCTGGTGTTGTGTAATTGTCCAGCCATCAAACCATTTATATTCCACCGCCTGCAAAATATGCAAATGTAAAATAAAATAGCTGACATTGCAATAAATAAACAGGATTGATCATAAGATGTAAGAACTATGTGCCAAGTCTGTATCCGAATTCTACAGACATTGCAACACTCGTCTGTAACCATTTTACTACTTTAAAACGTAAGAAACATGAAGAGAATAACGAATTGTAATTCGAACAAAACAACAGTTGTTTTTTTTCTTCTTCTTCTTCTTCTTCCTTCCAAGTATTAGGCCAAGGCCTGTTACGATCCTATAGAATATTTTCTCTCCAGCGTTTCATAGGACGGCACAGTGATCTTCGTCTTCTTGGTATATAATTATAAACAGCTTTGGGGATCCGATTTGAACTCGTTCTTTCTAGATGGTGTTTCCAATTTAGTTGGTACTGTTTAATATATTCCAAAATTGGCGTAGTCTTCAATTCTTTTAAGATATCGGTGTTCCTTTTCCGTTCCCATCTGGTGTAACCCGCTGTTCTGAGCATGAATCTCATTTCACAAGCCGTTATTCTGCTTTCATGTTGTCTTTTAGTGTCCATGCTTCACTACCATAGGTCAACACTGGTCTAGCCAAAGTGTTATATAACGTAATCTGGTGTTTTTTTTTGTACAAGGGATGGTTTCATAACTTGATTAATAATTCCCAAACTTTTATTATAACTAGTAATTTTTTCAGGGATATTCTTTTCATCCCAGATAGAGAGATAATATCCAAGATATTGTAAATTGATTAGATCTCTCTAAAATTTTATTCTGGAGACAGATTTTACTTTCTATGGGGTCTTTCCCATGAAATACCATAATTTTAGTTTTGTTAATTGATATTTCCATATTCAATTTGGCACCTATTTTTTTGTAAATTATAAATTGATCGTTGAAAATCGTTTTCGGAAAGTGCCAGAAGAGCTAAATCGTCTGCAAAAAGAATAGCATTCTTCTTTCCTTTATTTTCTTTTCTTCTCCAGAAAAGCCTGACCAGAGGCTATAAGATGGCAGCCCCATCACTGGCCTTGCCTTCCTTTGGCCAGCAACCAATCGAAGGGACTACTATTACGCTTTCAAGTCTTATACGAGAATTTCCCGGAGGATCGAACTAATGACAGTTGTTTTCTTCGAATTACAATACATTATTTTCTTCATTTTTCTTATGTTTTAAAGAAGTACTTTATTACTATTAAATTTCAATTGTGGATTTCATAAAAAAACAAAAATGGTGTGGACATGTCTAAAGAATGGCAGAAGGGAGATTCCCAAAAAGAATAATAGAATGCGTGCCACTTGGTAGAAGAAGAAGAAGAAGACTGTAAAAATGACGTGGATTCATGATGTTTTGAGCAGTATGATGGAAAAAGGATTGGACGATGGAGGTTGGAATGACAAAGACAAGTGGAGGAGAATGACAATTAGCTTAATTGGGGGTAGGAAGATGTGAAACCTTCTAAATAAATAAACAAATAAGTAATAATAATAATAATAATAATATATAATAATAAGTCTACTGCTGTGGTCTCGGGGTAGCGTGCTGCCTAGTCACGCAGCGGGCCCGGGTTTGATCCCCGATCGGGACAGTTTTTCTGGGTGAGGTTTTTATCGGGGTTTTTCCTCACATGTAAGACAAATGTCAGGAAACTTTAAGGCCCAAATGTTCCCCGAAATCATATGGCCATCGCAATCATCATCATTCATATTCATCGTAGGTTAAGCTTAGGATTAGGGACTCTCCTGGCGCACCATTATCATCATCACCCATCATATCATCGGGGCAACGTAACCCCGCCTTGGGTTACATGTTCGCCATGCCAGGAGAGAAACTAGGAATGTCGAAAGACAAACCTGGGGCATTTGAAAAAAAAAATAATGAGAATGTTCACACATTGTGTATTGTTAATAATAATAATAATAATAATAATAATAATAATAATAATAATAATAATAATAATAATAATAATAATAATAATAATAATAATAATAAAGATGCTCTAGGCAGGATCCTCTGGCGACAAATCACTTTGGGTTGAAGGAGAAACACTGTATTGTGGAATATTTCTAATAAAATTTTTATTATTATTATTATTATTATTATTATTATTATTATTATTATTATTATTATTATTATTATTATTATTATTATTATTAAATTTTAAGTTTATTTGTCCTGTTATGTTGTCGCTCGCTCGTAGACTGCGATGGGCATGATATGTGACACATATGGGCAATGAAAAGAGGTGCATGGAAGCTTCTTGTAGGAAAACCAGAGGGAAAACGCTCAGTTGGTAGACCAAGAATGAGGTGGGAGAATAACATTATCCTTGATTTGAAGGAAGTAGATTATATAGGGGAGGTTTGAAAAATATTAGCTCAGGATAGGGATGTTTGTAAAGCTTATATCATCGCGGCCATGAAACTACGGGTTCGATAGTGCCAGTGAGATGGTTTAGTTAGTTAACACAGAGTGTTAGAGAGCGAACTATATTTTCTTTTAGGCTTAAATGTAAAACCATTATTCAACCAATGAAAATGACGTCATACATCTGGTTTTAAAATAAAAGAAGTTAAAATATACCTTCTTAGCTAAGATCCGTCGTCCTCAACTTATAAAATATGTTTCTTTATGCCTGTAGGCCTTTCAGAACATCCGTTCCATCTTCAGCAGGTCCTTCTTCGCTACAATATTTAATATGATGGTTGATGCTGCTGGTCCTAATGTGGTGTTGTCGTGACTAAAGCTTCTTGCTGACGATGGATTGTTTAGTCTGGGAGTGCTTTCATTTATTAAAAGCTTGTTGTCTATTTCCTTGATAATTTCCAGGTCTTCCAATATGTTGATTCTAGTTGGATTTCCCTCTTTGTGTACTATTGTAAGGGCGTCTTCTATTGAGTTCATTCTATGGCCGGCGTTTATTATGTTCTTATAGAACGATTTCGTATACGCATAGCCTATGGAAAGTCTAATTACGCTAAGCACATAATAAACGCCGGTCATAGAATGAACTCAATAGAAGACACCCTTACAATAGTACACAAAGAGGGAAATCCAACAAAAATCAACACATTGGAAGACCTGGAAATTATCAAGGAAATAGACAACAAGCTTTTAATAAATGAAAGCACTCCCAGACTAAACAACCCACTATACGACATCGTCAGGAAGAAGCTTTAGTCACGACAACACCACATTAGGACCAGCAGCATCAACCATCATATTAAATGTTGTAGCGAAGAAGGACCTGCTGAAGATGGAACGGATGTTCTGAAAGGTCTACAGGCATAAAGAATACATATTTTATAAGTTGAGGACGACGAATCTTACCTAAGAAGGTATATTTTAATTTATTTTATTTTATGACTTTAACACCAACGGTTTTAACAATGAATTTTATTAGTATTGACATCTGGTTTGTTTACAACTGGAACTTAGATCAGAAAAAGTACAGTAATTTGTGCTCTAATCTTAAAATATTTTTGGCAACTTATATTCTTTAGACCCTGTGTATCATAATTTGTAGAAATATAAAAATGACGATCTTGCTTTTGTAATAATAAAACGTACAGCTTTATGCAAATGACAGTCACGCTCTTGGAATTCTGGATCTTTCTTCTTTAAATGTGCCACATGTTTCGTGAATCTGTCAGGATTCTGATATCTTTATGTGGAAGGCACTTTCTGAAGATAGACCTATACGTTATCTTCTACTGTCTTATCTAAAAATACATGAGCCATCTGAAGGCAAATCCACGAAATCTTCAACAATCAGGCATCAGAAGATCCAAAGCCTTTCTGATCCGACATTTTGTCTAGCGACTGTTTCAGAATTGGAGAAACCTGTGCAACCCATGTCAGTTTAGTTGGAAGGCGGAAATTGAGACTGGAAATTGTCTTCAGTAGGTGAACTTGATGTAACAGACGTCAAAGTAAGGGAGGAGTAACAACAAAAAATAGGAAGAAGAAAAACGAGAAAAGTTTGTTCACCAAATCGCAGAAACGTGCATCAGACGTAGGAGAGAAGATGGCTTCCTATATACATTTGCTGTTACGGGAAAACTTTGTCAATATTCCATATGATACCCTTTTCCCCCCCTTCGTTCTTGTCGCTATACTCAAGTTCAAATTAACTTGACAGTTCCCCCCTTACGCATCTTCCAGCACGTGACAAGTTTCACCAATTTCAAAAGGGCACCACGACTTTTGATTTTTCTTTAATATTAATAGCAATAATAATAATAATAATAATAATAATAATAATAATAATAATAATAATAATAATAATAATAATAATAATAATAATAATAATAATAATGCTTTATTTTTGCTGGCAGAGTTAAGGCCATAAGGCCTTCTCTTCCACTCAACCAGTGAATAGTAAAATTATACAAAAAATTACATACATATTACAATTTTAAGATATTAAAATACAGACTAAACAAAATACAAAGATGATGTGATCTAATACTAGCTAATACTAACAAAAACATAGAATATAATAAAATTTAAATTATGTAAAATAAAGTAAGTAGCTTCCTAGATGATTATTAATAGAATGCTCTATATAGTTGTTATGCAGTTAATGTTTTCATTGTGTCGAACTTAAGATATCAGTTATGGGACCGGTGCCCACCCAGCATCGTGAGGCAATTGGGTAGCTACAATAAGTAGCGGCTCCAGGTTGAGGAACCAGCTATAACGGCTGGGGGACTCGACATGCTAACCACATGTCACCCCTATACTGGCTGTTGATCATCTACCTCTGTGATTGACACATGTGGATGTGAAGGGCCAGCAGCCGGCTAGTAAAAGGGCAACCGCTGAAAAGTGGAAAGACCCTCAATCGGATCGGTATCTTGTAAGCCCATGTTTTCCCTTAACAGAGATTTTAGGCGCTCTCCCCCTACGGGGAAGAATTTGAACCATACTAATTTATTTACACTTGTTTTCGTATAGATGTCATTTGAGTGGTCCGTGGTCAGCGTTCCGCCTCTTCTCCCCCTACAGGGAAGAATTTGAACCATACTAATTTAGTTACACTTGTTTTCGTATAGATGTCATTTGAGTGGTCCGTGGTTAGCGTTCCGCCTCTTACTGACTTCTAGGAAACCAAGGTAGTACTAGGACGGGAAAATTCGGTAAAGTTTGCTTAGAAGTCTTTTCATTCAGGCTTAAGGATCTTTTACGAGTCTGAAAATCTTCAGACTCGGGACCCACGGCTTACAGTCCATCCCGGAGGACTTGCTCCTTGGATTTTTCCATCCTAAAAAATTCATCGACCCAGGCCGGGTTTGAACCCGCGACCCTCGGGACCAGAGGCAAGGAGCATAACCACTAGTCCACTGCGGCCGATTAATAATAATAATAATAATAATAATAATAATAATAATAATAATAATAATAGGCCTAATAATAAATCATTGGTACTACGAGTACCAAACTCGTAGATTCATGACCGCTCGGATAAAAGCTCTCCACACATCCTTATCCTGAGCTAACTTTTCCAATCATCCCCTGTATAATATACTTCTCTCAAATCATGGTTAACATTTTTCTCCCATCTACGAGACTTAGGCCCTAACTGTTCTTATTATATCATGTTTGCTATTAAGATCATGTGGGCCACTGTTATGTAGTTTTCTCCATTTGCTTGTCTGTTCATCTATCTCTGGTCCAAACATTTTCTAAGATCTTTATCCTGAAATACTCGTAATCTCCTTTCCTCCCTTAAAATTAGATACCATGTTATGTATCCATATACGAGTAATGTAACTGGGAGAATAACAATTTCATATATTTTCAGTTTTACGTTTCGAGAGAGGAGTTGGGACCACAAGAGTCCCTATAATGCATAACAGCATACATTTCCAGAATTGAGTCTATATTCAGTTCCTTTTGCATCTCATTCTTGTTAGTAATTATTGTTCGTACATATTTGAATTCAGCCACTTCTCCAAATTTCCCTCCTTTGGCATTAACTGTCCACCGCTGTGGTCTCGAGGTAGCGTGCTGCCTTGTCACGCAGCGGGCCCGGGTTCGATCCCCGGTCGGGGCAGTTTTTCTGGATGAGGTTTTTATCGGGGTTTTTCCTCACCTGTAAGACAAATGTCAGGAAAACTTTAAGGCCCAAACGGTCCCCGAAATCATATGGCCATCATCCTTATCATTACCATTATCATCAACATCATTCTTCACAGATGTGGAAAGCAACGGGAACTTACCACACCTACACAATTCCCTAGTAAAGCTGCAAGCATAGCATGAAAATGCTATGATTGCAGTGAAGGACCTGCCTTCGGTCATAGAATTACTATGGATAGTATGGATGGATGTCATTAACTGTCCATTTCCATTATATAAAGTATTTCTACGTGTGACCATATACTTAGTTTTATTCATATTTACTTTCAGTCCCTGTTTCTTAGCGTTACTTATATATATATATATATATATATATATATATAAAGTTATAAATGTACAGTTTTACGTGCACTTGGTAAAGATGGCACAAAAGTGTTCATTAGCTGAAATAAACTGGCTTGAGTTGTTTTAATACGAGGATAAAAACACGAGAAACAATTTCTGGTTGTAAAACAAGCCACGTCAGTTGTTGAGAGGAGAATGTAGAGGTAGTAAAATTAATTATGTTCTAATGTCATAAATCAATCGCGCTGCAAAATTAGACGCCAACCTGTTCAACTACTAAAAGCATTCACCGCCATTATGTTGCAATGTTTTTAATTACAGCGTACGTTTTAGTAAAAACACTTGTTGCTAAATTTCATTAAAAAAAAAAAATAATAATAATAATAATAATAATAATAATAATAATAATAATAATTTGTTTATATACAGAATTTTAATGTTTACGTCTTTCTGTGCCTAAAGTTTTATTTTTCTTCTCCACTGCTTGGATTTTAGTTTCTTGTTTGGTAGTAATCCAAGATTCACTCCCATACAAAAGGACAGGGACAGCCATTGTTTTATAAAATTTTAATTTTGTTTGTTTATGGGCTTTATTATTCAATGTTCTATTTATTGTACCACAAATAGCTTGACACTGATGTGTTTTGTGTTCAATATCTTTATCATACCCATAGCTGATGTCACATCCTATACATTAGGGGGGTAATTACCCTCATCAACATCCATGAACGTATTAGGCCATGTGGCCTGTTACGGTCTCAAAGAGGAATTTTCGACCCAGCGCTTTTTTTGGACGTCCCAACGATCTTTTGTCTTGGAGGCAATTCTAGAAATGTAGGCCTATAAATCTAATATTTATTTTGATGCGCCCTCTTAAAAATTGTAATAAAATTATAATTTCATCAATAGGAACTTAATTTTTAACACAGAAATATAGCTACATTTTTTAACATTGAGATGCGCACGCACACCGATACGCCGAATAGTATAGTTAAATTTAAGTATGATATGCATTCTAGGAGGAGATTCATTTGTTAGAAAACAATTATTTTGTTTTGATTTCATTGTTAATTAGATTGTCAATCGTTTTAAAATATTAATAATGTTATGTTTAATAATGAAAACAGTTGAATTAACAAACAAAACAGAATGGAGTCTGCTGCCAACAGATTGTAATCGGCGCATGAGAAGATTTCTGGGCGTGGATGCTAGCTTACCTGCGAGCCCTGTACCCCCACGATAATCAATACTGCAACCCTAGTACAGTCCACCTAGCAAGTCTAAACTCCTGTTATTAAATATTGCAGAAACGCATTTATAACAGTCATGGTAGGTGTGATTGTTAAAACGAAGCTTTTGGAGAAAAAAAAAAAAAACAAAAAAACAAAACAGAGTGATTCTAAGTTAGAATTCCGCAAAATATATTGAGTGACTTTTTCCGTTTTTTTTTTCTCTCCTGTACTAGTGGTTACGCTCCTTGCCTCTAGTTCCGTAGGTCGCGAGTTCAAACCCGGCCGGGGTCGATGGTTTTTTTGGACAGAAAAATCCAAGGAGCAAGTCCTTCGGGAGGGACTTTAAAGCCGTGGGTCCCGAGTCTGAAGATTTTCAGGCTAGTAAAAGATCCTTAAGACTGAATAAAGAAACCTCTAAGCAAAATTCACTGACATCAATGTCCTAGTATACCTTAGTTGCCTGTTAGATGTCTGATTCAGTCGGTGTGTTGACCGTATGCCATTCATGACATCTCTGGGCAAATAAGGTAACTAAAAATTAATTTGGTTTAGTAACTTCTTATAAAGGAGAGGCTATGGCTCAACAATGGGTTATGGCATTATAGACAGATAGATCGATAGATAGGCTAGTAGGACAAATATGAGGAAACTTTAAGGCCGAAACGGTCCCCGAACATCATCTGGCCATCATAAACATCGTCAGATTTGCCACGTTCAGTACGAATATAACGCTCATTTGCTGCAACAACGTCATAACTCGAAAATCACGATTTTTCAGAAGCATTTTAAGTTTTAAATACTGTCATTCCAAGTCTCCCTGTGATATTAACTAAACTATCGTGATTTTTTTAGTTATGACATTGTTACAGCAAATGAGCTTAGGCCTATGTGTGTGAATAGTATGTTTCGTCTTAATGTTGTGTTGTCTCGGAGGGGGCCCTGATATCTGATTACTGATCACTCATTAGGTGGGCCCTCCATGTCCTTGTGTGGTAAAAAAAATATGTTTTCCATTTGGGTCCCGAGTCTGAAGACAAAGAGGCTTCTTAAACAAAATGTATCATCCAAGTAATATATAGTTGCTTAATAGATGTCTCATTGGGTCAGTATGCCAACCACCTGCCATTCGTGACATCTGTAGGGAAATGAGCATAATTAAGAAATTCCTAACAAAGGAAAGACTATGGCTAGACCCGGTGGATTTCTCAACCGAAATCGAAACCACGACTCCGGTTTTCCAATATTTCTTGTTTCCATAACACCTATAAGAAGTCTGATAATTCATAGAAATTGTTATGAAACCATAACATGATTCAGACATTTATTTTTGTAATTAAGGGGGGGGCGATAGGTGAAAAATTGACCATTTGAGATCAAAATTGGCATTTTTTGTTTTTTGTACTAAAACATAGCCTGTACTCTAATGTATATGTTGGCAAAGTGTCAGAGGTCAATGACGCTTCTAAGTGCCCTAAAGTGCTGATAAGGCCTGTATGTTACATATTGTATTTAAACTGCATGCAAATGTTTAAACTTGTTTTTCCACACTTTTATTTTCACTGCATTTTTGTACATTCAAAATTAAATGGAATTCACAAATTTTGTCGCGGAAGGCTCACATTTTTACTGCATGTCCTAAAAACAATGAGTAGCAAAGTACTGCACGAGTTTCATGACTGAAGAAGTATTGTAAGAAATAAAACATAAAATGTATGCAATTATTAATTTTTTTTGTAATTGCACGCATGTGGTACAACACTATTATTTTCTCCCTTTGTATTCACATTATAAGAATTCTAATGCACCGCTGTGGTCTCGAGGTAGCGTGCTGCCTTGTCACGCAGCGGGCCCGGGTTCGATCCCCGGTCGGGGCATTTTTTCTGGGTGAGGTTTTTATCGGGGTTTTTCCTCACCTGTAAGACAAATGTCAGGAAAACTTTAAGGCCCAAACGGTCCCGGAAATCATATGGCCATCATCCTTATCATTATCATCCTTATCATTATCATCATCATCCTCCACCGGTGTGGAAAGTAACGGGAAGCTACCACACCTACACAATTCCCTAGTAAAGCTGCAAGCATAGCATGAAAATGCTATGATTGCAGTGAAGGACCTGCCTTCGAGCAGAATTACTATGGATGGAATGCATAATGTTTTTTATAAATATTTGAAGAATCTTGTAAAAACATTAGACATTTTACAAAACAATTGTGGAACCCATTTAAATATAATATAGGCTATGCAATTTTTTTAAATATAATATTTATAAAATAAATGTCTCACAAGAATGAAACTTAAGCACACCATTATGTATCATGCAGTGAATGTTCGTACAAAACATCAAGTCTTATTTGATAAGAAAAATATACGCCTAGACTGGGGTTTGAGCCCAGGACCTTTGACATTCTATGTCAATGCTCTTCCATCTGAGCTATCTAGGCCTCCAATCTAAACGCGTATTTTTCTCTTATAGATAGTTAATTCCCTAACCCCAAATGCTACGAGCCGTTGCTACGATTTTGCAAATGGCGGCTTCTTTATTAAGAATACTTTTTAATTGGGAATTGAAACATTACTTATAAAGCCAGTAGCGCTTCTTTCAATGTTAATATTATTCGTTTTTAAACATCTTAATGATGTACAAATTATATTTGAGAAGAAAAATATTTTTTCAAATAAACCAAGGAGTACGACAAGGGTGTTCACTCTCACCTATATTGTTTAATATTTATATGGACGATATCCTAAAAGAATGGAAGAAGGTTTTAACTAATGAAGGAATATTAATTGATAATAAAGATAAAATAAATGCTTTATTATTCGCTGACAATGTTGCACTTTTAGCAGAATCTGAAAATGAGCTCCAAATGTTAGCATATAAATTTAAATTAATAGCCAATAGATATAATTGTAAAATATCAATAAATAAGTCAAAAGTAATGGCATTTATTGGTAAATATGGAATTAGATCAAAAATTGTACTGGATAACAAAATAATAGAACAAGTATCACATTTCCAATATTTAGGATGTGATATAACTTATAGAGAAAATAAAGATATAGAGAATAAAGTAAATAAATGTCAGGCTATTTGTGGAACCATTAAAAGAACCTTAGGTCGGAAAACAAGGAAAGATACGAAACTTAAATTATATAAAACAATGGCTGTTCCTTTGTTGTTGTATGGAAGTGAAAATTGGATAATGAAATCAAGGGTTAAAAGCAGGATACAGACTGCGGAAATGCTGTTTTTACGTAATGTGAAAGGATGCACAAGAGCGGATAGAATAAGGAATGAAACTATACGAGAAGAATTAAATATATATAAAATTGAAGATAAAATCAGCGAAAATAATAAGAAATGGACAGAACACTTAATGAGAATGAACAACAAAAGAATACCAAAAAGAACCTTCCTGTATAATCCCAGAGGAACAAGAGATTGTGGCCGACCACGCAGAAGATGGACTCCACTTTTAACTTCGCCGGAACAGGCTGCATAGCCTAAACCTTGTAGTAGAAGAAGAAGAAGAAGAAAAAATATACGCCTAGATTGGAGGCCTAGGTAGCTCAGATGGAAGAACATTGACATAGAAAGTCAAAGGTCCTGGGTTCAAATCCCAGTCTAGGCGTATATTTTTCTTTTCAAATATAATTTCTCTATCATTAAGATGCTTAAAAACGAACAATATTAACATCAAGTCTCTAATTAAAAAAATGTATAAAATAGAAATTTCGACCATCACCCCGTTAGCAGTAGATTTTCAGTTTTTATGGTTGCTATGGAAACAATAAAAATCGGAACACCGCGGTCGTGGTTTAGATATCGGTTGATAAATCCACACATTAAGGTATTAAATCCAGTAAGTAAATGTTTTAACATGTCTAAAATACAAACACCCTATATTTTTTGCGCGATAGTGCATATTGTCGTACGTACAGCAATGACGACCATGACTGAAAGTTCAACTTCCTACATTTCGGGGTTGCTAACCTAAATAACTATACTGTAATATTACATATTATAAACCTCGTGCGGGAAGTAAAATCACTGCCCTTTATGAATACTACATACAATGTATACACAAAAATATACCCAAAAGATAGAGTCAATATACATTATACGAAACAAATCACTGCATTTTAAATGAACTGAACTTTATTTGAAACGATATAAATCAATTAATACCTACTTGCCGCCATTTTATCTCTGATAGGTGTCACGACCTGTTGTAGTCTCAACTAATAAACTTTGCCCACATTGTTAATGTTAGTCAGTTGTTGATAATGAACAGAAATATTTCCAATAAAGATGCCATTATTTAATTATTTTATTTTATTTTGAAAACATCATCGCACAAAAAATAATTACAATGCACGTTTGTGAAATGTTTTACAGAATATCGGATTAAAAACCTCGCTATCGCTTGGTTTTTAAACATTTCCTCGTTTCTTTAAAATCACTTCTCAACCTTGCATCGTAATATACTATTAAAATCAAAATGTATCATTTATCTAACACATTTAACTACCAAGGATACCAAGTTACATACAAAAAAGAAAGATTTTTTAATAAAAAAACTATAAAATCTAACAAAGTAGCAGGAATTATAAATAATATTTTCAAGCCATACACAGTACAGCAACACACACGAACTATAATTTATAAAACACTGGCCAGACCCATATCATGTTACGGCAGTGAAGCCTGGACAATTCGCAGTGTAGATGAACAAAGACTAACTGACGCAAAATGAAATTTATGAAACGTTCTGCAGGCTACTCAAGAACAGACCATAAAAGGAATTCAGAGATTCTCTAAGATTTACAAACAGCATCAGTCATGGAATATGTACAAAAATACAGAAACAGCTGGAAATCTCACGTAAGAAGAATGAGCAGAACAAGAATACCACGTCAAATCTTAAATTACCAGCCATCAGGCAAGAGATCATTGGGCAGACCCTTCAAACGTTGGATTGAGACCGTAACAGACAGGTCAAAGACTAACTGATGCAGAAATGAAATTTATGAGGTAGACCTACTGTAGGCTACTCAAGAATAGGCCATGAAAGGAATTCTGAGATTCTCAAAGAATTACAAACAGAATCAATCATGGAATATGTACAAAAATACAGAAACAACTGGAAATCTTACGTACGAAGAATGAGCAGAACAAGAATACCACGTCAAATCTTAAATTACCAGCCACCAGGCAAGAGATCTATGGGCAGACCCTCAAGCACTGGATTGAGACAGTAATAAACCCGTAGGTCTGTCACATGAAAGGAAGAAGAAGAAGAAGAAGAAGAAGAAGAATAGTTTATTAACACAAAAAATTGTAATAAATTCAAGTAAATAGAATCAGAAGTAGCTATACTGTTTTATTGCAAGTTACTTTCTATCTCTCTTCGCAGTACATTCTTGTTAAAATATTTATTCAGAGCAATTACGAGCTATGAAAATATTAGAGTAGTTGATGAATGAACCTACAGTAGACAGCAATGTTCTACACATCGTAACAATGATTCATGTACACAGTTAAAAAGACACGAGAATGACGAGATATGTATCTGTGTAACGAAACACAGTGAGAACTGTTAATTAAATTATATAGTAATTACAGTCCGTCTGCACTCATTTTAAACTAACATATATTTCTTCTGTAGGTTGGAGATAGTTATTCACGCATAAACATGAACTGTGCATTCCATCACAGGTGCAATTACATCGAACATCCCATTATTTTCTCCTTTCGCCAATTCACTCTTGCCTTATTGAAATGCACTGGAGGAAATCAATAATCTCTTTCAAGCAAAAATTGATACAATTTCTAAAAAGAAAAATCTTTGGAAAGAACACTTGGCAAGGATGACTGAGAATATAATACCAAAAGCAGCATACAACTTCACCACGAGGAAGAAGAAGCTTGGGAAGACCAAGGAAAAGGTGGAAAGAGCAGCAATTTGGAGCCGGAACAGGCTAGTAAATAAGCCTAAACTGTGAAGAAGAAGAAGAAGAAGAAAAATAAAAATATAAAAAAATAAGGGCCTTAGGGTTACGGACAATACTGCATTAAAACTAACATAATCGAGAACTTCTCAACAAATGTAGCGAAGAAATATACCTGCTGATGATGGAATAGATATCTGAAAGGCCTTCAGGAATATAAAAGATACATATTTTTTACAAGTTGAGGATGAAGGCACTGACATAAGAAGGTACATATTTTAATTTAATTTCATTTCATGACTATCCACCTCAACGGTTTATAACAATGAATTATATTATTAGCCTATTGATTAATCAATTCCATCTTCAAACCACACTTATTCCAAAACCATTCAAGATTAAAAGTGTATAAAACACTGGCTCTTCCAACTCTTATGTATGGTAGCGAAGTATAGACATTAAAACAACGATATGCAGAGATTTAGATCAGCTGAAATGAGATATCTTCGAAGGACTGCTGGATACACATATTAGATCACAGAAAAAAAAATGAAGGCGTCTTAGAAGAATCACAAAAGGATCCTGCAGAAAACAAAAATTGTGATTATAAGTCAAGATGGATGCAACATGCTCATCGAATGGAGGATCACAGGATATCCAAACAAATGTTAAGCTATCAACCTGCAGGAAGAAGACGAGCACATCCACTCAAAAGACTAATGGTTGGTGTTTCTATTGAGGCCAAAACATGTCAACAAACGGCCAAAATTCGTGAATGAACTGTGATGATGGTATTATTTTAAATTAAAGATTTAAAGCAGGATATTTAGGGCAATACAAATATATTGTAAGGAAGTAAATTATTTTATTTGATAAAATATTTAATATAATCTAAGTTTAATAATAATAATAATAATAATAATAATTTTATTTTATCTGGCAGAGTTAATGCCTTAAGGCCTTGTCTACCACTCAACCAAGTTACAACCTAAAAGATTTTTATATATAAAATATATTAATACGTAATATAGCCTACATTTACATCCTTTTCTTCTTCATGTGAGAAATTGCATCCTAGATATGTAAAATTATTCACCTGCTCAAAAATTTTATTATCAAGTAACATTTTACTTCTGACAGGATCTACACCTTGGAAATGCCATATTTTTTGTTTTCCATATTCTTCTGTGTTTAATGTAATATTATTCAATAAATTACCAACGACATAAATCTTGTGCTTTAAAAGTCAAGGCTAGTCTGATGATGACGATGATCTTGTTAGGATTAATTGCTGCTTTAGAAAGTGCGAGTGAGAGCAGAAAACCAACTCAGCTAATATATACACACTTAGTTTTAAACATAAAGTAGTTCCCTGGCAACAGTTATTGTGATGAGTCGACTATACTCTTTACATGCTGCGGATGTAAAATTACTTCATGCATATTTCCATTTTACACCTTCCCGTCTGTCTTCTTTTTCTTCTTGAAACAGCGACAGTCACTGGGAAATACGAATCGTTTATGGCACCTGTATACACCTATTAACATAATATACTGAGCTATTCTGCATTTATGAGCAGATCAGATTTGCAGAACTTCTGTGGAAGTGCCAATAAACTACCTGTACTATAATTATAACACATTATACATTATTTTCTCATGAATTATGACTTCTTAAGATGATATAATGCTACAAAAGAGATTACAAAATAATGTCCGTGACGCAGGAACTGAGTGAACGAGCAAATTCCTCAGCACGTCACATGTATGAACTATTTTGCTGATTTACTGAATGCATCTTCATTTTATAACCCTTAAATATGTACCAAGACTTCTTAAACAACTAAATGGATGTGAGATCAGCAGCCGGTTGGTATATCAAAGGCCTTCTAGTCCTGTTGCGCCATGGAGTTTTTTTAAATAAAAGCTAGGGAATGATACATATGCTCTCTTATTTTAAGGGAGGAGAAAATATTCCGTAACACTATTGAGTAACACAAAGAAATTGGGACTGGAAGTAAATATCAATAAAACTAAATATATGGTCACACATGTAAATTCATTATATAATGTAAATGGGGGAAATTTTGAGGAAGTGGCTGAATTCAAATACCTAGGAGCAATAATCACAAGTAGGAATGAGCTGCACAAAGAAATTAAACGTAGGCTCAATTCTGGAAATGCGTGCTATTATGCATTTCAGAGACTTTTGACGTCCCAACTCCTTTCAAAAAACGCTAAACTAAAATATAGGCCTATAAAACTATTATTCTACCAGTTATATTATATGGACTCTTACTTTAAGGAAGGAAAGGACATTACGAGTATTTGAGAATAAAGTTCTTAGGACAATTTTTGGACCAAAAAGAGATGAACAGACAAGTGAATGGAGAAGACTTCATAACAGTGAACTACATGGCCTTTATAGGAAGCCAGATATAATAAAAACAGTTAAGTCTCGTAGACTGCGATGGACAGGACATGTAGCACGAATGGGGAATGAAAGACGTGTATGGAAGCTTCTTGTAGGAAAACCAGAGAAAAACGGCAGTTGGTAGACCAAGAATGAGGTGGGAGAATAACATTAACTATTATTTGAGGGAAGTAGGTTATACAGGGGATGATTGGAAAAGATTGGCTCAGGATAGGGATATATGGAGAGTTTATGTCCGCGCGGCCATGAACCTATGGGTTTGATAGTGTCAGTGAGTTAAATAGACGAACAGACAGGTGATATCAACTACATGGTCTTTAAGGAAACCAGATTTAATAAGAATAGTTAGCCTAAGTATTGTAGACGCGATGGACTAGAGATGTGGCATGAATGGGGGGATGAAAGAAGGGTGTGGAAACTTCTTATAGGAAAACCAGGGGGTAATTGTCCATTACAAAAACCATTATTTAGTTGGGAGAATAGCATTAATCATGATATGAATGAGGTGAATAATAAAGGGGTTGTTTTAAAACATTAGCTCAGGATAAGGGTATATGGAGAGCTTATGTTCGCGCGGTCATGAACCTCCGAATTTGATAGTTCCTCTATAGTGCTAGTGAGTTAGTAAGATAGAATATTTTTTATTCAACTGGAAATATAAAATGGTTTCATGAACTTCTGAAAAGACCTTGTGAACTGTAAGAATGTCTGGGTGGCCTTGGCAAAGTAACGAAGCAAATCACAAGAAATAATGTAGCTTAGAAGTCAATGCAACAAAAGGAATTTTCGTTAATACCTTCACCGTGGTCACAGTTGCGTCTAATCTCGTCTTAAGAAGACACAAAACTATCATAAGCTTCTTCTCTGTATGCCATTACTTGTTCAATGGACATTCCAGGATGCACTTGCATTCACTTGCAATAATTTATGCATTTTTATGTCAACAGTCGCCCTTGATCTTTATCTTTAATTTAAATCCTATTTTCAGGAGGAAAAAATCTTTCTTTATTGGAACCGTCAAGTAGGTAATTTTTTAGTAAAGTTGATGATCAAATCGACCTTGAAGGTTATAGAAGGACATATAAAGTCTGTAATTAAATTACAGTAATTACATTGAGAAACGTTTTTCCGTGACATTTGCGTCTAAGTAATACATTTTGCTTTATATTATCTCGCTTTAAAACATTCCATTAGTTTCTCAATTTACATTTCTTCCTGGCGCTTGGTGAGGAAAGGGGTACCTCAAGGCGGCGTCCTCGCTCCTCTTCTCTTCTCAATTTATATTAATGACGTGACCAAGAAACTACAAAACTGCAAGCATCATCTCTATGCCGACGACTTACAGATTTACACACACTTTAGGCCTGACGAAATTAATGAATATATTGACAAAGTAAACACTGACCTCAGACATATATCTTTATGGTCCAGACAATATGGGCTAAAACTAAATGTAAACAAAACGCAAGCAATGATTATCGGACATCCAAGACTATTACACTCAACAAACAATGGCAATATGCCGGCTGTCATATTAGATAACGAACAAATTCCTTATACCGACGTCGTTAAATACTCGGGATTTCTAATTTAAATTGGCATGTCCAAGTAAAACAAACATCTAAAAGGATCTTCTCCATAATGCATTCCCTAAAGTGTCTCAAACATTTTCTTCCTACAGCTCTTAAAAGAATTTTAATTCGAACCTTAGCGATGCCGCATTTTGTCTATTGTGACGTTCTACTAACTGACATAAGTGACGGATTGTCGGACAAACTGCAGCGTGTTCATAATATGTGTATCAGATTCATATTTAATGTTCGAAAATACGATCACATTTCTCCATTATTCCACGAATTGTCATGGCTACATCTAAAAGAGAGAAGAAAATCGCACTGTCTAATTCTCTTATTTAAGATCCTACATACCTCGATTCTCAATTATTTATCATCCCGTTTCCAGTATCTATCCTCAAACCACAACTTAAACACAAGATCACAACATAGTCTCTTGCTTAATATACCGCAACATAGGACATCACATCACTCCATGTCATATACCATCTCCACTTCTCGCAACTGGAATTCCCTACCACAAGAAATAAGGGGCTGCCGGACATTGGCATCTTTTAAAAGAAATCTAAATTTATATTTGCTCTAACCTCGACTTCATTATTATCCAGTGTAAGTTACATATATTAATTGGTGTTTTTCGTATAACTTATTACACTTATACTATTAAGAATATATTATTATTATTATTATTATTATTATTATTATTATTATTACTATTATCGTAAGTATTATTATTGTTATTATCGTATAAAATATTTGTATAGGCCTACATGAAATTTACATTGCTACATTTAATGTATCTTTAACTGTTTATAATTAGTATAGTGTAGGCCCTATTTAAGTCTATGTCTTGTTCTTCTTCTTCCCAATCGTATTTTAATATATCACCTTATAGATTAAAATATAAAATTATGAAATCTCCTCAACTTTATTAGTTATTTATCTGTAGCGCTTTCGGGACTAGTCCCATCATCAGCAGGATTCAAAACTGGTGTTTCACTGAAGATCTGGTAAAGAGGGTTACACGTAGTCCCTGGGTGCGTTTTCATTTTATGAGATGGTCGTTGTTAACTGCCTTCAAAATGTCCATCTCCTCGAGTACGTTTATCTTAGCTGGATTATTTTCTCTTTACTGTTAGGGTGTTTTCAATATAGGCCTATAGGCCCTAACATACTACGTCATGCATGGATAATGTGTTTTGCATAGCTTGATTTTCCTTCTACGTGAATAAAGTCAAAGAAAAATTTCGAGACTTAATACAAACCACGTCCGGGAAGTAAAACTACTGCCCTTCATGTATACTACATACAGTGTAGGCCCTATATACAAAAAAAATATATATCCAAAAGGTAGTGTTAACATAAGTTATATTATACGAAATAAATCACTGCATTTTAAACGAACTGAACTTTATTTGAAACGATACAAAACAATTAATAAGCTACGTACTTGCCGCCATTTTATGACTGATTAGTGTCACGGCCTGCTGTAGTCTCAACTAATAAACATTGCCCACACCGTTAAAGTTAGTCAGTTGTTTATAACGAACGGAAATATTTCCAAGAAGTTATTATTTTACTATTATTTATTATTTTGATAACACCATCGTGAAAAGAACAGCGGACGTTTGTGAAGTCTTTTACAGAATGTCGGAGATTAAAAACATAACTATCGATTGGTTTTTAAACATTTCCTCACTTCTGTAAAAACCACTTCCCAACCTCGTATCGTAATAAACTATTTGAATGCTCTAATATAATATATATAGCCTATATATATATATATATATATATATTATAGGCCTATATTTTTTTGAATGCCCTAATATAATATGTGTCCACCGCTGTGGTCTCGAAGTAGCGTGCTGCCTTGTCACGCAGCGGGCCCGGGTTCGATCCCCGGTCGGGACAGTTTTTCTGGGTGAGGTTTTTATCGGGGTTTTTCCTCACCTGTAAGACAAATGTCAGGAAAACTTTAAGGCCCAAAAGGTCCCCGAAATCATATGGTCATCGCAATCATCATCATTCATATTCATCTTGGGTTAAGCTTAGGATTAGGGACTCTCCTGGCGCACCATCACCCATCATATCATCGGGGCAACGTAACCCCGCCTTCCAGGTGCCCCAACCTTAGAAGTGGGTTACAATTACGTCATGCCAGGAGAGAAACCAGGAATGTCGAAAGACAAACCTGGGGCATTTGTAAAAAAATGTATATATATAGGCCTATAATACATATAGGCCTATAAGAAAAATAAGTGTTTGAATTGGATTCGCCTGGTAGTGTAATGGATATCACGCTGAGGTACAGACTCAAAGATCCGGGTTCGAATCCCGTCCAGGCATTTTTTTTTCTTATCATACCATATAACTTATATACATATATTTTTCAAAAGCAAATTAATATAAAAAATGTTTAAATTCAAACTATATACAGCAATAATAAGACCAATCATATGTTATGGAGCTGAAACCTGGGTGCTAAAAGAAGCAGATAAATTAAGACTATTAACGTTTGAGAGGAAAATATTTAGAAGAGTGCTAGGTCCAGTCAAGGAAAATGGAAATTGGAGGTGGATAAGGAATGACGAATTATACCTCAAGAATAATAAAGAAAATATAGGCCTTGTTAGTTTCATCAAATCCAAGAGATTACAATGGTTTGGACATACACTAAGAATGCCAAAGGGAAGATGGCCGAATGATATTTTGAATTGGAAGCCACAGGGAACAAGACCAAGGGGAAGACCCAAGGATCGATGGGAAGATGACGTAATTGAGGATTTGAGAGAGATGGGGATTTTTGATTTGAAATCTACTGCACAAGATAGGAAGAAGTGGCGTAAACTGGTTGAGAAGGCCAAGACATTCCACTGGAAGTCGTAGAGCCTGACGAAGAAGAAGAAGATATATATATATATATCATCATGAACAAATTCGTTTTAGGCCATGTGGCCTGTACGGTAAACCTAGCGAAGATGGTCTTGATCTTTCCACCGATATATATATATATATATATATATATATATATATATAACCTATTATATTAGGGCATTCAAATAGTATATTACGATACGAGGTTGAGAGGTGGTTTTTACAGAAGGGAGGAAATGTTTAAAAACCGAGCGATAGCTAAGTTTTTAATTTCAGAGATTCTGTGAATCACTTCACAAACGTGAGTATGCATATATACACACACGTTACCAGCAAATCCTACTCATTGTAAAAGAGAGAAGACTAATTTCAGAAGCATAAATAAGGAGACTTGTCGGTTAAGGTATCCATCCATCCATAGTAATTCTGCCCGAAGGCAAGTCCTTCACTGCAATTATAGAATTTTCATGCTATGCTTGCAGCTTTACTAGGGAATTGTGTAGGTGTGGTAGCTTCCCGTTGCTTTCCACACCTGTGAAGGATGATGGCGATGATGATGATAATGATAAGGGTGATGATGATGGCCATATGATTTCGGGGACCGTTTGGGCCTTAAAGTTTTCCTGACATTTGTCTTAATGGTGAGGAAAAACCCGGATAAAAACCTCACCCAGAAAAACTGCCCCGACCGGGGATCGAACCCGGGCCCGCTGCGTGACAAGGCAGCACGCTACCTCGAGACCACAGCGGTGGACGGTTAAGGAATAGTAACCCTAAAAGATCATCATCATCATCATCATCATCACTCCAAGGATTAGGCAATTGCCCGTTCCGACTTCATATTGCATCAGCCCAACGTCTTCTAGGTCTTCCAACATCACGCCTTCCTCTTGCTTGATAATTTCTGGCTAACAATGGATATCTCTCCTTACTCATTCCATCCATGTGATCAATCCATTTCTGTCTGTAATTCGTGACTTTATCCAATAAAGGCTGTACTTTCAATTCTTCTCTTATATCCTCATTTCTTATTCTATCAAGTCTTGTACATCCTTTTACTTGTCTTAGGAATCGCATCTCTGCCGTCTGCATTCTATCCTTCTGTCTTTTCACTGGAGCCCAAGTTTCACATCCATACAATATTGTGGGAACCGCCATAACATTATACATTTTTATCTTGGTTTCTTTTCTAATTTTATTTTTGAATGTTCTCTGTATTGTTCCACACACCGTCTGAAATTTATTTATTTTGGAGTCAATATCTCTTTCCACATTGTAGCCAACATCACAGCCCAAATATTTGAAACTAGACACCTGTTCTATACTTTGATTTTCTAAAATAATTTTGGTTCTCACTCTCACCCTAAAAGATTATAATCAAAATGTTCTGTCATTTTATGTCTTTTTTTTAAGGGGGGAGGAGTAAATCCCGGAAGCATCAAACAACGAGCCGTCACTGCATCTTAGAAATGTATAGATCAACTGAGTATGTCAGACTCCTACGTATCACGAAAGGAAAGCAGAAAGACGATTCGTTAATTTAGCTGACAATAAGAGAGGAACGTAATGCAAGACAAATGTAAAAGTGTGCTTGAGTAGGATTCTTCTCATGTTTGTTGCAACATCTCACGCACGCCATAATGCTAATCCAATGTTACTCCATTGAATAAGAGCTATTGGTCTTGTACAGGTACCGGGAGAGAACAGGGGCGGAAGGGAAATGAGACAATGGAGTCGAGTGCTTGGTTAGCAAAAGAGGAAAGTTTTCTGCAGACTATGGTCGGGCACAATCCCATTTGTCCCGTGTTATT
This sequence comes from Diploptera punctata, assembly GCA_030220185.1. Lineage (NCBI taxonomy): Eukaryota > Metazoa > Arthropoda > Insecta > Blattodea > Blaberidae > Diploptera > Diploptera punctata. Next base: position 34,925 of record JASPKZ010007241.1, on the reverse strand, counting down.
GCAGCTTCCTCAACAAGGGTTTTCGAGAGGGGGGGTGTCTGCAAGGCTCATTACTGTTTCTGCTACTTTCGTACAGTCTCGTGTTAAAGTTTCGCTTATCGCACAGTTTTCTTCACTGCCTTTAATCCACTTGCCATATAAATACTTCTTCTTCTTCTTCTTCTTCACGGTTTAGGCTTATTTACTAGCCTGTTCCGGCTCCAAATTGCTGCTCTTTCCATCCTTTTCTTGGTCTTCCTAAGCTTCTTCTTCCTCGTGGTGAATAGCTACATGCTGCTTTTGGTATTCTATTCTCAGTAATCTTTGCCAAGTGTTCTTTCCAGTTTGTTCTGTATTTCTCTACTTTTGAGTTTAATTTCACTATTTTTAGTTGTTGTCTTATGTTTGTGTTGTGTTTTTTGTCTGTTCTTTGATATCCTGCTATTGGTCTGAGGAATCTCATTTCAGCAGCTTGTATCCTGGGATGTATAAATACCTACTTCCGTATTCACTGGCACTATCAAACCGTAGGTTCATAGCCACGCGGATATAAGCTCCCTATCATACATCCCTATCTTGAGCTAATGCCTTACAATCTTTCCCTGTATAATCTAGTTCCCTCAAGTCATGGTTAATGTTGTTCTCCCACCTCATTATTGGTCTACCAACTGGGCGTTTTCCCTCTAGCTTTCCTACAAAAAGCTTCCATGCACGTCTTTCATTCCCCATACCAGCAATATGTCCTGCCCATCGCAGTCTACGAGACTTAACTGTTCTTATTATATCTGGCTTCCTATAAAGATCATGTAGCTCACTGTTAGGTGGTCTTCTCCAAACGTTCTCAGTTCATCTTTCTTTGATCCGAACATTTTCCTATCAACTTCATTCTCAAATGGTAATATTTTTTTCTCCCTTAAAATAAGAGCCTATTTCGCAAACATAATATAACTGATAAAATAACAGGTTTATATATTTTCAGATTAACTTTTTTTAGAGATAGTGCTTAAAACAATGAGAAATATTAAATATATAAAATATATAGGCCTATAAATACACAAATTTAATAATTAAAACGGAAACCCGTGCTAAGTATCCCATTTTATATCTTGATTCCCATTATCGGTCTTCCTAAAGTAGGCTATTTATAATTTTGAAGATCCACCTTCCTGTATAAATGAGCTGATATATATAATTATATACATATATATAATGTTATGTGACCGTGGTTTTTCCATGTATAAGTCTAGATGTGTATTATTGTGTACTGTATGTATTGTAGACGAAGATTTACATATATTCACTGTTTATACGCACTTTTATGTAAGAGTGTAGGTGCGTAGCCATGTATATACCCAAATTTGTATATATTCTGAAGAAGTAAATTGTTTTGTCCCACGTTGTGGTGACATTTTGAAGCAGTAATTCTCTTCATGCCCGATGTTGTAGTAACATTTTGAAGAAGGATTGTGTCCCAAAAAGAATTACTGGTTCAGGTTGGGTTTGATTTTCGGTAGAGCCGGATTCTCTTCTTAGGGTCGGAAGTTGGTACACTGGATACGAAAACACTTTAAAATCACTGAAAACTGTTTCTTGTAGAAATAATTGTAAATTTATTCACTTCTTAATTACCCAGCAGATCAAGTAAATGTAGGTGGTATTATTCTTCACCGTCAATTAAAATTAAATTATTTTCTTTTCTTGAATCAACTATTCTTCTTGTATTAAATATTACATTTTATCAGGAGAGCTCTATTGCTTCTATCTTTGTTGAAAGTTGTATGAAGAATGACTAGTGTAATTCTTTTATAATTTTAAAGAACATTATTACATCACATGATTATATAATTCTATTGGTTAATAGTTCTTTAAATATAAGGTTTAAATTTATTTGTTGAATAAGAAAGTTAATTGTTTTAGCATCCAATCAGAGTTCAGTTTACTTTCATTTAAGAATATGCAGTTAAGCAGGTGTTATTACAGTTATAATAGAAGGCTTTATAATTTGACAACAATGACTTAAAACAAATTTTAAAAGCATTCTTTACAAAAAGTGTTATGTAGTACAATTTCTTTAATTGTTACTGAGACATTTTTATTCAACAATAACCAACAATTAATTATTTATATGTTTTTCTTTATTTAAGCTATATTTAAATATTAAAATAATTTTAAAATCCGAAATTATTAACTTTAACTTTTACATTCATTATAGTGGCTGAATTCAAATACCTAGGAACAATAATCACAAATAGGAATGAGATGCACAAAGAAATTAAACATAGGCTCAATTCTGGAAATGCGTGCTATTATGCATTGCAGAGACTCTAGACGTCCCAACTCCTTTCAAAAAACGCTAAACTGAAAATATATAAAAACTATTCTACCAGTTATATTATATGGGTGCGAAACGTGGATTCTTACTTTAAGGGAGGAAAAGGAGATTACAAGTATTTGAGAATAAAGTACTTAGGAAAATTTTTGGACCAAAGAGAGATGAACAGACAGGAGAATGGAGAAGACTACATAACAATGAACTACATGGTCTTTATAGGAAGCCAGATATAATAAGAACAGTTAAGTCTCGTAGACTGCGTTGGGCAGGACATGTTGCACGTATGGGGAATGAAAGACTTGCATGAAAGCTTCTTGTAGGAAAGCCAGAAGGAAAACGCCCATTTGGTAGACCAAGAATGAGGTGGGAGAATAACATTAACTATGATTTGAGGGAAGTAGATAATACAGGGAATGATTGGAAAGTATTAGCTCAGGATAGGGATGTATGGAGAGCGTATGTCCGCGCGGCGATGGACCTACGGGTTCGATAGTGCCAGTGAGTAAGTAAGTAAGTATAATATTAAAATCCTGCTATAATTCCTACATTTATTTTTATCTCAATTCATGAAACAGAATATGCATGTACGGCCAAACAGTCCCGTTCAACGGATTGAACCCTCGTAAGATATGCGAACTAAAACCTATTTCGTTTTTGTGCCTCGGCAAATCATTTCCCTCTCTGCATTCCCATCTCTCTCTTGCACTTGCAACTCCAGTGTTGTCAACTTAACTCCAACCTTTCATTATTCAATATTCGTACTTGATAATTTACCGTGGTTGCTGTTTGACGTAGTGGGAGGTGAGTGCGGTGAAATGGTGGGAATATTGACGTGCAATTTTATAAGAACGATGCCAGCGCTGTAGGGGCACAGATCCGTAGGTCCGATTATAAATTAAAATGGAGGCCTATTTTCTTTATTTCGAAAAAAATCTATAACTTTGATTACTTTATATATGGACGTGTGCATGTAGATAATGGAATTTATTGCCTTTTTTTAGAAGGAAGAAAACACATATGCATTTACATTGCGCAAGGGCCTGCTTGGCCGTACGTGCATTATTTTTCCATGAATAAAAAGTAAAACTAATCATAATATAAACAAATACCTACAAATACACCTGTATCAAAAACAATAATAGGCTATATATAAGTAAAATCTATGTCTAGACTACATCACAATAATACATATCTACACTCATCCATGAAAAACCAAAATTTTTAAAAAGTCTCATTCTGTACATTAATATTAAAAAAATTGCTAGAAAACAAATTAGAAAAAAAAACACACCCACACCCTCCCACACATATACATACGCGCACGTTCATACCTCCCCCATCACTGCAGACATCAAATGCACTATCAAACTATTCAACTTATATAATATTATTTAAAGATCGAAAACAAAGACCATATTGAGATTCTTCTTATTGATAATACATATATCCTTAATCAACAATTTTGTTATATCTCAATTTCCTTACTGTACATAAAAATTTGCATATTTTTTATTCACTCTCGATCCGTCCTAAAATATCCCAACACGCCACTCTCCCACGATCCGACCTGAGAAATCTCTCCGGCAGCAAATGTAATCTAAGTTGTTCTGTCTCTCTACATAATCCTATAATATGCGTGTGCATGTATGTGTGTGTGATATTTTTATCATTTAAACCATTCAGGATGAGCGTGGAGTTGTATAAGTACTGTATTCATAGCTGTGCTGAATTTCGTTTGCGTATGAACCGCGCTTTAACGGAAGAAGACTTCGATAATTGGCTGAGTATAAATGCCTTAAACTGTAGCCTACACAGACCCAAGTGCTTAATTAATTCTTAATATCTGATCTTTCTAATCTACAGAACAGAAAATAGCTTAACTTTATAGAGTTGTAGGGAAATGTGGATCCTCGTTTGTGGTAACCGAACTTGACGATATCAAAGTTTGTTTCCTTAATGTGTCGTGAACTTTGTAAATGTTTACTAAATGCATGTCCCTTTAGAATAATTGTATATACCGCTGAAACCCACCTGCTCATTTGTGCGTGTGAAAGGAGCCGTAACAGAGTCCAGTCTCCTACACAACTTGATCTAAATAGCAGCTTTAACTTAATAGCCTGTAGCGAGACATGTGGCTAACTATGAAATTACATTTTGCCTGCACGAGCTTAATTAGATGACCCGCATTACACATCTGCCAGACGAGTTGAGGCATCTTACGGGAGCATCTGTTCTTTACTGTGATATGTTTTGTAACAACAATAGTGTACTATCTAGTAAAAAGCATCATTACTGATAGTTCATAAAAGTAAAATCACACAAATAGTATCTTTAGTGCTTTGTTTTTACCATAAACTAGGTTGGTTTTGTTTATTTATATACTGTTTACACATAGTAAAATGTTCCTTTGTAAAAGATTCACTGATCTGGATAATGACGTTTACAAATAAATTAACATGATCCAATTCTGGAAATGCATGTTATTATGCATTACAGGAACTCTTGTTGTCCCAATTTCTCTAAACAAACGTTAAACTGACTATTTAACTCATGCCCCAAATGGGACTCAATGGCCAATCACGTTTCAATGATTTCTGTTTTACAACCAATCAGAGTCGTGTTTCACGAAATATTTATCAGTGTTATAATTACCATATTAAAGAAAGCTCCTCTTTTTTAATATTCTGAACAGGTCTGACCATTATTTTGCAGTGACTGAGCCTGTGAGAAATGTGGCTACCAGATTGTATATATAGGCCTAGTGCATGAATGTCAACACATGCCGCATGCGGGAGTTAATATAAAAACCTTTGTATCAATTGATTAGGCCTATACCACCAAAAAAAAGAAACCACTGTTTGCACTTTCTTAAATGTATTTTTTCCCAGGTAACAATCCAGAAAAATATAATTGTCATATTTACATCATACGACATCAGAAATGAATTAATATACAGTTTGATGTGTTTCAATTTATCTCCACTAGAGACCATTCTTACAATATTGCGTTCCTTTGGCAATAAACAGTATGATCTGGTTGCAGTGATAAACAAAAGAAGCAGATGAAGCGTACCTATCGCTTCTCATTTGTTTTCAAACATCGCCGTTCACATTAAATATATAAATATTTTAAAATAACTATAGTTAAATTATGATTTGTGAGTAAACAGCTTAATTTTATTCGTTAAATAGTCCTAACAAATGCCACTCTTGATTTCCAAATTCTCTAGATAAATTCACGACTCACTTCGTGAGTCGTGAATTTATCGATAATTTGGAAATCACTCGTGGCATTACTTATGACAAATATATAAAATGGTTATATTTTACTGTTGCGAAACACGGACTCTTACTATAAGGGGGGAAAGGAGGTTACGAGTATTTGAGAATATAGTTTTGAAACAATATAAAACAATAAATGCATACCTACCACCATTTTATTACTGATTGGTGTCACAGCCTGCTGTAGCCGCGAGGAGGTTTACGGCCAAGTATGGAATGGTAACCAAAAGTTTTCAAGCTCTATGCATCGATTTCTGCGAAGTGGATTATAATTTATTTTAATAACAAGTAAATCAAATTATTTCGAATAAATAAATAAATTATATTTTAATTAAACATAGGCTTACTGGCGGCCGAATTTTAATAGGAAACTCAGCGAAAATGTATTTCAGAATTTTATGAAAACATTGATTTTGTTCGTATGCTCGATGAACGTAGAATCTTGCAGCCGGATCTTGGACTATATAATCACACCCAAAAATATAGTTTAATCCCCCTCGTAAATAATAATAATAATAATAATAATAATAATAATAATAATAATAATAATAATAATAATAATAATAATAATAATAATAAGGATATATTTAGTTTCTTCCACTGATTCTACGAAAGATGCGTGCAAAAATGAAACTATTAGAATCAGAATTGAGTCGCAGCAGGTTGGTTATCTGGAACTGATCGCCAGGGCGAGGTTGCGATCGTGCTGGCCTAAGCAAATAGCTATAATTTTATCTGCTATCAGGGTAACGCCCAATATCCGCCTTGCAAGCCGTGTACCGCTCATAATTAAGTGTTCATTACGGTGTGTATATCAGATTCAAGGTGAATGCAGAGTCTCATTCCGCTACAAGCAACATCGGACAGAATAATAACTCCATTACAACAAGCCATTATGGTCATTATCTCAATAAACTGACTCGGTGGACCTGCGGTTAGCGCACGCATCTGCCACAACTAGGATTTCAAGTTTGAATGCTGGAGATTCCGGAAGATTATTTGTGGGGGGCCACGCCACATTTTCGGGGTTTTCTTGGGATTTTCCCGTTTCCTGAATTTCATCTCCTCTCTGTCATGCTGGCTCAGGTGATAGTATGCTTGCTTCCTGACTAAATGGGCCCGGGTTCGATATCCGAAGTGGTTAAAAATTTTAACTGTTAAATTGGATATACTTTATAACATGTGAAGAATTTTTTCTAAGTTCCAAATATACACCATGCGCATGCGCCAACAAACGCGAAGCGGTTTACACTATGAAATCACGGGATGCAGCCAACGCGTCGCGACAACACCACATTAGGACCAGCAGCATCAACCATCATACTAGATATTGTAGCGAAGAAGGACCTGCTGAAGATGGAATGGATGTTCTGAAAGGCCTACAGGCATAAAGAATACATATTTTATAAGTTGAGGACGACGGATCTTACCTAAGAATGTATATCTTCTTCTTCTTCTTCTACAAGGTTTAGGCTATGCAGCCTGTTCCGGCGAAGTTAAAAGTGGAGTCCATCTTCTGCGAGGTCGGCCAACATCTCTTGTTCCTCTGGGATTATACAGGAAGGTTCTTTTTGGTATTCTTTCGTTGTTCATTCTCATTAAGTGTTCTGTTCATTTCTTATTATTTTCGCTGATTTTATCTTCAATTTTATATATATTTAATTCTTCTCGTATAGTTTCATTCCTTATTCTATCCGCTCTTGTGCATCCTTTCACTTTACGTAAAAACAGCATTTCCGCAGTCTGTATCCTGCTTTTATCCCTTGATTTCATTATCCAATTTTCACTTCCATACAACAACTAAGGAACAGCCATTGTTTTATATAATTTAAGTTTCGTATCTTTCCTTGCTTTCCGACCTAAAGTTCTTTTTATGGTTCCACAAATAGCCTGAAATTTATTTACTTTATTTTCTATATCTTTATTTTCTCTATAAGTTATATCACATCATAAATATTGGAAATGTGATACTTGTTCTATTATTTTGTTATCCAGTACAATTTTTTATCTAATTCCATATTTACCAGATGAATCTTTTATTACTAGAAAGCGAAGGAGAAGGTATAGTTTAACTTATTTTATGTTATGATCTCTCTAGTAGGGAGTACCTTAATTTTTTACATTCGATATTTTCCAGGTGATCTTCTCAAAACACCAATTTCTATATCCTTTATTCTCTTTTTCTCTACAGTAAGGATTTGCCAAGTGTCTGAATCATATGTTAAAATGCTTTGAACTATCGTTCTATAAACTTACAAACATTTATATATTTTTTGTAATAATTTTGTTCCTTAATCGTGGAAGAAATAACACCCAAACACAAGAGCACACACTATTGTTGTAAATATATGGATATTTTTTTTTAAAAAAGCCTATGAATTTCACCACTTACAATTAATTTATGTGTTTCTTAAGGAATGGCATTCATAATAATTAAGATATAGCCTACGTTATTTGGATCAATACAAAAATTCGAAATAAATTATTAATATAAAATATTTGCATTGATCCAAAGAATGTAGGTCTATATCTTATTACATTTCTTGAATATTAAATGGAATAAAGAATAATTTGAGAGCATTAAGTTATGTTACTATTTATTTTTCCTTCAGCGTTTTAATATATTAATTTCAAGTTAGAACTTTTACAAGCCACTGCAATAGGTTGTAATGTTACGAAATTTAGTATTAAACGATAAAAAAATATACTTGGGTAAGATATCAATGTCATAAAATTGGTTTTATATTACAGTACAATTAATAAATTTCAGATATTATGATGCGACATACTGAATTTCAGCAGTAAGATATTCTAATAACAGAGTAATCCGAATATATTTTCTGCTCAGACTTCAACAGTAGAAACTCTCTCTCTTCCTTTCTCTCTCTCTCTCTCTCTCTCTCTCTCTCTCTCTCTCTCTCTCTCTCAGCTCTTCCTCTCTCTCTCTCTTACATTAATTTAACTTTTTGTTTTTATTTGTTGTTAGAGTTTTGGTAGGTTTTCTCATGAGTAATGCATTTTAATTTAATGTTAATAACAATAATAATAATAATAATAATAATAATAAATAAATAATAATAATAATATTAATAGTAATAATAATAATAATAATAATAATAATAATAATAATAATAATAATATTTTACCCGACGGAGTTAAGACCGTAAGGTGTTCTCTTCCTCTTCACCAGGGTTAAATTGTACAGATATTTAGAATTATTAATTAGAGAAGACTACATAACAATGAACTACATGGTCTTTATAGGAAGCCAGATATAATAAGAACAGTTAAGTCTCGTAGACTGCGATGGGCAGGACATGTTGCACGTATGGGGAATGAAAGACTTGCATGGAAGCTTCTTGTAGGAAAGCCAGAGGGAAAACGCCCAGTTGGTAGACCAAGAATGAGGTGGGAGAATAACATTAACTATGATTTGAGGGAAGTAGATTATACAGGGAATGATTGGAAAGCATTAGCTCAGGATAGGGATGTATGGAGAGCTTATGTCCGTGCGGCCATGAACCTACGGGTTCGATAGTGCCAGTGAGTAAGTAAGTAATTAGACCTATTAACAATTTGATTAATAATACGCAATAGACATATCTACACAGAGTGCAGATGTCAAGGAAAGAACGAACTATAATAATAATAATAATAATAATAATAATAATAATAATAATAATAATAATAATAATAATAATAATAATAATAATAATAATAATAATAATAATAATCCGGTATCATGTCAGCTGCCGCCGTCTTCCGGAAACCAAACGCCATTCCTCTCTGTCCATCCATTGATCTTCCTCCATTCCTCTGATATTCATAGCTGCTTGTACCCCTTCTATCCAAGTTTTCTTCGGTCTTCCTCTCTTCCTCCTTTCCATTGGGATCCATTCCATAACAATTATAGGCAAACTTTGCTCTGGCATTCTTTTGACATGGCCATTCCACTGTAATATTTTCTTTTCTATGATGTCTATGATGTCCGGCTCCTCTTGTACACCCATAATTTATCTTATTTCTTTATTTCGTATTCTATCCATTCTAGATTTTCCAGCTGATCTTCTTAGAACATCCATTTCTGTACTTAAAATTCTTTTCATTTCCCTGGTAGGAATTTGCCAGACTTCAGCACCACATGTTAAATGCTCTGAATTATGGTTTGATATATTTGTAATTTTCTATTTTTTGTAATATTTTTGCTCCACCAAACAGAGTTTAAAGCATTTATTACTTGTTTTGTATGTGCGATTCTATTTTTAATTTCCACTGTGTTATCGCCTGAATGGTCTAACTTTGTTCCTAAATAAGTTCATTCAATACTAGGTTTTAGTTCTTCTCCATTGTTGAAATTTATTTTTTCCATTTAATAATAATAATAATAATAATAATAATAATAATAATAATAATAAAAATAATAATCTATAATTTTATGAAATAATTAGATTGGTAAAGTGAAAAATATATAACAATAATCAAAATATATCTAGAACATGGTTATATATTGTGGAAAGCAACGGGAAACTACCACACCTATAATTCTCTAATAAAGCTGCAAAGCATAGCATGGAAGTGCTATGATTGCAGTGAAAGACCCGCCCTTGGGAAGAATTACTATGTATGGATGGATGGTTATATATAATATCTATCTATATACCACACACGTCACCACATGGGGAATAGGGTGCGAACTAGCGGAAGTTTTTTAACCAAGCTAAATGAATTACACTAATTTACCTAACGATGTCAACAAGTGATATGAGATATCTAGCAGGCAACTAAGGAATTACTTAGATGGATAAAGATCGGTTACATTTTGCACAGAGGCCTTTTTTATTCAGGCTTGCGGTTGTTTTATGAGCCAGAAAATCTTCAAAACTTGGACCCACGGCTTAAAGTCCCTCCCGGAGGACTTCTCCCTTATTTTAAAAATATGTTAAGTCCTGTGCCCTAAGTTTACGATATTATATAATGTAATATTATTCATATCAGATGAAACTTATATCTAGTTTGCTTTATATAACTGATATATAGGCATATATATATATATATATATATATATATATATATATATATATGGTATGATAGGAAAAATAAATGCCTGGACGGGATTCGAACCCGGATCTCTGAGTCTGTACCTCAGTGTGATATCCATTACACCACCAGGCGAATTCAATTCAAACATTTATTTTTCTTATATATGTAGCCTATTATATTCTCCATGAGAACTCGGTCTTCACTGCCATCTAGTAGCTGACTATAACAAGTAAGCAAATTAAAGAGAGAGAGAGATTTTTTTTTAAATAGCAGTGACGCTTTATCGATGTTATAATTAAATGTTTAACATTGAGCAATGCAAGCTTAATGTGTTACATACATATATATATATATATATGGTATGATAAGAAAAATAAATGCCTGGACGGGATTCGAACCAGGATCTCTGAGTCTGTACCTCAGCGTGATATCCATTACACTATCAGGCGAATCCAATGCAAACACGTATTTTTCTTATATATGTATTATATTCTATTCTCCATTATTACTAGATGTCGCGAGAACTCGGTCTTCACTGCCATCTAGCAGCTGACTATAACAAGTAAGCAAATTAAAGAGAATATTTATTTTACTTTATAGCAGTGACGCTTTATCGATGTTATAATTAAATGTTTAACATTGAGCAATGCAAGCTTAATATGGTATGATAAGAAAAATAAATGCCTGGACGGGATTCGAACCCGGATCTCTGAGTCTGTACCTCAGCGTGATATCCATTACACTATCAGGCGAATCCAATGCAAACACTTATTTTTCTTATATAGGCTATGTATTATATTCTATTCTCCATTATTACTAGATGTCGCGAGAACTCGGTCTTCACTGCCATCTAGCAGCTGACTATAACAAGTAAGCAAATATATATATATATATATATATATATATATATATATATATATATATAGAGAGAGAGAGAGAGAGAGAGAGAGAGAGAGAGAGGAAGAAGGAGAGAGAGGAAAATAACATTCCATGCTGTAGATTCTGTTTTAGAATTTATAGTTAGCCTAATTATTTATTTACGGACCAAAGAAGGGGATCTCTTTCTTACATCGGAGTTCGCGACTGCAAACAACCAAGTAAAAACATTGTTTACCGCTTACAACTAAAATTCTTGCACTGGTTACTTATCTGTAACATTATTTTAGCCTTCGACTACAGGTTCATGGGACCCGAGTTCGATTTCCAGTCACATTAAAACAATTTTTAAGGGAATTATTCCTGGGCCCATAATCTACATTTAGGCTAAGTTTAGATTTAAAACTCTCCTGGTACTTCATCACCCATCATATCATCCGGGTAACAGTAATTCAGCCATCCAGGCTCCCCAACTTAATAAGTGAGTTACAATTCCGCCAATGCCTGGAGAGAACACCACAAATGTCATAAAGACAACCTGGTGGCAATTGTATCAAAAAGTCTGATATATTACATTCAATAAATACTTCGAATTGCATCTATATGGAAAAAAAAAATTGATAATTTTGTATTCGGGGAGAAAAATCTGCACGAGGCGACCGGCCTAGAGGGCCCTTGACCTACCAGCCGGCTACTGGCCTCACATCCACATGTGATAATAACAGAGGTAGACAAACCAGCCAGCGTAGGGATGACATCTGGTCAGACTGTTGGTTCCCAAGCCGTTAAAACTGGTTTTCTCAATCTGGAGCCGCTACTTAGGCCTATCGTAGCTATCCAAATTTCTCACGATGCTGGCTGGATACCGGTCCAATACAGGCTGGAATTCACGAGAATTTTTTTCTTCCATCGAGACCCGAACCAGCACAAGTAGCTCTGCGCCAAGACATCTTGTCTTAACCACTTGGCTACTGCGCGGGACTCCCTCAAATCATATTTAATGTTAATCTCGCCCTTGATCTACGAACTAGGCATAGGCCTATTAGATGTTTGTATCATATGGTGATATGGATTAGCAAAGAAACAAAGATATACCCTACGCGATAAATCAAATGTTCAAAATACAGTTGAAGAAATTCAGAATTATCAACAGTAATGTAACAAGAGGTTGTGTTTTTCTGAAAAAAATCACGAGCGACAAAGTCGCGATTGATTTAGTCTAATGAAAAACTCAACTTCCTGTTGCATTTGGAGTAACTATTTATAGTGAATAATACAACATCAGAAGTTAGAAATAATTATAATGTTTAATATTAACAAATGTGAGGTTATGTATTCCCATCTTACTTCCGGGCGATTTCTAAGCCGGCTGTATAGTATAAATAACATATATTTACTGTTAAATATGTTTGGGCTTGGGAAAAATCAATAACATATAATTGTATGAGAAATAACTATTAACAAAAATGCAGATTCTTTATAAATATTTGATATTTATTTTAGTGCAACGAACATCTTTTTTGTAATTTTTAAAGTTCATTTCTTTTGGAATTTCTTTCTGTACCACATCGATCGTACTTTGTTGAATCGATATCCTTGTCAAAGAACTTAATTTGCGGAGATATCTCTCATTACGAACAGGAAGAGGCAAAATTATCGGTCTATGACATAAATAGTCAAAGATATTAGTTATAAAATGTCCAAAGAATAGACCGCTCTATCATTCCTAAATTAGCATTGTATTTTCAATCAAAAAGACGCCGAGATAAAGAAAAACCAAGGTTAAGATCTCATAGGAACAGATATCACGAGTGACATGCGATTAACATACCGACCCAATCAGATATCTAGGAGGAAACTAAGATTTTACTCGGGTGGATGAAGGTGGGTTAAATTTTTGTTAAGTGACATTATATTCATATGATGATCTTGAGGAAGATTTCCGGGCTGTAGGCCGTGGTCTTGAGGCTTGAAGTTCCCCGATGTTTCGTCAGAGATTGCGTCTGGCATCCTTGAGGATGCCAGACGCAGTCTCTGACAAAACATCGGGGAACACCAGGGCCTACAGCCCAGAAATCTTCTTCAACATCATCATAACAACTCCGGCCGTGAAAGCCTAAGTCAATACATTTTATTCAGACTTGAGGTTCTTTTACGGGCTCCATAATCTTCAGACTTGGGGCCCACGGCTTAAAGATTCTCGTGGACGATTTATCCCCTATATTTTCCCATCCTAAAAAAATCCAGGCACCCCTGCCGCGACCTTCGGGAATAGAGAAAAGAATATAACCACCAAAACCATCATACCACCAAGGCCGACAAGAAGTACGCAACTAAAAAAACGTATAGAAGAAATAATTCTTATACCCATAGGTCGACAGGTGATTTTGGCTGATCTAACGACAACTGGAAGTACATAAACTGATTCATGTAAACAAAGTTAGGTCGACTGCTTTTTATTTCCTTTTCGTTTAGATTTTTTTTACAACAAACTGAAAAGTTTCTACAATACAAGTCAACTTCAGGATTCAAATCTTTCTCCGCATTGATTTTTTAAAAAATAAGACACGTTCTGCCATCTACTAGTGGATTAATATATCAATAGCACGTTGCATGCAAATTTATGCTAATACTACATCTAACTACATTACTTAATTTTCACCTACCTACATTTCTAAATAACTCACTCCATTCGCGAAAGGTATAGAAGGCCCTTGACCTACCAACCGAATGCTGAACTCTCACCTACATGTGATACAGGGCTCTTTTAGGGTTAAAACTGCTAGCATTATAATTAGAACCATAAATACAAAAGTGTCTTTAATGGAAAAGTAAGGGTGGAAGGGAATTTTTATCAATATTTCTATTTAATCCTAGAGGGTCCAATTAAAGGACATGTATCACGAATGGGGAATGAAGGAGGGACATGTAAATTTATTGTAGGAAAATCAAAGGGATTACGTCCACTTGGTAGACCAAGATTCAGGTGAAAAATATCTTTAATGCCGGTAATGATCTGTGAAAAGTAGAATATATACGGATGATTGGAAAATAATAGCTCAATATAGGGATGTGTGGGACAGCTTATGTCCGCGCGGCTATGAACCTAAGGATTCGATAGTGCAGTGAGTTATTTAGTTATTTGAGAATAAAGTGCTTTGAAAAATTGTTGAACCAAAGAAATAAATGCTATATGTTCATTCCTTCTTCTTCTTCTTCACTTCACTTCACGGGCTAGGTAAATTGCCTGTTCCGCCTCACACTTGTTCTGTCCATCTTTTCGCTGGCCTTCCTGCATTCCTTGAACCTCTTGGCTTGTAGTTGAATGCTGCTCTTGGTAATCTTGATGCATTCATTCTTTCCACATGTGTAAACCATTTCTCTCTATGTCTCTGATTTTCTCATCCAATGGATATATATTTAACTCTGTTCTGATTTCTTCATTCCTTATCCGATCCAATCTTGTGCAGCCTTTTGTTCTTCTAAGGAAGTTAATTTCTGCGATTTGTATGAACAATGTGAGGGAGATGAGTTTGGAAATTTTGTACCTGGTCGGGTTACCAGCCCAAACGCACAACCATATTCCCTAGTGGATCGGGGATTTATTTCGGAGTTTCCTTCTCCTAGACGGGTTGCTAACCAAAGCTGTGGAGTCCCATCTACCCTTTGGCTTGCAGGTTTCCTCTTCCGCCTTCTTTACCGTTGAGAAAAATTTTCTTCATCCGCTTCTGAAGCCGTTGAGTAAAAAATAAAAGTGATATATCATTACTCCAAGTGTTATATTTATGTCTTTACAATAGCAGGTCTATATTAATAAAATAATAATAATAATAATAATAATAATAATAATAATAATAATAATAATACAAATAATAATCAGAATTAAGGGTTAGACCTTACGGTCTGTACCGATCTCATGTTAGAATTGGTCTGTCCATCTTTTGTTGGGTCTTCCTACATTTCTTCGTCCTAGTGGTTTGTAATGAAGAATCTGTTTCCGAATTCTGTTGTTATATATTCTGTTAATGTGTTCCATCCATACATCTCTGAATTGCCAAATTCTATCTTACTTACTTAATACAGGCTTTCCACTTACGGCAATTTGCTCTTGATTCCTGCTTTCCAGAGATTCCTGTCTTCCCATTGTCCTTCTTCCATACCCCTCATCATTTTTTATTTATTTATATACAGAATTTTAATGTTTACACATATTTCTGTGCCTAAAGTTTTATTTTTATTCTCCACTCGTCTCTCTCCATCCAATCCATGTCCTCCAGTCCTCTTGCTCTCATTCCAGTTCTTTTTTCCTGCATCCACCAGTTTTCTCTCCTCCTTCTTCCAGGTGGACACAATTCCAATGATTTCCGTCCGGCTTTAAATCTTTAGGCATTTTAGCATTGTTATGTTTTTTTGTGACGAACAGGGAGCTGGCCTAATGAATCCACCCCCAACCTGGAGGACCAGGAAATTTTTGATCAGGGTTTTCTTCCTCCAGCCTTTTTCAAACCAATGACGAACTGCAAGGCAGCAGCATCTGTACCCTAAATAAGGGGCCCTCACAGGGTTCTATCAGCCGGGCGTACTGAACCATGTTTTTTTTAACGAGGTTGTTACTTCTCCTCCTCACCCTTTTCTAACCAGGCTTGGGACAGGTTTTCTTCATCATGGCATCATATATTCCCTCATACCATGTTCTTCTACTTCTCCTCCTCTTGCTTCTGCCTGGTACCGTCCAATCTGGTCTTCCGACATCCGTTGTACATGTCCATACCACTGTAAAGCTCTCTTTGTTATCCTTTCGATAACAGTTTCTTGTGCATCCATTTCTTGTCTGATATGTATTTCGAATATGTTGTAGCCTGGATATTCTCATACTTCTCCGTAATCCATCCATTTCTGTCGCCAAGATTATTTTCTGCATCCTTTCCTTTATTGTCCAGCTTTCTGATTCATATGTAAGTATATTTCTATGATTGTCTGTATGCTCTCTTTTTTGTTTTTCTGGTCAAATTTCTATTCCAATAAAAGACCACTCAGATCTAATCCAATTCTGTCTAATAGTTTGAATATATTTAGTTCTCTTCGTATATTTTTATTTCGTTTTCGATCTGTTATTGTATACCCAGCCACACTCCTCAAATACTTCATTTGTGAAGTTCCATTCTTCGTAATAATAGTAATAATAATAATAATAATAATAATAATAATAATAATATAATAATAACAATAAAAAATAATAATAGCATATCTTTACATACAAAATTACTACACTATATCACTGTAATTAAACCAGAATGCCTATATGGAGCAGAAACATTAATTTTGAACAGAAAAAAATATAGGCTATCGAAAATATAGTGAAAAAAGAATGCAAAATTATAAGAAAAGTTTTAGGTCCACAAGTCATAGGCGAAGCATTTAGACTCCGAAGTAAAAATAAAATAAAAATATATACAGACACTCAAAGTGATATTAGAAAACGAAGGTTAAAATTTTATGGCCATATTAAGCGAATGAACTAAAATAGGCTTACAAAACAGATAATGCAATTCTACGAAAACAGAAGTAAAGCTCCAGTGGATACCATGAAGTGGATTGATTAAGTCAAAAAGGACTTAAAATTGGCAGGAATTACTAAAGAAGATATACCAAACAGAGATATATTTAGAATTAAGGTGAATAAGTGGCAAGTTGACCAAGAGGACAAACCGAAGAAAAAAAAACTGGAACAACTTGGACAGATGATAGAAATCAAGCTCATAGCAAAATAATGAAAGAAATTTGGGCTCAAAGGAAACGCCTCTAAGTACTTTGCGTAGTCCTACATGGGCTCATCCGCAATCAAAAATAATAATAATAATAATAATAATAATAATAATAATAATAATAATAATAATAATAATAAAACAACAGTTGATTAAAAGAAAACGTTCCACATATTAATATGTAACGAAAAAAATAATTTGACGCAAATTTCAAAAGATGAGTTCACTCTTTCTGTAAGTCTAGCAGTTTTAATATGGAGATGAACTCTACGCCCACAAAAATTAGTCCGCAGGCTGCTAGCCTCATTACGTAGCATCCCGCTCAACTTGTTTTTATAAAACGCTGAGTTTGTTGTTTCAAATTTGCTTCACAAGCTTTACATATTATCAAATTATTTCAATATTTCTGCCTTGTTTATACAATGGCCTCGGTGAATTTAATTAAGAAAAGTAAATTAATTTATGCTAAACGAATTTGTAAGCTGACCGCAGCGTCGATCCATGTACTGACACAACTTGCCTGTAATGAAAAGTCTCAAAAATTACATTCCAACACTTTCAATGGAAATTTAAACCTTCTATTCCCAGGGGAATCTCTGATTTTAGGTTTTAATCAATTTTACTGAAGGAATAAATAGAAAGCAATTATGTTGACTATTTAACTGATGCCCCAAATGGGAGTCAATGACCAATCACATTTCAATGATTTTTTATTTACAACCAATCAGAGTCGTGTATCGCCTAAAATTTACCAACTAAAGTTTATCATAATAAAGAAAGCACCTCCTTTTTAACATTCTGAATAACTCATAGCATTATTTTGCAGTGACTGACTCTCTAAGAAATACGGCTACCAGATTGTATATATAGTGCATGAATGTCAGCAGAAAGCGCATACCAGAGATAATATCAAAACATTTGTAACAATTGATTGTACCACAAAAAAAAAAAAAAAAAGAAACCACTGTTTGCACTTTCTTAAACAAATTATTTTCCAGGAAATGACGTTGCAGAAAAATATAATTGACATATTTACAATAGGATATCAGAAATTAATTATTACCTTTATCATTCGTTATAAATTTCTCCACTAGGGTGCATTCTTACAACATTGCGATCCTTTAGCAATAAATAATATTATGATCTGGTTGCAGTGATGAACAAAAGAAGCAAATGAAGCGTACCAATCGTTTCTCATTTGTTTTCAAACATAGCTGTTTACATTAAATATATAAATATTTTAAAATAACTACAGTTAAATAATGATTTGTGAGTAAACAGCTTAATTTTATTCGTTAAGTAGTCCTAACAAATGCCACTCTTGATTTCCAAGTTCTCTAGATAAATTGGAAAACACTCGTGGCATTACGTATGACTATTTAACTCATGCCCCAAATGGGAGTCAATGACCAATCACGTTTCAATGATTTCTGTTTTACAACCAATCAGAGTCGTGTTTCACCAAATACTTATCAATATTAAATTCACTATATTAAAGAAAGCTCCTCCTTTTTAATATTCTGAACAGGTCTGACCATTATTTTGCAGTGACTGAGCCTGTGAGAAATACGGCTACGAGATTGTATATATAGTGCATGAATGTCAACACATGCCGCATGCGGGAGTTAATATAAAACATTTGTAGCAATTGATTATACCACCAAAAAAAGAAACCACTGTTTGCACTTTCTTAAATGTATTTTTTCCCAGGTAACAATCCAGAAAAATATAATTGTCATATTTATATCATACGACATCAGAAATGAATTAATATACAGTTTGATGTGTTTCATTTTTTCTCCACTAGAGAGCATTCTTACAATATTGCGTTCCTTTGGCAATAAATAGTATGATCTGGTTGCATGATAAACAAAAGAAGCAGATGAAGCGTACCTATCGTTTCTCATTTGTTTTCAAACATCGCCGTTTACATTAAATATATAAATATTTTAAAATAACTATAGTTAAACAATGATTTGTGAGTAAACAAACAGCTTAATTTTATTCGTTAAATAGTCCTAACAAATGCCACTCTTGATTTCCAAATTCTCTAGATAAATTCACTCCTCACTTCGTGACTCGTGAAATCGATAATTTGGAAATCGCTCGTGGCATTATTTATGATAAACTTGTTTGATAAATTCGAGGTGAAACACGACTGTGATTGGTTGTAATTAGAAAATCATTGAAACGTGATTGATCATTGAATTCCATTTGGGGCATTAGTAGCCAAGTATAACTGTCATTGAAGACGTAGCATATGGTGAGATCCACTATCTAATGAAATAATAATGATAATGTTTTCACAACAGCTGATAGAAGTCCCATTCACTTGTAGTGTAACCCATCTAATATACTTACTCTACGAAACTCATTTCATAATTGAAATTCTATGAAAGACAAGTTGTAGACGGGGTGGAGGGGGGGGTACATGGAGGTGGGAGAAATTGCAAACAGGGAACCCTTTCCCTCTCTCTGGAAACCTCTCAGCTTTATCCCAAGACTATTTCCAACAGCTGGTGAGACCAATATGTTTTAGCGTTATGGTGAAAGGCAGGAAGATTGTAAAGTGTCAGAAAGCTATAGAACGGTTCCCCACTCGCCTTTCATCCAGAACCTTGTTCCCGAAACTTGGACCTCTTACACTTCCCTCCTTATTCCAACGCTTATGAAATTATGTCAGTTTTAGTTTGAGATCAAGCTGCAGTTTAGAAACTGCTCTTAAATTAGAAGCTCTAATTCACCGCATTAGAAATATAATTAGAAAGCTTGTAACTCTATTTCCTTACTAATTAGAACTATAAACAGGGAAATTCCCAGTAAGAAGTAAAATTTGTATTCAGAATTCAATATTAGAGCAAGTAAATTCATTTAAATACTTAGGATATAATCTAACTTATAATGAGGAATGTGATATATCCTTTAAAATACAAAACTATAATAAAGCTTTAAGAATTATCAACCAAGTTTCTAAACCATCAAAAGTGCAGAGACACACAACAATGAAAATCTATAAAATTCTCGCTAGACCCATAATCTGTTATGGCAGTGAAGCTTGGACCATCAGAACTCAGGATGATCGTCATATTACAGCCACGGAGATGAAATTTCTGCGACGAACTGCAGGTTATAGCCTTCTAGACCACCAAAGAAATTCAACGATAGCCAGAGAGTTAAACATCGTACCTATATCTGAATACTCCAAGAATATAGAAACAATTTGCTAGCCCATATTCAGCGCATGGATCGTCACAGAATACCAAAACAAATTCTTCACTACATTCCTCGAGGCAGAAGATCTGTGGGTCGACCTTTTCAGAGATGGCGGGAGACCGTAACGGGCCACTGGGCCTAATACTTGAAAGGACGTTGATGATGATGAAGTTGCGAATTTAACGTGTATGTGAAGGAATTATATTGAGATGCAGATAACATATTTAAAATCCATCGTACAGGAATTGCGTAAGCTAAGCAATTTCTCACTTAGTTATGGTCCGACTTGGCTCGTCTCCGTAAAGCGAAGTAAAGTGATCCCACTACAGGGCTCAGGAGACCCTTTAGGGTAGTGGGAGGTTAACCCTTAAATTCGTAATGTATCTTTTTGGAGTCCCGCGCCGTAGCCGAGCGGTTAAGGTAGGAAGCCTTGGCGCAGAGCTACGGGACTTGCGCTGGTTCGAGTCTCCATGGGGGAAGAAATTTTCTCATGGTATTTCGGCCAGTATGGGACCGGTGCCCACCCAGCATCGTGAGGCAATTGGGTAGCTACAATAAGTAGCGGCTCCAGGTTGAGGAACCAGCTATAACGGCTGGGGACTCGACATGCTAACCACATGTCACCCCTACACTGCCTGTTGATCATCTACCTCTGTGATTGACACATGTGGATGTGAAGGGCCAGCAGCCGGCTGGTAAAAGGGCAACCGCTGAAAAGTGGAAAGACCCTCAATCGGAATCTTTTTGGATACATCGGTTGGTTCAATTAATTTAATATTTTTAATAAATCAGAAGAAAACGAACAAAAAGAACCACTTAAATGTATATCTTATTATACAATATATCTAATAATAGTTATATAAGATTCCGTTTTCAGTGCGGTCCGCCACATTTAAATAACAGACACAAGAAATTTGTCATCACCATTTGCACACAAACACTAGCGCCGCCAAATAGGCTCGGGTTAAGTGAACTACAACCCCGTAATGATAGCCACTATTAACTTAGCTGCCAAAGAGCCCTAGTGGGTTCTAACATACGCAGCACACTGGGTGAAGCTAGACTTCGCCTTATCCAGTCAGTCAGTGTTTTGTCAATTTAAGGGTTAAGGCTCCCATTTTATAGACATCGGCACTTGATATCAGCCGGGTTGTCAGCTCTGCGTGACGGCCGCCTTTTCCCCCAGAACAAGCGTCCGGTACTCATTTCCGTTAGAGGCTGAGTCGACCCCAGGGTCATAGTGCCTCCAGAGGGTTTGGGTCAGTTTAAAAATCCTGACCCCACTGGGACTAGAACCCTCGATCTTCCGGCTTGTAGAGCAGTGCCTTAACCACTACGCTACGGCGTGCCGCAGCATATACAGATAGTGAGGCATGAAAACTCCTTGCAGGAAAATCAGAGGGAAAGCACCCAGTAAGTAAGAAACAATGGTGTGGGTGATGTTCAAACCAAATTTGAAGCAACAGTAGACTATATTTACGGTTTTTACAGAAGGGGAAAATTATTAAAAACCGAGCGATGGCGAGGTTTTTAATTTCCGAGAATCTGTAAAACACTTCACAAACGTGCGTTGTACATTATTTTTTGCACGATGGTGTTTTCAAAATAATAAATAATAGTAAAATAATAACGGGCACGCCATAGCGTAGCGGTTAAGGCACTGAGCTACAAGCGGAGGGTCGAGTGTTCAAGATCCGTTGGGGTCAGGATTTTTAAACTGACCCAAACCCTCTGGCGGCACTATGGCCCTGGGGGTCGACTCAGCCTCTAACGGAAATGAGTATCAGACGCTTGTTCTGGGGGTGAAGGCGGCCGTCACGCAGGGCTGACAACCCGGCTGATATAAAGTGCCGATTGTCTAGAAAAAGTGGGAGCCTTAACCTCCTACTACCCCAAGGGCCTCCGGGCCTGTTGTGGGATCACTTTACTTTGAGGGAAGTGGATTATACAGGGAATGATTGGACAGGATTAGCTCAGGATAGGGATGTATGGAGAGCTAATGTCCGCGCTGCCATGAACCTGCGGGTTCGATAGTGCCAGTGAGTAAGTAAGTAAGTAAAATAATTATATATTTGTTGGAAATATTTGCGTTCAGTATAAGCAACTGATTAATGTTAACAGTCTGGCCATGTTTATACGGAAAATGCCGAAAATAATTAAGTTGAAAGTACAGAAGGCCGTGACATCAATCAGGTATAAAATGAAGGCAAGTACGAATTTATTGTTTTATATTGTTTTAAATAAAGTTCAGTTCATTTAAAATACAGTGATTTGTTTCGTATAATGTATATTAATGGATATATTTTTGTAT
Organism: Diploptera punctata; assembly: GCA_030220185.1. Taxonomy (NCBI): domain Eukaryota; kingdom Metazoa; phylum Arthropoda; class Insecta; order Blattodea; family Blaberidae; genus Diploptera; species Diploptera punctata. The sequence goes on along the minus strand of JASPKZ010007241.1, from coordinate 12,128 downwards.
ATAGGTCTACATTATACGTATTATACATAAAGTGCAGTGGTTTTACTTACCGCACTAGGTAGGTAATTTGTAATATTACAGTCTAATTATTTAGTTAGGTTGGCAACCCCGAAATTTAGGAAATTTAACTTCCAATCATCATCGTCAATGCTGTAGTCTGATAGAACACTCTAACTAACTAACTAACTAACTAACTCACTCACTGGCACTATCGAACCCGTAGGTTTAAGGCCGCACGGACATACGTTCTTCATACATCCCTATCCTGAGCCAATGTTTTCCAATCAACCCTGTATAATCTACTTCCCTCAAATCATAGTTAATGTTAATCTCCCACCTCATTATTGATCTACCAATTAGGCGTTTTCCTTCTGGTTTTCCTACAAGAAGCTTCCATGCACCTCTTTCATTCACCATTCGTTCCATATGTCCTGCCCATCGCAGTCTACCAGACTTAACTGTTCTTATTATAACTGGCTTCCTATAAATACCATGTAGTTCATTGTTATGTAGTCTGAAGATTATGCCAATTTTTTATTATATCAAACAGTACCAACTAACTTGGAAACACCATCTTGAAAGAATGAGTTCAAATCGGATCCCCAACGCTGTTTATAAGTAGGCCTATATACCAAGAGGACGAAGATCTCTGCGCCGTCCTATGAAACGCTGGAACGAAAATTTTCTATAGGATCATAACAGGCCTAGGCCTAATACTTGGAAGAAAGAAAGAAGAAGAAGAAGATTATTGTTATTAAATAACTAACTGGCACTATCGAACCCATAGGTTCATGGTCGCGCTGACATAAGCAATCGATATAGGCCTATCCCTATCCTGAGCTAATATTTTCCAATAATTCCCTGTATAATCTACTTCCCTCAAATCATAGTTAATGTTATTCTCCCACCTCATTCTTGGTTTACCAACTGGGCGTTTCCTTCTGGTTTTCTCAAAAAGTAGCTTCCATGCACGTATTTCATTCCCCATTCGTGCCACATGTCCTGCCCATCGCAGTCTACGAGACTTAACTGTATTATATCTGGCTTCCTATAAAGACCATGTAGTTCACTGTTATATAAGGTTTTTCCATTCACCTGTCTGTTCATCTCTCTTTGGTCCAAAAATTTTCCAAAGGACTTTATTCTCAATTACTCATAATATCCTTTCCTCCCTTAAATTAAGAGTCCATGTTTCGTATCCATATAATACAATTGGTAGAATAATAGTTTTATATATTTTCAGTCTATACGACAGAACGCACTATCACGCAAAAATATAAATTTAGATTCATTTAGAGGATTCTAACGTCCGGCCGCCCCTTGTTTCTTGTGGAAGGAATTCCAATTTTGAGAAATGGAGATAATATATGATGTGTAGCGATGGAATGTCTTATGTTGCTGTAAATTAAACAAGAGGTTATGATGTGATCGTATAGCTGATATAGAAGAGGTAATTATAATTAATAATAGAATTGTTGATAAAAGAGAGTATTATCGGAGGATGAAGGGGGGGATGGAGAAAGTAATCTGTGTGGGAAAACTTGCGTCATTTGGATGCAGGTGGTGAGATGTGGACCACGTCACGTGCAAACTTTATAAAATGTTCCTCCTCCTGGATTTCGTATTCTTTTTCCTTCTCTTATGACGAAGAGATGGAAATATTCCCCCACGACAAGCTGTCTTAAAAAACTGACTGACTTCAAACTGATGTCGCTCAGACTAAGTGTCTGCAACACAGACTTCGAAAAAAAAACTTGCATATTTAATAAATAATAAATAAGTCCGTGACGCGAAAGTTCCGCAAAACCAAGAACCACTTTTGCCTCAATCATTAGACTGGGCATCCGGGAGTCTCCCAACCTTACTTTCGCTTTTCTTAACCCAATTTCGCTACTTCTCAAGTTTAAAAATTAATCATCATCATCATCTGTATTCATGGATTAGGTCTGTTGACCCGTTCCGACTACAGCCCATCTCTTTCTAGGTCTGCCCACATCTAGGGTGCCTTTAGGTTTGTATTTTGTTATTTGTTTTGGATATCTATCTTCATTCTTTCTGTCTATGTGTTGCTTCCATTTTTGTGCTGAAGTTTATGAGTAAGTTTATTTTTACTAGTAGAAGTTACTAGCCTCTAGCCAAACCCCTCTTCCTGGAGGACAGGGAACTGCAATTTCTGATAATAATAATAATAATAATAATAATAATAATAATAATAATAATAATAATAATAATAATAATAATAATAATAATAATAACAATAAGCATTAACATCATCATAATTGTCACTACAAGGATTAGGCAACTGTCTGTTCTGACTTCATGATGCATCAGACAATGTTTTCTAGGTCTTCCAACATCACGTCTTCCTCTTGCTTGATAATTTCTTGCTAACAATGGATGCCTCTCCTTACTCAACTCATCCATGTGATCAATCCACTTTTGTCTATAATTCGTGACTTTATCCAATAAAGGCTGCACTTTTAATTCTTCTCTTAGGCCCTACATCTTCATTTCTAATTCTATCAAATTTTGTACATTCTTTAACTTATTTAATTATTAGGGACATTTATTTAATGTTTTCTTTGCAATACTAGCTAATTTGAACATTATAGTAACAAAAAAAAAGTGCAGCACCTAAAATTCCTAGCTTTAGTAATCAGGAACCCCATGAACTATAGCTTGAAGTACTGACCACAAACCGATGAGGTTGGTCTATAGAAAAGTTTAATAAAATATTCCCTTTGTGTGCCTATATAAGGACGAATATAGCCTACATATGCATTGCTATTTATGATGTACAATGTAGAATAAATTTCTGTGTGTTCAATAAAGGAGTAATTTGTATGAACAAAGTAAGCTAAGCAGTTTTATTTAATTTATTGTATGTACAGATGTTTCAACAATCAGCTGCACTCCATGTGACAAGGTCTGCCATTATCATCCTGAAGTTACGTTCCAGAAGAAGCAGCTTATTGTGGATGATAGGACAGTTTATCAAGCGGTAACTATGTATCAATTACATTATTAATATTCCAGAGAGTTACATAAAATACTGTATTACATTTGCACGTTCTTCAGCACTGCACTATATCAAGGTACACTAAAAGCTAAGTATTCGCGGGGGATATGTTCCACAAATATGCCGCGAATACAGAAGCCGCGAATATGGAATGGTAATTTGTATGGGTAGCCTATATAGGGGATACGTTCCAAGGTTTTATTCATTTATTTATTTTACCTGATGGAGTTAAGACCGTATAGTCTTCTCCACTTCACCAGGGTTAAATTATACATAGGCCTACAATAAGAATTATGATTGATACATAATAGATATAATAATAATAATAATAATAATAATAATAATAATAGATTTATTTTACCTGGCAGAGTTAAGGCCTTAAGGCCTTGTCTACCACTCAACCAGGTTTAAAAAAAATACAAAAGAAAAGTCTTAAATCTAAATTACAATATATATATATATATATTATATATATATATATATATATATAAGTTATATATATATATATATATATATATATATATATATATATAAATTATATATATATATAACTTATATAAACGATTACAAGTTATGAATACAGTACAATTAATATTTATAATGTATTTTGATTTACTCTAAATTTAACAAATTAAATATATAATATGTACAAGATATATAAAAAAAACGAGGAAAAGATTAATGACATAGTATAAAATTAAATAAATAGAGAAAAATTAATTATTAGACAACAGGTAACTGTTACAGACTCCACAATATAAATTTGACAAGGGTAAGAAAGAAAAATAGTAATAATAATAATAATAATAATAATAATAATAATAATGATCCATCCATCCATAGTAATTCTGCACGAGGGCAGTTCCTTCACTGCAATCATTGCATTTACATGCTATGCTTGCAACTTTACTAGGGAATTGTAGGTGTGGTAGCTTCCCGTTGCTTTACACACCGGTGAAGGATGATGATGATGATGATGATGGTGGCCATGTGATTTCGGGGACCGTTTGGGCCTTAATGTTTTCCTGACATTTGTCTTAGAGGTGAGGAAAAACCCCGATAAAAATTCACCCAGAAAAGCTGCCCCGACCGGGGATCGAAACCGGGCCCGCTCCGTGACAAGGCAGCACGCTACCTTGAGACCACAGCGGTGGACATAACAAAAATAATAACCTATAATTAGATTAAGTAAATAGCTTGGTAAAGGAAGTTTAAAATATAAAGAAGCTATAAAAGTTTGCTTGGAACACGGTTATATATTATATTGACATATGAAGTGAGTTTCTTTTTAAACTGTTTTTGAGTCGGGCAGTCCTTGATAAACTAGGGGAGGGAATTCCAGAGTCGTGTGGCTGAAACAAGGAAGGATGTGGAATAGTGAGATATTCGATGTAGAGGAACAGCTAGAGTTAAATTTTCTCTCGATCGTGTGTTTAAGTTATAGTGGGAGGATAGCGAATGAAAGAGAGTAGAAATATAAAGGGGTGATGAGGTGGACAAAGCGTTGTATAAGAAGCAGACGCAATGTATCTTTCGCCTGTCTTCCAATCGGAGCCAAGACAACATTTTAAATACTGGAGTTATGTGGTCTGAGAATAAAATACAAATTATCAAAATAAAATTAATTTATTTAATGATTTTGAACAATTTATATTAATTATTACTGTCAAGCTTAGACAAGGGCTTAGAGAATTTAGTAATTTTTACCTGTTTTGCGGCTTTTAAAAGGTCGTTCAATTAAGATTGATATTCAGCTGTGAATTTAGCGATAGAATTCCTTTTTTGTCTTCGGATTTCTTGATGAATCATACAGTTGATTCTTTAACATCGAAACAGCGTGATATAGACGCTAACGCGTGAACGGTCAAGCATTTATGTTTTTACATTAAGCGACAACACTACTTTTTTCCGTTTATGAACTAATTTTCATTCCTTTTTACTCGACATTATAAATTGGCAACACAGCAGAAGAGACACATGTGATTCAATCAAATTTATTACAACGAATGACAAGTTGAAACAATAAAACACCGATCGTGGCGAGGACGGCATTTACATGTATAATGTACACAGCGGCACTTGAAATACGACGGCGGTGGCTTTTAACAACGAAGTTTAGGAATAGTGACAATAAGGTTTGTTTTGCTTTGATATTTGTCCATTTGGTTTGAATCGCTCTTTGTAAATGCCGCCTTGGCACGTGCCTGCAGTAAAAAAAATTACCGATGCGTTAATAAAGGATACTAATCCTTCTAATATACCGACTGGATCCCTCAGACATGGAGGACCTGGGTTTTTTTTTTTTTTTGGGGGTTTGCTCCCTTAGCCGACAGGTCTCAGTTTTAAGGCGCTGAGAACTCGCCTTTCGTCCCATCCTGTTAGCTACAGTCTATTACGACTGCAGTCAGGGAGCACGACGAGAAAGCAGGATTAGGACTTGTGGCAGAGCTGCTAAAAAAGTCGCAGTGGCATTACTCGAGATTTATTAAGGTATACATAGTCGGCATCTATACCCTTCTCGAGACCGTACCAACCATTTGCTCCCCCGGATCTTACCTCCGATTGAGGGTCTTTCCACTTTTCAGCGGTTGCCCTTTTACCAGCCGGCTGCTGGCCCTTCACATCCACATGTGTCAATCACAGAGGTAGATGATCAACAGCCAGTGTAGGGGTGACATGTGGTTAGCATGTCGAGTCCCCCAGCCGTTATAGCTGGTTCCTCAAACTGGAGCCGCTACTTATTGTAGCTACCCAATTGCCTCACGATGCTGGGTGGGCACCGGTCCCATACTGGCCGAAATACCATGAGAAAATCTCTTCCCCCATGGAGACTCGAACCAGCGCAAGTCCCGTAGCTCTGCGCCAAGGCTTCCTACCTTAACCGCTCGGTTACGGCGCGGGACGGATCTTACCTAAGAAGGTATATTTTAACTTATTTTATTTTATATTTCAGTTATTTGAAACAATTTACTTTTTTAATAATATTTCTATTTACTAGAATTTTAGTTCTTCTGAGTTGTAGTCCTTGGAATGCCATTACTTTAGTTTTATTTGTAAGAAATAATCACGCTGTATTTATGAGCAACCTGGCTTAGCTTATGTGCTGCTTTTTGTGCCTACTTCATGTGTTGCATTTAATATAGTAAGCCTACTGTATTAAGGAAATTATTCTCTTTTGTTAGAGACATCAAATCTTTCGTTGAAGACTTAAAACTTTCTTATACCGTAAGATAATTCTTTACTTTGGCAAATTATACCTCGAGTAAAGCAAAAGGAGGAAGAGTATTTTTCAAGTTTTTAAATAAAACAATAGTAGACGAAGATGCGATTAATTATTTTTAATTGTTATCTTTCTATGTGAAATAACTTGATATTTAGCATAATTTTACAGTATTAGAGAAAGTTTCACCATAGTAAGTTTATAAAAAAATCTTGGGGGCCATGAAGATAGTGTAAAGGGTTGGGGGTGCAAATCTCCCGCGGTTTGGCGCCTGCATTAGCATACAGACCAAGGGGATGACACACAAGAGCGAAAAGGCTTCTTCTTTTTCTCTCTAAGTAAGGTTTCATATCATCTGGGGGGTTTTTCTCTTATCTTTGATACTGGAACCCACTTCCACCTTCATCAACCTAAACATAGTTTATCCACCATCCCCCACCCTGTTCCTGCCCCATCCCAAATGTTCATCATCACAAGACAGACCTCAAACCACGTTTCCACTTTCAAGATATTCTTTTCTCTCTGTTTCAAATCACGTACTCTTATATAGCTAGCAGTTTTTCCTCCATTTATTAATATTTTTCCAAGCTTCATTTTTCTCCAACTTGTATCTAAACCCTGAACTCTCACAATAATAAAAATCATTAAGATGGTTCAATGCTCTCGATAACAATAATAATAATAATAATAATAATAATAATAATAATAATAATAATATAATAATATAATAATAATGATAATAATAATGATAATAATAATGGAAATGCATGCTAATATGCATTACAGAGACTCTTGACATTCGAAGTCCTTTCAAAAAACGTTAAACTGAAAATAGGCATGCAAAACTATTATTCTACCAGTTATATTATATGGATGCGATGCATAGACTCTTACTTTAAGAGAGGAAAGGAGAATACGAATATTTGAGAATAAAGTTCTCAGGAAAATTTTTGGACCAAAGAGAGATGAACAGACAAGTGAATGGAGAAGACTGCATAACAGTGAACTACAGAGTCTTTGTAGGCAACCAGATATAATTAGAACAGTTAAGTCTCGTAGACTTCGATGGGCAGGACATGTGGCACGAATGGGGAATGAAAGACGTGCATGGAAGCTACTTGTAGGAGAACTAGAGGGAAAACGCCCAGTTGGTAGACCAAGAATGAGGTGGGAGAATAACATTAACTATGGTTTGAGAGAAGTAGATGATACAGGGGATGATTGGAAAATATTAGCTCAGAATAGGGATATATCGAGTGCTTATGTCAGAGCAACCTTGAACCTACGGGTTCGATAGTGCCAATGAGTTAGTTAATAACAATAATGATAATAATAATGAAAATAATAATAATAACAATAATAATAATAACAATAATAATAATAGTAATAATAATCAACAACAAGGATAAGCCCAATGGCCTGTTCCGATCTCATTATAGGTCGAATTGGTCCTTCCATCTCTTCAATGGTCTTCCCAACATTCTTCTCCCTTTTGGTTTATAATTATACATTCTTCTTGGCATGCGCTGTTCATTCATTCGTAATACGTGCTGAAGATAAGCATTTTGATAATATTTTATTCTTTCACAGAGATTAAATATATTAAGTTCTGTTCTTATATCTTCGGTTTTCTTTTTTTATCGGTTCTTGGTATCCTGCTATTGCTCTCAATATCTTCATTTCTGCAGCCTCTATTTGTTTATCATCTGCCTTTGTTAATGTCCAGGTTTCACATCCATAGATAAGAGATGGAACTGCCAATACTTTGTAGAATTTTAAAATAGTTTCTTTTCTAGTTTTATTCAATAAAGTACGTTTAATTGTACCACATAGATAATTGAATCGCAGTATTTTAGTGTGTTTATCTAAATCTCTGTCATTACCTAAATGGCATCCCATAGCCTATAATTAAAATTCTGAACTTGGTCTATAATTACATTGTTTATCACTATTTTTGTTCTTAATAATAATAATAATAATAATAATAATAATAATAATAATAATAATAATAATAATAATAATAATAATAATAATAATAATAGACTTTTATTATTCATTAATAGTTGCAAGATAATCATTAAAATGTTCCGCCTCATAAGTTATAAGAAAGCAGAAATTCAGTGTAATAAACATCATTTCATAAAAACGTTGTTTCTAAGCATTACATTTTACACATTATTTGTCCACTCCTTCAAATGACCTTGTAAACTCACCTTGCAGAAGCTTCCAAACTATTTTAATTACAATTGAGCGGTATTTCATAGTTATAACTGCAAGAATTTTAAACGAAATTATAACTTGATTTAAAAAAAAGACAATTAATTTCGGTTTTATGAATAAATATGGGCTGTTATGTTCTTGAAAATGCAACATTTTACAGAAATGGGACCAGTTTACGTCGTGTGAGCTTGTCTCTAATGTAGACAACAAAATCTTGCCAAAGGATAACACCTCTTCCATATTTTGCCATTAAAGTCATTTTAAAGTCTAGTGTACGTGTCATTGGCCGTTAATCTAACATAACATAGCATTAAAGATACCTTCTGTAGAGGTCATAAATTATACCAACAATTTAGTCATCATGTTGTGTGTATAGTTTTATATGGAGTTTGTAGAGCAAGATTCTGAGAGCACAAAATATAAAAGAATTATATGTACTATAAAGACGTGACAGTCCCATGTCGTAACCGAGCGGTTTAAGGCATCATGATGTGGCGCTGAGAGCTACGGGCTTGAACTGGTTAAGATTCGCCATGATGAAAGAAAGAAAAGTTCTCATGAAATTTAGACCAGTAATAAATATTTAATAGTAGATTATGTGATGTATCTTATAATCAGTGAAATTGGGATGGGCACGTACGAAATGCACGAAAAAATGTTACCCAGAAAAAATATTGGAAAGGTGTCCATCTGGAAGAAGAAAGGAAACCTAGAAACTCATGGATGCAAGAAATAAGAACTGGAATGAGAACAAGAGGACTGGAGGACGTGGAGTGGATGGATAGGAACGAGTGGAGAAGGAAAATAAAACTTTAGGCACAGGAAGATATGTAAATATTAGCCTACAAAATCTGTATATAAATAAAAATGGTATAGAAGTTCTTTATTTCGTGAGCTGAGGGCAGAGGGTTCAAAACAGACCGTGGTCAAGGATTTTTTAGTATAGAAAATTCCAAAGGGCAAGGGCTTCGAGAGGAACTTTAAGGCGTGATTCTGAATACTGAATACTTTTAGGCTACAAAAAGAAACTGAAGTCTAAATTAGAGCCTCTAGCAAAAATTTAATCTGCCTTTCGTAGCCAAGTAATACTTTAATTGCCTCTTTGAGACAATGTGCTAACCACGTGACACGTCCTGACATCTGTAAGGATATAAGCGTAAACAAATTTGCTTGATTATAAGGAATTCGTCCCGCGCCGTAGCCGAGTGGTTAGGTAAGAAGCCTTGGCACAGAGCTACGGGAGTTGCGCTGGTTCGAGTCTCCATGGAGGAAGAAATTTTCTCATGGTATTTCGGCCAGTATGGGACCGGTGGCCACCCAGCATCGTGAGGCATTTGGGTAGCTACAATAAGTAGCGGCTCCAGGTTAGGAAAATCAGCTATAACGGCTGGGGGGACTCGACATGCTGACCACATGTCACCCCAATACTGGCTGGATGATCATCTACCTATGTGATTAAACACATGTGGATATGCGGCCAGCAGCCGGCTGATAGGCTAAGGGCCTTGTAGGCCTGTCGCGCCAGAGTTTTTATAAGGAATTCGCTATAGGAAGTACCCTTGTCCCTACGGGGGGATGAACGGAAATTGACAAGGGGCCGATGTCTACCCAGTATCGTGAGGAATTTGGGGTAGCTACAAGAATTAGAGGCTCCACGTTGCGTTTAGCAGCTATAGGTCTAAGTGGGAGAACCAACTTGCTCATACATGTCACCTTAGTACTGACTGGATCATCGTCCACCTGTATTATCAGCATATGTGGATGTGAGGTCAGCAATTGGCTGGTAGGCCAATTTTTGTTCTAACCTGTCGAGCCATAGAGATTTTTTATGAAGGTGTGAAAACTTATACACCTCATTGATGGTATATTTTAACAGTTAATAAAAAAGTAATTTATTTTATTAAAATATTATTAAGATTAACAAATATTTTCAGTTGTTTGTTTTAAATGTTATTTAACCGATCCATTATTTTATTATCTCTCTCTCTCTCTCTCTCTCTCTCTCTCTATATATATATATATATATATATATATATATATATTCCTATATTAGATAGGAACAGTCAACCAAACAATCATGTTTATCTTGTTTGTGTATATTTTATTATTAGTTGTAGTCTGAAATTATGATTAACATTATTATGTTATCGATCTTAATCTTATAGATAGGCTTATTATCTTATTAATCAAATCTTCATTTAGTGTTTAATATTAGACTTAATTGCTGTATTCTAATGTAGCATATGTTTTTCCTGATGAGTGGTAGAGAAGGCCACATAGCATTAACTCCACCAGGCTAAATAAATAAATACAATTTTATTTCCTTTCACCATTCTACAAGTTACAAGCAAAGGAAAACTAACAGAATTGGTCATCAATAGGCCTATCATCCATGCAATTATTGGGCCGTGTGACCTGTTATGGCCTCAAGAGGAATGTTTCAACCACCGCTTTTTTGGACGTCCCAGAGATCTTTTTTGCCTTGAGGGTGTACGAAGCATACTTTTTGGAGTTCTGTGAGATGGCAATCGTTGAAGATGGGTTTTTCCAGTCGTTCTGGTAGTTTGTATATGGTGGAGAATGGGTTCTACATCCAACTGTTCCATAATTTCCTGATTTATTTTATGGTCCAACTTTGTACGGTGCATAAATCGCATCTCATTTGCTGTTATTCGGCATTGATCTCTTCTTCATACTGTCCATGCTTCACTACCATACTGCCTATCTTATTACTGGTTTTTGCAAGAACCTTATAAAGCAAAATCTTATATTCTTTTGTACTTAAGATGGTATCATCATCATCATCATCAACAACAATCACGGATTAAGCCCATGTGGCTTGTTCTGGTCTCATAGATTTTCATTCAAAAAGCTGCATCCATCTCTTTTTTCGGTCTACCAACATTACTATTTCCTTTTGGTTTGTAATTAAGTATAATTTTTGGAATGCGATGATCTTCCATTCTTTGAACATGTTCTTTGATTCTTTTATTTTATCTAAACGTTTAAAAATATTTAGCTCATTTCTAATATCTTCACTTCTTCTTTTATCTAGAAGTTTGCAACCAGCCACACTTCTCAGAAATCTCATTTCAGCTGCTTCTATGACCTTCTCTTCTCTTTCAGTTAAAACCCAAAATTCACTACCGGTAAGCGTATGGTTAAGGTACTGCGCTACAAGCATGTTTGAGGGTTCGACCCCTGTGGGGTCAGGATTTTTAAACTGACCCCAAATCCTCTGGCGGCCACTATGGTTCTGGGGTCGACTCAGCCTCTAACAGAAATGAGTACCAGACGCTTGTTCGGGGATAATGGCGGCAGTCACGCAGGGCTGACAACCCGGCTGACATCAAGTGCCGATTGTCTAGAAAAAGTGGGAGCCTTAACCTCCTACTACCCCAAGGGCCTCCTGAGGTCTGTCGTGGGATCACTTTACTTTAAAATAGTAAGGGGACTGCCACTGCTTTATAAAATTTTACTTTTGTTTTAAATATTCTTTTAATTGTGCCACATATGGGATCATCATCCGCATTCATGGATTAGGTCTGTTGACCCGTTCCGAATTCAGCCCATCTCTTTCTAGGTCTGCCCACATCTCGGGTGCCTTTAGGTTTGTATTTTGTTATTTGTTTTAGATATCTATCTTCATTCATTCTGTCTATGTGCTGC